>CAMTDV010000003.1:80453977-81140214 GCA_947069175.1 Scalesia atractyloides
AGCTCCTGGATGTATAGAGTATCGTGTGTTGTGGGCCTCATTCATGAGAAATGTACGAAGATTGTCACGATCAGGTACCCAAATACGATTTAGATAATGAAGAATGCCATCAGATTTTGATTCCAATTTAGTTTCAGCTCCACAAGATAACTCGTCTCGCAAATCGTTTTCCGTGACAGAGGTATGTTGAGCTTCACGAATGCGTCTTTGAAGGTCAGTTACAATTTGAGAACACAACAAGTGGATGGAGTTAACATATTCTCTCTGACTAAGAGCATTTGCTACAACATTGGCTTTGCCAGGGTGGTAACGGATTTCACAATCGTAATCATTCGGGAGTTCGACCCATCGCCGTTGCCTCATGTTTAACTTTTTCTGATTGAAGATATGTTGAAGGCTCTTATGGTCAGTGTAAATTCACACTTTGTGCCATAGAGATAATGTCTCCATATCTTTAGAGCGAACACAACTACTCCGAGTTCAAGGTCATGAGTGGTGTAATTTTTCTCATGGACTTTGAGTTGCCTTGTGGCGTAGGATATCACCTTACCCCTTTGCATTAAGACACACCCTAGTCCCTGCCCTGATGCGTCACAATAGACCTCAAAGTTACCACAACCGTCAGGGAGAGTGAGGATAGGTGCATCACAAAGTCTCTGCTTCAAAGTTTGGAAAGCCTCCTCTTGTTTGGGCCCCCAATTGAAGGGCTTGCCCTTATGAGTCAAGGCTGTGAGTGGTAAGGAAATACGGGAGAAATTGGCGATAAAACGTCGATAATAACCTGCTAAGCCGAGGAATGATCTGACTTCGGTAGGAGTGCGTGGAGCCTGCCATTCTTGCACTACTTTGACCTTTGCAGGGTCAACATGAATTCTCTTGTCGTTGACGACGTGACCAAGGAATTGAACTTCCTTTAACCAGAATTCACATTTCGAAAACTTAGCGTAAAGCTTTTCCGTATTCAAGAGTGTTAGGATAAGTCGAAGATGTCGCTCATGATCTGACTTAGTCTTGGAATAAATGAGAATATCAACAATAAATACAATGACAAAACGATCAAGGTAGGCTTTGCACACCCTATTCATTAGATCCATGAAAACGGCGGGAGCATTGGTCAATCCAAAGGGCATGACCATGAATTTGTAGTGACCGTAGCGAGTTCGAAAGGCAGTCTTTGGAATGTCTTCTTCACGTACTCTAAGCTGATGATAGTCAGAACGAAGATCAATTTTCGAGAAGCAGGTTGCACCCTGAAGTTGGTCAGGAGATTGTCGATGCGAGGTAAAGGATAACGGTTCTTGATGGTCAGCTTGTTGAGTTCTCGATAATCTATGCACATTCGGAATGTTCCATCCTTCTTCTTGACGAAAAGAACCGGCGCACCTCAAGGTGATGAGCTAGGGCGTATGAACCCTTTGTCAGTCAGCTCTTGCAGCTTACTAGCTAACTCTTGCATTTCAGATGGGGCTAACCGATATGGATATTTTTCAACTGGAGTGGCACCAGGTACAAGATCGATTCGAAATTCGACTTCTCACATAGGAGGAAGTCCTGAGACGTCGACTAGAAAGACTTGAGGAAAATCTCTAACAATTGGAATATCTTCGAGTTTCTTCTCCTTGCCTTCTTTCTTGACAATGTGGGCTAAGAATGCTAGGTAATACTTGCAAAGATATTTTCGGGCTTGAAGACATGACATTAACTTGAGTCCCTTGGATGGGGTTTCGCCAAAAATACGAAGGGTTTGGCCATCGGCGAGTGGGATTCGAATGAATTTTTCATAACATACGACTTCGGCATGATGCTGACTGAGCCAGTCCATACCAATGATGACGTCGAAGCTTCCTAATTTCATGGGAATGAGGTCGATTGGAAAATCATGATCATTAAGAGTAAGAGTGCAGTCGCGAATGATAGAATCCAACGTAATAGGTTCTCCGTCTGCTACTTCCACTGTAAATGATTCGGCTAGACTAACGCGAGGTAAACCAAGAATAGATTCAAACTCTAGGGACACAAAACTCTTATCCGCACCCGTGTCAAATAGAATAGATGCATACTATTATTAAGGAGAAACGTATCTTTGACCATGTTCTTATCCGCTATAGCCTAATTGGCGTTGATGTTAAAAGCTCTACCTCTTGCTGGCGGATTAGCTTGATTGGCTTAGTTCACAGTTTTAGCTTGGGCCTGTGCGTTGATGATGTTCACCAATCGCGGGCAGGTGTTTGCGGAAATGTGTTGGATCACCGCAATTAAAGCAAGCCCTAACGTGTGGCATCATAGGGTAGTTAGTTGGTAGAAGGGTTGGGCTATGGGCTGAGCAGGTGGTAACATTAGTGGTTGTTGGTAAGGCACTTAGCCCACCATTTGGTTGTTGGGTTGGGCTTGAGGTTGGTTGCGGGCTTGTCTTTGAAGTGAACAGAATGTTTGGATTGTATGGCCTGCTCAGCCACACCCTGTGCAGCGGAGACATGGGTTCTCAAGAGGGTGATGGTATTGGCATCGATTGCATTTCGATTGGGGTCCTGTGTATTGCTTCTTTAAAGGAGTGGTAGGGGAAGCAACTTGGGTGATTGGAGCGACTGCAATGGGTTGGTTGTATAAAGTTGGATGATTGGTTTGGGTGACAGCAAAATTCTTCCCATTTTGCTTTCTCTTGCCAGTGAATCGAGAAGAGGATCCGACTTGAGTTGGGTTAGGGGTTTCGGTCGGTGTTTTATCCTTCTTCTTCTCATCTTTGAAATCCCCATTTCTGATGTGATTTTCGGTGAGCTCAGTAGCTAGCTCCATTGCTGCTTCCAAGGTTGCAGGCACAGTACTCATCACAAAATCTTAAATCTTCGAAGGAAGACCCCGAATTTAGTGCTCTATAAGACGGTAGAGAAGAGTGAACAAATTTGAAACCATTTGGTTTAGCTCGAGAAACCTCTTGTTGTAGGTTATATGATCTTCCTCTTTTTTGCTTCAAGAAATAGAACTCATATTCCAGCTTCTTAATTTCGCTTCTTGGGCAGAAAGTCTTGTCATGAGTTCCCTAAGTTGTTCCCAAGTTAGGGCTACTGCGGCTTCGGCGCCTCTTCTTCCCTTTTCGGCATTCCACCAAGTGAGTGCTACCCCATATAGACGACCTGTAGCATAACGAACCTTACGGTCGTTGGGGCAGTCACAATTGAGAAAAGTACTCGCCATTTCTTCAAACCACCGAAGGAGAGCAGTGACCCCTTCAGTACCCTCATATTTTGGAGGGTCACATGAGTTGAAGTGCTTGTAAGTTCACTTGGTGGTGTTTGCAGGAGGGTCGTCAGCATTTTGTTCTCCTTGGTTGACGGGGTTAGCGGTGAGAGCTTGTTGAACTTGAATTACGATATCGGGAATCACGGCGGCCATTTGTTTGGCTATTTGAGCAGCCTTGCGTTCGCCGGATTTTCCTGATCTCCTACCTCCACGAGAGTGCCTAGAAGACATCTATAGGAAATACATAACGAGATGATGAGTTTAACACACAGGTGTCATGTATGTCGCATAGGGTTTAGAAATTAAACACCCACAAAAATAAATGAGAAAAGTAAATTCATTACATCCATAAGATGCCTTGAGCTTTGCTCATGTTTGGGCCCCCATATGTCCCCCATACTTGGCCTAGGTAGTCATGTGGCCCCCCATAACTACTGGGCTTTGTAGAGTTTACATTGGTTTTTGGCCTGTTAACACTCACACAACCCGAATGAAAATCGTAAAACATGATTACGAGGTATATGGTCGGAAGGTGTCCTGATGTAGACATAGTGACAACTCAAAGTGGGGTTAGTTCACACGACGTTTGGTGTGGCACGCTTTAGCCTAATAGGTCATTCGTACTCTCATCGTTAGTCCCCAGGTAGGCAAACTGTTCTGTTATTTTGGATTTATACGAATGCCAATCCTAGACAGGACGTTCCGACTACCGGTACTTGTACCCTTCCAGTTACTACATGCCCGTCGCAGAACTCACTTTGATGAGATTTGAAAAATAAAAACATCACAAAGTTTTTGAAAAAAAAACCAAGAAAATGTTTAAATATCTGAGAATCTAGACGTGCGTTATTATAAACGTTTATGATTAGGTTTCCATCAAAGCTCATGACATTTACTATTATAAAAGTTTAATATTATTATTCCAAATTTAAATAAAATATTCCAACAACATGTAATTCAAACAAACACTATAATGTTTCAAACAAAGCTTGCAAATAACATTTTATTTCTTCTAAGGCCCATGTCCTACGTGATCCATGCTTCAAATCTGTTCACATGTATCATTTGTAAAAATAGAGTTTTGGGTTAACATAAGTTGGCGAGTGAATCCCATTTTATCATTAAGAAAAATGATATGTTTAGTATTTTATAAAAATGTGTATTAACCAAATATGGGAACATCGTGTATGTAATCTAAAGCACAAACCACATCATCAACTAATAATGTACATGTGAGCACGATAAATGATGTGCTGCGAGATCAAGGCTCAATCAAACGGAGCCGATCTAGTATATTAGGCTACGCGACGCTCCACCCGTAGGCAACGGGGAACAAATGGGCCTAATGTGAGAGATTGACTGTAATGAAAATTTAAACACAAAATGACAATAAGCAAATAATATCACATAGCATGTTAGATCACATAATGGTAATAACACGAGATTTAAAATAACGAGATAATAATAGCGACACATGATACACCCAAAAAACGTGACATAAAAGGGAAGTTGTAAGATTCACTCATAGTGGGTGCGATTAAGATTTGATGAGGATTGCGCACGATTGAGTGGTTGAGATAACAAGCGATGAAAATGGCTAACCTAAATATTCACGTAAAAATTTAGATAAAAATATTTTCTTTTAATCAAATTTAGTATTTTTATTTAATTTATTATTTGCACATTTTATTAGATGTTTTAGATAAATTTTATTATATTTATTACAATATTTTTTTATTCGCTTAAACTTATTTGCCACTAATATTATTTGGTTATATAAAAATGATATAGTTTTTGGGAGAATAATTAAAAGTTTAATTAATAAAAAAAAAGCTTTTCCTGAATTAAATCGAATTGAACCGGTCGGATTACGCATCGTGTGGGGATTGAACTCGTGGCCTCTCGTTTACGTGCACGCAACCCGACCAACTGGGTTGCGTGTCTAACCCGAAATATATCGAGTTTCTTTTATATTTATACACTTACAAGCAGCTTTTCATATATTGGTTTAATTAAAAAGGTTTGATTAATATAGTAACCACGCATGCAACCGGTATCAAACCCACGCCTTTGCTTCGTGTCTACACACAGCTAGACCAATTGGGCTGTGTGTCTAACCCGCTGGACATATGATTTTTATTTCATTTATATACTTACTGCTGAGTTTCTTATGGGGTTATAAAAAAGGTTTTGTATAATTTAACGAATCGAAACGTGTACAACTCGAACCCGGGACCTTGACTTCGTATGCACAAAGTCCTACAAACTAGACTGTGTGTCTAACCCGGTTTATATTCATTTTTAAATTCATTTAACAATAGATTCAAGTTCATCTTCTTCATGAATGAAAACAGAACTGTTAACCCGATTTGATTGGATTTTTAGCAAATCATTTGTTAACTCCTAATGACTATATATGCGATTAATAAGAATGAAATAAAATAGATGATAAGATATACCGAACATAAAGTACCTCAGATTTTTCGGCGCAGATTCCGGCGATGGCAAGCGTTTCCGATGAAGGTTTCTTGATGACAGAAGTTTATAGAGAGGTTTGCGAGAGTGTGTGTGCATTCAAATTGAGTTCAAGACTCTCTATTTATAGCCGAAGTTGATCGTATGAAATGAAATTTTGGTTTCGGTCAAATTCAGTTATGGGCGATGATTGCAAATCAAAATTAAATGTGTTTGACTCGTGATTGAGTCCAGACTCATGATTAGAAACAATTTTCATCGGTTAATTGTAAGGAAACGACAAGATTGATGATTTGCCGGTTTGATCGCGGCTGTTACAGGCGGAAGGATAGGAAGGAGTCTTGAGTAGGAAGGTTTTAAAAGATTAACTCGATGGGTTTATTCAAATGTTGTGCGGGTGTTGCAGTGGTGTGTTGAGTGTGTGTATACCCATGCGACTCAGGCTCGAGTCTCGCGGTCAGCACATTATTTTTAATTTTTTTATACTATCTCTTTTAGTATTGTTAATATATATATATATATATATATATATATATATATATTTTTTATATTTTTTATCTTTATTATTATTTATATTATTAATATACCGAAATCTACTAGACGATTAACATAATTCCGAAACAAAAGATCATAACATATACTTGATTACAAAATTGAGCGGGTTTTAGAACCCGTTTTTCGACATATGTTACAATAAGTATGTGTAACAACTTTTTGCTTTTTTACTTTTCTAATTGACACAATTGATACGTAACAGATTTTGTTTGTTACCCGAATTTTTCTATAAAAACATGTAACATGTTTTTTACATACACTATACATTGGAAACTCGTAAATTTTTAATTCAAACATATTACACTTCGTAAAACTTGCAAAAATCTGTTGTTGAAAATAAAAAAAAGTGTAACATGTGATACATCTATGCAAATGGCATGAAAAACCTGTAAAATCCTAATTTTCTCTTTCCTGACAAAAGCTTTTAGTCTGTTACATGTTAGAATTCTGCGAAAAGTTGTAACACGTGACAAAATTGTGTCTATGCATTAAGTTTCTTGAGTTTTTTGAATTCACATGGGATTTTTGGTTATATATATATATATATATATATATATATATATAGGATCAAGATCAAAGGAAAACCACTTCGAGTTGTGAGAACTTAGAGAACTCAGTCTTCCTGTGCGAGTTTGGTCTCACTTTTTTACACTCCTAGATTAAAATGTTTGGAAAAACTGCCATAAAAATCGAAGTGGTGTTTTTGGCCCTTAAAGCAGCTGTAAAAAGGTGATGAGATAAGCATAACATCATTTTTTACAGCATTTACGGCTGCGTAAATGAAAAAAAACTAGTGTTTTTTTTGGAAAAGTTGATTTTTATAGGATTGTCGGTAAAAAAAATTGAAAAAACCTTTCGTAAGGCCGAGTTCTCTAAGTTCTCACAATTCGTATAAGTTTTCATTACCCTAACCCTATATATATAGGTATTTATAGTGAGAAAACCCATTTGAACCGTAAAAATTTATGTAACAAAACTTTTTTTTCAAAAAAATCAGGGCATATAACATACATATAATTGAACGTTTTGAGCAAAAAAAAAAATCTAAAAAACATCGAGTAGTTTTTATTTAAAAAAAATGTATAAATTTTTACGTAACATTGGTTAAAAAATACATGTAACATACAATTATTGAACTTTTTTTAAAGTAGTCAACCTTTTTTTTCTCAAAAGGTTCGAAAATATGTATGTTACATGCCTTATTTTTTTTAGAAAAAAAGTTTGTTACACGTGGTTTTTACAAAAGTTTTTTAAGTTTTCTTAGCTTAAGTGGGTTTTGTTTAACTTATGTTTTCTTTATAAAACGGTATATAAAATGATAATGATGATAATTTGGTAATGGATTGACGATTAAGCTACCGTCAAATACTATTATCACATGAAACAATGCTTAACTAGGAAAATTATCCGTTCGTTGCGGGGAGAATTCAGTCAATCACGATTCAGTTTATTGCAGCATCGATACAATACCGATACTCGGTATAACAACTAAAATAAAGAACTCAAAAAAACAAAGTTACGAGAAACTTTAACTAAAGTTTAAGGGTTGTTTGATAACCTTATTGAAATTTATGGTGTAAAAACATAACTTAGTGAAACAAAAAAAATTGAGTAAAGTACAGAGGGATAAATGAAAATTACTATTCACCAAACAACACTTTTTAACATATAGTTAATAATTCATTTTAAAAAGTAATAAAAAGGAAAAAAAACTAAAATATGTAATTGACCGAAAATGGAATAATTAAAACAAAGTACTGTATAATAGAGATGAGATCGGTACCATATCGGTATCGTAGCGGTACCGATACCGAAAATACTGATACTGAAATTGAGGAAAAGTGGATACCGAATACCTTATCACATATAGCGGTCGGTAGCGGTACGGTACCAGTATCGGTACCCATTTTTTGGTAATTTACCGCATTGGTGTTTTACATTGTTTTACCTAATTTCCATAAACTTATGGATACGGACCATTGTATTACAAATAAGTTTAAATTGTCATATATACTAGAAGATGCCAGAAATGAGTACACATGGGCCATGCTTTTTACTGAAGATAAAGATTCCATGAGAAACTTAAAAGAAAAACCGTGAAGATGAGATATTGGTTTGAAATTCAGATCTAAATAGACAAGTACAATATAATGAAAAATTGATATTGAATGAATACAAGATAATCCGACACATATGCATAACTTGTGTTAATCGATTGACTCAATCATGCAACTACTATCCAATATACGTCTGTTGATCATTTCACAAACTATTAAAACACTTATATGTTTAGTTTACAAAAACAATAAATAACTAAACTGATTGTAAACAAATATTCAACTAGTTTATAAGAAAAAATACATCACCCAAGTTAACCCAACTACCACACTTAAAATATAAATTGAAGAATAAATTAATAAAATAGTGGCAAAAAAACCCTTAAAATTCCTTAGTAAAACTCGATGCTAATACCGGTTTTACCGAAAAATACCGATATCAATACCGTTATTTACGGATACCGAAATTCAAAAAATCTAATACTGGTATCGATACTGTTTACGATCGGTCTGTTTGGTATCGGTACGGTATTTCCATACAAATCTCATCCCTATTGCACAAGTTGTGAAAATGTAAGTTATACGAATATAGTATAGATGATAGAGATTTTTTAACGGTTATTAATCAAATATATTAACAATAACTATATATTTTTTAATACCACGTTACTAAAATATAACATTAATCAAATATATTAACAATAACTATATATTATTTTAATACTACGTTACTAAAATATAACAAATATGTATTAACCCGACTAAGCTGGGTGTTAAAAAAACATACAAAACAAATAAACTTGGGACGAGACTCTAAAGAAGATTTTTTAATGCAACCAAATATATTTTGTTGACATTTTTACTTATGATAAAATAAATAACTGCCAGTTGTTATAGACTTATATCACACCCCTTATTTAAAAAAAAAAATATTAATAATAACTATATATATTTTTTAAAACTACGTTACTAAAATATAACAAATATGTATTAACGCCGGCTAAGCTGGGTGTTAAAAAAACATACAAGACAAATAAGCTTGGCACGAGACTTGAAAGAAGCTTTTTTAATGCAAAAAAATATATTTTGTTGACATATTTTCATTATGATAAAAAATAACCGCAAGTTGTTATAGACTTATATCATACCCCTTATTTAAAAATATTGGGTAGGAGTTGGCTACAAAACTAACTTTTTCTATAAAGTGTAAGAAGCATTCTTTATTTGACATGTGACATTTAGTTATTTTATATAAAATGACATAATTTTAACTGCATAAGTATTATAAATTTGGAAGATTTTATCTCCTAAACTAAAAATAAGTTTTTCCTATGGAAACTGAATATCATCTTTGAATTCAATCTGCTAGTTACCTTTTATACTTAGACGATCACCATTTTACATTCACAAATCATTCGTTTTGAATTAAATATGATGAAATTCTTGACGTTGTGTTTTATCAGTTAGTTTTGAAAAAACAATGAATACAATAAGTTGTGTTTTATTTCACTCTGAGTGGAATGGGATTAATCATGCATAAATTCTTTCTGTTGCAATAATTATTGTTTTGGATTAAACATAAAGAAATTCTTAATGTTGTGTTTTATCAGTTAGATTTTGAAAAAGAACTAATACTTTATATTGTGTTTTATTTCGTTTGAGTCTGTTACAATAAACATGGAATTGGATTAATCATGAAAAATTCTTGACATTGTGTTTTAGCTGTTACTAACACATATAAAACACATTAAGTTAAGTGACACATAGAACATCGTAGTTTCAGAAGAGAGAAGGTAGAGAGAGAATCTCGCGAGAAAGGTGGGAAGTTATGGTATGACAATTATTTCCTTATTTAAAAGAAGTTAAATGACACATTTACCCCAATCAAGACACATATATTACAAAAATGCTGCCAAAATGATCTAATATATATATGATAGGGTTCTAGAGTGAACAATGGTTTACATGTAAATAAAGTGAATAGATCTTGACCCTTCATTTTATAGATGATGAGATTTAATTGTAATGGGAAACTTGTAAATATTTTATAAAATATAACAAAGAAATAAGGCTGATAGGGGCATTAACGTAAATGTGTACTAAATCTAATTTTGGGAACTGGGAAAAAATTAAGAGGTTTTCTTGAATATTTCAAAGATTTTCTTCCATAATCATCGCATCTCTTTGTTATGTGTATAATCTCATAATCTCTTGCTTGAAAATAGCAAACATTTCAATTCAAAATCCTCTTTTAAGCAACCAACGATTTAGGGTTCCTCATCCATCGATACTCACAGTGCTGCATTCTTGCAAGGATAAGCATCAAAATCGTAGCAGTGGTAAGTTTACTTTCAGTACCTCGTTTATGGTTGTGTATGATTGCTACTTTTTGTATTTATATGAAATCGGAAAGTTAAGGTTTCGTTCATCCGGTGTATAAATATCAGTTTGAAGTTGTAATAGTTTATAATCACAAGTTTATGTCCGATGTTGTGTTATGATTAAACTTTATTCGATTACACCAGTACTTGTTTTGAAGGATTGTGTCATGTGAATGAGATTCTCATGTTACTCTGTTTTATAGGCATTGTAATCGCCGTGAGGGTATGTAGTGTTATTGTGTATGGTGCTTATAACCTAGGTGATGTATACTTGTGTATATTCTTCAAGATGGTCATTAATACATTTGTGTACACATATGTACAGTATTCATGTAGTTGATTTTGTAAAAAAATTGTGAGTAATTTTATGTAAACAGTTAATGTTTGTATTCTATAGGGGTTAAGTATGTTACACAAATTTCTGATATAGATCCTGTATACTTTTTGTATATACAGGTATTTGTGGTAGTTTTTGTTGTCGTGTTTAAGTTGACATAATAAAACGTCAAATGAGAACCAGTAAGTATTGAAAAAATGTTTTGAGGGTAATATTGTTTGTAGGTATTAAATGATACATGATATGTAGGAAACATGTAAATTGATTTTGTAGGAAGGAAAAGCGAAAGGATATTACGTAAAAGGTTGAAAAGCTTTGAAAATACGATGGATGAACCTATCGAGTTTTCTGACAGTGAAGAAAAGAACAGATTAGGTGACTGTGTTTCTTTATATTTAAAATAGTTAAATAAGGATATAGGTTAGTAGGACACACATGTATATCTACTAGTATATTGTTGTGTATGGTTGAGAAATTTGTGTACTCGATTATTATAAATTGAAACAGGTGTTGGGATGGCTCATGGGAAAATAGATGACAAGTATCGTTTAATAATGGGGTGCCTCTTTATGTTGATCTTGACGTTCATTAGAAAACAAACGAAGACGTAAGTATGACCAAAGGTATGACTTTGTTTTAGATTTGTGGTTTAATGTTCTAATGTTTATAACAACTGTGTAACCCTTGTTTACCATGTGGAATAAGTTGTTGGGGCAAAAAAAAAGGAAGGGATCGGGAAAAGAGTTGAAAGAGGAAAGAAGACAACTTGGCGAGACAACAATAAGGACATGAGGTGCGTGTGCCATTCTCCGATAACCTGAAAGGTATACCTTTTAATAGTTGAAAATGTTGCTACAAAGATTAGTTAATTGACTATGCAAATTATAAATTTTTGCGTTTGTTTGTGATATTATAGGAGATGCCTGCAAAAAGGATAGTGGACATGAAAGGATTATAGAATCTAATTCTATAAGGGAGGTTGTTTGTTCAAAAAGCGCAAAGATTGTTAAAAAGTAGTTTGGAGGGGGCTGTTGACCAACTTGCTACTCGTTTTCCCAACAACAAACTCATAATGCCTATACTGGAGTGATACAAAATAATTTTCAACAAATGTGTTGTGTGTTGATAAGGGTGAATCAGTTGGTGTAAAAGGAGGTGATGGTTAGAAGAAAGGTATTTGTATGTGTATTATTATAGATTATTATACATAAATGTTATTTAACATAAAATAAAATTAATTAGTTATATAACCCAGTAATTATGTGTAGATGATATTATGAATGCAAATAAGGAGAGTGGTGTTGACGTTATTAACGAGGAGATGGGTTCTTAACTCCACATATCCCATCAACATTCACGCAAAATGCTATTATCTACACAGACGTAATTCAAGATGTGGTATCTGGTGCTTACGATACACAAAGGATGGATGACATACCTTCGTTCGACCTAGGGCTTTCTCAAGATCTTCTGAGTACACAAGAGTTAGAGGCCATGAAAAAAGAACCGGTTAAAATTGTCAAGCCGTTGCTGATGTGGGTGGGAAATGGAAGAGGAAAAAAAGGTTTCTAAATACGGGCAATCTCCTTTTCTTTTAAGAGCTGTTAACATTCGTTCGTGGTTGAGTTCTAAAGACGACATCGTTTCGAATTACTTGTCTAATTGTGGCAAGAAATGCAGTATGAATCCCATGCACAAACATATGTTTTTAATATGTTTTTTTGCTTTGATTGACTGAGTAAAGAAAACTGTTTCTTGTAAAGAATTGCGTCACCGAAGAAAAGGAAGGACAAAGAGGTTACACAAGATGGCAGGTGTGTGTTTCGCTGTATTTTTTCCGTTATTAATATTGGTTATGTGATTAACGTAGATAAAGCATATGTATTTTGTTAGGCAATTAAACGATGAGGAAAGGAAAGCTGCCCGTAAGAAACAAAGGGACAAAAAAGAAGTAGAAGAAGTTGCAAAATCAAACGCGTAAGTACAGTTAGATTGGTGTAATAAAATAACTTATGCATATTTCCTTTATTGTGCGTAATGTACATTTATTTATTCATGATATATACATTGGTGAGCATGAAAAAACAGTAAGGATACATAGGTGTACATTGTTAATTGTCTGAACCAGTGTAAGGTTTTAAAGGTATACGAGTGCATTCTTTAGAGATGTGAATAGGTGTTCGTTTATAAATGTACACTTGTGTATATCCAATGGTACATAGGTGCACATCATATTGATTAATGGTCCGCGTCGATGAATACACACGTTAGTTATATTAAGATTGTTTAATCAACTATCTATATGGGTAATGTGCAGGCAAATGGTTTTCCTAATGGAGTATGGTATAGGTCTAATGTACTTTCAGTTGAAAGATTTCCAACCTAGTGTCTGGATGGGAGATGTGATTATCAACTGCTTGCTTCGATGCTCAATTATGAAGAGGTTGACACCACAGAAGGAGAACCTTGTCGGCTTTTCTGCCACACAGTTTGTTTTGTAAGTAAGTTGTTAAGTTTTGATTTTATGAAATTCATGAGTATTTCTGAACGAAAAAACATTAACATATATCTGGTTACTTGTAACAATAATGTAGAATCAAGATGTGTTATGTAACAATGATTATGGTGATGCGGAACTGTTGGAAAAGTTTAGAAGTGCTCTGTTTATGGTGCTCAATAAGGATGATTCACGTATGAAGTTTACTGATTATAGGGTAATTGTTTTTCTAATTTTGGAACATCATCACTTCTATTTGGTGAGCTTCGACATAGGAAATGTGGCTATAAGTGTCGTTGACAACATGGATGTAAGTGAGAGCCATATTGAGTTTGTGAATGATTCAGTCTTCTTCAAGAAAACGACGCCGTATAAAGTGGTAAGTATGAATTTAATTAACCATATTTATGTTTTACATTTGGTAAAGTAGTGTAATTTTTTTAAACGTAGAAAGATATTTTCACCAAATATCTGAAATCAGTGAATCATCCCAAGTGTGTGGAATTTGAAGAAGTAATACCGAAAAGGTTGGAAATAGAATGGACGACAGTTGGCAACACTGTTGATTGTGGGGTGTTCACCATGCGACACATGGAGACTTGGTTTGGAGAAATAGATTTAAAATGGGATAGTGGGTTTCCGCTTGCGCACACGCCAACAAAAGCGTGTTTGACCAGGTTAAGGAAAACGTATGCTGGAAAATTGTGTGTTCCCATACTAACACGCTCCGCGATGAAGTAATGGCTGAAGCGGTTGCATACAACCAGGCAAACATGCTTGTGTTTAAAACGTTCCATGCAGACAACAGTAGTAATGTCTATGTTTTTTATTTGGTTTGGTTTTTTTTTGTGAAGGAAACTTGATGTTTAGCTTGTTTGTTTTAATTTTAATCAGATGTTGGCTTTGTTTTTGAGAAAAATCTATAATGGTGTGGGAACGCACATTATATGGTTTGTTTTTTAATGCTTTAAGGAATTATACAATGTAGTATGAGTGTACACCGTAATGTCTAAGTACACCAATTGTATATATATGTGTGTGCACAGATGTATTAACAATGAAAACACATGTGTAGTCTTGGGGAATCATGAATGTATAAATACCTAAATAGTGATCTACATAGATGTAATATTGAATATACACAAGTGTATATATGGGGTTTCACGAATGTATAAATTAGTAAACAGTGGTCTACACAGGAGTAAGGCATTAAATACACAAGTATATATGTGTGTACATAAATGTGGTATCGAATATACACAAGTGTATATATGGGGTTTCACGAATGTGTAAATAGTTAAACAGTGTATTGATGTAGTATCATTAAAATATTAAAATACACAAGTGTGTTTGCTGTAGTTTCATATTTTTTAAGTATTTGAACAACTATCTAAAAAAGAGTTAATTGTGTCTATAAAGAGTTAATCATGTCTGGAGAAATGTACAAATTTAAAAGAATACAAAAATCAGTAGTTGTTATGTAATCGTTAACTAACATTAGAAACATAGTAAAATGTAATCAAACTAATTAGTAAATGATTGTAAAACAGTCACCAATCTAAGTGATTCACATAATACAGAAAAAAAAGATGAACTTTAAAAATGTGTGTTTTCGGCGCATATTCTAAATTTCGCTACCATTAGCTTCGCTTTCCGACTCGTCCGATTCTAACTCTATGTCTTCCTCATTTTCTTCTTTCTCATCATCTTCATCAGTAAATGAGTCATCCTTAGTTGGGATACCTTTTTTTAAAGGGCAATTCATTTTATTGTGTTTTCTAACCTTTTCTCCATAATAATTACATTTCCTTCGTGGCTTCTTGAAAGCTTTTCTTGTTTTTTCACGAGGCCCAATTGATCTTTTGTGCTTGCCACAACCTTTGTTACGTATTTTCTTTAGTGCCGTGCATGAGACCTCATCTGGTTCAGAGTACGCAATGATTTCCTGTATTACTACGTCCTTTTTATTGATTTCTGGATCATATGGAATTTCAGCGAAAATCTTATCTTTAAGTGCTTGAACCTGAACTTCGAGTTCTTCCAGTTTATCAGTTTTACCCTACACGCGATCTCTACACATGTCCATGTTATCTAAGATCCTATGTCATAGTACTGCACTCATGGATTGATCTACAGATAAATTGTGATCTATACAATGCATAATACTTGGAAGAGAATTTCTTTTCCATCTCGGATGTATGTATTTGTCTGGGATCTCGTGAATGTTATGACGTCTAAAGACACAAAACATGTGACGACATAGATATCCGTCTCGTGTGAAACCCATGCAAACACAAGGAACAGATATATCTTCCTTGTTAAATGCCACCTAATAAAGTAGTCGAAATAGGAGATTAGATTGGCTTATAAAATGAACCCAGGTGTACAATAAAAATAAACACCCAATAAAAAATCATATGGATAATAATTTGTTATTCATATTAGTAGATAGTTATATTTCGAACCTTGAACTCGTTAACAACTTCAGATGTGTGATCTTGGTGAGCAACTATAAAACAATGGACTCCCTCTACTATAGACCATTCCGGGATGTAGCTATTTTTCGTACCCTTGAGAATTTCCTTTTGAACCTTGTAGAAAATTTTCCTAGTGTAAATAACGTTTGCATGACGTTCAATCCTGTAACTTGTTTTGAATTTTTCTGGGTTGGTGGTGTTGGTATGATGACACAGTTCCCGTTGCTTGTTTCGTAACCCATCAACAGACGTATCATAACACAACATAAATTGCACCAATGTATTGTGTGGGCTCGAATCTGCTTTAAACATATGGTTTGCACTTTCACATCTAGATATGGTTTTCATTATAGTGCACATGGGTATTTCATGAAAGGATCCTGGAATCCATTGACCCCGAATTGAAATCATCTGTGTTAACCATGAATAGGACTCTAATTTGTATTCTGCAATCAATAAATTCCACCTTTTCTCAAATGTTTCTAGTTTGATGAAGACGTTCCAAACAAGCTTGTGAAACTTGTCTTTAATTTCGGCGTTCTTCAAGTTGTCTCATTGATCTACATTTTAAATAGAGCATTAAAAAGTTAGAAAATTTAGCTAATACACACGTGTACCATAAAAATAAACGTAATTTACATATGTACACGTGTGTATGATATATTCTATATGTATGAATTTAATTGTACACAAATGTACAAGGATAACATAATCGGAAATTTTGGTAAAAAATACCTTAGCTGGCAGCTTTTGGATTGTGTGCCACATACATAGTCTATGATGTGACTTATCAAATACATTGCCAACTGCTTGTTTCATGGCACAGTCTTGATCAGTCAATACCAAAAGAGGTCGTCTCCTGTTATGAGCTTGCAGAAACTTTTCTAGAAGCCATATGTACGACTCGATCGTCTCATTGTGAAGTAAGCCAGCACCAAAAATCATGCATTTTTTGTGTTGATTAACGCTAGTGAATGGAATAAAAATCATATCGTACCTGTATAAACAAAGAGGTATTTAACACTAAAAATTCCTTTATATAAAACATGTAATTAATTTAGAAGCCGTAAACTTGAGTTTATAACTTACATATTCGTGTAGTACGTTGCATCAAAAGCCAAAACATCCCCGAATGCTTCGTACTTCATTTTCGAAACATTATCACACCAAAATAACAACTGTAGTTCCGTATCCACAATATGGGAATGAAATGTATAATTTTCTTTGTTTTTGGATCGTGTTGTAAGTTTGTCAACTAAAATTGGGCGTCTCTTTCTCCTATAAAATCTTGAATATCTCTCCCACAATTTTTATAATCCATAACCGTGTCGTGGAGTTGTGATGGTCACCTTTAAGACCACATGGTCCTTGTGGAATTTCGTGGGACCAAGATTAGCATTATGACATTTTGCTATAAACTCTTGAGTTGAAAAATCAAGTTTCCTTTTCTTTAGCGATAAATCAAGATTTTCTAAAGTCATAAACCCATGGTTGTGATGTTCTACCCAGTCATATAATTCAACCTCATCTGAAACTTTCAAACATTTAAATTTGACACAAGCTTTACAATCTGTAACTTTTATATTTGAGCGACGTTTGGGGGAAATAGTATAAACAGCAGAAGTCTGACCATCGCTACCTTTAGGTTTGTTCGCTCTAGAACACAAGACATATTGCAGATTTGTAATTTTTTTGTCGCCAACTTTTTCTTTCTTAGATGTACCCAAGCGTGTGCAAAACCCTGCAAGCTGTGCATATTCCTCATACATTACAATTGCGGCTTCCATTGACCTAAATCTCGATTGACAAATGGTTTGAAACTGGGCGGAACAACTGGCGTCCAATACCTACTCCCATTAGGTGTTTCGTATACGTTACTTGAAACTAACTCTGAACATTAAGATAAAAAAACTATAATTATTTAAGTTACATAAAACAATCTTATACATCAGTGCATATTAAAAAAATTCCCTACTAGCATTAAATTTAAATTATAGACTTTTTAAAATACGACACAAAAATTAGTTTCTATACTACACATGAATAATACCTTATGAACAAAATAATATAAGTGGTTACATATATGATCTATACATATGTGTACATGCAAGTGTTATCTTAAAAAACATTCACTCACTTCAGTGTATCTACAAAAATTAGGAAAAACATGCTGGCAATACATAACTATCCGCCATTTTATACAACCGACACACAAAAAATCAGCTTTTAGTCGACGTATAATGAAGATCATCATAATGCTTGAATCTGGAAAATTAATTCTTCTACACATGAATAAACATCAAACCCTAATATAAAAAAACAAACCGATGGAAATCAATACTTAGTCGCAATAAAATTGGTCAAAGAATCCATGTAGCTAGCGACACACAAAGTTAAAAATAAAAAACCTGGATGATTCATCGTTGTGTAAAAAACGGGAGTGAATTCTACTTATTTTCATGCGTCTTGGCTATTGGGATCGCTGCTATTAGCATCCTCCATAATTTAGTTCGTAAGTTACAAAAGACAGATGATACTATGAATCTCGAAAATAATGATTAGATATATGATTGAATCTTTAAAATCATCGTATGAAATCTTCTGGTTTCCAAAAATATAGGATATGTAACTGCTAATCATAATAGAAAGTGAAATTTAAAAAAAATAAATGTAAAACTACAATCATAAAATTTTCATCAACTAATCAAATGAATGGTTGAGATTAGTAACAGACAAGTATGTTGTTCACTCATGAATCTAACCCTATATACATACATATATACATACATATATATATATATGAAGAAAGGATAAATAGAAAACTTATTTGTAGTGAGAAAACCTAGTAAACCTCATCCTCACCATCCATTATCTTTGATCAATGGCTCCTATTTTTTGTTGCATTTTTGTTTAAATTAAATATCTTTAAAGTACAAAAAGTGGATCTAAGGGTATTATTGGTGTAGCGAAAATGTCTCTTTGCTCCTGACACATTCACACCCACTTCTTCAAGAAAATCATATCCTTCTTTTTCATTTCATTAATGTCATTCTCTCTCTAGATCTAAGTTCTTTCTTTGTGTCTTCTTCCCCATTTCTTTCACTCTCAAATAGAAATGAGAAACCAAACTAAACAAAGCTGTTCACAGGAGTAAATAAACGGCGAGTTCACAATGGCATGATGAAGGTGGGTGGCGACGAGATCGATCAGTGGTGGGTAAAAGGCAGTGGTGGGTGAAAGGCAGTGGTGGAGAGATTGGGATCCTAGCTACGTTAAACCCTCGATGGTGGTTGAAGGAGATGACAAAAGTGTTCCAGTAATGGATAATTCTAGATCTGGATGCTAGCTGTGTTAAACCCTAGGTTGAAGGTTTGTTGTTTAAATGTTTTCCATTGTCTTAGTTTGAAAAATGATTTTACAATTTTTTTTTGTTAAAATGGTTGTTAATATATTTTTGTATGTTCAAATTGTTTTAGTAATGGCTAAATGTTCATGCAGTTTGCAGGTTTCAGTTGTAAGTTTTAGAGAGAGAAACAACAATCTCTTGAGTGTATTATTTTAAAAAATCATTTCACACTTGATTTTTTTTGTTAAAATGGTTGTTAATATGTTTTTGTGTGCTCAAAGCGTTCTAGTTAGTGGGTAAATGTTTATGTAGTTTGCAGGTTTTTATTTTTGTGTTAAATCATTTTGAGTTTTTGATATTCTCAGTTGTTGTTTGATTACAAATCAATATCTTTTAAAATGTTGAAATGCTGTTTTAGATGAGTTGCTAGTTATCTTGTATAAACTTCACTCGAATACCACATTTTCATTACCTTTAGAAAGTACATAATCTAATAGTTGATGATCTTGTTTATTTTACAAATAAAAAGTTGTGTTTTTTTTGCGGGCATAATTAGCACGTACATATGTTGTAACAATGTTACATATGTTACTTATAGTTACACCAGCCCTTTCTTGGACACAAAAAGGGGTTGCAGATATGTAACACATGTTTGTAACTTGTGTTACACTGGAGGGTAACACATGTATAGCCATGTTACACGTGTTGGCATTCATGATTATTAATATTTGTGTTTTCCATTTGTTATACAGCTGTAAGAGGGGCATGATTGGAACTAGAAAGAAACCTAACTAAAGTGTCTTCGACGTTGGCAAAACAAAATAAAAATCTTCACTTGGTGTGTGTTAGAAATTTAGTGTCATTTTTTGTGTAACTTAATTTGGGGAAATTGTGTAGGTTTGATGGATATACTGTGTAGGTGTTTTTTTTTGTACATGAACTACGTGGCTGACAAAAAATATGGTGTCATTTTGCTTGTGCAACTTAATCTGATCTCTTTTTAGTTTGTTACATGTGTTACCTGGTTTTCCAGGTAACATGTGTAACAATACTACATCATGTTTTCTCTAACTTATGTAAAAGTATGTTACACATGTTATATATAAAGGTAACATGTGTAACGTGGCTATACAAGTGCTAGCCTCTAGTGTAGAACATACAACTACTCTATGTAACATGTGTAGCACATGTAACATCCTATGTTATCTAAAAATATGTTACAATCAGTGTAACACGTGTTACAAATAAAAGGTAACATGCGTAACCTTGCTATACAAGTGTTGGCCTCTGGAATAGATCACTTAACTACATTATGTTAGAGGTTAAAAAACACATTAACACGTGTATACTCAGGTCGTAGGCCATAGTCTCTAACATAAGGATGTAACGTGTATATCATGAGTATACATATGTTACCACTTATGTAAGACATGTAACACCATGTATGTAAAAGTATGTTACGTGAATTGCACATACATGTAACATGTGTAACCTGGTTATACATGTAACATGTGTAACCTGGTTATACATGTGTTATCCTCTGGTATAGAATATGCAACGACTCTATGTAACATGTGTAACCTGGATACACATGTGCTATCCTATGGTATGAATATGCAACGACTCTATGTAACATGTGTACCCTGGATATACAGTAATTATAAACTAGATCAACACAAAATGTTGGTCACATCATTCCTTTTGTCCAGGTGAGTAACATCGAAAATAAAGATGACACCTAGTTGGTCGTTACGTATTTAACAATTGGTTGTTGCATATGTAGTTGTCAAAAACAGTAAAATATGTATCTATAAAAAATGTAGCTGACAGAAAATGTAAAATATATAACAAAATAAAGGGACAAATAGATTGTATATATTATAAATAAACATTACAGTCAAACTTAAACTTAACAAAAATGTTATATATGAACTTAAATATATAAAAATGATCCAAAAACTATCATAACTTAACAAAAATCTAACTATGCTTTGCTTCTTGATAACCATCTTCATCTTGAGCGCAATCATCTATTCATCTATAAAAAAACGAGTACATCAATATTAATCTCTTGTAGTTAAACTTATTAATCTCCTATGTAACATGTGTACATGTGTAAAGTTTTTTGTAACGCATGTAACAACTATATGTAAGATGTGTAACGTGCCTATACATGTGTTACATATGTGTAGCCCCCTTTGTGTCCAAAAAAAAGTTGGGGTAACTATAAGTAACATGTGTAACGTTGTTACTACATATAAGTAACTTTTTATTTGTAAAACAAACGAGATATTCTGAATAAATTATGAAGTTCATAAAGGTAATGAAAATGTGTAATCCAAGTGAAGTCCATCTAAAAAAACATTTTTGCATTTAAACTCACTATTAGGTTAAGTATAAATGTGTAACACCCTTTAACAACATATATTACCCTGAAGTGTAACACATGTTACAAGATATAGGACAAACAGTTTAGAATGCAACTGGCATAAATGTAAAATACGTAGCTAATTATGCCAGCAAAAAAACATGGCTTTTTATTTGTAAATTAAATGAGACCATAAAAAGTATTTGGTGCCTTACGTCTACTCATAAACATAGTAGTGAGGCGGGTGTAGTTAATCATCTTTAGAAAGTAGACATACAAGGATTCAAAAACCACATTAACAAGTATGTAGGTTATGTGTTAGACAAGGGATTATAAACACAAGTAACACCAAGATATAATGTGTGTAACATAGGTATACGTCTCTAACCCACTGGGTGTAACATATGTAACACACTGTATGCAACAGGTATAACCAGGTTATATATGCGACCTATATTTGTAACATGTGCTATACCGTGGGTAACACATGTTACATTAGAGGCCAGCATAGAAGGCACATTATAATAGGCAAAGCTACTAATTTAAACCTTCTTCGACAGGTGTAACAAAATGTTTTCATATAGGACATACAGTTTAGAATGTAGCTGGCAGAAATATAAAATTCGTACCTAATTATGTCAGCAAAAAAAACATGACTTTTTATTTCTAAAATAAACGAGATGTAACTTATTAACACCAACGTTAATCTCCTATGAAGAAAAAAAGTACATCAATATTAATCTCCTATAGTTAAACTTATTAACACTAATCTAACAACACTTATGTACCGCAACTTATTAAATTTCACAATGCAACCAAAAGGGAAACTTATACCTCAAAAATAGAATAATACTCCAATAATCTTAATCTCAAATTAGCATTTATATTTTCAAAATCCACACAAAATCAAAAAGATTTTGCACCAAAATACTTGATTTCTTACTAAAATACTAAACAAAAAATACTGAAACAACAACTTACTTGAGAAGGGTGTTGATTCAATTTTATGTAAAGAAAAAGTAGGTAAAAACACTTATCCGGAAGTTTTCATCATCTAAATCCTCTTGACCTAGACCAGAGAGTTTCTCCATCATCTAAATCTTAGATACCTGAATCTTTTTCTTCTTGAAATTACAGTTTTCATCATCTAGAGTTCTCATCTTACTTGGTCTCTCTGTTCTTGCCGGACCTTCATCTGGAAGTTGGATTCTAGGACGAACATAGATCTGGAACGATTTTGACTAGACCTTCATCCTGAGAAAACCCTAGCCGCCGTACCGAATCATCGACTGCCTTCGCCATACAGATTTGGAACGAACATGTATTTGTAACGATTTTGAACCGCAGCCGTCGTGAAAAAAAAAACGTCACTGTCCAGGAACACCGTGAAAAAAAAAGCCGTCGTGTGGATCAGATATGTCGATTTGTGTTGAGATAAAGAGAGATCTGAATTATTGAGAGAGAAAGAGATCTAGATTTAGTGGGTTTATTTGGGAGGTTGGTGGGTTTAGGTGTACATAGGAGAGAAGAAGAAGAGAGAAGAAAGAAGACAGAGGAGAGAGGAGAGAGAGTTAAATGCACATAAAAGAGAAAAAGAAATACTTGTACAACATGCATAAATGACCAAACTACCCCTTAATTAAATGGGTTTACCAAGTTTTCTTATTTAGGAGGGTTTTCTTCATATACTTATATTATATACACATACATACATACATACATACATATATATATGATTAGGTTCAAGAGTGAACAACTTCTTGAGAGTGAACTGAGTGAACTAATTTTGGCCCTTGATCATTTTTTAGATTAAAAGGGTAAGATTGACATTAGCCAAGTATGCTTAATTAAAATTCCTTAATTTTCTTATCTCTTAACTCTCTCTCTCTCCCCCTATCTCTCTTTCTCTCTCTCTATCTCTCTCTCACTTTTAATTATTTCTCAATTATTTTAATTATAAGAAATTGAAGGGCTTTAAATTTGATGGATCATCATGGATTACGACATTATCATTCTACATCTTCACCTCATATGTCGAACGATTAATGAATTCTTATCACTCAAGAAGATGATAAAGACAAAACTACTATTTTTTTCAAATGCTTTTTTTTGGAAATATTCTGTTTACAAATTATTTAATTTCAAAATATTTGTAGCACTCATTTCTTTATCAATAGATTTTGTTTTTGATTTTAACTTGAATATTGTTTTTCTTTTATTATCCGTATATATAGATATCATATATTGTTTTTAACTTTTTATCATTTTCAATAAATATTGAAAAATTTATCTGAGATTGAAATTGTAATTATTTTTGAGCATTAACTTTTTTTTTTGAATATGTGATGAAGTGATACATGTGACTTGTTTCGTTTTCATTAATTTTATAATTTTTATATGAATCCATTCTTGTGTATGCATAATATACGATATGTTGTTAATATACACATATGTAACCATTTCTGAAAATAATACACAGATATCAAAGTCGGTACACATATGTATAAACTAACAGATGTGTATCTTGTATAAACTGATAGTTAGCGAGACTATACACATGTGTATAAACTAACAGTTGTGTATCTTGTATAACTTGATAGTTAGTGAGACTGTACACATATGTATAAACTAACATTTGTGTATCTTGTATAATCTGATACTAGCGAGACTGTACACATGTGTATACACTAACAGCTGTGTATCTTGTATATACGGAACCTAGCAAGATTTTATGAATTTTGATTATATTGTTTAATAAATGCAATTTACAAAAGACGCAAATACCCTTCTGTCAAATAATTTAAAAGGAAGTTACAACATTATAATTACAATCTTGCCATTATTTAAAAATCTCTAGATAATGTAATCCAATGACTCAGATTAGTTCAATCATTTTTTATATCAAGCTTACAATCAATCAATTATCTTCCATGGCTAATGTAGTTTGATCCATCTGATCGAACCGTTGACTCTTCACTATCCCAATCAACTACCATGTCCTCCTCAGGTGAGTTTTGTTTGCTAATATTCATCTTCTTATACAACTGAATCACATATATATATATATATATATATATAATTACAAACATTTTCGTGTTTCTAGGAATCTTGAAAATAATACTACTCGTGATCTTATGGGATTTTCAGCATGGGCTTATCAGGATGCTCGTCCTCTACTTCACATACCTTTGGGATCACCAAATAGGCATGTTATCACTTCTTCAAGGATCAAGCTTCATGATGGCCGACATTTAGCCTATGAAGAATTCGGTGTTCTAAAAGAAACGGCCAAATCTAAAATAATATTTGTTCATGGGTTCAGTAGTAGCGAGTACTGTCATCCTATTGCCACCTCAGCCTCACCAGTATGGATGATTTGTTTCGGTTTTAAGTCTAAACTATTTCCTTTGGGTATTCTTGCTTTTGATAGCTTATGGTGGTTTTGTAGGAATTAGTTAAAGAGCTAGGCGTGTACTTCGTTTCATTAGACCGGCCTAGCTATGGGGAGAGTGACCCGAACCCTAAGAGAACCGTGAAGAGCTTGCCGCTTGATATCGAGGAGCTCACTGATCAACTCAACCTCGGACCGAAGTTCTATGTGGTTGGATCTCTATGGGTGGGCAAATCGTATGGTCTTGTCTCAAGTATATCCCTCACAGGTCAATAAAATCCTACTCATAGCAGAGCTATTTGTAGGGAGGTTAGATGGTGGGATTTTGGGATAAGGGCAAACCTTTCCTCTATTCCGCTGAGACCATGCTATAATTTTTTTATGTATACAATAGTTATGTGATAACTTAAATCTGTTCTTATTTCTCTAGCGATCAACTTTTGGTGGGTAAACCTACCTTTAAACTTAACCAACGAAGTGTATTCACGACAGCTTAAACGAGATCAATGGTCTTTGCGGGTTGCTCACTACTTACCATGGTTGACCTATGGTTGACCTACCGGTGGAACACTCAAACATGGTTTCCTGTATTTTCTGTAATCCATGGACATTCTACTGTGTTATCGCCCCGAACTTGGAAGTTTTTTCCAAGTTCTTAAGTGTAGTGGATCCGGGTCAAGTACTAGTTTTTTTTATTACATATATAATATTATGCAACCACAAAAACGATCGCTAAATTCATAAAAGGTTATTATTGATAATTTTATGAACGAAATGCGGTCAGAAATACCCAAAATATTTCATTAGTGTATACTAACATACAGATTCATAAATAAATTTTCAACCTAAAAAACATATTTTTAATTTAATTTTGCGTGATCATATCAATTTGGTTCATAACTTGGTTGATCATATTAAGTTTCGTTCTCTTTAGTCACTTGTTTTGATAATATATGATTATCAAATTCTATTGTCGAAGATAGATAAAAAAAAATATGAATTTCGTTTAATCCTATGTTTGTTTTCATATGACTCTTACGTCTTGTTATTCCTTGGGACAGAGTAACCAAGTAAAGCTTGGCCACATTATACCCTCCTAGACCTCGTCAATAGCTTGATTATGAATAAGATTAACCTGGTATTGTATATACTTGTGGAAAACTAAAGTGTTCTCTATAAATTCAATTATCCATTTTGGTTCATGAACGACTTCACATAACAAAAAGACACCCTTAGACTTTTTGTTTTCTTTTTTTTTTTTATAATTTTGATGGTTGTCTTATTTAAAGTCTAGGTCTCATGTCATGTGTAATTTCATACTTATGTTCACGTTTGCATTAATTTAAAAGCAAGTACCCATCTTAATAATTTCTGTTGCTTCTAGAAAGAGATAAAATTAGGTAAATTCCAATTTCTATACCTCACATGTGAGACGACACTACACCAAAACAAAATGCGAACCTAATACAAAACCCGGGATCGGCTTTAGTCTTATACATGCCCATTTCAGGTTGATCCCATGATATGATCACATTTGGCTAAACGGATCATGTCTGGGTTAACAACTTGAGGGTTCACACGTTGACCCATTTAACCTATTTGGTTTTTGAATTTTTTAAATGTGTTAATGTGACAACTTAAACTGGTTGAATGCTTTATCCAAAGTTTGAGTTAAAAGACAATTTGTTTTTGTAGTTTAAATTTATATGCAATTGTTTTATGTACATTTGTAATTTTCGTTGTAAAATTGTAAGTTTAAAGTATCAATATGAAGAAAAAAAATAATATGTTTTATGGATCGAACATGACGTGTGTTCGTGTTGCTGTCGAACCTGCGAATACGCATGTCGTCTTTGGTTTCATGTCACACGATTTTCAGCTCTGGTTTCACACTGTAGCTCACGAACACCATGTTTTGTGGTTGTGCCCCAATGGAACTTAACAATTTTCCCAATAAGAATTGAGGTAAGTGGCATACCATGTCATATAATTAAAGAAATATAACAATGTAGCAATTTTTTATGTAGTTTGTAACTAAAATTTAAGATATTAAGCTTTTGAAATTTTATACAACATACTTACACTACTGTTTTTGTTGCGTTACAGTTGGAAATAGTGAGAACACATCCAAAACAACAAGGTGAATTCGAGTCACTCCACCGTGACATGAATATTGCTTTCGGGAAGTGGGAATTCGATCCAATGGATATTGAAAACCCATTTCCAAACAACGATGGAGCGGTTCATTTATGGATGGGCAATGGAGATCGGGTAGTGCCTCTGGCATTGCAACGGCATATAGCCAAACAAGTCAAATGGGTCAACTATCACGAGGTCATTGGCGCAGGACACACGTTGCCATATGCTGATGGTGTTGCTGATGACATTCTTAAAATGCTTCTTAAAGATCATAGTTAAACTTTATTTACAGAAAGTTAATGAATTTGGTCTTTGTTTGTTGCCTGCATTGGTGTGAACACAATATGAAAATTGGATATTTGTAGTAGAGCTGCTTTTCATCTTTTTGATTCCCAGGTTTAGTTAAGGGTGAATAAGGCTGTCTTCAATAAACTCTTAGGCCCTTAAATATTAATCTGATGGAAAAAGTATACCATTGGTCTTTAGAAATGTGGAGCCACGCTCGTATCAAAGGTAGCTCATCCTTGGTTGTCCACTTCTTGTGTGTCTTAATTAGTTTTGGGGCAGAAGTTGAAGGATATAAAAGGAATTTCCTACGTTTGTTGTCTTTCTCTTTTCACATGCAAAGCACATGTCAATTCCTCGTCATTTTGAAACGTACATACCTTTTTCATACGGTTTTTTAAAATCACCATGATAAGGATTGTTTTTATTTTTAATTAGAGTTGGTATTGCTACATAAAAATAATATAAAAAAATACATTTTTTTACTGTGTTTTTTATGCATTGTGTTAAAGGTTCTAGTCATTTTTTTTCAATTGAGTTTTAGTCATTATGTTTTTTACTAGGGTTTCTATACATGTGTTATTATCGAACCTATAACACAATGTTATTATGGGTTATGTTTGCGTTTTTATTATTAGAACCTATGACTTAATATGTGACACAATGAAGATGGTGTTAAATTTAGGTTTTCTGTACATTGTGCTATTGGTTGTGATTATTGTGGTTTTCAACTAGGTGTGTTTTCTATACATTGTATTAAAGGTTCTGGTCATTGTATTTAGTTTGTTATACATTGTGTTTTAGTATGTTGTACATTCTGTTTTTGTTATGTTGTCCATGGTGTTTTAGTATGTTGTCCATTGTGTTTTATTATGTTGTTTATAGTGTTTTTAATATTTTGTCCTTGTATTTTAGTCTGTTTTCCATTATGTTTTTAATCTACTTTCCATTGCGACTTTAGTTTGATACTCATTGTGTTTTACGTTATATATATTGTGTTTTACACAACTGGGTTTTCAGATTTTTTTTTTGAAAAATATAACAGTAAGATACTTATAAATAAAAACATGCTTGATTTTATGATATAATATTTTTTTTGAAAACAAATACGTATGAAAAAATTATGATCGTTTAAAAAATGAGGGAAATAACATGTGACTTGTATGTACATAGTTCTTAGTATGTGAGAAGAATGTTGATGGAGAGTGTGAAACCGGACGTTAGTGTGTGTTATAATATGTTTTTAGTGAGTTTTAAGTGGTTATAAGCTTAGAATGTGATAACTACGAGTTCTTATGGTTTTACATGTTAAATCACTTAAATCAGTAAAGTTAAAGGTTCGGTGATGATGCGGAACAAGCAATGATGTTTATTGGGAGATATCACATTATTCGGGACGTGTTTCGAATCGAGAGACACCTTGGATGCATAAGAAATGTAAGAGAATAAAGTTTAGGGGTCAATTGGTAATTACACGGAAGTTGGATTGTGAAGAAATGGGGAAGGTGAAGCCCGCCGTAGGCTACAGCGTCATGACCGTAACCTACGGCCATGTGTTTCAACAACCGGAATAGTCAGCAAGTCTCCACCGTAGGCTACGATGGGAGACCGTAGGCTACGGTCTAGTGGAACAAAAGAAGCAGAGTGTTTATACCGTAACATACGGCATTGAGCCGTAGGCTACGGCGGTGCCTCCGGAAAAAACACACGAATTGGCTTATGTTGAAGATATAAAAGGTTTTCAAAACCCTAATTCATCATTATCACTTCAAGGACGAATATTGGAGTTCTTGGGCACTCAAGTTCAAGGCGTTTATCATCAATCATCATTATTTTCCATAAAATCCATCTTTGCAACCATGAATTCATCAATTTCTCAAGTTTTTGAAGACTGTTTGTGCAAGATGAGCGGCTAGTTCATTCTTGGCTTCCTCCGAGTGGAGGATTCTTGTAAGTGGATTATTGGTTTTGAGTTTTTCTTTGTAATTGAGACTAGCAACCTAAGCATTCGATGCTTTTTGCTTAGGGATTTATTAACTTGATTGTAACTGATTGATTTACTTAAAACCTAGTTTTGATTCTTTCAGAACCCGAGAGTTCTAGTAATTGGGATATATTAGATAGGGATTGGGTTTGGTAATCTTCAATTGATAATCGTGTGATAACTTTTCGTTGTTTAGCAATCCAAGTACTTAGTCCTCATTTATCACAATTAGTTAATTAACTATCTGAATCATGTCTATGTGGTTTTCTCAATTAAAACTAATAACTTGAATCCACTTTGAATCTGAAACTTGGAGGAACCACTTTACTTTCCAACTGTTTCAAACCTTGTTTTTAGTAATTTTTAGTTAATCAAACACTCAAACCAATTGAATTTATATTTTCTGCAATTAGGTAATCAGTGCTTAATCCATAACACTTTCCACAATACTCATCTAGTTCGATACCCGATTTATTCTATCTACATAGTTTATTTCGGTTTTTGATTAACACTAACGACAATCATCAAATGTGCATATTGGCTTTTTTTTTCTTTTGACAAAACTATCATTCTTGCTTGATTTTTCATTAGACACATGGCTCTCTATCGTACATTCTCACTTTTCTAACTTAGTTTACCTTTCTTATAATAACTTAACCCGAATAATGTACTAATATAATAGAAAATATTTATAATAGACATATTTAACTTGATCACGACAAAACAACAAAAAATAATTTTAATTACAAGTTGTTATACTTAAAATTTATGTACCCTATTTAAATATAAACATGCCTAAAAGGCATTGACAATCCAATTTTTTTATATCGAAGGTCACAATCATCTTCTATGTATGGCCAATAAAGTTTACTCCAACTGTTCGAAGTTCGAACCATTGACTTTTTGGTCTCCACGATCAACCGCCATGTCCCAAGCCTCACAACCCCAACCCACCTCCTCCGGTGTGCTTCATTTGCTAGAAATCATCTTCTTAAACAACTCGAATCATATATACTTACATATGTTTTCTTGTCTTAGGTATCTTTAACAAAATACTACTCGCGATCTCTGTGGGATTCTCAGCATGGGCCTATCTGAAAGCTCGTCCTCCACCTCCCAAAGCCTTGGGATCACCAAATGGGCCTGCAATCACTTCTCCAAGGATAAAGCTTCGTGATGGCAGACATTTAGCCTATAAAGAATCAGGTGTTCCAAAAGAAACTGCCAAATCTAAGATAATATTTGTTCATGGGTTCAGTAATAGCAAGCACTATCATCCTTTTGCCACCTCAGCCTCACCACCAGTATGAATGATTGGATTCAGTTCTACCTCTAAATCATGTGCTTAAAGTATTATTGCTTTTATTAATCATTGTTGGTGGTTTTACGTAGGAACTTGTTAAAGAGCTAGGCGTGTACTTTGTTGCACTAGACCGACCTGGCTATGGGGAGAGTGACCCGGACCCTAAGCGAACTGTGAAGAGCTTGGCGCTTGATATCGAGGAGCTCGCGGATCAACTGAACCTTGGACCGAAGTTCTATGTGGCTGGATTCTCTATGGGTGGACAGGTTATATGGTCTTGTCTTAAGTATATCCCTCACAGGTCAGTAAAACCCTACTCATAGCAGAGTTTTTGTAGGGACGTGAGATGGTGGGATATTGGGATAAGGCCAAACATTTCCTCTATTCCGCTGAGACTCTGCTATGAAAAGAAATTTATGCAAATAATAATTTTGGTGATAAATTAACTATAGGCTTGCGGGAGCTGTTCTTGTATCTCCAACGATCAATTTCTAGTGGCCAAACCTACCTTCAAACTTAACCAATGAAGAATATTCACGACAACTTAAACGGGATCAATGGTCTTTGCGAGTTGCTCACTACCTACCATGGTTGACCTATTGGTGGAACTCTCAAACATGGTTTCCTGTCTTTTCTGTAATGCGTGGACATCCTGCTACGATATCCCCCACAGACAGGGATATTTTTTCGAAGATGTTTAGTTTCGCGGATCCAGTTAAGGTACTAGTTTTTATTACATAATAACTTGGTTTTTGCCATTCTTTTTGAACCTAAGAACATATATTTATTTATTTTAATTTAATTTTGCCTGATCATGTCGCTCAATTTGATTCATTACTTGGTTTATCATTTTAAATTTATTACTCTTTAGTCATTTGTTTTCATATTACTCCATGTTAACTAATGAGAATTAACCTCAATTTATATTGAGCAATCGTATTGATTTAAATAGTGTACAGAATACAAAATTATCTCCTTTAATATAGGAGATTGGAACATAACTGACGGAAAGGAAGAATTACAATTATTGACATAATATACCAAATATTTTCATCTAATACCCCCCTTTCAATCGAAACGGTGACGGTGCAAGACATAGCATCGAGCAAAAAACTTCAAATGAGTGCGCGGAAGACTCTTTGTAAAAATATCAGCCACCTGAAGATTGGTAAGAACAAACTTTGTGTAGAGTTTCCCGGAGGCAACAAGTTCTCTAATAAAGTGGTAATCCTAGTCAATGTGTTTGGCACGTTTATGGGAGACCGGATTTTGAGTCATGAATAACGCACTTTTGTTGTCACACAATAGAGTAGGTCTGTCTGGCGGTAAAGCATATAATTCTCACAACATATAAGTTATCCAGACAAGCTCAGCTGTAGTGTTGGCTATAGCCCGATATTCAGATTCATAGCTAGAACGGGAAACAATCGGTTGCTTTTTAGCGCTCCACGAAACAAGATTTCCTCCAAGATAAATTGAATAGCCATATGTGGATCGACACGTATCTAAACAACGTGCCCAGTCAGCATCCGAAAAACCAATGATCATGTTTTGATTTGGCCGACTATAAGTGATACCGAATGAAAGAGTACCTTTAACGTACCGTAGAAGACGTTTAACTGCCCGAAAATGGTCAATTGTTGGTTGATGAAGAAACTAAGACAGTTGATTAACTGCATAAGATAAGTCGGGCCGAGTAATTGTCAGGTACTGTAAAGCACCTACTAAGGAGCGATAAAGTGTGGGATCTGGATACGAGAGACCAGCCACAATAAAGGACTCATGCGGTACAAGAGGAGCGGCAACAGGTTTAGAGTCTAAAAGATTTGCCCGTATGAGAATGTCTTTAGCGTACTTTGCTTAAGTAAGGAAAATACCAGAATCAGTATAAAGCACCTCAAGTCCCAAAAATAGTTCAGAGCTCCAAGATCTTTGATGGCAAATTCATGATGAAGATGAGAAATGCAAGTGTTAATTTCATGCTCATCATGCTAGTGAGAATTAGATCATCGACATACACCAGAAGATACATAATGCAAGAATCTCTTTTGAGAACAAATAGAGATGTATCAGCACGACTACATGTAAAACCATAAGAGAGGAGGAATGTGCTTAAGCGCTGGAACCAAGCACGAGGAGCTTGTTTTAACCCATAAAGTGCCTTGGACAATTTGCAAACATGATTGGATAGTTAGAATCAATAAATCCGGGGGTTGTTCCATGACATTGTTTCATTCACGTGACCATTTAAAAATGCGTTCTTAACATCGAGTTGGTGCAATTTCTAGTTGTAAAGAACAGCAAGAGATAGCATAATACGAACATTAGAGGCTTTGACGACTGGACTAAAGGTAAGAGAATAATCCAGACCCGACATTTGAGTAAAGCCTTGAGCCACTAGACGTGCTTTGTAGCATTCAATTGTTCCATCCACGTGATATTTGATGCGGTAAACCCATTTAGATCCAACTACATTGCCCGAAGATGGACGTGGTACTAGAGTCCACGTGTGATTATGTTTTAAAGCCTCGACTTCATCAACCATAGCTGTCATCCATTTTGGATTTTTGGCAGCGGACTTAAAACCACGAGGTTTGGTAACAGTGGATAGAGCAGCATGTAAGGCATAAGAGTTTAAGGCAACAAAACCAGGTTGGTATTTTGGTTTATGAATGCCTACCTTTGCACGGGTTATCATCGGGTGAGAGTTGGAGGTGTGAGTAAGTACGGGTGGTTCATCAGAGGAGGCTTCAGGGTCGGAAGAAGTGGTCGTGTTGGATTGGTTCTCGGCTGGTGGATATTCAGAAATGGTGGAGTCGGGATTGGAGGGAGGATCGGTTTATGGAGGAGAAAATGTGGAAGTAGATGGATCGATTGGATCATGTGAGGTAGTTGGGCCAGGGAATGTTTCGGTAGGTGGGTGGACTGGCTGAAGTGAATTAGAGGGTGGGATAAGTGGGGTCGAGGTTGGGTTTGGAGATGGGCCAGTGGTTGGTTGACGGATGGGGCATGAGTTGAAAAGGGTATTTTGTGTAGATGGTTTTATAGGTGGTGTGATAGTGGATGGTTGCGGTATGGAAGCATCATCAAGAAAGGTGGTAAGCTCCAATATTTTGTGAATCCATGGTTCGAGATGAGTCTTTAAATGGTAACTAAGATTCATTGAAACAGGCATGACGCGTAATAAATACACGCGTAGTAGTCGGATCCATGCACCGATAACCTTTGTGTGGCGGACTATAACCAATAAAAACACAGGGAAGACTTCGTGGTTCGAGCTTGTGTTTAGCATACTCAAGCAAGTATGGGAACACTTGGCAGCTGTAGACCTTGAAATTGGAGTATTGAGGCATTTGGTTGAAAAGAAGCTGAAAAGGAGACTTGTTGTCGAGAAGGGGTGTGGCAAGACGATTAATGATAAATGTAGCTGAGGTGAACGCGTCTGCCCAATAATTATCTGGAATGTGAGAATTAAATAGCATAGCAAGACCTGTTTCAACAATGTAGCGGTGCTTACGCTCTGCACGCCCATTTTGTTGAGGCGTGTACGGACACAAATATCGATGAAATGTGCCATTCTCTTAAAAAATTTTGCAAACCGTGTGGTTAACAAATTCATTGCCACCATCACTTTGAAAAATTTTAATCTTTCGCGAGCACTGTGTCTGCACCAATTTAATAGAAGTGGGTAAAACCGCATAGAAACCTGTTTTTGCTTTAAGCGGATAAAACCATGTAAATCTCAAATAATCATCTATAAAGGCAACATAATAACGATACCCATCTGTGGAAGTAATGGGAGTGGGTCCCCACAAATCACAGTGAATCAAATCCAATGGATAACAAGCACGGTTAAAATTATAATCAAAAGGTAATCGTTGACCTTTTGCAAGCTGACAAGGAACACAAACAGTAGGTTTAGGTAATAAAGACGTCAAGATAAAATGCCAAACTTGTTCAAATTAGATATAACATCATAAGAAACGTGGCCTAAATGAGCATGCCATAACTCATAAGAAGCCTTATTAGAAACTTCAGCAGCAAAAACTTGGGGTTCATCCTTGAGCACATAGAGTCCATTTTCACAAGTTCCTCTAGCGAGAACTTGTTTTGTTTTCCGATTCTGAATGTGAAAAAATGTTGAGAAAATAGAACATCAACTGGGTGATCAGCAGTTAACTTGCTGATAGATAATAACTTTTTGGTAAGACGTGGAATGACTAGCACATTGCGTAAAGGAATGTTATTGGAAATAATATATGAACCCGTGTGAGTGATTGGAAGCTTTTTACCATTTCCAAACACAACTTGATGATTACCTGTATAAGGAGTAGAGTTATGAAGAGTATCCTGATTTGGGGCCATACGATCAGTTGCGCCTGAATCTCCAATCCAATCAGGTGCATTAGTGTTATGAACATGACATTGAGCATGGAATGCCTTGGCTAGGTTTTCATTCAAAGAAGAGGCCTTAGTAGCATAAGTATGACGATTTGGGTATGCTGAAGCATAATGGCCGGTTGTCCGAAAAAGTTGACAATGAGATGGGCGGCGTGGCTGACCACGACCTCGGCCACGCAAAGCATTGCCACGAGGAAAAGAGCTACGACCCCGGCTTTGCATTGAAGATTGCCTGTTTTGGGCGTGAAACGCAGCCGGTGGTGCAGCCGTCCCGTGAAGTGACTAAAGAAATAATTCATGGCTTTCTACCTGAGCCACTAAATCACAAAACACAGGAGCCGGTTTGGCTGCACGAATGGCGGTAGAAAATACCTCATAAGCGGACCGAGCCCACATAGAAACCAGTGCAACTTGTCAATATCTGCAACCAGGTGACCAATCGCCCCAAGCTGTTTGCATATAATACGAAATCGACGAGAGAAATCGGTGACAGTAGCATTACCTTTTGTTAGTTGGCGAAGAGAATCCCTTAATGATTGAACACGTTCAAATGATACATTGTTGTACGCATTCTAAAGAGCAAGCAAGATTTGACGAGCCGTAGTGAGACCGAGAAACTCGGCTGCTGCCTCCTCGGTGAGAGAAGAGAGAAGGAGAATGGCAGCTTTCTGATCCAAAACAGGCCATGAGGCGAGATCTGTCTTTAGTACGGATCTATCATTGTCAACAATGGTGGCCGACAGTGGGATTGAAGAACCGTCGATATGGGCCGATAGTTGATGGAGGGCAAGAAGAACACGCATATGATTTCGCCAAACTAAATAATTGGATGAAGATAGTTTGATGGGGGATTGGTGAGAAACAACATGGGTATGGTGAGTGTGGTTTCAGTGGTGGAAGCTATGAGATAAAGGGAGGAGCACAGGGGATGGAGAGAAGAAAAAGAACGAGGGCGACTTTTAATAATAATTAGGCTGATACCATGTTAACTAATGAGAATTAACCTCAATTGATATTGAGGAATTGTATTAATTTAAATAGTGTACAGAATACAAAATTATCTCCTTAATATAGGAGATTGGAACATAACTGATGAAAAGAAATAATTAGAATTATTGACATAATATACATAAATATTTTCATCTAATACTCCATTGTCTTCGTCTTTTTTTTTTTTAACTTTGATATTTGTCTTAGTCAAAATCTAGGCCTCCTGTCATGTGTAATTTCGTAATTATGATCCAGTTTGCATTAATATTAGATTAAGTACCCATCTTAACTATTTCGGTTGCTTCTAGAAAGAGATCAGATTTGGTAAGTTTTACTTTCTATGCCTCACATATGACAGGCATATTACATGACACGACACCAAGATAAAATACGAACATAGTACGAAAAACTCAGGATCGGCTTTTATCTAAACAGATATGGGTCCATTTCAGGTCGAACCCAAGATCATGCACTTGGCTAACGGGTCATGTCTGGGTAACCTGGGGGTTCAAGGGTTGATCCGTGTAACCGTTTGATTTATAAATATTCTAATGTGTTTTTTTCGTCGCAACTCAAATGGTTGAGTACTTTATTCAAAGTTTAAGAGTTAAAAGACAATTTGTTATCAAGTTTTATAGTTTAAACGTAAATTACGTTGTATACATTTGTACTTTTTGTTGTGAACTGGTAAGTTTGAAGTATTAATATGAAAAAAGATATGTTTTTACGGATCAAACATGCCTTAGCCGTGTCAAACCGCGAATATGCATTTCGTCTTCCATTTCATGTGACACAGTTTTAAGCTTGGTGTCGGGTTTGACACGTACCTCACAAACAGAATGTTTTGTGCCTGAATGAAACTAAACAATTTTCCCAATAATAATTGTAGTAATTGGTGAACCTTGGCATAAAATTTAAGAAAATATAACATTGTAGCATTTATTTTCAGTCTTTAACTAAAAATTAAGATATCAAGATTTTATAATTTATACAGCACACTTACACTACTGTTTCTGTTGGGTTACAGTTAAACATATTAAGAACACATCCAAAACAACAAGGTGATTTTGAGTCCCTCCACTGTGACTTGAATATTACATTCGGGAAGTGGGAATTCGATCCAATGGACATCGAAAACCCATTTCCAAACAACGATGGAAAGGTTCATTTATAGATGGGTGATGATGATCGGATCGTGCCTGTGACATTGCAACGATATATAGCCGAACAAGTCAAATGGGTCAACTATCATGAGGTCACTGGAGCAGGACACACGTTGCCGTATGCTGATGGGGTGGCTGATGAAATTCTTAAACTCTTCTTAAAGTTTAGAGTTAAATATGTTTACAGGAAGTTAATGACATTGGTCTTTGTTTGTTGCCATGTTGCTATGGACATAATAACATGTATGGAAAATGGATATTTGTAACAGAGCTTTTCTTCATATTCTGAAAAATGAACCAAACATGAGATGTGTGGGTTTAGCTTCATTCTAAACAGCTTCAGGCCAGTTTTGGGTTAAACCAACGAACACTTTTACCTAAACAAATCATGTTCAGGTCGACCTAATTAGTTTGCCGATTGATTCGTTTAACTCGTTTTTTTTAATAATTTGTTTTTAACTTTTTGTTTTGTTGTTATAACTTAAAACCACTAGATGGCACATGTCAAAATTAAAAGATAAAATAAAAATAAAGCATTAAAATATACCAAAAAATAAAATAAAATTTTGGGTTAGACAGGACCACAACTTGCCAGGGACCGGATAAGAAACATGTGCATTAGACCACATCGCTGAAATTGATTGGCTTTGTTAACCACATCATCATGCATGTCACACATTATATCAAGCATTATGCGCTCCTAATGCGCTCATTTCAAGTCCAAGACACGCTAGATTCTTTCAACCGTAGTTCATGTGGGCTGAAGAATCTGGCGTTTGCACGATTTTTGTGTCACGTATTCGCGTTGACGCGTCATGTAAAATTTTCAGGTTTGACTTGCAAGCAAGATGAATTTAAGGCCCCTAGTTTAACTGCAGGAAAAACTGTGATGAGCATCAAGCAGACACCACTAGAAAATTCCTAAAATGTCACAAACAACACATAAATCGACCAAATTAATGTCCCAAATAACCCTAAAACTCAAAAAAAACCATATCATTCACATAAACCGTAAAATAAACATTCAAACTCCCTAAAATCTATAACAAACAACAGAATACACTATGAATTAAGATCATCCCAAACTCTAAAATCCGAATTCGAGCTATTATAACTAATCTCTCTATCCTGGCACCCAACAATGAACGTTGTCCGACTCGAATCAACATTAACCAAAGCATGAGCCGTACCCTTCGGGCTAACCGCAACCGCAACATCATCAGCCTCAAGCATCACTTGAGCATACCCTTTTTCAACCCCATCATTCTCCACTCTAAAAACAGTTCTAGCCCCCCAAATCAAGAAAGTCTCATTACAAGTATAATGCCTATGATTCCCCCTCAACCCACCCGGTTTAATCTCACCCACATGAATAGATGCACAAGTTAAAGCACCGCCTGATATTCCTGAATTTAATGCTATTGAAACAGGGTCTAGGATCCAGCCACGTGGGTCTTTGGTTATGGGTGATGGGAATCTTGAAGAGAATCGGATGAGATTGGCTTCATGATCTTGATTGTTGGCGGTTGAGAATGCTGTGTTGGTGAGTTTGGGGCTTTGTTGGTGGATTCTGAGGAATACCCATGTGAGGATTAGGAAGATTGATAGCAGAAATGGGAATGCTTGTGGTTTTTTTAGGAAAAGTTTTAGCCTTGAAAATCTTGATTCTAGGGTTCTTGGATGGAGTTGGATTGGGAGTTCTGGGGTGATTGGGGTTGAAGTTCGTCTAGGGTTTGCCATAGTTTGATGGGTCGGTACTAATTTGTTAGAGTAATATGATGTATTTGATGTTTGGGTTAAGTTGCAAAAGTGGTGCCTGAACTATGGATGTGATGTAGAAATAGTCTTCTCAAACGAATTTTAGTGCATTTTGAAACTTTGAAGAGTAAAGTAAACTGGGTAGTATGAAATAAAGCATCCATGGAAGTTAGGATGTCACGCCAGCTTTACATAGATATTGGGCTTTACAGCCCCCATGCTCTATGCTATGAGGAGTCAGTAGTTTAAAGTACTCGTAGCTCGGAACTTGCTCGAATTTAGTTTGGAAAAAGCTTGTTCGATGTGGTTCGGTTTGAAAGTAAGACAAGCTGGCTCGGCTCGGTTAGAAAGTGAGTCTAGCTCGGCTCGGTTTGGCTCGCATACCAGCTCGGCTCGGCTTAGCTTCGATTATTTTACTTTAGTATATTTTATTTTTATATACATTATAATATTTCACAAAGACTTATTATTATTTATATGTGGTTGAGAGTGTAATTTGATATTTATACAATATTTAGTTTTATGTTTTTCCATGTGTAGACTGTTAGAGAAATTATTGGATATTATATATTATATATTGTTTTCAGTACATTCAATACGATCGGCTCCGTTTGTTTGAGCCTTGATCGGTTATTTCATTTTACATTTCAATACATGCAATACGTTCGGCTCCGTTTGATTGAGCCTTGAGCGCACATTTCAATTTACATTCCCAGTTCATGCAATACGTTCGGCTCCGTTTGATTGAGCCTTGAGCGCACATTCAATTTCATTATCAGTATCTTGTGGTTGTGGTGTTTGTAGTAGAGTCGCATCGAACTAACCATAACTTGCGGATAAAGTCAATGAAAATTTGACAAGGATATGGTGGATACGCCGCTGGTACTTCCTATATATAAGTATTCTTGTCAAATGATCGGAGGCATTATCAGGCGGTTATGAGAGGTTCCATGCATAGGCTGTTTGTGTGGTTAAGTTATTCATTTTCAGTACATGCAATACGCTCGGCTCCACCCGATTGAGCCTTGAGCACACAATTTCAATTTCAGTACATTCAATACGTTCGGCTCCGTTTGATTGAGCCTTGAGCGCACATCCATTTCATTTTCAGTACATGCAATACGATCGGCTCCGTTCGATTGAGCCTTGATCGCACAGATATATTTCATTTCAGTATTTTATGTTTGTTGTATTGGTTGTAGAGTTATAGGACTAATCATAATTCACTGATAAAACCAATGAAAATTTGACAAGAATATGGTGGATACGCCGCTGGTACTTCCTATATATAAGTATTCTTGTCAAAGGATCAGAGGCATTATCGGACGGTTATGAGAAGTTCTATGTAGGATTTATTAGTTTCTTGGTAACCAATCATAACTTGTGGATAAAACTAATGAAAATTTGGCAAGAATATGGTGGATACGCCGCTGGTACTTCCTATATATAAGTATTCTTGCCAAAGGATCAGAGGCATTATCAGGCGGTTATGAGAAGTTCCATGTAGGATTTAGTATTGCCTTGGTTGGAATTTGTATTACATTTACATCATCATGTTATTTAAAGAGATTGGATTGTGATCCATTTCTACATAAACTAACCTCTCCATCATAACAAACGAGAGAGGAACTTCCATCATTCAAACATATATGCTATCAGAATGTGGATTCAAATATTTGCTGTTGTGTTTATTCATGTTCAAATATTTGCTGATGTGTTTATTCATGTTCAAATATTTGCTGATGTGTTTATTCATGCTCAAATATTAGCTGTTGTGTTTACTTATGTTCAAATATCAGCTGTTGTGTTTTTATTTATGTTCCATATAGGTTGTAGTGTTAGAAGTTTTGCCTTAGGATATAACCATACTTTCCCAAACGTATCTAAACTCTTATGCATGATATCATTTTTTTTGCAAATCATTTCTGCTTATCAATACTTATACAGTAGGCAACAAAAAGCGATTCCTGAATAGGGTACTTAACCCTTACAAGGAACGTTACCGCCTCGAACAAAAACTTAAGCCCTTATTTTGTTAAGCATACAACTGTCAAACAAAACACCATCATTCTGTTAGTCAAATATATCACAATTTAAATTTCGGGACGAAATTTCTAAAAAGCAGGGGATACTGTAACATCCGTAAAAAACGGATTTACCAAACCCGCTCCGTTTATCAACCGAACAGTCAGTCAAAAATTTCGTTGCGAATTAAATGCCCAAAATATTTTTAAACGATCCGTAATCAATTATTATACAAGAATATATATTTAGTTTTTGAAAAACTGTCAAAAATCGCAAAATAAAAATGATTTGCTTCTGCCGGGTTTCGAACCCGGGTCTGTACCGAATCAGTTCAGCAACTTATCTCACACACATAAACCACTGCGCCGCGGATTTTGTTTGTTATATATTGAAATCATTTAATTGATAAAGTGTCGTTACGAATTCAAAACCGGCGCCCAAACGGTTCAGTCGTCGGAATCCCGGAAATCTCGCGAGTTTTAACACCACTTTCAGTTATAACGTAAACCATTAACAATACATCGGTTATAACCGATGTTTAAAGTCCGCGACCAAAATCATAACTGCCAGGAAATTTAAATCAGTGAATCCAGTCGGAAATCAGACCAGATTCTTCAACGTTTTGCCTTATAAATTGACCCACAACCGACGACAAACCTTTTCGCTCAAAACCACACTCTTCCTCGGCGTAATTCCACTCGCCGGAACTTTTCTGTTCGTCACCGGAAAACCGACTTCCCCATTGCCGAGCCTTGCTGAGCCTCTGAAGCTTATACCGGAGATAACCATACTCTTTCCAAGCTTTCCGGAGACTTGCTGCTGCAAGACACCTGACGCCGGAGTTGAATTCTGTCGCCGGAGTTTCTGCCGGAAAACAGAGGGTCCAGTCGGTATACCTCTTTCGCTTATTTTCTTTATCTTTTCACCTTTATCTTACCTTAATGGACTGTAAAACACTAATAAACTGATAAAAATCTTGAACCAGTCGATTTCCGATTTCTGGTTCAAACTGGATGAAGAAGACGACGTAATTCTGTATCATATAAGTATAATATAAATCATGAAATTAATCGGGTTAGACACACAGTCCAGCGGTGGACTGTGTGCACATATAAAACGCAAAACGTCGCAAGTTCGATTCCCGTCTCACACACGCTGCCTTAATAAAAATCATTTTTGTTAAACTGAACCGGGTCGCCACAGTTATATGTTAAGTATATTAATAATCGGAATAATAACCAAGTTAGACACACAGTCCAGCGGTGGACTGTGTGTTTGTTTATATCACAGGTCACGAGTTCGAGTCCGGTCTTCAGCACCGACTCGGACAATTATCTCTTCTTTTTAATTAAGGCAGAAAAGGAAATAACTAATTAGTATTTAAGTATAATAAAAATCGAATGATATAACATGTTGAACACACAGTCCAGCGGTGGACTGTGTGTTGGATTAAACCACAGGTCCCGGGTTCGAGACCTGTGAAGTGCATGACCGTTTCGCTTAAAATGTTTTTAAAATAAAATGAATTTCGGTTTAATCTAATTAATATATATATATATATATAATTAAAATTAGATATATAACGGGTTAGACACGTAGCTCAGTTGGTAGAGCTGCGTGCACGCGTACGAGAGGTCTCGGGTTCGAGCCTCACTCAGCGCACAATAATATGCCATCGAACCGGTCAACGGTCAGGTCAACGGTCAACGGGCCGGTCAACTGTCAGAAAAAAATAAATTTTTTTATTATTTTTATTTAATTATTTTAATTAAAAATCAATTATAAATATTTAAAAATAACATTTTTAAGGTTAGAAAATAGCCTCAAACTCACAAAAATACACCCAACAATCCTACTAAAATAGTTTAATAAAATCCGTTTACTTACCAAACCATAATGCGATTTATCTAGGTTAAATCTCACTCGTGGTTAAAACCACTTCGCGTGCATTCAACGTCATCAACCGAACGCACCCACTGTGAGTGAATCTTACAATTCCCCCTTTTAAATTACACGTTTTGGGGTGTGTCATGTGTTATGAAAATAACTAATTTATTTATTTAAACTTGTGCCATACCACATCATGACTTAAACTTAGATTGTTTTTATTGTTGTGATTTACTTATATTCCTTTTGTCAAATTATATGAAACTCATACATTAAGTCCATCAGTTCCTCGTGGGAGACGAGTAGAACATCGCGTGCTTCAATTCAAATTCATTATTGTTCATGTGTGTATCATTGAGTTTATATTGTTTGTAGTTGTGTCATTCATATTACCATGTTTATGCAATTCATTCATCAGGCCCCTCAGTTCCTCGTGAGAGACGAGTTGAGCATCGCGTGCCTTTAATTGTTCCATTATTATTCATGAGTGTTTCATTTAACATCTTATGATTGTCGATTAAGTTACATCTATTTTTACTCATGTTTGGTTGTGCACATATTTCATAATCAATCTAAATAAATATGTTCAAATGTTTTCCATAGGATTCACTCGCCAACATTATGTTGATCCAAAAACCTTTTTACACATGATACAGGTGAACAGGTTGAAGCAAGGAAAACATAGGATATGCCTTAGAAGAGAACCAAGAAGCTTAGACTGATAGTTAGAACATGTTGTACCATTCATTGTAAATTTCCATTAAATTGTATTAATGAATATGAAACATATAATAAATGTCATGAGCTTTGATGATAACCCAATCATGCCCCGATCACCTTATCCGCTGCGGGTCGGGGTGTGACATTATCTTTCTTCCCATCTTTACCCCCTTTCTCTTTCAACTTCGGGCAATCTGCCTTGATATGTCCCGGTGAGAAACAATTGAAACATGTTTTGGCTGTACTCGGGCATTTATAGTAAGGTGTCCTTCTTGTCCGCGATTGTAGCATCCTTTCTTACCCAACAAACATTCTCCTATATGAAGCTTTACACAAGTTTTACATCGAGGAATGCCACCTTTAGCATTATTCTTCTTGCTGTAATCATAAACCTTTTGTTTCTTGGCCGGAGTCGGGTTTATACTCTTTTCCATTGCCCTCTTTTCCCCTCATTCTATCTGACGCTTGAGCTCTATCTCTTGATCCCTTGCCTAGTTGATCAGTTCGTTTAAAGTTTCACACTTCGAGGGAGTGATAAACTCCCTAATTTCCGCCTTTAACATGTCATGATAACGGTTAATCTTCATTCTTTCTGTCTTCATGAGGTCTTGGCAAAACTTTAATTTGTCAAGAAACACATTTGTGATCTCATCTATAGATTCTGTGCCTTGTCGAAGACGTAAAAACTCTTCTTGAATTCGATCAGCTGCAGACTGCGGGCAGTGGAACTTCAAGAAAGATTTCTTAAACTCTTGCCATGTAAGTTCCTGAAGCTTTTCTTCTCCCAATTCTTTGCAATGAGCGTCCCACCAATCCTTGCTTGGAGTTGGAGTTAGCCCGTTGCAAACATCACCTGATCCTCTTTTTCACATCTGCTTCGATAAAAACGGCCTCCATGTGGGAAATCCATCTTTGACATACGATAGGATCTATTTTACCATCGTACGCTATAGGGTTACATGCCATGAAGTCCCTATATGTGCACCTATGAGTCCCTTTTTTGTTTTGAACCCCACCCATCCATTCGTTCAGCTCTTCAATCTTGCTAGTGATGATGGCCTGTATGGTTTTGGAACACACGACTTTCTACTTCTTGCGCCAATTGGGGCAGACTGGCCTGCATAGCGTTTGCCACTTCCTATGAAATCTTTTCATTCATTGCTTCTTGACGGGCAAAATCATTATTGTTTAAGTCTCTTTCTTCTTCCATCTATATAAACATTTGTCACTTAGATTATAACATTCATTCTTCAACTTGTCATGTTCATTCATAGTAATTATTATTTTATTTCACATTTGAAATGCTCATTCTGTATAATGATCATAAATGATCAAGAATCATCCACTCGTCTCTAATAATTCATAAGGCTTATTCCTTCATGCATTATTACTCTTGTTTTGACATGCCACATTCCCAACATACCTTATCGTGTTTTCAAAAACATGTTTACATATCTTTCTTTTACATTTACATTTCGTTTTACAGGTTCTATATAAGTTACGAGTTGTTTTCTAAGAAAATTGGTTTAAAAATATAAAAGAAAGCATGTTGGGTTCAGGAGAGCCGTCGGCGGACGCCCATACATGGCGTCGGCGACGCGTCTCAGAAAGTTGCGTCGGGGCTTTAGCTGCATAGACAATAGGTTAGGCCATCGGAGAATAGGGGTAGCGTCGGCGACGCTCCATGTGTATTGCAGATGCAGGTTTTTCGTTTTTCAGCTCATGGAACCCGTTTACAGGCCCTGACTCAACCCAAATTGACCCATAATATACGCAACAACCCAAACCATTCCGTAGTCATCCCATATATTATTTCATCATATATTTATATTTAATACGTAAAAGACACTTACTTGAATGACGCTGCGGAACGAACACATTTACGCATGAGCCTCCGGTTTGAGTTCAAGTGCTTCAACTCATGCTTGATTCCCTCAAACATAGGCTCTGATACCAACTTGTAACGCCCAGCTTATTTTCATGACCGAAAATCCATAAAATTTTAAAACTTTTAATACATAGCTTAAAAATTCCCATTATGCCCTTGCAATTTAGTTCGACAAACATGGCTACAAAATGTTTCAGCAACTTATTTTAACCTACTAATTACTAAAGCTAGATCATCATTTACAACCCAAAAGTAGTTTAACCCATTTGTCAATATCTTGTTCGGAAGCGTAAGAGGGCACAGAGGGTGTTCGTTCCAAATCAGACGCGACGTCAAATGGAAGATTTACCTAAACATCACAAGAATTCAGTTAACATTTCATTTGATGATTTATGATAATTTCATAACTTTACATTCTTGTATTATCCGGTTGATTTGTTTAACAGAAGTCAACACGAACCATACTCTTACTTTCTTGTTCTTTATCCGGTTGACCCGTTCAACACGAGTCAACGCGAACCATACTTTTACTTTCCATTCTTTGTCCGGTTGACCCTTTCAACACGGGTCAACAACCATACCTTTACTTTCTTGTTCTTTGTCTGGTTGACCCGTTCAACACGCGTCAACGCGAACCATACTTTTACTAATTCTCTAATCAACATAACAACCATATTCATTCATAACAATTCCAAATGATTCATTACAATTAGACAATATTTACAAGTGAAAGTATAATGTACGAATAACGTACCTTGGTCTTGTGCTTTTAGTCGTTTCTCCGAACTCGTTCTTTCTTCTTTCACTCCTACATAATCCATTCACATATTTAGACTGCTTGTTCATTTTACGCAATCCATTCTACTCATTTTTCGCCCTTACAACCGAACCCTTATTTAGTTCAATTTTTGTTATAAATAAAACTAGCAACTTTCAATTCATATAAAGTCACGATAATCTTCTCTTAGGCATTTTGTCAAACACTTGGTATGCATACAACTCTTTAAGCATCATGTACTAGTGTTCTTATGCATAACTTACCCGATCATAACAAGGTTTATCAAATTAACTAGTTTCATAAAATTCTTCATTTAATACTAATCCTAATCAACAATTACATATATCATGCATCAAACATCGTCCTAAAACATCTTAGTGAATCATCAACATTCTTCTTCAAATGGGTTTCATTCAAATCATTAAATCAATCAAAATTTAGACATAGTTCATCTTCTAAATGTTGTTACTAGTTAGTATTCATGATCAATTTCATCAAATATTCATGGATTTCACATAACCCACTTGAATCAAACAACAATATATAAATTTCAACTTACTTGATAATAAGATCACTTAGATGATCACCAAACTCAATTCATGCATATGCTTAGACTTCGATTCCCCTATTAATCTGTTGATTTTTTTTGGTGAGCTAGGGTTCTTCCCTTGATTGTTCTTCTTGTTTGTCGACATACTCCAGAAGTATGTATGTGTGTTTTAGTTTTTATCTAACATCTTTCTAATTTAATCAATTTTGGCCCCTATAGTTTGATGTTTGTGTTATATCTTTATCTTAACAATAAGACACACACACACACACACACACACACATATATATATATATATGTTCAGATTTTTGGGATGTTACACATGCACTGGCTTTAAAAGAGCCCGATCTTCCCCTTGCATTCTGTTGTAACAGTGTTCATGTATGATGTCCTGTGAACTCCTTGTATCTACCAAAATCCTTCTCATGTTATAATCACCAACCGATCTAGTGATTATAAGGGGGTCTTTGCTGAGATAGGTATCCCACTGTCGAGAACCTACTCGCATGTCGACCAACATCCATGGTTCAAGGATTTCGATACCACGCTTGGTACCCCGAGCATCCTCCACTTAAACCATGTTCATATCACGCTGCTTCCTGCCTGTTTTTCTATCTTCCTCTTTCACTTATAAGGGACCCTGCTTGATGTCCTTGACCAAGTGGGCCAATTTTTCGGGTTTAACATAATACTCAATCTACTTCTATAGCTGGTAGCAATTGTTAGTATCATGCCCGTGTCCTTTGTGTATTCACAATATTTGGGCAAATCTTTGACAGGTGAATCCTTTAGAGGTTTGGGTGGGTTGAGCTTTAGATTTTCTGATGCTAGTATTTCTGTGGGAATCTTACTTAATGCCGGGAAGTTTGACTTTGTTCCCGAAGAATATTCCACTATTGACGATGCTTCGAGGTATGTCATACCTCCCTTGGGACTCAGTATGACTTCATCTTGAAAATCTCCTACTTTGACTCTTGATCTTGCCTCCACGTCGATCTGTTTTGTCTAGTCTGTAAGACTCTTTTTTCTTGTTGGCCGCATAACTAACTATGATTGATTTTTCTTGATATACGTAAATTTTAGTGATCTTCATTATTTCCTCGACAGTATTCGGGACCCCGTTCTTATCGTGTAACTTCCTCAGAATCTCATCATCATTTACGTCTTGTAAAAAGGCTCCACATGCCAAATCCTTTGTTAGGCCAGGGATGGCTATACTCTCTTTACTGAATCTTGTCAAGAATTCTCCATTGTCTCATTACCCCGTCGTCGTATGTGTAATACTCCATTCGGTCTTTGGTATGCCTTCGTTGCTGACTGAATTGTTATGGGAACTTAGCTATAAGTTCGTCAAAACTATCAATTCCGCCAATGGAAAGACTGTCCACCTTAGACAAACATCTTGCACCATAAAGGCATCGGTCACAGGGCCACATCTCCCGCGTTCCTAAACAAATTAATATGATTATCCGGATCACTAGTCCCGTCATACTTTTCCAACGGTAGGTGGCGTCTTTGGCTTATCTTTTAATGGAGCTTCTGCTATACGCTTAGAGAACTTTGATCTGAGCGTGACCTCCGCTGGCTTGTATGGTCTAGTCAACTCGTCTTCTTCCTCGTCCACTGGTATTACCGCTGGTGGGCCCTAGGTAACTACCGGAGTTGTCGTCTGGGTTTCGGGTGACGGCTTGGTCTGACCCGATGCGGTTTTCCTGATCGTTTTGGTTAGGCACGAAGTACGGGCTACGGCCCCCTTGTCAATACAGGTATTGGAAACCCTATTGAGTGGCCTGGGTGTTTTCGTATGGGTTGCTGAAATTGTACGGGCTATGATTCCGTTTGCATAATTTTTTTTTGAGGACGAAAAAAGAGCAAGTGTGGGGATATTTGATGTATTGAATAATACATCTATTTATCATGTATAGTTTGTATAAGTTACGTTAATATCTGTTTCGATTTTATAAGAATTTATCTACTTTTAATCCAAATACGTTTTGCAGGTCTTGGTTCGTGGAAATAGCTGAAAAGAGAAGAAAATGAGCTAAAATGTTGAAGGAAACCGAGCCAGATCGTAATTGGAAGTCGAGAGAATAAATGAATCGAAAAAATAGGAAAATGGTTCTCTGACGGTCCGTGACCGCAAGCAACTAAGCCTCTCGAGGCCAGGGAGAGCAAGATGTTTCTCCAGGGTAAATTCAACACGGTTGTAACATCCGTCAAAAAACGAATTTTACCAAACCCGCTCCGTTTATTAACCGAACAATCAGTTAAAAATTTCGTTGCGAATTTAATGCCCAAAATAATTTTAGATGATACATAATCAATTATTATATGGGAATATATAATTTGTTTTTTAAAAACTGTCAAAAATAAGAAAATAAAAATAATTTGGCCCTGCCGGGTTTCGAACCCGGGTCAGTCGCCGGGTCAACACAGACTTAACATTCAACACTTAAACCACTGCGCCACTGATGTTTCTTGTTAAATGTTAGAATCATTTAATTCATAACATGACTTTCCGAATTCAAAACCGGCGCCCAAATGCAGTCGTCGGAAATCCCGGCGATCTCGCCAATAATTTAACGATTCCTTCAGTTATAACGTAAACTTTAAACGCACATCGGTTATAACCGACGCCTGAGTCCGCGACACCAACTATAACCGCCGGAGAAATTATAACCGACGAATCAAGTCGGAAATCGGACCAAGTTCATCGATAACCTGTCTTATAAATACCCCCTCGACCCTCTGCAAACATTTTCGCTCAAAACCGCACCCTTTCTCGGCGAAAACTCACTCGCCGGAAAACTGCTGTATCTCGCCGGAAAAACGAACCCTCCACTTATAAGCCTTACTAAACCCCCTGAGCTTATACCGAAGTCACCCACATCCTTTTCAAGCTTTCTGAAGACTCATTGCTGCAAGACACACGACGCCGGAACCTGATACTGTCGCCGGAGTTCTGCCGGAAAACAGAGGAATCCAGTCGGTATACCTCACGCTTAAATCGTCCCTTCTTTTTATTTAAATCTCACTTGTAATTAACTAAAGAACGCTAAAGAAACCGATTAAAACATTGAACCAGTCGGATTTCCGATTCTGGTTAAAAACGGACGAAGAAGACGAAGTTCGGTAACATATAAGTATAATTAAAATCAAGTTATTACTCGGGTTAGACACACAGTCCAGCGGTGGACTGTGTGCACAATAAACACACTAACGTCTCGAGTTCGAATCTTGTCCCCCACACGCTGCCTTAATAAAACTGTCTTTTTTTGTTAACTGAACCGGATTCATTTCATATATATGTTAAGTATAATAATAATCGGAATAATAACCAAGATAGACACACAGTCCAGCGGTGGACTGTGTGTATATTTAAATCACACGTCACGATTTCGAGTCCGGTCTACTGCACCGACTCGGACAATTATCTACCTTTTTAATTAAGTCAGAAATGAAAATACTTAGGTTGTATTTAAGTATAATAAAAATCGGTTTATATAACATGTTAAACACACAGTCCAGCGGTGGTATGTGTGTTAACGCAACCCACAGGTCCCGGGTTCGAGACCTGTGGAGCGCACCGGTCCGATTCAGTTAAATCATTTTTAAAAATAAATGATTTTCGGTTTAATCTAATTAGTATATAAATATAATTAAAAACAGATATATTTCGGGTTAGACACGTAGCTCAGTTGGTAGAGCTGCGTGCACGCGTACGGGAGGTCTCGGGTTCGAGCCTCACTCAGCGCACATATACTCGCATACGAACCGGTCAAAGTCAACAGTCAACGGTCAATGGTCAACGGTCAACGGTCAAAAAAAGTCAACTTTTTTTATTATTTTTATTTATTTATTTTAATTAAAAATCAATTAAAAATACTTAAAAATAACATTTTTAAGGTTAGAAAATAGCCTTAAACTCACAAAAATACACCCAATAATCCTACTAAAATGGATCAATAAAATCCGTTTACTTACCGAACCATAATGCTATTTATCTAGGTTAATTTCACTCGTGGTTAAAACCACTTCGTGTGCATTCAACATCATCAACCGAACGCACCCACTGTGAGTGAATCTTACAACTCCCCCCTTTTTAATTACACGTTTTGGGGTGTGTCATGTGTCACAAAATAATTAACTCGTTTATTTAAACTTGTGCCATACCATATCGTGATCTAAACTTAGATTGTTTATATTGTTGTGATTACTTATTTCATTTTGTCAAATTATATGAAATTCATTCATTAAGCCCATAAGTTCCTCGTGGGAGACGAGTTGAACAACGCGTGCCTCAAAACCAATCCATTATTGTTCATGTGTGTATCATTGAGTTTATATTGTTTGTAGTTATGTCTTTCATATTATCATGTTTATGCAATTCATTCATTAGGCCCATCAGTTCCTCGTGAGAGACGAGTAGAGCACTCTAAACGTTCCATTATTGTTCATGTGTGCTTTATTTAATATCTAATGATTGTTGAATAAGTTTATATCTATTTTTACTCATGTGTGGTTGTGCACTCATTTCATAATCAATTAAATAAACTTGTTCAAATGTTTTCCATAGGATTCCATCGCCAACTTTTTGTTGATCCAAAAAAACCCTTTTACACATGATACAGGTGAACAGGATGAAGCAAGGAAAACATAGGAAATGCCTTAGAAGAAAACAAAGAAGCTTAGATTGATGTTAGGTCATGATGTAATTATAAGTTGTAAATTTCCATTAAATTGTATTAATGAATATGAAACGTTAAAATAAATGTCATGAGCTTTGATGATAACCCAATCATGCCCCGATCACCTTTTCCGCTGCGGGTCGGGGTGTGACAGATTGGTATCAGAGCCATGACTATAGGGATATAGGATAGGTTATTAGACCCTTAGAGCCTATAGTATAGTCTGCCTAAATTTTAATTGATTAGGTGGTTACATACAAACTTGTGATATTTATTTGTTTCATATTTGTTTATACTTACAGTCAAACATACATACTTATATACATATTCATTATACATATATCAATGTTCATATATTCAATTCATTTTCATACTCTCATTATTCAAAGATTTTGTTGCAATTTTCAAATCTCATCAAAGTAAGTTCTGCGACGGGCATGTAGTAACTGGAAGGGTACAAGTACCGGTAGTCGGAACGTCCTGTCTAGGTTGGCATTCGTATAAATCCAATATAACGGACCAGTTTGCCTACCTGGGGACCAACGATGAGAGTACGAAGGACCTATTAGGCCAAAGCATGCCACACCAAACGTCGTTCGAACTAACCCCACTTTGAGGTGTCACCGTGTCTACACCTGGACACATTCCGAATATCACACGTTGTATACATATTTCTCGATTTTCTCCGGGTTTTAGTGTACGCAACCAGGCAAACCCATGCGAACCATATGAAAAACCGGTATTCATGGGGCCCACATGATTAACAAGGTAAAGTATGTCGGCATGTAGGGCCTAATGGCGAGCAAAGCCCAAGACATCCTATGGATGTAGTAGATTTATTTTTCTATAATTATTTTATGAATGTTCATTCCTAGTGCGACCCATGAACCCAAAAGCATTCAACTCATACTCTTGACATGAAATCCTGGTAGATGTCTTCTAACCACGCCCGTAGGAAGACAAGAGTAGGAAAAGCCCGCGAACGCATGGCTGCCCTAATCGCTCAACAAATGGCTGCCGTAATACCCAACATTGTAATCCAAGTACAACAAGCACTTACCGCTAATCCTGTCAATCAGGAAAACCAAAACATTATCAACTCTCCCCCAAATACCACTAAATGCACCTACAAGCATTTCAAATCATGCGACCCTCCGAAATACAAAGGGACTGAAGGCGTCACCGCTCTCCTCCATTGGTTTGAAGAAATGGAGAACACTTTTCTAAATTGCGATTGTCCCGATGATCGCAAAGTGCGTTATGCTACCGGTCGATTATATGGGATAGCACTTACTTGGTGGAATACAGAGAAAGCCAAACGAGGCGTCGACGATGCTATGACTTTAACTTGGAACGAATTGAAGGAAATCATGACCAGATGATTTTGCCCAAGGAGCGAAATCAAGAAATTAGAAGATGAATTTTATTCGTTGAAGCAAAAGGAAGGAGACCACACCACCTACAACAAAAGATTTCTCGAGTTACATCAAATGGTTCCCAACATGTTCACTCCCCTCTACCGTTTGATCGAGCACTACGTTCGTGGTCTTCCGTCAAAGATTCAAGACTCTGTAATAAGTACCTCGCCTGCAACTTTGGAAGCAGCAATGGAGCTAGCAACAGCGCTCACCGAGAACCGAATTCGGAACAATGACTTCAAGGAGGAGAAGAAGAAGGATAAAGCACCGACTGAAACCTCCGACTACACCCAAACCGAATCCCCTTCTCAACCCAATTCTAAGAGAAGAAGAGACGGGCAACTTTTCGCTGCTATCCAACGAAACCAACCAATTTCACACGCCATACCCATCCAAGCTATCCCAATCACTCAAGTGGCACCCAACTCAACCTACCCAAATAAGAAACCATATCTTGGACCTCACCCTCAATGCAACAACTGTTTTTATCACCATCCCCTTACCTTACCTTGTCGACTATGTGCAACTTGTGGACGCTATGGTCATTTGAGCAAGGTTTGCCGCACCTTTCAAAACCAAATCTTTTCCCCTACCCAAAACATGGTCCAAACCTATCAACAACCCCAATACCCCGTGTTCCCATATGTTCGAGCTTGTTTCAATTGTGGCGACCTTACCCACTTTCGAAACACATGCCCTCAATTGGTTAACGTCATCAACGCTCAAGCCCAATCAAACCCAGTTAACCAAGTAAACCAAGGAAACCCAACCGCTAGGCCACCAGCAAGAGGAAGAGTCTTCAACATCAACGCCAATCCGGTCGAAGATAATGACGGCCCAAGCGAAGATACTCAACTAGTCCTCTTCACCGAAAATCCAGATTCAACTCCTATCGTTAGTTTTAGGTTTTTCTTTATCACATAGAACCAAACATAACTTAAGGATAAAGCCAATAAAACTTTGACGAGAATACGGTGGATACGCCGCTGGTACTTCCTATATATAAGTATTCTTGTCAAAGGATCAGAAGCATTATCTGGCGGTTATGAGAGGTTCCATGTGTAGACTGTATGAGTAATTATTGTTTATTATTTTCAGTACATGCAATTTCATAGGCCGCCGCTCCCCATTACATTATGAGCGTTGAGCATGTTCCCCATTTCATTATGAGGTTGAACCTGGCGTGCCCACATTTTTCATTTTTAGTATATGCAATACGATCGGCTCCGTTTGATTGAGCCTTGATCACACCGACATTTTCATTATCAGTATCTTGTGGTTATTGCGTTTGTTGTAGAGTCGCATAGAACTAATCATAACTTGCGGATAAAGTCAATGAGAATTTGACAAGAATATGGTGGATACGCCGCTGGTACTTCCTATATATAAATATTCTTGTCAAATGATCGGAGGCATTATCAGGCGGTTATGAGAGGTTCCATGCATAGGCTGTTTGTGTGATTGTTGTTTAGATTAAGTTTATTATTTTCAGTACATGCAATACGATCGGCTCCGTTTGATTGAGCCTTGATCGCACAGACATTTTCATTTTCAGTACATGCAATACGATCGGCTCCGTTTGATTGAGCCTTGATCGCACAGACATATTCATTATCAGTATTTGTGGTTGTTGTGTTTGTAGTAGAGTCACATAGAACTAATCATAACTTGTGGATAAAGTCAATGAAAATTTGACAAGAATATGGTGGATACGCCGCTGGTACTTCCTATATATAAGTATTCTTGTCAAATGATCGGAGGCATTATCAGGCGGTTATGAGAGGTTCCATGTATAGGATGTTTGTGTGATTGTGGTTTAGATTAAGTTTATTATTTTCAGTACATGCAATACGATCGGCTCCGCTTGATTGAGCCTTGATCGCACAGACATTTTCATTTTCAGTACATGCAATACGATCAGCTCCGTTTGATTGAGCCTTGATCGCACAGACATTTTTCATTTTCAGTATTTATGAGTTTGTTGTATTGGTTGTAGAGTCACATAGGACTAATCATAATTCACTGATAAAACCAATGAAAATTTGACGAGAATATGGTGGATACGCCGCTGGCACTTCCTATATATAAGTATTCTTGTCAAAGGATCAGAGGCATTGTCAGACGATTATGAGAAGTTCTATGTAGGATTTAGTAGTTTCTTGGTAACTAATCATAACTTGTGGATAAAACCAATGAAAATTTGGCAAGAATATGGTGGATACGCCGCTGGTACTTCCTATATATAATTATTCTTGCCAAAGGATCAGAGGCATTATCAGGCGGCTATGAGAAGTTCCATGTAGGATTTAGTATTGCCTTGGTTGAAATTTGTGTTACATTTATATCATCTTGCTATTTAAAGAGATTGGATTGTGTTCCATTTCTACATAAACTAACCTCTCCATCATAACAAACGAGAGAGGAACTGCCACCATTCAAACATATATGCTATCAGAATGTGGATTCAAATATTAGCTGTTGTGTTTATTTATGTTCTATAGTCATAGAACCAATCATAACTTACTGATATTAGCTGTTGTGATTATTTATGTTCAAATATTAGTTGTTGTGTTTATTTATGTTCCATGTAGGTTGTAGTATTAGAAGTTTTGCCTTAGGATATAACCATATCCTTCCAAACATATCCAAACCCTTATGCATGATATCATAGTTAGCGAATCAATTCTGCTTATCAATACTTTTTACAGTAGGCAACAAAAAGCGATTCCTGTAATAGGGTACTTAACCCTTACAAGGAACGTTACCGCCTCGAACAAAAACTTAAACCCTTACTTTCTCTAAGCATGTAACTGTCAAACTAAACACCATCATTCTTTTAGTCAAATATATCACTATTTAAATTCCGGGACGAAATTTCTAAAAAGCAGGGGATACTGTAACATCCGTAAAAAAACGGATTTTACCAAACCCGCTCCGTTTATTAACCGAACAATCAGTTAAAAATTTCGTTGCGAATTTAATGCCCAAAATAATTTTAAACGATACATAATCAATTATTATATGGGAATATATAATTTGTTTTTGAAAAACTGTCAGAAATAAGAAAATAAAAATAATTTGGCCCTGCCGGGTTTCGAACCCGGGTCAACACAGACTTAACATTCAACACTTAAACCACTGCGCCACTGATGTTTCTTGTTAAATGTTAGAATCATTTAATTCATAACATGACTTTCCGAATTCAAAACCTGCGCCCAAATGCAGTCGTCGGAAATCCCGGCGATCTCGCCAATAATTTAACGATTCCTTCAGTTATAACGTAAACTTTAAACGCACATCGGTTATAACCGACGCCTGAGTCCGCGACACCAACTATAACCGCCGGAGAAATTATAACCGACGAATCAAGTCGGAAATCGGACCAAGTTCATCGATAACCTGTCTTATAAATACCCCCTCGAACCTCTGCAAACATTTTCGCTCAAAACCGCACCCTTTCTCGGCGAAAACTCACTCGCCGGAAAACTGCTGTATCTCGCCGGAAAACCGAACCCTCCACTTATAAGCCTTACTAAACCCCTGAGCTTATACCGAAGTCACCCACATCCTTTTCAAGCTTTCTGAAGAGTCATTGCTGCAAGACACACGACACCGGAACCTGATACTGTCGCCGGAGTTCTGCCGGAAAACAGAGGAATCCAGTCGGTATACCTCACGCTTAAATCGTCCCTTCTTTTTATTTAAATCTCACTTGTAATTAACTAAAGAACGCTAAAGAAACCGATTAAAACATTGAACCAGTCGGATTTCCGATTCTGGTTAAAAACGGACGAAGAAGACGAAGTTCGGTAACATATAAGTATAATTAAAATCAATTTATTACTCGGGTTAGACACACAGTCCAGCGGTGGACTGTGTGCACAATAAACACACTAACGTCTCGAGTTCGAATCTTGTCCCACACACGCTGCCTTAATAAAAATGTCTTTTTTTGTTAACTGAACCGGATTCATTTCATATATATGTTAAGTATAATAATAATCAGAATAATAACCAAGATAGACACACAGTCCAGCGGTGGACTGTGTGTGTGTTTAAATCACACGTCACGAGTTCGAGTCCGGTCTACTGCACCGACTCGGACAATTATCTACCTTTTTAATTAAGTCAGAAATGAAAATACTTAGGTTGTATTTAAGTATAATAAAAATCGGTTTATATAACATGTTAAACACACAGTCCAGCGGTGGACTGTGTGTTAACGCAACCCACAGGTCCCGGGTTCGAGACCTGTGGAGCGCACCGGTCCGATTCAGTTAAATCGTTTTTAAAAATAAATGATTTTCGGTTTAATCTAATTAGTATATAAATATAATTAAAAACAGATATATTTCGGGTTAGACACGTAGCTCAGTTGGTAGAGCTGCGTGCACGCGTACGGGAGGTCTCGGGTTCGAGCCTCACTCAGCGCACATATACTCGCATACGAACCGGTCAAAGTCAACAGTCAACGGTCAATGGTCAATGGTCAACGGTCAAAAAAAGTCAACTTTTTTTATTATTTTTATTTATTTATTTTAATTAAAAATCAATTAAAAATACTTAAAAATAACATTTTTAAGGTTAGAAAATAGCCTTAAACTCACAAAAATACACCCAACAATCCTACTAAAATGGATCAATAAAATCCGTTTACTTACCGAACCATAATGCTATTTATCTAGGTTAATTTCACTCGTGGTTAAAACCACTTCGCGTGCATTCAACATCATCAACCGAACGCACCCACTGTGAGTGAATCTTACAACTCCCCCCTTTTTAATTACACGTTTTGGGGTGTGTCATGTGTTACAAAATAATTAACTCGTTTATTTAAACTTGTGCCATACCATAACGTGATCTAAACTTAGATTGTTTATATTGTTGTGATTACTTATTTCATTTTGTCAAATTATATGAAATTCATTCATTAAGCCCATCAGTTCCTCGTGGGAGACGAGTTGAACAACGCGTGCCTCAAAACCAATCCATTATTGTTCATGTGTGTATCATTGAGTTTATATTGTTTGTAGTTATGTCTTTCATATTATCATGTTTATGCAATTCATTCATTAGGCCCATCAGTTCCTCGTGAGAGACGAGTAGAGCACTCTAAACGTTCCATTATTGTTCATGTGTGCTTTATTTAATATCTAATGATTGTTTAATAAGTTTATATCTATTTTTACTCATGTGTGGTTGTGCACTCATTTCATAATCAATTAAATAAACTTGTTCAAATGTTTTCCATAGGATTCACTCGCCAACTTTTTGTTGATCCAAAAAACCCTTTTACACATGATACAGGTGAACAGGATGAAGCAAGGAAAACATAGGAAATGCCTTAGAAGAAAACAAAGAAGCTTAGATTGATGTTAGGTCATGATGTAATTATAAGTTGTAAATTTCCATTAAATTGTATTAATGAATATGAAACGTTAAAATAAATGTCATGAGCTTTGATGATAACCCAATCATGCCCCGATCACCTTTTCCGCTGCAGGTCGGGGTGGCGGGGCGCGACCAGTCACCTTATGCCTCTCGCGGCCAGCGAGAGGACTAGTTTATCAGATAGTTTCGAAATCTGATCAGTTTCGGTTGAAGAATGATTATAAATTAGATTTTAACTCTACTAATAAGTCATAGACGAACTTGGATGCTTAAGAGGTGAATTCTGGAGATTTAGTGCTGGTTGTTGGAGTTTAAGTTGTTCGGGAATCATTAAATTGAAGCTCGGAGCCTAGAGATCAAAGAAATTCCGGGTTTTGTTTACCGATTTTCTTAACCTTTAGCTTTCTCGTTTTTGTTTTGAAGAATTCAATTTCTAGATCTTGTGTAATTATGTTTAAGACAATGATTATTGGCTAGATTTTCTGTTACTACCTAGGTTATGATGATTTATTATTAAAGTTTGGATTTTTTGTGTTTATAATGTGTTTATGGGATTTTCGATAAAGTAGTAAACTTTGGTGAATTGATTTGGTGTGTTTGTATGTTTTGTATTAATTATTGATTGTTTAATTGTTTCACATAGATCTAGTTGAATGTCTTTCAAAGAATATGTTTATGTTGATTGTCGAGTCTTAACGGGTTTGGGTAATCTTTCGGTGGATTGGCCAATAAACCCTAGAAACGATTGAATGAAAAATATAATTAAAACCCAACATTATACAAAACTTAATTATTAAAAATAATAGTTTATTAACTGAATTATATAGGTAAATTTCTAGGATTAGGTTTTGAGAGAAACTCGGTTTTAGTTTACATGCCATATTTGTGTAGGTTAAACCAAGTCAAGAACCTTAGTTAGTCTAAGCTCCCTATTGAGAGATAGTTAGCTATTCTAGACACTTTATTAAACATTAGATAACTGAAAGGAAATCTTAGAAACTGCTGAACATAGCTATCTATAGGATATCAATAATCCTTAGGAATTAGTATTTTAAGATCTCGGTTCCCTACCACATTAATATTCGAATAAAACCATTCAATTAATTAAGATTATAACCTAAGTAGTCATTCTATTATCATTGAATTAAGTCTCCGCTTCGAATTTTCGCTTTAAGTTGTCTTAGTTAGTTAATTTTAGTTTAATTATAATTTTAGGATTTTTAGTAGAACCCCCCCCCCAATATATATATATATATATATATATATATGTATTGTGTCAATATAGTTTAAATAGAGTCATTAACCTTAACTAGAGAGTCTCGTGGGTTCGATATCCGGACTTACTTAAGCTTACTACAATTGATCGGTCCACTTGCATGTTAGTAGTTTTAGTCGAGTTTAAGAGTCTAGAGTATTACTTCGAGTCTAGATTTAGGTTAATTTCATTTATTTTTATTAAACTACTTTTAGTACATCAACGCCCCCTCTCGTATCCTGGAGGTACTTCTGCGTCGACTTCCACCGCTTAGGATCTAGTTATTTCTAGAGTGATAATCACCGCAGATGGGCTCGTTGTCGTGTTTCCTCCACCGGTGGGAGTCAAAATGGTGCTAACCATTGTCGTGCTTGTATTCGAAACACTCATCATGGTGATGGATTCTTAGTATTTCAGGTCCCAAGGATGATGCCAATGTAGAAACGTAACCTGAGATACGTCCTTACAATGATAGATCCAAAATAAGAGTGATCCGACTTCCAATTTGCAAAACAAGACACGGACTCGTTATAGGAATGGGGTTATTTCTCTAACCACCCTCCGCGTGAGAAAGTATTCAAGTATGAAAGTTATAAAGTTTGTGAGATAAAAGTTGTGTGTTTACCTTTGCATGCGCATCCTCTATTTTGTACACATGGGTAAAATTAGGGTTTCCTATAGATTCGGAGAATCAGTTATGTGATATCTCCTGCTTTCTCGGAGATTATGCCAATCTCATATTTGCTAACGAATATTTTATCATTTATGATTATCTTTTCGCCATTAATGATTGGTTAGACCTGGAGTAGCCAAGTTGGGTCTTTCCTCCACAAAACCCATACATCATTGATGATCAATCCGTTAACATGGTTGTTTTTCTTGTGACCCTTGATTATACCGTGAAAGAAAAATGAGTTTTCATCCCCATCTACCGCTCATTCTGGTTTCGCTCTTTGCTTAAGATCATCCATCCTACAATCATCAATTTCATTAATAGTTTTCAGCCATGTTTCTCTTTCTATAACCTCGACGTCCGATAATGCCATGGTTTCCGCCTTCGGGTCAAGACTTTCCACTTTCTTCATCAGATCTTGTAGCAAACTGTTATTATATTTTTTTACCTCTTCACACCAGGTTTAATGGTCGCCTTAATCTCATTTAGCCTTGCTGCCATCAATTAACCAGCGGAGAAGTAATAACGATTTGTGATTGGAACGATATCTTAGCAGCCCCATAAGTTTAGCGGAGGGCCATTTAGATATGAACGAGTGACAAACAAGTACCCTATCTATTTTGCTAAATTTATGCATGTCATCCTTCATATAAGTTAAATGATGCCCAGCATATTCTGATAGGCCAACTGTGTTAATAAAGGAATTGAAGTCACAGGTGTATTTAACACAAAATTTGGAATTCTACACAAAATTTGGAATTTTGTCTTTCACAAGCCTCCTAAGAAAATCGATGAACCCACACTAGGGGCTGAGTTCATGAGAGCCGGTAGATTCTCCCACAACTGTTCTTTATCCGCCTTATCCTGTGTAGCATACACATTTACTACAGTAACATCACCCATGCCCTGCTTTACCCATTCTATATATGTATGGACCCATTCTGACCCGTACAATTAAGCGTTTAACTATTTAAACTACTTATATTACCATAAAGTATTTAAACTATTATAATTAATAATATATGTCTCTATGTTTGTATTTATTTTATTATACACTTATGATTAATGTAATGTAGATTAAAATTTCCAGCCTGTAAAGTTTACGGGTTATATAAGATAGTTAATAATATCTATGATTACTGTTTATATGACACATCTTCTATCGTGACGTAACAAATCGATATTGTTGCGCCAAGCCTTTCATTCCCTCCCATTCGATGGAAGTTTAATTTTCCTAATTTATTGTAATTTTCGGCCTAATTATTCTTCTAATGATCTATTATACCTTTCGATAAAAAATATACCTTTTGATAATATATATATATATATATATATATATATATATATATATATATATATATATATATATATATATATATATATATATATATATATACCTTGGTTATTCATATTTTCAAAAAGTTAAATTTAGGAATGAGAATAACGACTTAGAGTTAAATTTAGACTACAAGGACTTAGAGTTAAATTTAGACTAGTCAGATTAGAAGGGCTTGAAGAGGGACACGGAGTGATGAGTGGTCGTCACGTCAGCAAGGAGGCTTTGCCTTAAAAGCATAGGGTGGAAAAGGCTTAAAAGGGGCACATTTAAAAAAACTAAACAACTAAAGTAAAACCAACCAATCAAAAATAAAACCAAACTTCACAATCAATTATCACGCGCCATATGAGCTCCCTCAGTGCCCTATACGTCAGTGAAGAATCTAACGCCACCTCCAAACCCGTTGGCGGGACGGCACGTGGAGAGGGTTTCCACGCCCCAGGTGATCTTAATACGTGTTAATGAGTCAAGTTATATAGTGCTAAATTATAGAATACAAAATTGTAGGAATATAAATGGTAGTTGATCCTTCTTTTCCGTAGGAGGTCATTCTTGTATTTATATGTAATTTGTATTCTTTCTAAATCTTGTATTTATATGGTTTTCACCTAACTTATTTGAAACGTTTTTTAAATATTTATTTTTCGTTTTTTTTCAATAATTGTATTTATATGTAATTTGTATTCTTTCTAATAATTGTCTTTATATAATTTGTTAAATGATTGTATTTATATGTAATTTGTATTCTTTCTAAATCACAGAGAATTAATATTGTTTTCACCTAACCTATTTGAAACCTTTTTAAATGTTTTTTATTATAATTCTTTGTAAAACTTTTGTAATAGTTATTTCATTAAAAAAACTTTTTCTAAACGTTTAAGTTTTTTTCTTTTTTGTAAAAACATAAATTATTTTAGTTTAGTGTGTTTGTAAGTTTTAAGTTATACATATAATAATTAATAGTAATATTAAAAATACAATAAAGCAATAAATTAACAAAGATATAAACGTGTAGGATTTTGCATGTCACATGACAACTCTTACAGAATTTCTTTTTGTGATAAGAATACAGTAGCATTTGATTAAGCATTTAAAACATACAAAATACCTACGTAAGATGAAAACTATTGTTATTATGATCAAGCATTTAAGCTATGGATACAACATTCATACAATTTCGTACAAACCAATAAATTTTGGTATTCAACAACCAACTATATACTAGAGGAAACAACTTATTTTAATTTGTGCATAATGTAACATTGTAAAGCTAATTGTTATTGTAAAAAACCTCCCTGAGAATAATATCGCCCATCCCATCCTTAAACGCAAACATGTGTCCTTCACCCGTGACTTCATGATACTTGATCCATCCAAGTTGTCGAGCTATATAACGTTGCAGTGTCACAGGCACCATGAGGTCTTCATCACCCGTCCATAAATGAACAGATCCGTTATTGTTTATAAATGGATTTTCTAGATCGACTGGATCAAATTCCCACTTCCGAATCCAACATTTAGGTCATGATGGATAGACACCAATTCTCCTTGCTGTCTTGGTTGTGATGCCATCAACTTCCCCTTTTAACATATATAAATTTTGAAATAAATAGCAGAAGAGTATTATGCTTATTATGAAAACATAGTGCATACAGGTGGCGGACCCAACATATTTTTCTTTATGAAGGACAATTAGGAAGCAATTTTTAAGGGGGCGATCAGAATTTTTGAATAAAGTTTACATTAACTTTTTTTAGGATAACCTCCCCCCCCTCCCCCCGAGTGCATGTGAATTTTTAGTCCATACCAGATTTGGATCCATTGTACCATATAGCTTTGATAGAGTTTCCACGTCTGTGGAAGAAAAAACAACAGGGGTTCTGGTTATGATAGAAAAACCAGGAAACCATGTCCGAGTATTCCACCAGTTTGTCAACCACGGAAGATAGTGTGCGACACGCAAAGACCATTGGTCTTGTTGTAGTTGCTTAGAGTATGCTTCTTTTGTTATGTTTGAAGGTAAGTTGTGCCACCAGAAGTTGATGGCCGGAGAAATTAATATAGCTCCTGCTAGCCTATTTATCGTGCACATAGAATTATATTATAAAAAGCAATTGTAAATAAACTTAATTTAGGGGTGGTTAGAAACCCACCAAAACCAATCAGAGAGTTCAAAGCATTGAAAGTTGGCCTATTGGGCGCTTTGTAATATGTATGATACAAGTCAGGGTCTAGTTTTAATGGTTTGACGGTTTGGAGTTCGGAAGCAGTTGTGAAAACTGTGATAGGTCGTTTAACATTTATTATTATTGTTGTTGTTGTATCGGGGATATAAAACTATGTATACATATGTTGTTTCAAGGATATAAAAGTATGTATATCTATCTTTCTTAACAATTCTTATAGTTTTTTTGGAAATTTACTACAAAGTAATGCTTTTTTAAATATTCTCTCCAAAACTGCAAAACCGAACCATCATATCATAAAACCATGAAAACTGGCTGGTTTAGCTTCCCCAACCAACCCATCCAAGTTCGGTTTGTATTTACCCCAAAGTGTAGTAATTGTAGTTTCAACCCAAAGTTTTCGTCAACGTGATCGTTAACACCCTAAATCATTATCATTTAATTACCCGACAATGACGATGCTTAAAAAGGTACATGATCACTCTCAGGATTATAACATACCTGTGAGGAATATACTTGAGACAAGACCACATAATCTGGCCACCCATAGAGAACCCAGCCACATAAAATTTCGGTCCTAGGTTCATATGATCCGCAAACTCCTCGATATCCAATGCAAAGCTCTTCACAGTTCGCTTTGGATCTGGATCACTCTCTCCATAACCCGGCCTATCTATCGCAACAATGTATACCCCTAGTTCTTCAAATATGGCCTGTACGTGAGGACTCACATTAAGTTACAAAACAAAGGATTGAAAGAAAACATAATACATGAAGAACTAAATACGCACATGTGAGGCTGTGAATGCAAAAGGGTTATGGTACTTGCTACAACCGAAGCAATGGACATATATTAATTTAGATTTGGCTACATCTTTAGGGACACCGTATTCTGCATAAGACAAATGTCTTCCATCACGAAGCTGTATTCGCGGGGATGTAATCGGAAGGCCATCTGGAGATCCCAACTTCTTGGGAGGTGTTGGGAGAGCTGTCTGATAAGCCCATGAAGAGAATCCCACAAGCAATACAAGTAATAATGTTTTCAAGACTCCTAGAATTGAACATACATAACAGTCAGAGGCAGTCAGACAATTACGATTCTAGACATACTTTCTATGATTTCAAAGAACATATTATCCATTTTGACCCACATGATTAACAAAATATCCATAACCTTATGAAAAGAAAAAAACGAATGAAACTGACCGGAGGAGGAATCAGATTTGTTCACCGCTTCCGACATTGTTGCTGCTGTTATGCAAGAGGATAATATAAGACAAAAATAACAAGAAAATGAAGTTTACGGTTTTAAAAAGATCCTTCAATGTATATGAGTTAAGAGAAATTTGAAGTGGTCTATTCAACACGTATAATGCTCAATGAAACCATAAGTAATCAAACTTGAGACATAGAGTAAAGAATAATATGTATACATATGTATGCATGTGTGAAGAATACTCAAGAACGTAGACAACTCTTTACCTAGAAACTAATGAAGAGTGAACAGTAGATGATTAAGAGAGAAACCAAGAGGAAAGGAGAGGAAAGAAGATGAGTATGGCCTTTGATCACTTATGGGGTACTATAAATAATGTAATTAAAAACGAATTGCACATTAATTATATGTATGCAATCATGCAGTGATGCTTAGAGGAACATATGCCAGCATGATTCGGCCGTTTGCTATTAAAATTCTAATAAATTATATATCCAAAGATTCCAAAATTTTTATCTTGAACATATTGCAATCAAGTTCGAGAGTCGTTTTTTTTATCAACACAAGACAACATGCTACATGCAGCATATTGACAGGCAATTGAATTCATGAGTATGTTACACTGCTTTCCTTTCACTAACTAATGTTAAATCCGTTAAGTTGATGAAATGAGCCACCAAGCCACCAGCTCCGGGGGAAAAACTTGTCGTCCGAAGGCCCGCTACCGTAAAACCCGGTTCAGCTCGGATTCAAACTGGCGACCTCCAGGGAGGCCAAGTTCTAAACTTCATTACCACCACCAATGTCCTTCAAAGTGATGCTAATGAGAGTTGAACTTGAGACCTTAAGAAGAGAAACCAAGTGACTAACCACTAAACCAACTTTTCAGGAAATTGAGTTGTGCAGAATTTAGACCTTGACCATAAGTATTGACTTGTGGAATTTTAAGCTTTGTGGATTCTACACACGATGGTATTTGCCTCGTGTTACAGTAGTTAAGTCGGATATTTTCAAAACGAACTTATTATAAAACATTTGTGGTAGGATCACTACATTTTGGAATGATTATTTATTGCTGATAACAAATCAATTCGTTAGATCACTGAATTCTAGAAATATATAGCGACACTTCCACCCATATGCATGATAGCTTTTGTAATCATGATCTCGATGGGAATTTGACATAGTTTTCTTTTTCATTAGAAATCGAAAGCTGATCCGTGGGTGTAATCTATGGCCTGTTGAAAGACTATAATTTTAAACTGAGAGAAAAAATGTAATTTTTTAGGACAAATGATCGTGTGTCAGGCAATCGTCTGGCACGGATAAAAATTACACTGAGTCAACCAATTAAAATAAAACACTATCATAGTTTTATAAAAAAAATTAAAACAATGGCATGACCATAAATTTACACTTGGGAAAAAACGTAATTTGACTAGGAGGAAAAAAACAAAACCAATGGCAAAACTGTAAATTTAAACGGAGGCAAAATCGTAATTTGGTTGGACTATTGAGAAAGTGCCTTTCCTGGAGATTGTAGATATAGTAAATTAGCAACAAAAAAAAACCTAGCTATAAACCACACTTTGTTGTTGTCGTGTGGTCTTTTGTGACAACTTGGTGCAAGATGCCTCTTATTTTTGGATTCTTTGTTTGTGAGTCTGCGCTTCAAGGAATCATCATTATGGCGAGTTGGAGCATCTGAAAGGTTAGGAATGAAACGAAATTTCGCCACAAAAAGGTTAAAATTGAAGAAAATATTGTAAATATTAGATCCTTTAGTTTTTATGGTTCAAGAAGAGTTCAAAATGTAAATCAATATCTTGGGCGGAATGGTGCTCATTTAGTCTAATGTAGTGTGATGGTTGATTTTGGTTGTCTGACCTTTGGCTGATGTGGCCGTGTTGGTTTATTTATTTTTTTTAATGAAATTTACTGTTTAAAAAAACTAGACAAACTATGGTTTAACTTTTATTTTTTCAACTTCCATTCTGTAGCTTATATCAAGTTAATATTCGATCTGCTAAATACTTACTATAATGATTCTGTTCATGAATTTAATATAAAAACATATAACTTATTTGAAGTACACAATTAGGCTTATATAAGACCAAATGCCAATTGTTTGCTAAATTAGGTGTGACACATGTAGTTAATTAAAGAGGAGTCATGTAAGAAATTGTCCGCGCTCATTGGCCTTACGGTAGGTTTCATACACCTTTAATATTCCTTTTAAATCTACATTTTTTTTTTCCAAATTTGAATCCTCAAACTATGAGGAAAAACACCTTGTTTATAGTCTATATACCTTAGTATCTCTAAGCTACAAACCCTTTAATTAGTAACTTTATTATATAACAAGACTAAAATACTAAATATATTTCAACCGGAAGTGTTGGATTATAAAGTATCATGATCTCTATACAGTATACAAACATTAGTTGACTAGTTGTTCATGTCTCAGGACTTATAAGCTAAAATAACAAACCTTGAATCATTTTTTAGAAAGGTCACTTTCTTGTATTAGGCTATGGCACTTAGAGAGTCTCGTTGCCCCACTTGGGTTAGACCTTGTTGTCTTAACCGGGCCCACGCAGGCTTCAGAGTTTGGCTTAGGCATTCCCCAGGGATTATATACCGTTGACTGTCACTTGACAACTATTGTGCCACTACAAGAGCTAAACACTCTCTGGCATAACACACGGTAAGATGAAAACCCGAGTGAGTTCAGGATAGAACCTGACACCTCTGCGAAAAGGCTACGCTCTATCCATCATTGCCTAATCCACCAAAGTGACACAAACAAGGATTGAATTTAGGTCTTAATTGGTGAACCAAACCTCCCTACCACCAGGCCATATGTGGTGAATGAACTAATTTTACTTTTTTTGAAATTCTTGAAAGAAGGACATAGATTATATCGTAATTTAAATTACATGAACATGAACGTGAATTCATGCATGATGACATACATGAATTCGATCTGAAAAGGAGTTAATTACTGCATTATATAATCAAGGTTCCTGTATGCCAAATTTAAAGAAAATGACACTAATAAAGTTAAATGCATAGCAGACAATTTTATATTTTTGAAACCAGGCTTGCACTTATGTGTCACAAAACCAAATTAGAGGGTAGAGACAAACACAACTCTAATATAAGGCTATGTGACAAATGAAGAAGACAACAGCGAATCTATTCTTTGTTTAATTGTAGTGCAGAGTTTACGGTGCTCTAGATATATTCTTTTCATTGTGTAAAAGTAGATATATAGATAATAAAATGCTGTGACCGGTATCATGAACTAGCTCATACCTAACTGGATCCTGGCACCAAATAGCTTTGTGATAACTTTTATGCCTGGTGTTAGAATTGAATATGAGAATTTGTATTTAGAAATCTCTGATGATTGAATATATTCTTGAATAGAATTGGTGAATCAGAATGTTTACAACAAGTTTTACATAAATACGGGATTTCCCTTGAGAAGCCGCTAGGTTAACTAATAATCATAATAAATAATAATATTATGATAAAAGTACAACATCAACAGGGATGTTCTGTTGATCTAAAAGGAGTGGTCAGATGAGATCTTAAGTCGAAGGACTAAATGAGTAAAATAATAACTACATGTATTTAATTATTATTTAAATTATCTTAGTATAGACTAGGATCATTTGTGAACAATTTCCTAATAGTGAACTGTGTGAACTAATCTGGACCATTGATCTATTTATTAATTGTCAAGGACAGGATGGTAATTAAACATTATTATTTTATTTTTCAATTTTTTTAAACAAAATTTATACTAGGTGGTTACATTGTTTCCTAATATGTAGGTTTAATCAAATCAAAACATATTTTTATAATCTTTTATTTTTGTTCATCAATTACATAAAAATCTTTTCGAAAACTTTTAAAATTTCCAGTTCGTTTCCAAATTGTTCGAACATATTGTTAATCAATCAAATCAAAACACATTTTTTATAATCTTTTATATTTGTTCTTCAGTTACAAAAAATTCTTTCAAAAACTTTGAGAATTCACAGTTATGTTTCAATTTGTTCGAAAAGTTTGTTAAATCGAATATTCTTACACCTTTCGTTCATATTCATACAATCTATATCTTTCGAAAACTTTGATAATTCCCAGATTCTTTCCAATTCGTTCGAACAGTTTTTTAAGTCGCATATTGTATCACCTTTTCGTTCTTATTGTTTTCTTTTTATGGCCGAACATATAACAAATACGAACAAGACAATGGTGAATGATGATGAAGTCAACATTGATACTGTCGGTTTACGACATTGGATCGACCAGCTGCGTGGTATTTTTGGATTTTTTCGTCAAATTTATCTGTTCGACATGTTATATTCTGGTTTAATTGTAGACTTATTCGCTGGGTCAGTTTTGTTTGATGCTACTTTTCATTCATGTATTGATCTGAAAGTTCATATTTGCGATAATTCAGTGTATGGTTGTATACGAGTGATATATGGTGTGTTTGTTGTTATGATGTAGTAAGATCGATGCAGATTATGACTCATGAGTATATTTGCTGCTTTTCGTTTTGGTATTTTTAATTGCCTGTTTGTAGTTAGATCGATGCAGAACAGTACACATGTGAACATGTAGGTGATATATGCATTTTGTATATGCCAAACACTAATAATGAGCATACCTGCTGTCTTCTCCGTATTGTATATATGTTTGTGTTGTTTTCTTTCATTGTCAAATGTTTACATACTAGTAAACATGTGTACAGTTAGGTTAGTTTTGCGTATTGTGTATGCCAGCCATTATGCGTTTTGTATATGCCAATTTCTAATAGTCCAGTCTTTTTACAGAACAGGTACACATGTGTACTTGTAGGTGATCTATGCGTTTTGTATATGCTAGACAGTAATCATGAGCATACATGCTGTTTCTTCCGTGTAGTATATATGATTGTGTTGTTTTCGTAATTTGTCAAGTATTTACGGAACAGTACACATGTGTACAGTTAGGTTATGTATGTGTTTTGTACAGAACAATCACTAATTGTCAAGCCTTTAACAGAAGAGTACACATGTGTATATTTTTTACATATGGGCCGGGTAATACTGATGTATTTGTTGGCATGTCAGAGTTAAGTTCACTTGTGTACTGTATTATATCAGTACCACAGAACACTTGTTTATAATGTTTATACAGGACTGAAGAGGAAAATCAGTGATGAACTTGTTTTAAATTTTCTTTACCTTACCTAATTTACAAATAACATTACTCAAAGTTGTAATCTTATTTTTTATCATAAACTGTTTTTACTTTTTTGGATCTTAACCATTTGCAGAATCAGTTGCCAGCAACGTATACGAAACTCCTAACGGTACTAGGTACTGGACACCAACCGTCCCTCCCGGATTCAAACCGTTTATTAAAGCTAGATTTAGTACTATTGAAGAAGCTATTGCTATGTACGAAGAGTATGCACAACTTGCCGGGTTTGGAACCCGTCTTCGTACTTCGCAGAAGGAAAAAATAGGAGACATTATTGTTACGAATAGGAGATAAGTCTTATGTTCTAGAGCCAACAAACCTAAACGAAAAGATAATATTGCTGATCAAATCAACTCTTGTTCCCCAAAGAAACGTTTGAATGTTAAAGTTACAGATTGCAAGGCATGTGTTAAGTTTGTCCGTATAAAAAACTCGTCTGAGTACGAGATATATGACTTTGTGGAACAACACAACCATGGGTTTACAACACCCGAAAATCTTGATCTATCTTTGAAGCGGAGGAAGCTTGACTTCTCAACACAAGAGTTCATCGCAAAATGCCGTAACGCTAATCTTGGCCCTACTAAGTCTCACAAAGTACATGGTTTTAAAAGGTGGTCACCAAAACATGCATGGTACGGTTGTCGACTACAAGAATTGTGGGCGTGATATTCGAGATTTTATAGGCGACAGAGACGCCCAGATGATTCTTGATAAATTCAAGGAACGCGGTAGAAACAAAGAAAACTACACCTTCAACACACATATTGTTGATACCGAACTCCGGTTAATTTTTTGGCGTGACGTTGTTTCCAAATCAAACTACGACTCATTTGGTGATGTTATTGCATTCGACGCAACGTATCACACAAATATGTATGTGTTATTTGAGATTTCAGATCAATTATTTACTTCTAATACACATAATAATCTTTTTTTTGCCAAAACAGGTATGATATGGTTTTCGTTCCTTTCACTGGAGTCGATCATCAAAAAAAGTGCACTATTTTTGGTGCTGGGTTGTTGCATAATGAGACTATCGAGTCTTACACATGGCTTCTACAAAAATTCCTTGAAGCACACAACAGAAAACAACCTATGTTAGTCCTAACCGATCAAGATTGTGCCATGAAACAAGCGGTGGCCAAAGTATTTGATAAGTCGATTCATAGGTTGTGTATGTGGCACATTATTCAGAAATTGCCGGTTAAGGTATGAATTCCGTCCGAAAATTAATTATTTATTACACATGTGTACCTGGAGTTACAATTCTTGTACTTATTGTACTCCTAATTAATTTTTGAATTTTACCTGTAGATAAAGGGGAATGACAAGAGGAATGCAGAAATAAAACAGAAGTTTCACAAACTCGTTTGGAATGTTTATATTAAACCAGAAACATTTGAGAATAGATGGCACAATCTAATTGCCGAATACGGTTTGGAAGACCATTCGTGGTTGTCTGAGATGTATTCTATTCATCACAGTTGGATTCCGGCATACTTTTGCGAGATACCTATGTGTACGTTGATGAAGACCACATCCAGGTGTGATAGCTCAAACCACCTGTTCAAATCTAATTCAAGTTCTCATAATACGTTGGTGCAGTTCATGTTGTGCTACGACACATCAGTTGATGGGTTACAAAACGAACAGAGGGAACTAACACATAAAACAGACACCACTAATCATGAATTTAAAACCAGTTGGCCAATCGAACGCCATGCAAATGATATTTAAACAAGGAGGATTTTTTTTGATGTTCAAAAGGAAATTTTGAACGGGAAGGAAAATTGTTATATCGTAGAACGATCCGCATCCGATGGTGTAAGCAGCTTTGTTATTGCTCACCAAGACCACACGAAAGAAGTTATAAACGAGTTCAAGGTTTGTTATTTTTACGTGCAGTTATTATATGCGTTATCTTTATAACTTTTATAGATTTTACTCGCACTATATCCCTCAACTTATACGTTTTTGCATCTTTACATTGCAGGTTATTTTTTAATAAACAAGATATCGATGTTTCGTGTGAATGCATGGGTTACACGAGAAACAGATATCTATGTCGTCATATTTTCTGTGTTTTTGGCCACCACAATGTACTTAAGATTCCAAGTCCGTACATTAACCCAAGATGGAGGAGAGACGCCTTGCCTACCAGTGTACATAACGTTGAAAACAGGTTATCTGTAGATCAGATTCGTAGTGGAAGAATATGGCGTAAAATCCTTGACAATATGAAAATGTGCCGGGATAGAGTTTATGGTAGGCTTGACAAATTACAGGAATTAGATGAGCAAGTACAATTGCTCAAAGATAAGGTTTTCAGAGATGTGCCCGCAGATCCGGAACTTAAAAAGAAGGTGTTTGTTTACCAGGAAATACTTGATCATACTCAACCCGATGAGGTATCATGTACGGCTCCTAGGAAAATACACAACAAAGGATGTGGCAAGCACAAACGTCCAATTGGACCACGGGAGAAAGCTTTAAAAAAATGCAAAAAAACATAGAAGAAAATGCAACTATTGTGGAAAGAGGGTTAGGTTGCATGATAAAAGAAATTGCCCACTTAAAAAAGGCAACATCACGAGGGATGATTCGTCTACTGAAGAAGATGGTGACTAAGAGGGTGATGACATAGACGAGTACGATGATGGAACCGACACAGGAAATGATTCGTTTTTGCGAGACAGCGATGATGATGATAGTAACATTTAAATTATAGTGTTAGATGCAACCGATACATTTTTTGTTTGTGTATTTTGACTTCACATAATACGTTACCACATATTTTGGTGATTATATGTACCTTGCTATTGTATGTACGATACTATGTGTGATCATGCTTAAATTTGTACAATTACACGCACTACACACATGAACCTAAAATTAAATAATCACATGTCTGAGCGTCTTATGGAAACAAAACATCATTTTGTCTACTAATAAAAGTTCTTTTATACTATAGAATACTCTCTTTGTGGTATGTTTGGTAATACAATCACATACAAACTACAAATATGTACAGTTCACAAGTGTATTCGAGAACATATTCACACAGTACACGTATGTATGTTCTACAGTTAAATAAAATCATACACTCAGTGACCTTTTTTTAAGCTGCTTTGACCAGTATTAAGACAAAAAGTTTGTAACGCTCAGTGACAATCATACGCGTATGTACGTTCTACGTATGTATTTTTTAGGATACATCAATAAATACAATACACAAACGTATCCAAATAACAAATACCAGCGGCAGCATCATAACTTGTCATTAGTACATGCCACGGTGATGCATACTCGCCAATGTAAATGCAAATCACATGCAGAAATGTAATTAATATCATCCATGATGTCTAACTAATTAATTTGTTTTCCGCAACAATTCAAAAATTATCCATCATAAATATAACAACTTCCATACACTAACAGAAATAAAAGGCTTTTTCAAAGTTCTCTGCTTCAGCTAATACACGGTCACGGTGGATGTTCACCGTCGAAGTAACCAACTTCACGGTGTATTTCTTGCGTAGCTTTGTCAAGGTTGCCTTCTTCTGTCCATGCCCTAGCGGTAATCCACAATCCCATTTTCCATCGGTGACCCCAAACCATGTTTCCATGTGCCTCATAACAAAGACTCCACAATCAACCGTGTTCCCCACACTCTTCCAAGGAAAGTCTATATTTGACGGGACTGCATTTTCAATCTGGATAGCTTTTGTGTGATTCACCAGTTTCAAATACTTGGTGAAAATGTCCTTCTGAAAACATAATAATTGACAAAAATCCAAATTTACTGTTTTTGAAAACTAAAAATTAACAAAAACAAACAAACAAAAAACATAATGAAAATTCTTACAACTTTGTACAGAGTACTTTTCTTGAAAAAGTTTTCATCATCAACGAGTTGTACTGGGCTTTCAATTGCCGACATATTATCGATCACCGTTATTGCTGGCCTTACAAGATCAAAGCAAACAAGGTAAAAATGGACATGCTCAAGTATGGGGAAGCTGATTACGCAATATGTTGACAAACTCATCAATGATATCTTCTTATCTACAACGAGGAACAACAAACTTCTAAACTTTTCAACCCGATCAACATCTCCATACGATTCATTAGTCAACGTATATTCTGGCTGTAACATGTATGAAATAATCACAAAACAACAGTCAGCATTTAATTTATGTTTTCAATTAAAATATTTAAAAGTTTTATTTCAATCTCGATTCACTTACAAAACAGTTTGTGTGGCAACACAAACGCGACCTCCATCCTTTATCTTGATCCACACCACCAAAAACATGTCGTTGACTTTCTTCATGGTTTATGTTACACCCCGAATTTCCAACCAAACACCGGTGAGCCCGGGTGGGGAATATTGTGACGTAAGTTGATATCATCATAGTCAATTAAACACAGCACATCGGAAGTCTTGGATTTATCGGAAGTCTTGGATTTAAATTACTATTACAAATCGAAATGTTCAAAGTACAAAAATATTGTACAGACGGCTTGTAACGAAGGATCCACAGGCGGATCGTAAATTATACAAAAATCTATAACAGACTTTGGGCAGATCTAGGATTTCGCAAGATCCTTTATCACTACCGAGTACTTCCAGCCTATTTTCGTATTGTACCTGCAAACTTAGTCTCTTGAAAATACGTCAGCTTTCGCAGGTAAATACACTCAACTGACTCATTTAGAAAACATTTCAAAAATGTTTTAAGTGCACATTTGGCACAAAATCTTTTATAACTTGGGAAAGTTGGCCTTGCAACCTTGTTAACAGATTCACATGTTTGTCCATACATACAGGGCCCAGTACAGAGACTGAGACATGATTAACGTACACACCACTTTGGACTCACGAAGGAGCCATTTCCCCCCAACCTTGTGGGTATGCATATTGAGCATCTTACCGGTGTATGCCTACACCCGCGCTAAGGTCGTGACCATTATCTAATTTAATGAGCCGAGGATATCCAAGACACCGCAGTTAACCCCCGATGTTTAAGTTATCAAAGAAAACTGATTAAAACAGAATAAGCGGATTTACTAGCCACAAACGGGCATTCGATTAATCCCATTTCGGACCAAGCGGTAATAATTTACCATAACCCAAGCCCATATAGGGGAAATAAATCGAGAGTATTTACCTGAGCTAATCTTCGTTAAATTTTAATAACTCAGCCATACACAAAACCACTAAGTGCAGATAGCATTTACCGACAAGTCTCTAGTCTGGATTATGGCATAAGCTAACCAATTAAATACTAACGGCCTTATTTAAATCATAGACTTAGACAGAGTAGCGTACAGGATCAAAACGTATAACGCCTGATCAAACGATGATTGGATAGAATGTAGTTTAAACCCGACAAGTACCTTGACTTGTATAATATGGGTAAACTATAAACATTCTAGATTTTGAAACTTAAATGACAAGGTTAGACCCGTTTCGGCTGATTTCCATAAACTAGTTACACATACTTAACCGTACGCATATCAGCGATATCGGGTAACCGGATAAGTCATGGACAAGTTCTATATGCCATTATACTTTAAATAAGTTGTAATATCAGTAGGATATCAACTTATATGCCCGTTGAGGTTTTAAAACGAAACTACGCCTTATTAGGCGTTCTGACCTTTATGTGTCGTGTAAAAGGAACTTGCATGTATTCTGCTGTTATGATCATAAATATTCTGGAAAAATACTTAATTTGTGATATATTACCAATAAGAAGTCACACATAAGTGTGGTTGATGGTTTAAGACCAAATTATGCACCGAAAGGGCATTTTGGTCTTTTAAAAAGTATAGTTTACGGTATTATACTAAAATCAGTTTATGATCAGAATATTAACATCATAATATGTTAATTATATTAACATATCAGTAGGCAATTCATTTGCAAGTTCATTATTGATTAAAACCTTGTTTTATGTAAAAAGGGCATTTTAGTCAAAGATTGACATTTTACGGAACTTGTGCATAAACTCAGATTACGATTTTGATCAAGTAATATAACCTCAGAGGGTTATATTACATTGTTTTATGATCATAATGTGACCATAATTCAGAAGTTAACTAATCTAGGTCGGGTCAGAATCTAAAGTCAAAGCAGAAGTCAAACTTTGCGACTTTCGGTTGCGAACCGACTCTAGGACTGAAATTGACGGATCGAACATGTTCCCACATGTTATAATAATTATTACCAACTTGTTTAAGTATCAAAAACATATTTATAACATGTATAAACTCAGATAATAATTTTTTTATGAAATCTGACCCGTTTGACTTTTTAAAACAATAACTTTGACCCGTCAATTGACCTAGTAAACGTGATCCTTAGGGGGTGCCCTTTTAAGGGATTAACACCTACCTAATTACGATCACTTAGCCATGTTCATATTGAACAATGGCTGGACCATAATGGTCTTAACTAAAAAGTCAAGGTATTTGTCGAAAATGCTTGACTTTTGGCTATTAAAAGCCTATAAAAAGAAAAGAGCAAAGATGGAACACTTACAAGTTATCCAAGGGAAACTTAGAACTCAAAGGAAAGCTCCCAAATGGTCAGGAACTTACAAGAGTGTAATAGAGAGGAGAAGAAGTGAATGAGCAAGGAATAAGTGAGTTTAAGTGCCTATTTATAGTGTAAGAGGTGCAAGGAGATGGAGCCATGTGTTAGGAGTGTTGTAGGATCATTACATGTGTCCAATTAGGTGTCAAGAGCTGGAGAAGTGTGGCAATTTGCAAGCTAGGTGGCATTCTTACAAAAATTTAGGGTTTTTAACACATTTAGTCCCTCAAATGTAGTTTTATTAAATGTCATGAATTGTCCCTTGACTTATATTCCATGACATAATGACACAACTAGGTCTTTTTGTTCAACACGAGATGTATTGAAGAAGAGTACGAATAACCGAACATTAACGGGGTGTCACACTAGGTTTCTTTACGACTTAAAAGTGTTTACTAGCTTAAACGTGAAGATACGAATACTTATGGTTTCATAGTTTAAATTTACCAAACTAGTAAAGTTAAAGATTTGGTAAAAGAGCGGAATGCTCGAGGATGGTAAATAAAAATAAATCATCGCTAGACCGTAGCTTACGGTCAGTGATGTTTTGTTTCAGCAACCTTAGACCGTAGCCTACGGTCCTAGACCATAGGTTACGGTTAGGTATATAAAATTTGTGAATTTTAGACATGTTTCATGTTAGTTGAGTGGCTAACTTATTGAGGTATGATCCGAGGGTATGTACACGTGTCGGTATATTACCGAACACAAATTCTAGGAGGTATTACATAACCCTTCCATTGTCCAACATTAGCGGATTTTCAAAATTAATCCCTCTCGTCCAACCAGTGGCTCATATGAGAGTTAGGACTTCGTAAAGGATCACTCAGAGGATTATTATAAGCATGTTGACTCTGATGTCACTCAGAGGCTGGGCATGTTGACATATCAGTCACTCAGAGGCAGTTATTTATGCATGTTGACATCGGACCGTATACTCGGAGGCTCAGTTTGAGCATGTTGACGCCTTTAGTCCTTATTGATCTTTAATAGACTATATTTAAAATACAACACGTGTCACTATACTATTGTACACGATTTTACAAGGTGTTACATCCTCACCCCCTTAAAAGAAATCTCGACCTCGAGATTTTATTCAAAAAGATGGGGGTACTTTTGTCGCATAGTGGACTCAACCTCCCATGTATACTCGGGACCTCTAAAAGCGTCCCACTTAACCTTTACTATAGGTATCATTTTTCTTCGGAGCTTTTTAACCTGTCGATCCTTGATTGAAATTGGTTTCTCAACGAACCTCAGGTTTTCATCAATTTGCACATCTTTATGCGACATTGCTGGCGACTCATCGGCTAGGCATTTCTTAAGGTTAGATATGTGGAATACATCATGGATTCCACTAAGCTCCTCTGGAAACCTGAGCTTATAAGCTACAATTCCAACACATTCGACTATCTCGAATGGTCCAATATATCTTGGGCCCAACTTGCTCTTCTTTCCAAAACGCATCACACCTTTCCAGGGTGACACTTTTAGCATGACTCTGTCCCCTATTTGGAACTTAAGAGGTTTACGCCTCTTGTCAGCATAACTCTTCTGCCTCTCCCTGGCAGCTTTGAAACGATCACGGATTTGCACAATCTTTTCCGTGGTCTCCAGGACAATCTCTGGTCCTAATAGTTGGGCTTCCCCAACTTCAGCCCAACAAACAAACGTTCTACATTTTCTCCCATACAAGGCCTCAAAAGGAGCAGCCTTGATGCTAGTATGATAGCTGTTATTGTAGGAGAATTCTATTAAGGGTGAGTGGTCATCCCAACTTCCACCTAAATCAATCACACATGCCCTAAGCATGTTTTCCAGTGTCTGGATAGTACGCTCACTTTGACCATCAGTCTGCGGATGGTAAGCCGTACTAAAATTTAATCGTGTGCCTAACGATTGTTGGATACTTCTCCAAAAGTGAGATGTGTATCTAGTATCTCTATCAGATACAATAGATACCGACACACCATGTAGGGATACAATCTTGTCCACGTACAACTTAGCCAATTTGTCAGAATTATAAGTCTCTTTAATTGGTAAGAAATGTGCTGACTTAGTCAGTCTATCTACATTTACCCAAATCGTGTCATTACCACGTTTGGTCTTAGGTAACTTGGTAATCAAATCGATAGTTACCATTTCCCATTTTCAAGTGGGAATCTCAAGTTGTTGTAGAAGTCCTAACGGTTTCTGATGTTCGGCTTTAACTTGCCAACACGTCAGACACTTAGCTACATAAGTGGCTATGGATTTCTTCATACCCATCCACCAATAATTCTTTTTCAAATCTTGATACATCTTGTAACTACCCGGGTGAACTGAGTATCTTGAACTATGCGCCTTCTAGAGGATTAGATCCCTAAGTCCTCCAAAGATCGCAACCCAAATTCTATCATTAAATCTTAGGTTTCCATCCTTTCCAGGCATTAACTGATCAACAGTTCTGCCTAATCCTTCATTAGGAATATTAGCCTCTAACAGGGATTGCTTTTGCGCATCTAATAGCTTTTCATTCAAACTATTTTTGAGCTCAATGCTCTTGGCATTAATTCTAATAGGCTTAACCCTTTCCTTGCGACTTAAGGCATTAGCAACTATATTTTCCTTGCCAGGATGATAGCGAATTTCCCAATCATAATCATTAAGTGTTCCCATCCAACGGCACTGTCGCATGTTCAATTCTTTCTGACTGAACAGATGTTGGAGGCTCTTATGGTTAGTGTATATAATACACTTTGTGCCATATAAGTAATATCTCCATAACTTAGTGCAAATACAGCGGCGTCCAATTCCAAATCATGGGTGGTATCACACCCCGACCCGCAGCGGAATAAGAGTCGGGGCATAATTGGGTTATCACCAAAGCTCATGATGTTTACTAAAATGTTTCATATTTATTAAATTCAAATTACAACTTCAATATTTCAAACAAGTCTATACAATTACAAGGAAAAAGTAACTAAATAAACAATCCAAAGGCAAAACTGATTTATTCTTCTAGGCCGTCCTATATGTTTCTTGCTGCAACTGGATCACCTGTATCATGTGTAAAAATGAGGGTTTTTTGGTCAACAAAAGTTGGCGAGTGAACCTTGTTAGAAAACATTTATTATTGATTTCTTGTTGTAATTAATATGGAAAAATTGTGCAATAATCATATGTGGGCAAACGTAAATAAACATACAATAACAAACCACTTTGCATGAGTATATAACATGAATGATAATGTATATGTTGGCAACGTCACGTTCCGCTCATAGGTAATGGGGAACGGACGGCCTATGATGATGTATGTGCGATCAAGGCTCAATCAAACAGAGCCGATCGTATGTTGGCAACGCCACGTTCCGCTCATAGGTAATGGGGAACGGTTCCGCTCATAGGTAATGGGGAACAGACGAGCCTATGATGATGTATGTACTGAAAATGCTAAATTTAATCTAAACATTAACCACACAAACAATTGATACATATTGGATACACGTTTGATCATGGATATGATGGATCCACAAGTGTTTAAATGTAATAAATAATAAACGACACATAATACACCCCAAAATGTGATTAAAACGGGGAATTTGTAGAGATTCACTCACATTGGGTGCGTTCGTTTGATGATGTTGAATGCGCACACGTTTAGAGGGTTGATCGACGAGGAATAACTAATCTAAATAATAACGAAAAGATACGATAAATAAGTGGATTTTATTAACAATTTTAATAGGATTTTTAGATTTATTTTTGTGAGTTTAAGGTCATTTTCTAACTTTAAAATATTATTTTTAAGTATTTTTAATTGATTTTTAAATTAAATAAATAAATAAAAATATAAAAAAGATGTTGACTTTTTGGGTTGACCGTTGACCGTTGACCATTGACTTTGACTGTTGACCGGTTCGGACTTTGTGTATGTATGCGCTGAGTGAGGTTCGAACCCGAGACCTCTCGTACGCGTGCACACAGCTCTACCAACTGAGCTACGTGTCTAACCCGAAATATTTCTGTTTTTAATTATATTTATATACTATTTAAATTATTCAGAATTCATTTATTTTAAAAAGAATTTTAATTATGTCGAACCGGTCCACATAACAGGTCTCGAACCCGGGACCCGTTGTTTAACGTTGCACACAGTCCACCGCTGGACTGTGTGTCTAACTTGGTTAGAATACCGGTTTTTATTAAACTTAACATCTTACAGCGAGTTAATACGGTTCGGTTTAAAAAAATAACATTTTTATTTCAGAGGATAGGGTCGTGTCAGGGATCGAACTCGAGACGTGCACTGTGTATTTGCACACAGTCCACCGCTGGACTGTGTGTCTAACCCGGTTTAATATCTTGTTTTAATTAAACTTATACCTAATGTTCGACTTCATCTTCTTCGTTCAAAGACACAGACAACAATATCCGACTGTTCTGGCTTAATTCGATTAATGAAACTTACAAATGTTTGAAATGTAATGGGTAGAGAGGGTTTTAGAAATGAATGTACCGGAAAAGATGTTTTTCTCAGAACTCCGGCAAAGATCGTCGGCTCTGTTTTGCGAATTCCGTCTGAGCGGACCAATTAACAGTTTTGATTAATTAATTATGAAATTGAGTTACTAAGCAAAGATTATCAGAGAGTTTAGATGTTTGTACCGATTCACAGCGTGTTTTCGGAAATGTCCAGAGATTTTCCGGCGAGTGCTGAATATCCGGTAACGTCGCCTGGGACCGATTCTGGTTGAAGGATTTAAGTTAGTATAAGTCTAACAATGGATAGAAGATGAAAGAATTGAGAAATTTACCGATTCGATGAATGTCACGGTTTTCCGGCGAAAGTCCGACGATATCAGAAAACGTTTCCGACGAACATAAATTAGAGCGAAAGTGAAATTGAAGGTTCTGTGAGTGCTTCCAAGTTATGGAACGATGATATTATCAGAGTAAATCAGGAAGTAAATGATTTCGGTTTTCAACTCCCAAAAATCATATGAATCAAGGCAATTGAAGAATGAATTGATTAGAACGTGGGCAGCAATTGATTTATCGGTTATAATCAGTAATAGCGATCACTCAAAAGTCTGGATAGTTGAAAGCCGATTATCGGTTTCAATTTTGGCGCAAACAGAAGAGTTCACGGGTAGAAGTTAAGTTTTATTTGTTTCCTTGATTACACAAAAGAACCAAGTGGCGGAGTGGTTAAGTTGTGCGTTGGTTGTGTCTTTCGGCTGACCCGGGTTCGAAACCGGCAGCCTATTTTCTTTTTTTATTTACATTATTTTTACTTTTTAACAATTTTAGTTTCCATATTCTAAAATGTTTATTAATTATGTATTGTTTAAAATTAAAATGAGCATTAAATAAGCAACGAAAATTTGAAACTGACTATTCGATTAATAAACGAAGCGGGTTTTGAAAACCCGTTTTTCGACGGATGTTACAGTATCCCCTACTTTTATGGTAACAGGAAAAAGATGCGGGTATTTTTCGCGCATTGAGTCTTCACGTTCCCAAGTAAACTCAGGTCCTCGTTTCGACTCCCAGCGTACCCTAACAATTGTAATACGACTCCGTCTTAAACGTTTTTCTCCGAAGTCCATGATCTCTACTTGTCTTTCAATGAAGTGCATAGATTCATCGATCTGAATATCTTCTAGGGGAATATGGAGGTTTTCATCGGCGAGGCACTTCTTCAAGTTTGATACGTACAATGTGGGGTGAATTCTGTTGAGTTCTTCTGGTAAGTCAAGCTTGTATGCTACAGGTCCTACTCTTTCGAGTATCTTGAAAGGTCCTACGTAACGTGGTGCTAGCTTGCCCTTCTGGCCAAAACGAACTACTCCCTTCCACGGTGATACTTTTAAAAGTACATGATCACCAATGTTAAACTCCAAGGGCTTTCGTCGTTTGTCTGCATAACTCTTTTGACGACTTTGTGCCGCTAGAAGATTGTTTCGAATTTGATGGATCTTGTCTGTTTTTTCTTGAATCAATTCTAGACCGGTGATTTGAGCTCCCCAATTTCGTGCCAACATACTGGAGATCGGCACTTACGACCATATAAAGCTTCGAAAGGTGCCATGCCGATACTTGAATGATAGCTGTTGTTGTACGAAAATTCAACTAATGGTAGATGAGCGTCCCAATTCCCTTTGAAGTCTATGACACATGCTCGAAGCATATCTTCAAGAGTTTGGATGGTGCGTTCAGATTGTCCATCAGTTTGAGGATGACAAGCGGTACTGAGGTCTAATCGTGTACCCAAAGCGGCTTGTACGGCCTGCCATGTTCGTGAAGTGAAACGACCATCACGATCTGAAATAATGCTTAACGGTACACCATGACGGCTTACGATCTCGCTGATGTAGATACGAGCTAACTTCTCGTTCTTGAAGTCCTCGCGAATCGGAATGAAGTGAGCTGATTTTGTAAGACGATCAATGATTACCCATATAGTGTCATACCCAATGGAGGTGCGAGGTAACCCGGTAATGAAGTCCATGGTTATGTTTTCCCACTTCCATACAGGTATTTCAGGTTGAACTAGAAGTCCTGAGGGTCTTTGATGTTCAGCTTTTACTTTGGAACAGGTAAGGCACTTGGAAACGAAAACAGCGATATCCTTCTTCATGCCAGGCCACGAGTAGGTGTATCGAAGGTCTTGATACATCTTGTCGGCTCCTGGGTGTACAGAGTACCGTGTTTTGTGCGCCTCATTCATAAGGATATCACGAAGGTTATTGTGATCGGGAATCCATATGCGATCTAGATAGTACAGAATACCGTCGGATTTAGTTTCGATTTTAAGTTCAGCTCCACAAGACAGCTCATTGCGTACGTCGTTTTCTGTTATAGAAACATGTTGGGCTTCTCGGATTTGATCTTTGATGTCGGTTATGATTTGCGAACATAGAAGACGAATGGAGTTCGCATAACCCTTTCGACTGAGCGCATCGGCCACCACGTTTGCCTTGCCAGGATGATACCGAATTTCACAGTCGTAGTCATTAAGAAGTTCGACCCATCTTCGTTGCCTCATGTTTAACTCCTTTTGGTTGAAGATATGTTGGAGGCTCTTATGGTCAGTGTATATTTCACACTTAGTACCGTAGAGGTAATGTCTCCATATCTTAAGAGCGAACACAACGGCTCCAAGTTCCAGGTCGTGGGTGGTGTAGTTCTTCTCATGAATTTTGAGTTGTCTAGAAGCATAAGCTATCACTTTTCCTCTTTCATTAATACACAGCCTAGCCCTTGCCCTGATGCGTCACAATATACTACAAAGTCATCGCAACCTTCAGGAAGTGTGAGGATAGGTGCGTCACAAAGCTTTTGCTTAAGGGTTTGGAAGGCTTCTTCTTGTTTGGGTCCCCATATGAAGGGCTTTCCTTTATGAGTCAAATCCGTGAGTGGTACAGCAATACGGGAGAAATTTGCAATGAAACGACGATAATAACCAGCCAAACCAAGAAATGATCTTACTTCGGTATGTGTACGTGGCGCTTGCCATTCCTGTACTGCCTTGATTTTTGAGGGATCAACATGAATTCCCTTGTCATTGATGACATGTCCAAGGAATTGTACTTCCTTTAACCAGAATTCACATTTCGAGAATTTAGCGTACAAGTTTTCTGTCCTTAAGAGTGTGAGGATGAGTCGAAGGTGTCGTTCATGATCAGACTTAGACTTTGAATAGATGAGGATGTCGTCGATGAAGACTATAACAAAGCGGTCGAGGTAGGGTTTACATACCCTATTCATTAAATCCATAAATACTGCTGGAGCGTTGGTTAAACCAAATGGCATGACCATGAATTCGTAATGACCATAACGAGTTCGGAAGGCGGTCTTTGGGACGTCTTCTTCATGTACTCTTAGTTGATGATAACCAGAACGAAGGTCGATTTTTGAAAAACAGGTGGCGCCTTGAAGTTGGTCAAGAAAATCATCGATGCGAGGTAATGGGTAGCGGTTCTTGACCGTTAACTTGTTGAGTTCTCTGTAGTCGATACACATGCGAAACGTTCCATCTTTCTTCTTCACAAAAAGGACAGGTGCACCCCAAGGCGATGAGCTAGGACGTATGAATCCTTTGTCAGTCAGCTTTTGCAGTTGACTGGCCAGCTCTTGCATTTCGGATGGGGCTAACCTATATGGAGATTTTGCAACTGGTGTAGCTCCAGGTATAAGATCAATGCGGAATTCGACTTCTCTCACGGGAGGAAGTCCTGAAATGTCGTCAGGAAAAACTTGCAGAAAATCTTTTACTACTGGGATGTCTTCGAGTTTCTTCTCCTTGGTTCCCTTTTTGACGACATGAGTTAGGAATGCGACATAATTCTTGCGGAGATATTTTTGGGCTTGAAGACAGGACATTAATTGGAGTCCTTTCGAAGGGGTTTCTCCAAAGATTCGTAGAGTCTGACCGTTTGTAAGAGGAATGCGAATGAACTTTTCGCGGCATACAACTTCAGCATGATGTTGACTGAGCCAGTCCATACCAATTATAATGTCGAAACTTCCCAACTTCATAGGAATGAGGTCAACTGGAAAATCGTGATCGTTAAGGGTGAGAGTACAATTGCGTATAATAGATTTTAATGAGACCGGTTTTCCGTCAGCAACTTCTACCGTTATGGATTCCATGAGTTTATCACGAGTTTGGTTGAGGATGGGTTCAAATTCTAAGGACACAAAACTCTTATCCGCGCCAGTATCAAATAACATGGATGCATAACTACCATTGATGAGAAACGTACCGTTAACCACATTGTTGTCAGCCCTAGCTTGATTAGCGTTGATGTTGAAAGCTCTTCCTCTAGCAGGTGGAGGAGCTTGGTTAGCCTGGTTTACTGGATTTGCTTGAGCTTGGGCATGGATGATGTTCACCAGGCGTGGACAGGTGTTCCTGAAGTGGTTCGGGTCTCCACAGTTGTAACAAGCCCACATAGGTTGCATCATGGGATAGTTGGGTTGGTAGTAGGATTGGGCTACATGTTGGGCAGGTGGTAGGAGTAAAGGTTGTTGGGCTTGACCCACTATCTGATGGTGGGTTTGGGTTGAGGGTTGATTGCGGTTCGTTCGCTGAAGTGTGCGACAGGTTTGGATGGTGTGACCTGCGCGGCCACAGCCGGTGCAATATTGGCAGGGATGATCAGGAAAGTGATGGTATTGGCAACAGTTGCATTTTGGGTATGGGCCGGAGTATGGCTTTTTATATGGTGCAGCTGAGGGGGCAACTTGGGTGATGGGTGCAGCAGGGATAGGGAAATTTGTTTGTGTGACAGCAAAGTTTCTGGTGTTTCGTTTCCTCTTACTAGCAAACTTTGAGGAGGAGGTGGAATGGTTTGAAGTTTGGCCCTCAATGGGGGCTTTCTTTTTCTCATCCTCAAATTTGCCATTTCGGATGCGATTCTCGGTAAGCTCGGTAGCTAGTTCCATAGCAGCTTCAAGTGTTGCAGGCGAAGTGCCTAGAACTGAGTCTTGAATTTTCGAGGGGAGGCCTCGAATATAGTGTTCGACTAAGCGGTATACTGGGGTGAACAAGTTGGGGATCATTTGGTTCAACTCTAGAAACCTTTTGTTGTAGGAAGTATGATCTCCTTCCTTTTGCTTTAACGAGTGGAATTCATCCTCTAACTTTTTGATCTCGCTTCTTGGACAGAAGCGTCTCGTCATGATTTCCCTTAACTCCTCCCATGTTAAGACCATTGCATCTTCGATTCCCCTCTTACCTTTTTCTGTATTCCACCAGGTAAGAGCTACTCCAAACAGTCTCCCGGTTGCGTAACGTACCTTGCGATCCTCGGGACAATCGCAATTGAGGAAAGTGTTTTCCATTTCCTCAAACCAGTGGAGGAGAGCAGTGACACCTTCGGTCCCTTCATATTTCGGGGGATCGCAAGACTTGAAGTGTTTGTAAGAGCACTTTTTGGAGGGAGAGTTGTCGACGTTCTGGTCGTCTTTATTGGGAGGGTTGATAGGATTTGCGGCGAGAGCTTGTTGGACTTGAATTACGATGTCAGGAAGCACCGCGGCCATCTGTTTTGAGATTTGGGTGGCCAAGCGTTCGTTTGACCTTCCTGACCTTCTACCTCCATGTTGCTGCCTAGCCGACATCTACAGGAACATACATAAGAAGATTGTGAGTTTAAGGAGTCTTTTTAGGTGTCATGTGTCATTTTTTTAAAAAAAATAACATAAACATCAATAATGCAACTATATCCATAGGATGTCTTAGGTTTGCTCATGTTTGGGCCTCCAATGTCCCCCATACCATCGCCTGTATAGTCATGTGGGCCCCCATGACTATTGGCTTAGTAGGATTCACATTGGTATTGGCGGTTTAACACTCGCATCACCCGAATGAAAACCATGAAATATGTTTGCGAGATGTATGGTAGGAGGGTGTCCAGGTGTAGACACAATGACAACTCAAAGTGGGGTTAGCTCACACGACGTTTGGTATAGCATGCTTTGGCCTAATAGGTCCTTCGTACTCTCATCGTTAGTCCCCAGGTAGGCAAACTGGTCCTTTATTTTGGATTTATACGAATGCCAAGCCTAGACAGGACGTTCCGACTACCGGTACTTGTACCCTTCCAGTTACTACATGCCCGTCATGAGAACTCACTTTGATGTGATTTGAAAAAAATACAAAAATCGTTGCAAAAATCATGGAAATTGTGTGGTGTGTGCTCTCATGGATATGATATGTTATGAGGATATGATTCATGATGAGCATTGTATAGTAATATGTACTTATGAACATGCTTGCATAACATTGAATGTAACAATAAACATAAAGCATATAAACATCATGAATTTTGTATGTAACACATAAACAATTTTAAAATTCTAATCAACTATAGTATAGGCTCTAAGGGTCTAATAACCTATCCTATATCCCTATAGTCATGGCTCTGATACCAATCTGTCACACCCCGACCCGCAGCGGAATAAGAGTCGGGGTGGGTTATCACCAAAGCTCATGATGTTTACTAAAATGTTTCATATTTATTAAATTCAAATTACAACTTCAATATTTCAAACAAGTCCATACAATTACAAGGAAAAAGTAACTAAATAAACAATCCAAAGGCTAAACTGATTTATTCTTCTAGGCCGTCCTATATGTTTCTTGCTGCAACTGGATCACCTGTATCATGTGTAAAAATGGGGGTTTTTGGGTCAACAAAAGTTGGCGAGTGAACCTTGTTAGAAAACATTTATTATTGATTTCTTGTTGTAATTAATATGGAAAAATTGTGCAATAATCATATGTGGGCAAACGTAAATAAACATACAATAACAAACCACTTTGCATGAGTATATGACATGAATGATAATGTATATGTTGGCAACGTCACCTTCCGCTCATAGGTAATGGGGAACGGACGGCCTATGATGATGTATGTGCGATCAAGGCTCAATCAAACGGAGCCGATCGTATGTTGGCAACGCCACGTTCCGCTCATAGGTAATGGGGAACGGTTCCGCTCATAGGTAATGGGGAACAAACGAGCCTATGATGATGTATGTACTGAAAATGCTAAATTTAATCTAAACATTAACCACACAAACAATTGATACATATTGGATACACGTTTGATCATGGATATGATGGATGCACAAGTGTTTAAATGTAATAAATAATAAACGACACATGATACACCCCAAAATGTGATTAAAACGGGGAATTTGTAGAGATTCACTCACATTGGGTGCGTTCGTTTGATGATGTTGAATGCGCACAAGTTTAGAGGGTTGATCGACGAGGAATAACTAACCTAAATAATAACGAAAAGGTATGATAAATAAGTGGATTTTATTAACAATTTTAATAGGATTTTTAGATTTATTTTTGTGAGTTTAAGGTCATTTTCTAACTTTAAAAATATTATTTTTAAGTATTTTTAATTGATTTTTAAATTAAATAAATAAATAAAAATATAAAAAAGATGTTGACTTTTTGGGTTGACCGTTGACCGTTGACCATTGACTTTGACTGTTGACCGGTTCAGACTTTGTGTATGTATGCGCTGAGTGAGATTCGAACCCGAGACCTCTCGTACGCGTGCACGCAGCTCTACCAACTGAGCTACGTGTCTAACCCGAAATATTTCTGTTTTTAATTATATTTATATACTATTTAAATTATTCAGAATTCATTTATTTTAAAAAGAATTTTAATTATGTCGAACCGGTGCACATAACAGGTCTCGAACCCGGGACCCGTTGTTTAACGTTGCACACAGTCCACCGCTGGACTGTGTGTCTAACCTGGTTAAAATACCGATTTTTATTAAACTTAACATCTTACAGCGAGTTAATACGGTTCGGTTTAAAAAAAGAACATTTTTATTTCAGATGATAGGGTCGTGTCAGGGATCGAACTCGAGACGTGCGCTGTGTGTTTGCACACAGTCCACCGCTGGACTGTGTGTCTAACCCGGTTTAATATCTTGTTTTAATTAAACTTATACCTAATATTCGACTTCATCTTCTTCGTTCAAAGACACAGACAACAATATCCGACTGTTCTGGCTTAATTCGATTTATGAAACTTACAAATGTTTGAAATGTAATGGGTAGAGAGGGTTTTGGAAATGAATGTACCGGAAAAGATGTTTTTCTCAGAACTCCGGCAAAGATCGTCGGCTCTGTTTTGTGAATTCCGTCTGAGCGGACCAATTAACAGTTTTGATTAATTAATTGTGAAATTGAGTTACTAAGCAAAGATTATCAGAGAGTTTAGATGTTTGTACCGATTCACAGCGTGTTTTCGGAAATGTCCAGAGATTTTCCGGCAAGTGCTGAATATCCGGTAACGTCGTCTGGGACCGATTCTGGTTGAAGGATTTAAGTTAGTATAAGTCTAACAATGGATAGAAGATGAAAGAATTGAGAAATTTACCGATTCGATGAATGTCACGGTTTTCCGGTGAAAGTCCGACGATATCAGAAAACGTTTCCGACGAACAGAAATTAGAGCGAAAGTGAAATTGAAGGTTCTGTGAGTGCTTCCAAGTTATGGGACGATGATATTATCAGAGTAAATCAGGAAGTAAATGATTTCGGTTTTCAACTCCCAAAAATCATATGAATCAAGGCAATTGAAGACTGAATTGATTAGAACGTGGGCAGTAATTGATTTATCGGTTATAATCAGTAATAGCGATCACTCAAAAGTCTGGATAGTTGAAAGCCGATTATCGGTTTCAGTTTTGGCGCAAACAGATGAGTTCACAGGTAGAAGTTAAGTTTTATTTGTTTCCTTGATTACACAAAAGAACCAAGTGGCGGAGTGGTTAAGTTGTGCGTTGGTTGTGTCTTTCGGCTGACCCGGGTTCGAAACCCGGCAGCCTATTTTCTTTTTTTATTTACTTTATTTTTACTTTTTAACAATTTTAGTTTCCATATTCTAAAATGTTTATTAATTATGTATTGTTAAAATTAAAATGAGCATTAAATAAGCAACGAAAACTTGAAACTGACTATTCGATTAATAAACGAAGCGGGTTTTGAAAACCCGTTTTTCGACGGATGTTACAGGTGGTGTAATTCCTTTCATGCACCTTTAATTGTCGTGATTCATAAGTAATCACTTTGCTTTTTTGCATTAGCACACAACCCATGCCAGTGTGCGAGGCATCGCAATAAACGATAAAATCCTCAATACCCTCAGGTAGAGATAACACAGGAGCATTGCTCAACTTGTGTTTTAGAATCTCAAAAGATTCTTGTTGTTTCAGACCCTAGTCAAACTTGACATTCTAACGGGTCAAGGTAGTTAAAGGAGTAGCTATCCTTGAAAAGTTCTCAATGAACTTCCTATAATAACCGGCCAATCCTAAGAAACTACGAATCTTTGATGCAGTTTTGGGTACTTCCCAATTTATTATGGCTTATATTTTGGCGGGATCCACTTGGATACCACACTCACTTACAATATGTTCAAGAAATTGGAGTTCTCTAAGCCAAAATTCACACTTAGAAAATTTTACATAAAGCTTCTCTTGTTTTAGTAATTCTAGAATGCACCGAAGATGTTTCTCGTGATTAGCTTATCCAAGTATGGTTTGCAGACCTTATTCATGAAATCCATGAATGCTGCAGGTGCATTTGTGAGCCTAAAAGGCATCACCAAAAACTCATAGTGACCATAACGGGTCCTGAAGGCAGTCTTAGGAACATACTCGTTCCTAACCTTCAGCTAATGATATCCTGATCTTAACTCAATCTTAGAGAAATAACTAGCTCCTTGTAATTAATCAAATAAATTGTAACATTTGTGTAAAACGGGTTTCAAAAACCCGCACCGTTTATTAATCAAGTATTGGTTAAAATGTTCTATGCGTACTTAATTAGGGTTGATTATCTTATTTCTTTTCCCCAATTAACAAATATTATTAGGATTTAAGTCATATTTATAAATAATAATAATAATAAAAAAAATAATAATAATAATTAAATAAATAATAATAATAAGAAAGTTAAATTAACCATTAAAATAATAAAACAAAAATTAAAATAAAAAAAATGGGGAAACCGGGAATCGAACCCGGGTCTCCTGCGTTTGCACACACCCAAAAACACCGCTGCTCTGCACACATCTTTGTGCTTAAACCCAAATCAAATACACCTTATAGTAGTAATGTCAAATAAATTGACAGAACCAGAGCTTCATCTTCAAAAACGGTCGCTCATGTCAAATGCGCGAAATCTTAGGAATAACGTTTCCTGATTATTGCAAAAGGACATAATCAATGGCAATTATCGGTTATAACCGAAAAACACTAAAGTATTTCATTCATAGCCGTGATTTATGTAACCGAGCAATTTAACCAAGATTGAAATCACCTATAAATACCCCCTCTGCAAATCATTCCAAGCTCACACCTTCAAATCTCATTTGATATCACTATGCTCTCACGATCAATCCTATCTGTTCATCGGAAATTTTATCTGTGGTTTCGCCGTAGTCGTTCAGCCGCTGGAATTCTTGTTTATTCACCGGAGGAGTCACCAGAGAGTCCGTCACCACCGTTTTCGGTACAGTTCAACCTTCTTAATCTAAATGGAATAATCTGCATATAATCTAGCATTTTCAAATTCAATCGGGTGTCTTTGGGTCAGTGGGTTTTCTTTTGGTAAAGAAGATGAAGTTCGGGTAAAGTATAAACCTAAATAGAATCGGGTTTTAGCCGGGTTAGACACACAGTCCAGTGGTGGAATGTGTGCAAACACGATGCCTAAGTCCCCGGTTCGAGTCGGGTCTTCATCTGTATCGCAGAAATAAAACAGTTTATTTTTTAAGCAAAATATGTCCACCATCTGTAAGATGATAAATGTAAAAAAAATCTTGTTTTAAATGGGTTAGCCACCCAGCCTAGTTGGTTGGGCTGGGTGCGAGTTAGCTTCAGGTCGCGGGTTCGAATCTAGTACATTGCACCGGGTCGATGATTTAAACTTCTTTTTAAAAATAAGCAATTTATGAAATTATGTAAGAAGTGTATAAGAGAAATTAAAATGGGAGTTTAAACGGGTTAGACACGTAGCTCAGCTGGAAGAGCTGCGTGCACGCAACCGAGAGGTCACGAGTTCGAATCCTAACACACACTGCCAATACCACTTAAAAACCAGTCAGGCCCCTCCTTGTCAGGTCTGACCCGGTTCTTTTTTTTATTGTTATTTCATTTTTTTATTTATTTTTATTATCAATTTACTTTATTTAAATATGAATGATTGTGTATGTATAAAAAATCCCATAAAAATAACCTAAAAACATAACAAAAAAATATATTTAAATCACAATATTAAATCATTTATATTTATCGAATTATCGCGTTATTATTTTAGGTTAGTATGGTTCGTTGTTCAAATCCTCAATCCGTTCGCATCTCTCACTAATCGAGAAAACACACCCACTGTGAGTGAATCCTTACAACTTCCCCTTTTTATTCATGTTTTGGGGTGTATCATGTGTCGCCTTATTTATTTCGTTTATTCAAACTCTTGTGCTATTACCATTATATGATCTAAACGTGTGATGTAAATGTTGTTTGTTGTGTTGCGTGTTTACATTTTGTCAAGTTGCGTGCGAATCATTCATTAGGTCCATCAGTTCCTCGTTGGAGACGAGTTGAGCATCAGGTGCCTCATTAGATCGGCTCCGTTTGATTGAGCCTTGATCTTATTGTTCATCATTTGGTGTGTGCGTGTGCATTAATTGATATTATGTGTTTTGTGATTAAATTTATATATACGTATACTCATATGTGGTTATGCACATTTTTATAACCAATATAACAAATTCGTTCAAATGTTTTCATAAGATTCACTCGCCAACTTTTGTTGACCCAAAAACCATTTTTCTTTTTACACATGATACAGGTGAACAGGTTGAAGCAGGAAACACCTAGGAATTTGCCTTAGAAGAAAAATAAAGAGTTCATGAATGTGGTGTTTAGAACATGTTATGCTTATATGTTTGATGTATTTTCTCTTTTAAATTGGAAATATTAAATATGAAACTTTATAGTAAATGTCATGAGCTTTGATGAAAAACCCAATCATGCCCCGACTACCATTTCCGCTGCGGGTCAGGGTGTGACAGATTGGTATCAGAGCTTTTGTCTATAGGGATATAGGATAGGTTATTAGTCCCTTAGAGCCTATACTATAGTCGATTAGATTTTTAATTGCTTATGTGGTTACATGCAAACTTATGATGTTTATTTGTTTCATATTTTCCATAAAATTCATGCAAGCACTTTCACTATCATTTTCTGTGATACTTAATGAGTTATAAATATTGTCAAACATAACATGCTTACATATACATTCATCACGCACGTATCAATTCTCACATATTTAAAGCATTCTCATATTTCTTTATTCAAGATTTTGTGGTGTTTTTCGTTTTTCAATCTCATCAAAGTGAGTTCTACGACGGGCATGTAGTAACTGGAAGGGTACAAGTACCGGTAGTCGAAACGTCCTGTCTAGGTTGGCATTCGTATAAATCCAATATAACGGACTAGTTTGCCTACCTGGGGACTAACGATGAGAGTACGAAGGACCTATTAGGCCAAAGCATGCCACACCAAACGTCGTTCGAACTAACCCCACTTTGTGTTGTCATTGTATCTATACCAGGACACCCTCCGACCTTATACTTTGCTGTCATGTTTTACGATTTTCATTCGGGTGGCGCAAGTGTTAACAGGCCAACACCATTGTGAACCCTACCAGAGCCCAGTAGTCATGGAGGCCCACATGACTACCAAGGCCAAGTATGGGGACATATGGAGGCCAAACATGAGCAAAGCCCAAGACATCCTATGGATGTAGCAAATTTATTTTCTTCATTTGTTTTGTGAATGTTCATTTCTAAATACGACACATGACACCTAAAACGTCAAACTCATACTCTCGATACGTATTCCTTGTAGATGTCTTCTAGTCACTCTCGTAGAGGTATGAGATCAGGAAAAATTCCGCTAGCGCATGGCTGCCCAAATCGCTCAACAAATGGCCGCCGTAATACCCAACATTGTAGTTTAAGTCCAACAAGCCCTTGTCGCCAGTCCTATCACCCCAACCAATCTAGAAGGACAAAATGTCGCCAACCCTCCTCTCAACACCACTAAATGCACCTTCAAGCATTTCAAATCCTGCGATCCTCCAAAATACGAAGGGACTGAAGGTGTCACCACTCTCCTCCATTAGTTTGAGGAGATGGAAAACACTTTTCTCAATTGCGACTGCCCCGATGATCGCAAGGTGCGATATGCTACCGGTCGTTTGTTCGGAGTAGCAGTTACATGGTGGAATACAGAGAAGGGCAAGTGAGGTGCTGAGGATGCTATGACTTTGACTTGGGAAGAGTTGAGGGAGATCTTGATAAGACGTTTCTGTCCAAGAAGCGAAATCAAGAAATTAGAAGATGAGTTCTACTCTTTGAAACAAAAGGAGGGAGACCACACCACATACAACAAGACATTCCTTGAGTTGAATCAGATGGTCCCCAACTTGTTCACTCCCCTCTACCGTTTGATCGAGCACTACGTTCGAGGTCTTCCTTCAAAAATTCAAGACCCTGTAATAAGTACCACACCTGCAACTTTGGAAGCAGCAATGGAGTTAGCTACAGAGCTCACCGAAAACCACATACGGAATGAAGAATTCAAGGAGGAGAAGAAGAAGGATAAAGCATCAACCGAAACCTCAAACTCAACCCGGACCGAATCCTCTTCTCAACCCACTTCTAAGAGAAAACGAGATGGGTAAAATTTCGCTGTCACCCAAGGCAATCAACCAACTCCACAAGCCGTACCCCTCCAAGCTATCCCAATCACTCAAGTAGCACCCAACCCTACTTACCCAAATAAGAAACCTTACATTGGACCTCACCCTCAATGCAACACCTGTTTTTATCACCATCCATCTACCATACCTTGTCGACTGTGTGCTAATTGTGGGCGTTATGGTCATTTGAGCAAAACTTGTTGTACCCCTCAAAACCAAGCTTCACCCCCTACCCAAAACATGATTCAACCCTACCAACAACCCTAAAACCCCATAGTTCCATATGTTCGAGCTTGCTTTAATTGTGGCGACCCTACCCATTTTAGAAACGCGTGCCCTAGGTTGGTTAACATCATTAACGCCCAAGCTCAAGCAAACCCAGTTAACCAAGCAAATCAAGCAAACCCAGCTCCCCCCCCAGTGAGAGGAAGAGCTTACAACATCAACGCTAATCCAATTGAAGATAATAACAGCGCAAACGAACAACCTAACTAGTCTTCCATTACCAAGAGTCAAGACTCAGCTCCAACCGTCTAGTTCTTAATGTTTTTCTCAATCTTGTACCCCCGTTTAAATTTGGGAATTTATGTATCCAAGAATTTCAAATGCAAATTGATATTACTGTTTTATTTCGTATCTTTACTCATTGATTTAATTTTTATATCATCATACATCACGACGTATCTCGTTCTCATCATTTAAATAAGTTGGGTCGTGTCTCACTTTTTCATAGACTGACCCCTTCATCATAACAAACGAGAAAGGTACTGTCGCCATTCAGTCATGTATTCTTTCAGATTTGAGACTCAAGCTTTGGCTGTTGTGTTAGTTATGTTTTGTAGATTTTAAAGTCACATAAAACTAATCATAACTACCTGACAAAGTCAATGAAAATTTGACAAGAATACGGTGGATACGCCGCTGGTACTTCCTATATATAAATATTCTTGTCATTTGGATAAAAAGCATTGTCAGGCGGTTATGAGAGGTTCCATGTAGGTTTTAATATCGTCATGGTTGAAGTTTTTGTTTTGTGATATAACCTTATCTTTTCAACGCATCTATTCTCTCGAAACTCTATTGCATGAGATCATACCCAGTCAATAAACTCTGTTTACCAATGTTTCGCATTTTTATACTTTAGGTACAAAAAAGCGATTCCTGTAGCAGGGTATTCAACCCTTACTAGGAACGTTACCGCCTCAAATAAAAGTTAAACTTTCACCCTCTTCTGGTTATGTAATTGTCAAATTAAAACACCCTCCCTTCGAGTCAAATATACCTTTACTTAATTTCGGGACGAAATTTCTAAAAGTAGGGAATACTGTAACATTTGTGTAAAACGGGTTTCAAAAACCCGCAACGTTTATTAATCAAGTATTGGTTAAAATGTTCGATGCGTACTTAATTAGGGTTGATTATGTTATTTCTTTTCCCCAATTAACAAATATTATTAGGATTTAAGTCATATTTATAAATAATAATAATAATAATAATAATAATAATTAAATAAATAATAATAATAAGAAAGTTAAATTAACCATTAAAATAATAAAACAAAAATTAAAATAAAAAGAAATGGGGAAACTGGGAATCGAACCCGGGTCTCCCGCGTTTGCACACACCCAAAAACACCGCTGCTCTGCACACATCTTTGTGCTTAAACCCAAATCAAATACACTTATAGTAGTAATGTCAAATAAATTGACAGAACCAGAGCTTCATCTTCAAAAACGGTTGCTCATGTCAAATGCGCGAAATCTTAGGAATAGCGTTTCCTGATTATTGCAAACGGACATAATCAATGGCAATTAACGGTTATAACCGAAAAAACACTAAACTATTTCATTCATAGCCATGATTTATGTAACCGAGCAATTTAACCAAGATTGAAATCACCTATAAATACCCCCTCTACAAATCATTCCAAGCTCACACCTTCGAATCTCATTTGATATCACTATGCTCTCACCATCAATCCTATCTGTTCATCGGAAATTTTATTTGTGGTTTCGCCGGAGTCGTTCAGCCGTCGGAATTCTTGTTTATTCACCGGAGGAGTCACCGGAGAGTCGGTCACCACCGTTTTCGGTACAGTTCAACCTTCTTAATCTAAATGGAATAATCTGCATATAATCTAGCATTTTCAAATTTAATCGGGTGTCTTTGGGTCAGTGGGTTTTCTTTTGGTAAAGAAGATGAAGTTCGGGTAAAGTATAAACCTAATTAGAATCGGGTTTTAGCCGGGTTAGACACACAGTCTAGTGGTGGACTGTGTGCAAACACGAGGCCTAAGTCCCCGGTTCGAGTCGGGTCTTCATCTGTATCGCAGAAATAAAACAGTTTATTTTTTAAGCAAAATATATCCACCATCTGTAAGATGATAAATGTAAAAAAAAATCTTGTTATAAATGGGTTACCCACCCAGCCCAGTTGGTTGGGCTGGGTGCGAGTTAGCTTCAGGTCGCGGGTTTGAATCTAGTACATTCCACCGGGTCGATGATTTAAACTTCTTTTTAAAAATAAGCAATTTATGAAATTATGTAAGAAGTGTATAAGAGAAATTAAAATGGGAGTTTAAACGGGTTAGACACGTAGCTCAGCTGGAAGAGCTGCGTGCACGCAACCGAGAGGTCACGAGTTCGAATCCTAACACACACTGCCAATTTAAAAACCGGTCAAACCCCTCCTTGTCAGGTCTGACCCGGTTCTTTTTTTTATTATTATTTCATTTATTTATTTATTTTTATTATCAGTTTACTTTATTATATTAATGATTGTGTATGTATAAAAAAAATCACATAAAAATAACCTAAAAACATAAAAAAAAAATATTAAATCACAATATTAAATCATTTATATTTATCGAATTATCGCGTTATTATTTTAGGTTAGTATGGTTCGTTATTCAAATCCTTAATCCGTTCGCATCTCTCACTAATCGAGAAAACGCACCCATTGTGAGTGAATCCTTACAAATTCCCCTTTTTATTCATGTTTTTTGGGTGTATCATGTGTCGCCTTATTTATTTCGTTTATTCAAACTCTTGTGCTATTACCATTATATGATCTAAACGTGTGATGTAAATGTTGTTTGTTGTGTTGCGTGTTTACATTTTGTCAAGTTGTGTGCAAATCATTCATTAGGCCCATCAGTTCCTCGTTGGAGACGAGTTGAGCATCAGGTGCCTCATTAGATCGGCTCCGTTTGATTGAGTCTTGATCTCATTGTTCATCATTTGGTGTGTGCGTGTGCATTAATTGATATTATGTGTTTTGTGATTAAATTTACATATACGTATACTCATATGTGGTTATGCACATTTTTATAACCAATATAACAAATTCGTTCAAATGTTTTCATAAGATTCACTCGCCAACTTTTGTTGACCCAAAAACCATTTTTCTTTTTACACATGATATAGGTGAACAGGTTGAAGCAGGGAACACCTAGGAATTTGCCTTAGAAGAAAAATAAAGAGTTCATGAATGTGGTGTTTAGAACATGTTATGCTTATATGTTTGATGTATTTTCTCTTTTAAATTGGAAATATTTAATATGAAAATTTATAGTAAATGTCATGAGCTTTGATGAAAAACCCAATCATGCCCCGACTACCATTTCCGCTGCGGGTCAGGGTGTGACATAAATCATCGATCCTGGGCAATGGATATCGATTCTTGATTGTTATCTTTTTTAGCTCACGGTAATCAATGCACATTCGTATTGAACCGTCCCTCTTCTTTACAAAAAGAATAGGAGCTCCCCGAGGTGAGGAACTAGGCTGAATAAAGCCTTTTTCTAAAAGTTAATCTAATTGATTTCCTTCATTTCCGTTGGAGTTAAACGATACGGAGCTCTAGCAACAGGTGCTGCTCCTGGTAGGATGTCAATTCTAAACTCCACTTGTCTATCAGGAGGTAGACCTGGTAATTCCTCAGGGAAAATATCGGGATATTCTGAGATAACTAAAAGGTCTTCAATATTTGGCTTCGGCTCATTAATAGTTACTTGTGCCATGTAAATGACAACCTTTCCCCAGACACTTGGATGCCTTAAATAAAAACACTTTGTCTGGCAATCCATAGTGTGAATCTCCAAAGATGGTGAGCATTTCACCAGATGGGGTTTTAATTTCGATGAGTTTCTTATCACAGGCAATGCGGGCTTGGTTATGAGATAACCAATCCATGCCTGAGACTACATCGAACCCCGCCAATTTCATTGGCAAAAGAGAGATAGGAATGGAATGATTTTTAATGGATATAGACATCCATCAAGAACGGAAGATGTTGTTTCTAAGGTTCCCTTCGCAAGTGCTATCTCATAAGTTTTATCTAGAGTTCTTATGGGTAAGTTTATTAGTTTACTAAACTTATGGTCAACAAAAGATTTATCTACACCTGAATCGAATAGAACTCTAGCATAAGTATCATTAATGAGAAAGGTACCTATTATGACGTTGTTGTCATTAACAGCTTCTCTAGCACTCATCTTGGAAAGCGCGAGCATTCCCTTTCGTAGCCTCTCCAGACTTTGCATTATCGTTTCTTGGATTCTTAGGGCAGTTAAACTTCATATGCCCCCTTTCATTACAGCCGTAACAAACGGCATTCTTAAGGTCATTGCATTCTAGGGTCTTGTGCCCCTTTTTCTTACAAATACCACAGGGTTTAGTCTGTGGATTAACACTACATTGCCCCCAATGTCTGTAGTTACAGTTCTTGCACAGAGGTTTGTCATTAGACGTGTGCTGGTTCTTCTTGAACCCAAAATTTCCTTTCTTTTTGAACTTTTGGGAGTTATCATCCTCCCGTTTCCTTTTCCCGTTACTCTCAGACTTGACTGACTCTTGCCTCACGAAATCTAAGGTGAGGGAGAGAGATAGGTCCACAACAGACCTATAGGTACTAGGCTGAGCAGCCTTTACCATGCCCTTTATCTCAGGTGCTAACCCATTAATAAAACGTGCAATGTGTTTGGTTTCAGGGGGATCAAATAGGAAACTAACCTAGATAGGGAGTTGAAATCGGAAATATACTTCCGACAATCTAGGTTTTTCATCGAAAGAGACAAGAAGTCTGTTTCTATTTTCTCCACTTCATGGGGTGGGCAATACGTTTCCTTTACAAGATCAACAAACTTGGACCATCCCAAGTTGTACAGGTGTACCTTACCTGTTAATTGAATCATAGCCTTCCACCATGTTAGGGCATCACCCTTAAAGGACTGTGATGCATATTTTACCACATCCTTATCAGCACAGCCACTGATGTCCACAATCGTCTCCATCTCATCTAGCCACTTCAAGGCTTCTACTGCTCCTTTCTCCCCATTAAAGTCTCGGGGTTTGCAGGAGACGAAATATTGTAGGTACATCTGTCTTTTAAAGAATGGGACCTATTAGAAAATTTTAATTTCTTTGGGTCACTCTTCACATTTGAAGAGTGAACAGAGCTCTCCTTATGAGCTGAGGATGGGGTAATCGATAAGGGTCTGGAGCGAGTAGCACTCGACTCCCTAAGCTCTTCTATGGCCTTTTCCATGGCCTTTCCAACAGCTGTATCAATGCGAGCTTGGAAATCATCATTATTAATGGCTATGTTTTCTGCGTTGTTAGAGTTAACATCTCGGTGGCTACCTTGTGCCTTGTCCGAGTTAGCCATTCTTTGAAGCTTTGGTTCTAAACACCAAATTTAAAACTTCTCTTAGCCATGGTATTAACAACCATATTGGCTTTAAACATTTGATATAACAATCCATCGCCTAATCAAGCTAGTGTGAATATCATCACAACTCTTAGGCTTAATATATCTTTATTTGGCCTAGGTCTTAATAAGACCATCAAAGGCAAATTATAATCTGGACGTAGTCCATATATTATTGGATAGTGAATCGTAATGTCACAATTGTCATTGTCATTCAGGCAATTATATAGTTCATGGGCTTGTTACTAATGGTCATAATAATTGGGCACATTGGCCGGTCACATTGGACATAATATATATATATGGCATATCAGCTTGTCACTTAGGACATAAATTGGGCACCTTGGCCTACATCATAACAGATGTAATTCATGGCATATCAGCCTGTCACCTTGGACATAATATATGGCATATCAGCCTGGCACATTGGCCTGTCACCTTGGACATAATATATGGTATATCAGCCTGGCACATTGGCCTGTCACATTGGACATAAATTGGGCACATTGGCCTGTCACTAATGGACACATAAATTGGGCACATTGGCCTGTCACTAATGGACATAAAATATGGCACATTGGCCTGTCATTTGTCATCACTTTGATGACATTAGCCGGGATCAAATTGATCACATAGGCTATATAAGGTTAGGACATAGTCCATTACCTTGAAGGCTAGTGTGATTCCTCAAGTCACACTACCAAGAGTATGAACATTACTTGAATGTTAACATAAGAGTACCTTAATGATTGATTAATGGTCCCGATCATCTTCGACCTTGGAGGTTTGGACCTAGTCCTCACCTCTGAATAGAAGGGTAACTTCCCTTAACTATCCTGATAGAAGACCCCTTCGTACTTAACTATCATTTCTTGGCCAATATGTGGTCTACGCCACTTGGCATAATCAAATCTATTAAGGTCTTTTGGAATTATATAGCGGAGCATAAATTTCGAATAAAATCGAGGCGCTCGTTTTCAAGAGGATGAATACATATATATATATATATATATATAATTCCAAAATACTTTAATAAATTTCAAATAGAAATTACAATACTAGAGAAATGAAATAAACTTGTCCATGCAAGGACTTTAAAGAAGCAAAAATACCGCGCAGGGACTAAAAGAAATAACAATGTCCTCGCAGGGACTACATATTATTGGAAGAGACTTCACTCGTCCTTCTTTCCTTTGACCAATTTGGAGAGTTTCTTGAAGAACTTATTCGTCTTCTTCTCCGTTTTCTCCGCCTGTTGCTGCATTTCCTTCATTCTTTCTAAGGCCTCATTAATGGCCTCAAGTGGCGGTGGAGGTTGTGGTTGTGGTTGTACCCATAAGTTGGATATCCAGTCGGTGGGTAGGTAGGTGGGAAAGGAGACGGGTAAAGTGCATTGTGCATAACCGCCTGCATGTAGGGGTCTTGCGACCATGCTTGATAGTCTACCGGCGTAAACGGGGTTAAAGGATCATATCCAGACGTGTCTGGATATGTGGGAATTGGGTTAGTATAACCCGATGGTGGTTGAACAACAGGTGTTGGTGTTGGTTCCACTATAGGTGAAACATTAGAGGGTCCACCCATTTGTGGGTCCTCTTGAATTGTGGGGTAAGAATTGGGCAAAGGTGGCAGCGATCCCGACATTTGTCCTGCACGTACCGACATACGTGCTCCATACTTCCTCCTTGGTGGTTCAGGTGGTGGTTCAGGTTGGTCCACCGGTTTCATGTGGACATCTTCTTGTACAAGAGGTGGTTGAGAGTGATGAGAAGGTGTGTGGGCAAAGGTGAATTTATTCTAGTATTGGTCCCACTCATTAGGACCTTGGTAGGGCGATCCGGCATATGAGTTTGAATCGCTCGAAATTTCAATGGGATGCATATTTGATCCCGACAATGGCATCTTTGGGTCGGAGTCCTCGTCCATAGGGTTTGGCTGGTCCAACTGATTTTGATCGGCTGGAGGTGTGTTAAAGTAATGGTTAAGGTTAAATTCCTCATGGTAAGAGTGATGAGAATGGGAATGGTGAGAATGATGTGAATGATATGAATGGTAAGAATTTTGGGAATGTGAGGGCGAGTTTCTATTAGAGACAGAAGGTCTTGCTGGTTGCCAAGGAGACGAATCTCCTAATTCTTGGTAGGCATCTGGGTTATGAGGTTGAGGGGGAATACGCCCTGATGGTCCTCCTCTCATTGGACCTTTTCCTCGTCCACCTTGTCCACTCACACGTGGCGGCATTTTCCTGTTAAAAATCAATTCAAAAACATACTAATAACTTAATAATGAAACGAGTAATCCTAGGTCCATGCCTAGACTCGGAAGTCTAAGGAATGTGCTCGTGTAAGTTTGAGACTAAACACAAAAGGCTAGTGTTTAATTCTCTCAAACGTTGGCTCTGATACCAATCTGTCACACCCCGAATTTCCAACCAAACACCGGTGGGCCCGGGTGGAGAATATAGTGACGTAAGTTGATATCGTCATAGTCAATTAAACACAGCACAGCGGAAGTCTTGGATTTAAATTACTATTACAAACCGAAATGTTCAAAGTACAAAAATATTGTACAGACCCCGAATTTCCAACCAAACACCGGTGGGCCCGGGTGGGGAATATAGTGACGTAAGTTGATATCATCATAGTCAATTAAACACAGCACAGCGGAAGTCTTGGATTTAAATTACTATTACAAACCGAAATGTTCAAAGTACAAAAGTATTGTACAGACGGCTTGTAACGAAGGATCCACAGGCGGATCGTAAATTATACAAAAATCTATAACAGACTTTGGGCAGATCTAGGATTTCGCAAGATCCTCTTATCACTACTGAGTACTTCCAGCCTATTTTCGTATTGTACCTGCAAACTTAGTCTTTTGAAAATACGTCAGCTTTCGCTGGTAAATACACTCAACTGACTCATTTAGAAAACATTTCAAAAATGTTTTAAGTGCACATTGGCACAAAATCTTTTATAACTTAGGAAAGTTGGCCTTGCAACCTTGTTAACAGATTCACATGTTTGTCCATACATACAGGGCCCAGTACAGAGACCGAGACATGATTAACATACACACCACTTTGGACTCACGAAGGAGCCATTTCCCCCCAACCTTGTGGGTATGCATATTGAGCATCTTACCGGTGTATGCCTACACCCGCGCTAAGGTCGTGACCATTATCTAATTTAATGAGCCGAGATATCCAGGACACCGCAGTTAACCCCCGATGTTTAAGTTATCAAAGAAAACTGATTAAAACAGAATAAGCGGATTTACTAGCCACAAACGGGCATTCGATTAATCCCATTTCGGACCAAGCGGTAACAATTTACCATAACCCAAGCCCATATAGGGGAAATAAGTCGAGAGTATTTACCTGAGCTAATCTTCGTTAAATTTTAATAACTCAGCCGTACACAAAACCACTAAGTGCAGATAGCATTTACCGACAAGTCTCTAGTCTGGATTATGGCATAAGCTAACCAATTAAATACTAACGGCCTTATTTAAATCATAGACTTAGACCGAGTAGCGTACATGATCAAAACGTATAACGCCTGATCAAACGATGATTGGATAGAATGTAGTTTAAACTTGACAAGTACCTTGACTTGTATAATATGGGTAAACTATAAACATTCTAGATTTTGAAACTTAAATGACAAGGTTAGACCCGTTTCGGTTAATTTCCGTAAACTAGTTACAGATACTTAACCGTACGCATATCAGAGATATCGGGTAACCGGATAAGTCATGGACAAGTTCTATATGCCATTATACTTTAAATGAGTTGTAATATCAGTAGGATATCAACTTATATGCCCGTTGAGGTTTTAAAACGAAACTTCGCCTCATTAGGCATTCTGACCTTTATGTGTCGTATAAAAGGAACTTGCATGTATTCTGATTTTATGATCATAAACATTATGGAAAAATACTTAATTTGTGATATATTATCAATAAGAAGTCACACATAAGTGTGGTTGATGGTTTAAGACCAAACTATGCACCGAAAGGGCATTTTGGTCTTTTAAAAAGTTTAGTTTACGTATTATACTAAAATCAATTTATGATCAGAATATTAACATCATAATATGTTAATTATATTAACATATCATTAGGCAATTCATTTGCAAGTTCATTATTGATTAAAACCTTGTTTTATGTAAAAAGGGCATTTTAGTCAAAGATTGACATATTACGGAACTTGTGCATAAACTCATATTACGATTATGATCAAGTAATATAACCTCAGAGGGTTATGTTACATTGTGTTATGATCATAATGTGACCATAATTCAGAAGTTAACTAATCTAGGTCGGGTCAGAATCGAAAGTCAAAGCAGAAGTCAAACTTTACGACTTTCGATTGCGAACCGACTCTAGGACTGAAATTGTCGGATCGAGCATGTTCCCACATGTTCTAATAATTATTACCAACTTTTTTAAGTATCAAAACATATTTATAACATGTATAAACTCAGATTATAATTTTTTTATGAAATCTGACCCGTTTGACTTTTTAAAACAATAACTTTGACCCGTCAATTGACCTAGTAAACGTGATCCTTAGGAGGTGCCCTTTTAAGGGATTAACACCTAACTAATTACGATCACATAGCCATGTTCATATTGAACAATGGCTGGACCATAATGGTCTTAACTAAAAAGTCAAAGCGTTTGTCGAAAATGCTTGACTTTTGGCTATTAAAAGCCTATAAAAAGAAAAGAGCGGAGATGGAACACTTATAGGTGATCCAAGGGAAACTTATAACTCAAAGGGAAGCTCCCAAATGGTCAGGAGCTTCCAAGAGTGTAATAGAGAGGAGAAGAAGTGAATGAGCAAGGAATAAGTGAGTTTAAGTGCCTATTTATAGTGTAAGAGGTGCAAGGAGATGGAGCCATGCGTTAGGAGTGTTGTAGGATCATTACATGTGTCCAATTAGGTGTCAAAAGCTGGAGAAGTGTGGAAATTTGCAAGCTAGGTGGCATTCTTACAAAAATTTGGGGGTTTTTAACACATTTAGTCCCTCAAATGTAGTTTTATTAAATGTCATGAATCATCCCTTGACTTATATTCCATGACATAATGACACAACTAGGTCTTTTTATTCAACACGAGATGTGTTGAAGAAGAGTACGAATAACCGAACATTAATGGGTGTCACACTAGGTGTCTTTATGACTTAAAAGTGTTTACTAGCTTAGACGTGAAAATACGAATACTTTGGTTTCATAGTTTAAATTTACCAAACTAGTAAAGTTAAAGGTTTGGTAAAAGAGCGGAATGCTCGAGGATGGTAAATAAAAATATATCGTCTCAACCGAGAGACGTTCGGGTCAAGAAATAACTTGTTTAAACAAGTAATACGGAAATAATAAAGTCTAGGGGCCTTTGGGTCATTTACTGAAAGTAAAAATGGTGAAAAATAAAAGGTTCAGGAGCTCGCCGTAGGCTACGGTCGCCAGACCGTAGCTTACGGTCAGTGATGTTTTGTTTCAGCAACCTTAGACCGTAGCCTACGGTCCTAGACCATAGGTTACGGTTAGGTATATAAAATTTGTGAATTTTGGACATGTTTCATGTTAGTTGAGTGGCTAACTTATTGAGGTATGATCCGAGGGTATGTACACGTGTCGGTATATTACCGAACACAAATTCTATGAGGTATTACATAACCCTTCCATTGTCCAACATTAGCGGATTTTCAAAATTAATCCCTCTCGTCCAACTAGTGGCTCATATGAGAGTTAGGACTTCGTAAAGGATCACTCAGAGGCTTATTATAAGCATGTTGACTCCGATGTCACTCAGAGGCTGGGCATGTTGACATATCAGTCACTCAGAGGCAGTTATTTATGCATGTTGACATCGGACCGTCACTCAGAGGCTCAGTTTGAGCATGTTGGCGCCTTTAGTCCTTATTGATCTTTAATGGACTATATTTAAAATACAACATGTGTCACTATACTATTGTACACGATTTTACAGGGTGTTACAGTTTAGCATTGATGCGAAGCAATTTATAACTGCGCTATTCACCCACTGGCTTGGTTGAAGGTCTTTCATTTGAAAATGGTAAAGCCCAACTCCCGATTCCGTTTCAAATACAAACCGCTTGTTCGAAAACATATCTTATTATATCTCGTATATTATAATGACACACTGCATGCAGTCACATGTATTTTATATTTTCGGTACACAATCTGATTACTTTACATTTATTATACCGTATTCAATACATATAAGGTTCCAGACATAGCCGTGTACATTGTTTTTCAGTACACTTGTGTATTTTTTTTTTGTAAAAAACTGTATCTCAAAACATATCATTTGTGGGTCATATCATTTTACACATGTGTTCTGTATTCAGTACACATATGGTTCACATTTATTATACCGTATTCAGTACCCATATGATTCCAGACATATTTGTGACATTTTTTTAGTATACTTGTGTATTTTCCAAAAAAGGTGTATCATAAACCATATCATCTGTGGACAAACCACTATACACATGTGTACCGTGTACCACATCATCCAGTTCACTAGTGTACTTATCCTAAACACATTCCTAACAATGGGTTACGCGTTATCCTATTTCTGATTTATTATATATGTATGTGTCTTTTTAAATAATAATAATTTTATACTATTTCTGCATTTGTCACTTCCACCTCTGCTGCTTCTGTTGCATCCCTTATTTTGTGCGACCCTTCGTCTACCTTTTTTTTCTTCGCTTTCGCTACCCTGTGTATGAACATTAGATACACAAGCTTACTTTCTAAATATAACAAGGAAAAACCTAAAAAAATTAATAATAATAAATTAGAATAAGAAACAAAAACAAATTTAGAAGTAATAATAACGTACATCTTGTCGTCGGCAGTAGTCGACAAGTATTTCCATAACATATTTTTCTTCTTGTTTAACCAGCTATTAACGCTTACAGCTCTGGTCAAAAAGGGGGATTGCACATATTTCGATCCTATCTTCTTTCTTTTGCCTTTTCCGGCCGATCCAACGTCTTCCGTAACACGTGTTTCATTTTCAACATGGTCTCGCACATTCTCTTGGTTTTTCAGCTCATCCTGGGTCATACCAAGGCTGAAATGATGTCCTTAATCACCTCAGCTGACTTCATAAAAAGCTGCGTTGTGGGAGAAGCAATGTGTGGTTGTGTAGGAGTATCCCTATGCATCTTTGGGCCACTTGTACTCTTTGCTTTTCCTTTTCGGTCAGCCACACCTGCAACTTCATTATAATTCAAAATAAACTTCACATATTGTATTTGAAAAAATATACAAGTTTTTATTTACCATTTTCTTTCATCACTGGACTTGCAAAACCATCTTTTTCTTCTGAGGTATCAACAGCTGACTTGTTAAAAAAAATTTATACCTCGCTAGGATCGGTATAACAGACGCATGCGCTGGATATCGCGACGTATGTTCCTTTATTCCAGCGTCCAACTTGATCTTATAGCTCTCAATTTCATCAAACATCGACAGAATCATTGCACTACTCTCCTATGGGTTCAAACAAAAAAAAAACATTAATAAATAAAATAACCTAAAAAAATAAAATGATGGATGAATTATATATTTAAGACTACGTGCGCAACAAAATTGTAATGATAGAATAACGTCAACGGTTAACATTATGATACCTCTGTCGACGATCAATCTTGCGGACCCTTTTTTCTCCCATCATATTCCTTCGGTTTGTCACCCATCATTCTCCGGACACTTCGTCATCATCTTCAACATCATACAACTCCCTCAATTCTCCAAGCCCAAATTCGCCATTTCTTATCTCTTGATCCTTCCTTTCGTTCATTAAATCGTGCGTCCAAAATTTAAGTGGCGCTTCACGTCGTTCATGTAGGAATCCGGGACATTCGGTTGCATCCAAATACAATAACTAATACAATAAAAAACTTAAGTAATTATATGTATAAAAACAAAAAAAAAATTAAAAAAAACGGTAAACAAATATTTCTGTTAATCATAAAACAGTACACCTGCGTATTCACCCTAGGGAACACATGTGTATATACTGGTTGAATATGTAAAACAGTTTGTTAAACATACCATAAGATACGTCAGCGGCCCCCTGAAATACACATTTGCATCACATCTTACCCAGTCATCTTTGCATTTTTTAACCGCATCAACCACGAACTGACACCAATCGTGGTCTTTGAAACTCTGTTTGTGATTAAACAAATCTAACATGCTGTACATCACGCTTCCATTTTTGTGCACCCAATCATCGTCGATATAAACAGCAGCACAAAATCTAAAATGAACATATCCTTATCTTCATATGAATCTGCCCTAATCATATCAAGAATATTTTTAAAACTAACCGGTATCTTCTCAAACCTTGACAACCATTTACCCTTCAATGGATGACCATTTTCATCTATATTCTTTTTTGATACCTTTATATCTCCGACAGGTACCCCTAATATTTTTCGAACTGAATCTTTATCAACCATAATGTGCCTCTCTCCCAAACTAATCCTCATCTTTGTCGTGTTTAACATATCCACCACAAAATGACCTAGGTGAGCCGAAACTTCACTAACCTGCAACCCCAACAACTTTCCAATACGTATGTCCTTGACAATCTGTCTCGCCATGGTTTCATAACTCTGATAGCTCCATACAGTTTATTTGGTGAAGTCCTCACCCTAATCGATGCCTGACCACTTTGAAGTTTCGCCCGTTTCATCCGTTTTAAACTTCCTTTTTTTCTTTTTTTGTGATACCCATTTTGCGGTAGTTGAAAAGTTCATATGCAAACATTATGAACAAAAACTTTATAAAGTTAACTAAAAAATTACAGGAGCTTAGATACAGCAGAAAATTTTAAATTACACACTACAACAAATTTGTCCCAAAAATACCTAAATCTTCTTCATCATCACTAACGGAACTATCCTCATCACCCTTCAAACCCTTGGTTTCCATCGTCTCAATCCCTACTAACAATGAAGCATAAAAAAATAAAATACATAACTTCACGGTACAATGTGTATAATTGACAAACCAAACCTTACCTTCATCTTCAACGTTTTCTTGATCGCTAGCTATTTTACGACATGCTCTTCCACGTTTAAGTGACTTTTTCTTACGTCATCTCCTGATAAAACATTTCAATTAATACACGTTAAAACATCGTAAGTGTATTAAGTAATACATATACACCAAAAAATGAGACATTTCTACAGGCAATCGTAACATAATATAGGACATACCAACTACTATTTTTTGGTAGAAAACATACACGTTTCTTCTTTTTCATTAGCCTCTTCAGTCTTTTTTACCCTTTTGCGCTTTGCAATATTTAACTGGCTACCATTAATATCTACACCAATCCAAATTAATTAATTGTTGTAATAAACAGGTCCCGTACCATTTATTTATAATTTCATACATTGAAATTTTTTATATCATAAATTAGAATAAAGAAACCAATCAAACCTTCTTCGTCGTCCGGGAAAGGGAATTAAACTGTTTGCACTATTTCCTTCTTATTTTTTTCCGTTGCTTTACTTTTTTTCCTACCCGTCATTTCCAGATGCTTTCCACTATGATCACTATTATCCGGACTTTTTTCCCCCTCAATTATTTCTTGTTTCGCACTGTCGATTTTAAATTTTTGAAAATTTTCTTCTCCTGCACTCACAAGAAATTAAATACAATATAAAAAAACACTAACACATTTCAGACAGCGATATTATAAACATCACCTGGACGCATTTTGCCGACTTCAGGCTGCACCTTCATCTGGTCTGCTTTAGGACTTATGCTTCCTACTAAAATAAGATACAAGCAAAAAAATTATTATTATAAAGAATTACATAAAAAAAAATAACAATAATAACTAAATTATACTCCGTTTTCGACTAAATGTTCCTTACAACTTACTTGTACGTTTCTTTTTTAAAACACACTATTCATCAACAACATATCAAAATTCTATTTACCTTTCCCGTCTTTATCGGAATTCGCTTCCTCGTCAGAAAATTGAATAGGGTCATCAATGGTGTTACTAAACCTACTCGCCTCAAACGAGCTATTCTTTCGCTTTTATTACCTACATGATTCAACGGTTTACATTAGTTAAATTTCTCTACAAACTCAACTATACGTAAGTACATATAGAATTAGTAGGTTAAAAACTTACGTTTCTTCTTTTGCTATCAAAACTTTTGTATCGGCTGCAGAACCAACAACACACTTAACAAAAAAACCAACAAGATGCATATTAATCTAATTTTTTTAGTATTACTGTACTACAACAAAAGACATCACAAACAATATTTGGAATATTGCCATCGTTTACTATATTCATAATAAAAATATATCATGTAACTATCTTACACATTGAAACTTAACATACACATTTAACTGACCCAATAAAATTTCATATAGATGTAAAAACAGATGTGTACTATACATATACTGGATACCAACAGCCATCACAATGTCTAACAACAACATACTAATCCTCTATTTCAAATAACATAATTATACATCCCCAAAGTAGGCAAGATACACTCAAAACACTCTGAAATATAGCATCTAAACATCATAAACCTTCACACATACCCTGCAAACAAAAAGAATTTCAATATACACATGTTTACTGCCCAACCGGATCATGAATGCCAAGCCTTTATTGTGCCAAATAACACCCAAACATTACTATTCAAACTGCTAACACACTGTTAAACAACAACATACTAATCATACTTTTCGACTAACAGAGTTAAACATAACCAAGTTCGTCAAAATACACTAAAAACACTCACAAGTATAATCTAAATATCCTAAAGCTTCAAACAACACGATACAAACCAAATGGTAAACAACATACACATGTGTACTTCCTAATTGTTTTGGACACCTCACCGTCATTGTATCAAATAACACCCAAATATTCCTTCCCCAAAATCCAGCACCCTGTTTAACAACATAATAATCCTCTTTCGCAAATAACAGAATTAAGCATCATCATAGTCGGCAATGTACACTCAAAATACTACGAACATATCATATAAATATCCTAAACATTCATATTGGCCCTAAAACAAAAAAAAATAACAACATACACATGTGTACTGCAGAGTTGGTTCATGAATGCCAATAACCTATTACAGTAAACATACACCTACCATCAGTTCCATATACAAAAAATTATGGTTTTGGGGATTCTGCATTCTTCTATAGTTAATAAGGAAAACACGGCATACACACAACAAACCATTAACATCCACTGTGCAAAATCTTCTACTTTTTGAGTTTTTTCAAACCTTAATAAAGGAATGCTAGACATATTATTTCAAGACATCATCCTAGAATACATCAAATCGTACGAAATCATCGACTAAACATTTCAACGACTACAATTACCTCATATCGGCGTCGATTTTAGCACACAAATGCTTACATACCTTTAACATTTATGCTCTATTCTGTTTCGTTCTTCAAAATACTGCCGCCCTTGATTGCGATTCTTAGTGTGGGATGGATACGCAGTAAACGAAGCTTTTAGGGGAACATATTGTGTTCCCAAACAGATTAGAGCGAATTTTAGGAGGGGATCGTGGCAATCAAATCAAAACAATATTTTTGAAACCGTTTAGTTTCCTATTTCAAAAATAATTGCATTTTTTAAATTACTAATTTACCCTTTTTCTTTAAATTTTAAGTTAAAAACATATAATCTTATTTACAATCATGCCACCATTTAATAATCAAAGATGATTAAAATCAACAGTCTAGATCAGTTTGCACAGTTTGCTCTAACATACTTGTTCACTCTTGATCCCTACCCATCTTAGTATTAGATTTGATTAGTGTCTAATTGTTGAGAGATAAGTATAAGTAAGAATAGGAGCCTAGTAGAATTAGATTGTTTCTTGTATTTATATTCCTTAAGTCTTGTAGTTTTATTAAATTCACAAAAAATTAATAGAAGTAAATTTGTGTATCTCGTTTGTATTCATCTCTCTGACCATGTACCCAAATTCAACAAGTGGTATCAAAGTCACGGTTTTGAGAGTCGTCTTCTGAGAAGAGAGAACAGCCCCCTCAAGGGGCTGCAACCGTAGTGTAACTAGTCGTCTGTGTGATCGTGAAAAGTGAGTCACTTCGTTTTAGTGTGAAGTCAAAGAGCCATCAGATTCTATGTGAAGCCCAATTGTAATCGCATGTGCAAAACCTTCATCTTCACATATTAGTCGGTGAAACTAAAGTTTGAAAAATAACGTAACTAATAAATTTACCATCGCGTTGAAGCGGCGTAAAAACCCAAACTAACTCGAATTTATATCGTCTAATAAAATCGTATTATATTTGACCTGACTCGCTTCCGAACAAAATTTACGTCAAAACGTAAACCAACTAAAAACGTAGATAAAAATAAGCACGAAACGGATTATATTTGGCCCGACTTATTTGCGAAAGAAATTTACGTTGAAATGTGAATCAACTTAAATTTATACCGAAACGCACATAAAAATAAGCACGTAAGAAATAATGCTATTTTTATGTTAAAGAATGGTGCGGCGCGCTGCGGCAAAGTTGAAAAGTAAAGTAACTCGAATTCATATCGTATAATGAAAACGTATAATAGTTGACCTGGCTCGTTTTCGAACATAATTTATTTCAAAATAACGTAGACTAACTTAAAACAAACATAAAAATAAACACGAATTAAAATGGGTTATATTTGATCCGGCTCATTAAAAAAAGTTACTGCAAAACGTAAATCAACTTAAATTTATATCGATAAGTACATAAAAATAAGCATGTAAAACTCCATTACAACGTTTTTAAAATATTGAAGAGTTACACGTGTCACTGAAATTTGAGTAATAATAAAAAAAACAAACCAAAAAATCAAAGACACCTAAAAAATAAAGACATCAAAATTAAATAAAATAAAACTACTCTACATGTACATATCACTTGTAGAATTTGTAAGTATATAGAATGGTGGTCCATGGATTTTCAATTGGGCCTTTGGGTTTTGGCCACGTCTGACATTGAAGTTAGTCTTGCATATGAATATGCATTATGGGAATAAGACAGTCGGCTAGTGTCATTTATTGAAGGAGCAAACCCTTTGTGGCGGCTAATTCTTTGGAACATAGCAAAACAAAAATAGCCTCTGTTTTGTTAAATATTGTTTATGTTAATAAGCAAAGACGTATGGAGGCGCTGTTGATGGTTTTCGAACAGAAGCAAGAGTACGAATCAGGCTTATTATTTTCACATTAAAATCCTTTATGGGGTTTGACTTGGTTACAAATAATATTCTTTATTATTTGGTTGTTGTTATGTTGCGTATTAGCTCCTTCGTTACATGGTTTGTTACTTGTGTCACGGGGAAGTACCGTTTGGAACAACGATGGTGACCAGTGATCAGTTTAACGACGGCTTTTCAGGTGATTTTGGAACTAGAAAAACGAGTGTGTCACGGAAGAAACGTAACAACGGAAGCTAACAAATTCGCATGAAGGTATAGGCTCGTATTTTTGTTGAAGATGACCCATCTGTTTTCGGCTTAGAGGTGTTTCCGATCGAAGGTGTCTAGGTACCAATCACAGTAAGTTCTCGATCGCAAGAGTTCAGAATCCGATCGCAGAAAAAAACCGATTGAAGGCAAGTTCTTAAAATCGATCGCAGTGAAGAACCGGTCAAGAAACCGGAACAATGGCAGAGTTACAAGTAGCAGGGTGAACAAAAGCAGAAGCCTCGTTCAAAGGCAGTGGTAAAAGATCTCGATCAGATCTTGGTGTACCCTTTGATTCAATTCGGTCGTGGGTAGTTGGAAAGTAATCCTTTCTTCCAGTTGATCGAGTTTTTTAATTGGCCAAGTTCTAAAGTTTCAATTGAAGTGGGTTTGAAGGACAGTTGGAGTGCTACTTCAAAACCGTTCGAGGGCCTCTTGAAGTCCTATCAAAAGGGTCACATAGTCTGTGACTACCAATCGAATCCAGATGAAGAGGTGTTTTCGCCAAAGGCAAAGCATATGTCGCTCAAGCTCTTTAGTTGTGACTACCAGAAGATGTAATGTTAGCACCGGTAATGATGCTGCAATCAAAGACGATAATAGTATTGTGTCTATTGAAGATGTTAATGAAGGTTATGTGTTTTCCGAAAATGGTGTGGTAGATTGAGACAGAATGAGTCAAGATTAAGAGGGAGACTTATGGAAGTTGATGTTGAGAGAGAGTGATAAAATTACAACATCAACAGGGATGTTCGGTTGATCTCAAAGGTGTGGTCCAGATGAGATCTTAAGTCGAAGGACTAAACGAGTAAAACAATAACAAAATGTATTTAATATGAGTCCTATTAGAATTAGATTGTTTCTAGTAGACTTATTTTTCTAAGTCTTGTAGTTTTATTAAATTCACAAAAAAATTAATAGAAATAAATTTGTGTATCCCGTTTGCATTCATCTCTCTGATCATGTACCCAATTCAACATATAACATGTAACATAATTAAGGAATACACTAATATCTAATCTAGCTTATATAATAGTATACGTCTAATACCCTCTTGTAAGCTAGATTGGTAAGACGTGAAGGAGATTCTTAAGTTGAATGAAATCCTTAGGTTGCAAATGGTAAGACGTGAAGGAGATTCTTAAAGCGAATGAAACCCTTAGGCTGTAAAGCTTTGGTGAGTATATCAGCTATTTGTTCCTTTGTTGAGCAAAATCTGACTTCCACTTCCTTATTCTTGACCAGGTCTTGGATGAAATGATATTTAACTCTAATATGCTTACTCTTTCCATGATAAATTGGGTCCTTAGGCAAGCAGATAGTTAACCTATTATTACAATGAATGCTCTAGGGGTGATTGAGATTGACTTTTAATTCATTTAGAGTCATTTGAGCCAAAGTGCATGACATCCAATGAATAGAGCTATATAATCTGCTTCAATCAACGATTGTACCACAATCTTTTGTTTTTTAGATTGCTAAGCTATTGCGCCTGATCCTAGATGAAATATATACCCTGATGTACTTTTGTTGTCATCGATATTACCTGCATAATCACTATCACTAAATTCTACTAATATACTATTACTTCCCTTAGAATAATTGATCTCATATTCGAACGTACCTTTCATATATTTTAGTATTGAGTTCCTTGCTTCCTAGTGATTTCTCTTTGGTTGTTCCATGAAACAGCTTATTTTACTTACAACAAACATGATGTTAGGTCTTGTTTTTGTTAGATACATAAAACTCCCAACTAGTTCTATACAGGTACCGTTCAAAATTTTTCTCCAAGATCATTTTTGGATAAGTGCAACCCATATTCCATTGGTGTGGATACAGAAGTACAATTAAGCATTTGATTTTTTCTAGCAAACTTCTTACATACTTCTGTTGTGATTGCAAAATATTTCTTTTATATAATACGATACTTCCATGCCTAGGAAGTAATTGTAGAATACCCATATCAGTCATTTCAAATTTGCTTTTCATTGAATCATGGATTGAATAATCCTCATGGACTTACTACCAATAATAAGGTCATCCACATACAAACAAACTGTCTTCTTTGTGTCCTTAAGAGTTTTTGATAAATAAATTATGTTCATAAGCACACTTTCTAAATCAATGTGATTTAAAGTAACGATCAATTCGGCTATACCAAGTCCTTGGGCTTCTTTTAAGTCATAAAGAGCTTTCTTTAGATGACATACCTTATTCTCTTCCCTTTTCTTTACATACCTTTCAGGTTGCTCTCTATATATATTTGTTCGTTCAGGTTATCATTCAAAAATGCTGATTTCATGTTTAATTTGATATAGATGCCATCCATAATGTGCCGCTAGGGCTAGTACTAGTTTGAAAATTTTGAACCATATCACTGGGGTGAAAACGTCTTGGTAGTCGATTTCATATTTTCGTTTCTAACCTTTTGACCACCAATCTTGCTTTGTATTTCTTTGTGTTGCCATGTTTGTCATATTTGATTTTGTATATCCATTTGACTCCTATTTGTTTTTGATCCTTTGGAAGATCCACTACTTCCCAAGTCTCATTATTTTTTTATTATAGACTCCATTTCTCTATCCATGGCTTCTCTCCCCTTCATCTCTTTATTAGCTTTTTAACTAGTTTTTGTGTGAAACTTACAATCTGAATCCCGGGTAAGAGTTACTTTACTTTAATCTGATAACACTTTCTCAATTACTTATTTAGTTTCTTTTAATTCAAACAAACCCCCAAGTTTAGTTCGGTAGTTAATTAATTAGTTAATTTACTAAATACTGACCACAAATTCATTGTGGATACGACCTTACTTATGTATACTATTGAGGTATTTAAGTATAAAACACTTCTTTTTTTATTAGACCACAACATCTACATTAAAATGGCGTCGTTGCTAGGGAATTATTGCGCTTAGCGTTGGTTAGTTTAGTTATTTTTCTATGTTTCTAAAATATATAATAAACCCAAAAATAATTTCCTTTCTATTTATTTTATTTTATTTATTTTTGTTTAGTTCAGTATCACGCTTGGGTGACTTGTTTGAGTCTATACAGGTGAATTCTTCTGAACATGGATAGAGCTTATCGGACACTAATATAGCTGTCGTGGGCTAAAAAAAACAAATAAAACACGTAATATAGGAAAGTCGAGTCTATTCCACAGGGAATTGGTGGACAATGAAGTTTTTTACTAAATTAATTATTGTTGAAGCAAAATTGGTTCTTTGTTTGTTTGTTTGCAAGAGAGCAGGTAAAATTATGTAAGAAGAAAGTTATCAAATTAAAAGAATTAACCCACACCCAGGATTCAAATTATAGCTTTGACACAAAACTCACTTTTTAATTACTTAAACACCACATAAATATGGCCTTAGAACTATTATATCCAATAATAATTAAGGACAGTTTTTAATACTAACCGTACAACCTAATTATCCTTCATGTATACCAACTACTCACCTAGTTACCAACCCGCTAACGATGCAAGAAACCGCAAATACGTTTAATAAAAAGTAAGTAATTCAAATATAAATAAACGTATATCGAATATAAACACAAGTAATTAAGATATATCAGTTTGTAAAATAATCAAACAAAATATTTGTGCAAAAACCTACAATCTTTCATCCGGGGGAAGTCACAAGAAATTTAGCCGCACATCATTGCGAATATGTCTGGTTAATTTTGATTCTTGATAATCTCAGTTCTCGTGCATCTCTTCTCTGTCTTGCCGTATGCAGACTCCCAAAAATAGCCGTGCATTAGACCGTCTGTGTCGAAGCATATGCCACACGTCTAATAATCGCGTCCTCTAATAGTTAACTATTATTGAAGCAAATTGGTTCTTTGTTTGCAAGAAAGCAGGTAAAATTATGTAAGAAAAAAGTTATCAAATTAAAAGAAGTAACCCCCACCCAGGATTCAAATTATTGCTTTGACACAAAACTCAGTTTTAACTACTTAAACACCACATAGACATAGCCTTGGAATTATTAGATCTAAATAACAATTAAGGACAGTTTTTAATACTAACCGTACAACCTAATTATCCGTTCATAGATACCAACTATTCACCTAATTACCAACCCGCTAACGATACAAGAAACCGCAAATACGTTTGATATGAAGTAATTCAAATATAAATAAACGTTTATCGAATCTAAACACAAGTGATCAACATATATCAGTTTGTAAAATAATCAAACAAAATATTCATGCAAAAACCTATATCTTTCATCCGGGAGAAGTCATAAGAAATATAGCCGCACATCACTAAGAAGATGTCTCTGATTAATTTTGATTCTTGATAATCTCGGTTCGCATGCATCTCTTCTTTGTCTTGCCGTATGCGAACTCCCAAAAATAGCGTGCGTTAGACCTTCTGTGTCGAAGTATATTCCACCCCTCTAATAATTGTCGTCCTCTCCCCTTTTCCATTTTGTTCCATTAATTGACTATCTAATCTTTTCATGTGGGCTTATCCACTTCAACTTTCATGTGCTAAGTTAACCCACATATGATATAATATAATAAAAGCCCAATTAAATACACTAATCCACCGAACTAAGAAGAATAAAGCACATTTCATTCCATGTGAGTTCATTGATGGCTCAATATCTTTTCCATTTGCATTTGCATCTAATTCCCTCATTTTCTTTCAACCTATCGAAGTAAACCACATAGTTCAATCAAAACAATAATAAAGTTGTTATGAATGTATCCTTTATGTAGTGACTTTTCATATGTATAATCCCTATCTATGAATGTATCCATTATATAGTGACCTTCCACATGTATAACCCCTTTCTCTTATTTACTATTGTATTATTGTGAATGCCTATATATAATGGCATTTGTATATGATGTTAGATGAATGAATAAGAATTTCCCATGTTATATTCTCTACATGATTTCATAGTCTAGCTCTCATGTTTATATACATATATATTAGTTGCGAATAGACCGTTGTTTCACAACACGTTATCAGCACGAACGTGCTCTATGTGTTTTGCCACCCTTGGTATCCCATTTTCCTTGCCTTTGATATACATTATTTTCCAACCTAACTCAATTTCGCACGTTGAGAAAGCAACCCAATAATTATGCAACTATCTCTACTAATAAAGGTATGATTCTTCGTATGATTATTTCATATTATATTTGATGATGATACATCTTACTGGTGGCACTTATTAATATACATATATAAACTTAAAACTGATCATTACTATAAATTCTAGGATGTAGTCTCATGATTGAACTCTTATCTATATATTTTTTCATTTGATTTTAGAAGTTATTATATATATATATATATATATATATATATATATATATTGTACTCATCAGGATTTAAATGTTACATCATAAATTATGACATTACAATTGACTAATTCATCTTTTTCTAATACTCATTATTAATTGAATAACTATAGTTTTCGTTGACGACGACGATATTACGAATATTTATTTTATTTTTCTCTTTTACAAATGATCCCTTCTATTATTCTAAATTTGCTGGATTATCATTTAATTAGTTAATTTAATATATGTTGTTAGGACTCTTACAATCTAGTGATGCTCATCTACATATTCTTTGAGGCACTATAATCATATATTTATGCTTCTTTATTAACCTTATTAAGTAATTGTTGAATTATTTTGATTTGAGGAAGTTAATTTGCAATATAGATTATATTATATGTGCTTTTGGAATTCATGGAAAACAATTAAATTCAATATATTCAATATTACAAAGTATGGAACTCAATATTTATGGACTAAACAATGCAATTATATTAGGTTTATATGCTTGTATTGGTGGTAATATATACATGATGTATGTACTAGATTTTCATTTTGTAACACCCTGTAAAATCGTGTCCACTAATATAGTGACATGTGTTGTATTTTTAATATAGTCAATTAAAGACCAATAAGGGCTAAAGGCGTCAACATGCTCAAGTTGAGCCTCTGAGTGACGAACCGATGTCAACATGCTTAAATCATTAGCCTCTGAGTGACTGATACGTCAACATGCTTGAAATTTGGCCTCTGAGTAACTGATATGTCAACATGCCCAGCCTCTGAGTGACATCGGAATCAACATGCTTGTAATAAGCCTCTGAGTGATCCTTTGTGAAGTCCTAACTCTCATACGTGCCGTTTGTTGGACGAGAGAGTTCAATTTTGTGAATATGTGAAAGTTGGATAATGGAGGGATTAAAAGTGTCAACATGTTAATTTATACCTCTGAGTGACCTTTTAACGAACCGAGAGCTCGACAATGTCCGGGCATAATCCCGGGTATGCCAAACATTGGCTATGGAGGGCTAAAAGTGCCTAAAAGGTGTTTAAAATGGTTTCTATAAGCTTTTTAAAGTTAAGGGGTCAAAGTGTCAAATTTTTAAACTGAATTAAGGGCAGTCGCGGGCCGCGAGAGACCCGGCCTGTGTCTCTTGCGCCCCGCGAAAAGAGACCTGCAGCAGAAAGTTTTGTTTAGTCTCCAAGCAAAACTCCAAAACCATTAAATCGAAACCATTGCTTCCCTAAACTGCTATGCCACGTTTTGGGACACTTGTAAGCTTCTTCTTACACCCCTAAACACCTGGCTTCACCTCCTTTGAGCTCTCCAACTATAAATAGGTGCATTAGTTCACCATTCTAACTTGTACCCTTCTCATTTCATCTCTTCTCCCTCCTCTGGAAGTTCCTAACTAAAAGGAGCAATCCAACATAGTTCTTTTGCATCTAGGAATCATTGGTAAGTGTTCCTTCCTTGTGCATTTTCGTTTATAGGCTTTTATAGCCAAAAGTCAAGCGTTTTACGTAAAACGCTTTGACTTTCGGTTAAGACCATTATGGTCCAGCCATTGTTTGAAATGAACATGGGTAAGTGATCATAGTAAGGTAGGTGTTAGTCCCTATAAAGGGCACCTTCTGAAGATCACGTTTGCTAGACCAATTGACGGGTCAAAGTTAAGTTATTAAAAAGTCAAACAGGCCATTTTTCGGAAAAATCATGAATTGATATTATATACATTATGAAACCTGTTTTGACACTTAAAAAAGTAGCTAATAATTATTAGAACATGTATGAACATATTCGGCTTGTCAATTTCAGTTCTAGGGTCGGTTCGCAACCGAAAGTCGCAAAGTTTGACTTCTGCTTTGACTTTCGATTCTGACCCTTAAAAAAGTAGCTAATAATTATTAGAACATGTATGAACATATTCGGTTTGTCAATTTCAGTTCTAGGGTCGGTTCGCAACCGAAAGTCGCAAAGTTTGACTTCTGTTTTAATGATAATAAACTTGAAAATGAGTTTCCTACTGAGGTAATATTATAAGTAGGATTATTTGGGATGTTAAACCAAGTTATAAACTGAGTTTTCAAGCAAGTTCTCAAACTATGTCGATAAATGACGGTTTTAGCCCATGTGGCTTATAAAATAGTTTTAATCAAATATTTTCAAGGTAAATCATTTATCTACTGATATGTTATATTAAATAACATATTTTAAACATTTTAATCTGATCCAAATGTCAATTTTCGTAAACATCATTTAAAAACGTCATTTTACGACATAAGCACCGTTTCAGCGCATAATATGGTTTTAAACCATATTATTGACTAAAACTTGATGCCTACTGATTTTAAAACTTATTTTAAACATTTTTACAGTAGGTACATGTTATAAACTCAGAATCCCAAATAATTTATAAACTATGTATAAAATTACCAAAATGCCCCTATAAGGCATAATTTCGTTTTAAAACCTTAACGGGCATACAAGTTGATATCCTATTGATATCTTAACTTATTTAAAGTATAATGGCACATAGAACTTGTCCATGACTCATCCGGTTACCCGATATCACTATTGAGCGTATAGTTACGTATATGTAACTATTTTACAGAAATTAACCGAAACGGGTTTAACCTTGTCCTTTAAGTCTCAAAATCCAGAATGTTAATAGTTTACCCGTATTAAACAAGTCAAGGTACTTGTTGGGATTAAACTACATTCTATCCGATCATCGTTTAATCTAGCGTCATACGTTTTGATCAAGTACGCTAGTCGGTCTAAGTCTATGACTTAAATAAGACCGTTAGTAATTAATTGGTTAGTTTATGCCATAATCCAGACTAGAGACTTGCCGGTAAATGCTATCTGCACTTAGCTCATTTTGAATACGGCTGAGTTAATAAAATTAAAAGAAGACTAGCTCAGGTAAATATACTCTCGACTTATTTCCCCTATATGGGCTTGGGTTACGGTAAATTATTACCGCTTGGTCGGAAATGGGATTAATCGAACGCCGGTTCGGAATAGAGATCCGCATATTCTGTTTTAATCAGTTTTGTTTGATAAATTAACATCTGGGGTTAACTACCGTGTCCTGGATATCCTCGGCTCATTACAATCGAAATGGCCACGACCTTAGCGCGGGTGTAGGCATACACCCGATAGACGCTCAATTATGCATTCCCACAAGGTTAGGAGGAATTGACTCCTTCGTGAGTCCAAAGTGGTGTGTACGTTAATTGTGTCTCGGTTTTCGTGTCGAGCCCCGTATGTATGACAAACATGTAAACCTGTTAACAAGGTTGGACGGTCAATTAACCCAAGTTATAAAAAAAAATTTGTGCTGATACGCACCTAAAACATTTTTGAAATGTTTTCAAAATGAGTCAGTTGGGTGTATTTACCAGCGAAAGCTGACGTATTTTCAAAAGACTAATCTGCAGGTACAATACGAAAGTAGGCCGGAAGTGCTCGGTAGTGATAGAGGGTCTTGCAAATCCTAAATTTGCCCAAAGTATGTTTTATATTCTTTCCTTGTACAACTTATGATCCGCCTGTGGATCTTCTATTACAAGCTTGTATATTATTTTGTATTTTCGAACATTCGGTTTGTAATAGTAATTTTACTCCAAGACTTCCGCTGTGCCATGTTTAATTGACTATGATGTTATCAACTGTTGTCACGACACTCCCCACCCGGGCCCACTGGTGTTTGGATTTCGGGGTTGGAAATCCGGGGTGTGACAGGGTTGGTATCAGAGCCAACGTTTGAGAGAATTAAACACTAGCATTTTGTGTTTAGTCTCAAACTTACACGAGCACATTCCTTAGACTTTCGAGTCTTGGCATTGACCTAGGATTACTCATTTCATTATTAAGTTATAGTATGTTTTTGAATTGATTTTAACAGGAAAATGCCGCCACGTGTGAGAGGACAATGTGGACGAGGAAAAGGTTCAATGAGAGGAGGACCATCAGGGCGTATTTCCCCTCAACCTCATAATTCAGATAATTATCAAGAATCAGGAGATTCGTCTCCATGGCAACCAGCGAGACGTTCCATCTCTAATAGACACTCGCCCTCACATTCTCAAAATTCTTACCACTCACACCACTCCTATTATTCTCACCATTCCATTCTCATCACTCCTACCATGAAGAGTTTAACCTCAACCATTACTTAAACACGCCTCTAGCCGATCAAAATCAGTGTGACGAGCCACATCCTATGGACGAGGACTCCGACCCGGAGATGCCACCATCGGGATCAAATGTGCATCCCATTGAAATTTCGAGCGATTCAAACTCGTATGTCGGATCGCCCTACCAAGGTCCTAATGAGTGGGACCAATATTGGAATCAATTTACTTTTGCCCACACTCCTTCTCACCCCTCTCAACCACCTCCTGTTCAAGAAGATGTCCACATGGAACCCGTGGACCAACTTCAACCACCACCTTAAACACCAAGGAAGAAGCGTGGAGCACGTATGTCGGTGCGTGCCGGACAAAGGTCGGGATCGCTGCCACGTTTGCCCAATTCTTACCCCACAATTCAAGAGAACCCACAAATGGGTGACCCTCTAATGTTCCACCTATAGTGGAACCAACACCAACACCTGCTGTTCAACCACCACCAACGGGTTATACTAACCCAATTCCCACATATCTAGACACGTCTGGATATGATCCTTTTAACCAGTCTACACCGGTAGACTATCAAGCGTGGTCGCAAGACCCATACATGCAGGCGATTATGCACAACGCACTTTACCCGTCTCCTTTCCCACCTACTTATCCACCGACTGGATATCCAACTTATGGGTACCAGTATCCGGTTATGCCACAACCACAACCTCCGCCACCACTAGAGGCCATTAATGAGGCCTTAGAAAGGATGAAAGAAATGCAACAACAGTCGGAGAAAACGGAGAAGAAGACAAATAAGTTCTTCAAGAAACTCTTCAAGCTAGTCAAGGGAAAGAAAGACTAGTGAAGTCTTTTCTATTATATGTAGACCCTGCAAGGACATTGTCCATGCGTGGACATGTTTATTTCTTTTAAAGTCCTTGCGTGGACAAGTTTATTTCATCTTTCTAATATTGTAATTTCTTATGGAAATTTAATGAATAACTTTTGGAATTATATATATATGTAATTCATCCTCTTGAAAACGAGCGCCTCGATTTTACTCGATTTTATGCTCTGCTATATAATTCCAAAAGACCTTAATAGATTGATTATGCCAAGTGGCACAGACCACACATTGGCCAAGAAATGATAGTTTAAGTACGAAGGGGTCTTCTATCAGGATAGTTAAGAGAAGTTATCCTTCTATCCAGGAGTAAGGGACTAGGTCCAAACCTCCAAGGTCGTTAAGGTCAAAGGTGACTGGGACCATTAATCAATTATTAAGGTACTCTTATGTAACATTGAGAAATGTTCATACTCCTGGTAAGTGTTGCTTGAGGAACCACACTAGCCGTCAGACCAATATGTCCAATTATCCGAAGGGATAGGCTAATACGCCATTGTATATTTGTTAAGATGTAGGCCAATGTGCCCAATTATCCGAAGGGATAGGCTGATACGCCATTGTATACCTGTTATGATATAGGCCAATGTGCCCAATTATCCGAAGGGATAGGCTGATACGCCATTGTATATATGTTATGATATAGGCCAAAGTGCCCAATTATCCGAAGGGATATGCTGATATGCCATATACATCTGATATGATGTAGGCCAATGTGTCCAATTAATTGTCCAACGGGACAGGCTGATATGTCATATACATCTGATATGATGTAGGCCAAGGTGCCCAATTAATTGTCCAATGGGACAGGCTGATATGCCATATACATCTGATATGATGTAGGCCAAGGTGCCCAATTATTTGTCCGACAGGACAGGCTGATATGCCATATACATCTGATATGATGTAGGCCAATGTGCCCAATTAATTGTCCAACGGGACAGGCTGATATGCCATATACATCTGATATGATGTAGGCCAAGGTGCCCAATTATTGTCCAATATGACAGGCAGATATGCCATATGTATTATGTCTTAAGTGACAGGCCAATGTGCCAGGCTAATATGCTAATATATATATATATATATATATATAAATGTGACCGGCCAATGTGCCCAATTAATATGTCTGCTAAGGGACAGGCTTATGACCTATGTATAATTGTCTGTATGACAATGACAGTTGTGACATTACGATCCGCTGTCCAATAATATATGGACTTCGTCCAAATTGCAATTGCCTATGATGGTCCTATTAAGACCTAGGCCAAATATAGATATATTAAGCCTAAGAGTTGTGATGTTATTCACACTAGTAAAGGCAAGGGATTGTTATATCCAATGATTAAAGCCGATATGGTTGGTATACCATGGCTAAGACAAAGTTTTATTGGTATATAGAAACCAAGACTTAAAGATGGCTAACTCAAATGAAGCACAAAGTAGCCACAGGAATGTTGAATCTAATAAAGTTGAAAACAGAAATATAGATGATGAAAATTTTCAAGCTCGCATAGATGCGGCTGTCGAAAGGGCCATGGGAAAGGTCATAGAAAGCTAAGAGAGCCGAGTGCCACTCGCTCTAGACCCTTATCTATTCTACCATCTTCAGCTCATAGGGAGAGCTCTGTTCACTCTTCAAATGCGAAGAGTGAACCAAAGAAAATGGATCTTATTGAAAAGTCCCGTTCTGTTAAGGAGGGATGCACTTATAAGTATTTTGTCTCCTGTAAGCCCCGAGACTTTAACGGGAGAAAGGAGTTGTAGAAGCTCTAAAGTGGCTAGACGAGATGGAGACAGTAGTAGATATCAGCAACTGTGCTGATAAGGATGTGGTCAAATACGTATCACAATCCTTCAAGGGCGATGCCCTAACATGGTGGAAGGCCATAATTCAATCAACAGGTAAGGTACACCTGTACAACTTGGGATGGTCCAAGTTTGTGTAATTGGTTAAGGAAACTTACTGCCCAACCCATGAGGTGGAAAAGCTAGAGACAGACTTCTTGTCTCTAACAATGAAAAACCTAGACTATCGGAAGTACGTCTCCGATTTCAACTCCTTATCTAGGTTAGTATCCTACTTGATCACCCCGAAATCCAAACGCATTGCACGTTTCATAAATGGGTTGGCGCTCGAGATAAAGGGCATGGTAAAGACTGCACAACCTAATACCTATAGGTCTGCTGTAGACCTATCTCTTTCCCTCACCCTAGATCTGGTAAGACAAAAGTCGATTAAGACTGAAACTGATGGAAAGGGGAAACGGAAGGATAATAACTCCCAAGGATTTAAGAAGAAAGGAAATTTCAGGTTCAAGAAAAACCAGCACGTGTCTAGTGACAAACCTCTGTGCAAAAATTGTAAATATAGGCACTGGGGACAGTGTAATATAAGTCCACAAACCAAACCATATGGTATCTGCAAGAGAAAAGGGCATAAGACCTTAGATTGTAAGGATGCAGTTTGCTTTAACTGCAACGAAAAAGGGCATATAACATACAATTGCCCAAGAAACCCAAAACTAATGAGGCAAAGCCTGGAGAGGCCAAGAAGGGAAGTGCCCGTGCCTTTCAAATGAATGCCAGGGAGACCGTTAATGATTACATTGTCATAACAGGTACTTTCCCCATTAATGATATTTATGCTAGAGTTCTTTTTTATTCGGGTGCAGATAAATCATTTGTTGATCATGAGTTTAGTAAACTATTAAATTTAGCCATAAGAACTCTAGATAAAATTTATGAGATAGAACTCGCCGATGGAACCCTAGAAACTGCTTCTTCCATTCTTGATGGATGTTATATATCCATTAAGAATCATTCCATCCCTATCTCTCTTTTGCCAATGAAATTGGCGGGGTTTGATGTTGTCTTAGGAATGGATTGGTTATCTCATAACCAAGCCCGCATTGCCTGTGATAAAAAGCTCATCGAAATTAAAACCCCATCTGGTGAAATGATCACCATTCCTGGAGACTGACACTATGGATTGCCAGACAAGGTGTCGTTATTCAAGGCATCCAAGTGTTTGAGAAGAGGCTGTGTCATCTATAAGGCACAAGTTACCATAAATGAACCAAAGCCAAACCTTGAAGATCAACCAGTTATCTCGGAGTATTCCGATGTTTTCCCTGAAGAGTTACCAGGCCTACCTCCAGATAGGCAAGTGGAGTTTAGGATTGATATCCTACCAGGGGCAGCACCTGTTGCTAGAGCTCCGTATTGGTTAGCACCGACTGAAATGAAGGAATTAAGGACGCAATTAGATGAACTTTTAGAAAAAAGCTTTATTCAGCCTAGTTCCTCACCTTGGGGAGATCCTATTCTATTTGTAAAAAAGAAAGACGGTTCAATGCGAATGTGCATTGACTATCGGGAGCTGAACAAGCTAACGATTAAGAATAGATATCCTCTGCCCAGGATCGATGATTTATTCGATAAGCTTCAAGGGGCTAGTTATTTTTCTAAGATAGATTTGATATCAGGATATCATCAACTGAAGGTTAGGAGCGAAGATGTTCCTAAGACAGCCTTCAGGACCCGCTATGGTCATTTTGAATTTTTGGTAATGCCTTTTAGGCTCACAAATGCACCAGCAGCATTCATGGATCTCATGAATAGAGTCTGCAAGCCATATTTGGATACGTTTGTCATTGTCTTCATAGACGACATATTTATCTATTCTCGTAATCAAGATGATCACGAGAAACATCTTCGGTGCATCCTAGAATTATTAAGGCAGGAGAAACTTTATGTGAAGTTCTCTAAATGCGAATTTTGGCTTAGAGAAGTCCAATTTCTTGGACACATGGTAAGTGAGCGTGGTATCCAAGTGGATCCCGCCAAAATTGAGGCTATAATAAATTGGGAAGTGCCCAAGACCCCAACAGAAGTTCGTAGTTTCTTAGGACTGGCTGGTTACTATAGGAGGTTCATTGAGAACTTTTCAAGGATAACCAATCCATTAACTTCTTTGACCCGTAAGAATATTAAGTATAATTGAGGTCCAAAGCAACAGGAATCTTTTGAGGTTCTTAAACACAAGTTGAGCAACGCTCCTGTGTTATCTCTACCTGAGGGTATTGAGGAATTTGTAGTGTACTGTGATGCATCGCACACTGGCATGGGCTGTGTGCTAATGCAAAAAAGGCAAGGTGATTGCCTATGCATCACGACAATTAAAGGTGCATGAAAAGAATTACACCACCCATGATTTGGAAATGGGTGCCGTTTTATTTGCACTAAAACTGTGGATACATTACTTGTATGGCACAAAGTGTGTTATATACACAGGCCATAAAAGTCTCCAGCATCTGTTCAATCAGAAAGAATTGAACATGCGACAACAACGATGGATGGAAACACTTAATTGTTATGATTGCGAGATTCGCTACCATCCAGGTAAGGCAAATGTAGTTGCAGATGCCTTAAGTCGCAAGGAAAAGGTTAAACCTATAAGGATAAACGCTAAGAGCATTGAGCTCAGAAATAGCTTGAGTGGGAAGCTATTAGATGTGCAGAAGCAAGCCTTATTAGAGGCTAATATCCCTAATGAGGGATTAGGCGGAACTGTTGATCAGTTAGCGCCTGGAAAAGATGGAATCCTGAGAATTAATAATAGAATTTGGGTTCCGATCTTTGGAGGACTTAGGAATCTAATCCTCTAGGAAGCGCATAATTCAAGATACTCTGTTCACCCGGGTGGTGACAAGATGTATCAAGATTTGAAGAAGAATTATTGGTGGATGGGTTTGAAGAAATCCATAGCCACTTATGTAGCTAAGTGTCTGACGTGTTCGCAAATTAAGGCTGAACATCAGAAACCGTCAGGACTACTACAACAATTAGAAATTCCCGCTTGGAAATGGGAAATGGTAACTATAGATTTAATTACCAAGTTACCTAAGACCAAAAGTGGTAATGACACTATTTGGGTCATAGTGGATAGGCTGACCAAGTCAGCACACTTCTTGCCAATAAAAGAGACGTATAATTCAGATAAATTGGCTAAGTTGTATGTGGACAAGATAGTGTCCCTACACGGTGTGCTAGTATCTATTGTATTTAATAGAGATACTAGATACACATCTCACTTTTGGAAAAGTTTCCAACAATCATTAGGCACACGATTAAATTTTAGTACACCATCCGTAGATTGATGGTCAAAGTGAGCGTACTATTCAGACCCTAGAGGACATGCTCAGGGCATGTGTGATTGATTTAGGCGAAAGTTGGGATGACCACTTACCCCTAATAGAATTCTCCTACAATATTGGCTATCATACTAGCATTAAGGCTGCTCCTTTTGAGGCCTTATATGGGAAAAAAATGTAGAACGCCCGTATGTTGGGCAGAAGTTAGGGAAGCCCAACTATCAGGACCTGAGATTGTCCTAGAGACCACAGAAAAGATTGTGCAAATCCGTGATCGTCTCATAGCTACCAGGGATAGGCAGAAAAGCTATGCTGACAAGAGGCGTAAACCTCTTCAGTTCCAAATAGGGGACAAAGTTATGCTAAAATTATCACCCTGGAAAGGAGTGATGCGTTTTGGAAAGAAAGGCAAGTTAAGCCCAAGATATATAGGACCCTTCGAGATAATCGAATGTGTCAGCACTGTAGCTTATAAGCTCAAGTTACCAGAGGAGCTTAATGGAATCCATGATGTATTCCACATATCTAATCTTAAGAAATGTCTAGCCGATGAGTCGCTAGCAATGTCGCACAATGAGGTGCAAATTGATGAAAACCTGAGGTTCATTGAGAAACCAATTTCGATTGATGATCAACAGGTTAAGAAGCTCCGAAGAAAGATGATACCTATAGTAAAGGTTAAGTGGGACGCTTTTAGAGGTCCTGAGTATACATGGGAGGTTGAGTCCACTATGCGACAAAAATACCCCCATCTTTTTGAGTAAAATCTCGAGGTCGAGATTTCTTTTAAGGGGGTGAGGATGTAACACCCTGTAAAATCGTGTCCACTAATATAGTGACACGTGTTGTATTTTTAATATAGTCTATTAAAGACCAATAAGGGCTAAAGGCGTCAACATGCTCAAGTTGAGCCTCTGAGTGACGAACCGATGTCAACATGCTTAAATCATTAGCCTCTGAGTGACTGATATGTCAACATGCTTGAAATTTGGCCTCTGAGTGACTGATATGTCAACATGCCCAGCCTCTGAGTGACATCGGAATCAACATGCTTGTAATAAGCCTCTGAGTGATCCTTTGTGAAGTCCTAACTCTCATACGTGCCGTTTGTTGGACGAGAGAGTTCAATTTTGTGAATATGTGAAAGTTGGATAATGGAGGGATTAAAAGTGTCAACATGTTATTTTATACCTCTTAGTGACCTTTTAACGAACCGAGAGCTCGACAATGTCCGGACATAATCCCGGGTATGCCAAACATTGGCTACGGAGGGCTAAAAGTGCCAAAAAGGTGTTTAAAATGGTTTCTATAAGCTTTTTAAAGTTAAGGGGACAAAGTGTCAAATTTTGAAACCTAATTAAGGGCGGTCGCGGGCCGCGAGAGACCTGGCCTGTGTCTCTCGCACCCCGCGAGAAGAGACCTGCAGCAGAAAGTTTTGTTTGGTCTCCAAGCAAAACTCCAAAACCATTAAATCGAAACCATGGCTTCCCTAAACTGCTATGCCACGTTTTGGGACACTTGTAAGCTTCTTCTTACACCCCTAAACACCTGGATTCACCTCCTTTGAGCTCTCCAACTATAAATAGGTGCATTAGTTCACCATTCCAACTTGCACCTTCTCATTTCATCTCTTCTCCCTCCTCTGGAAGTTCCTAACTAAAAGGAGCAATCCAACATAGTTCTTTTGCATCTAGGAATCACTGGTAAGTGTTCCTTCCTTGTGCATTTTCGTTTATAGGCTTTTATAGCCAAAAGTCAAGCGTTTTACGTAAAACGCTTTGACTTTCGGTTAAGAACATTATGGTCCAGCCATTGTTTGAAATGAACATGGCTAAGTGATCATAGTAAGGTAGGTGTTAGTCCCTATAAAGGGCACCTTCTGAAGATCACGTTTGCTAGACCAATTGAAGGGTCAAAGTTAAGTTATTAAAAAGTTAAACAATCCATTTTTCGAAAAAATCATGAATTGATATTATATACGTTATGAAACCTGTTTTGACACTTAAAAAAGTAGCTAATAATTATTAGAACATGTATGAACATATTCGGCTTGTCAATTTCAGTTCTAGGGTCGGTTCGCAACCGAAAGTCGCAAAGTTTGACTTCTGCTTTGACTTTCGATTCTGACCCGATTTAGATTAGTTAGCTACTGATCTAAAGTTGCATTATGATCATAATGTTATGTAGCATAACCCTCTGAGGTTATATTACATAATCATAATCAGAATCCAAGTTTATGCCCAAGTTCCATAATTATGCTATTTTTGACCAAAATGCCCTTTTTGAACAAAACAAGGTTTTAATGATAATAAACTTGAAAATGAGTTTCCTACTGAGGTAATATTATAAGTAGGATTATTTGGGATGTTAAACCAAGTTATAAACTGAGTTTTCAAGCAAGTTCTCAAACTATGTCGATAAATGACGGTTTTAGCCCATGTGGCTTATAAAATAGTTTTAATCAAATATTTTCAAGGTAAATCATTTATCTACTGATATGTTATATTAAATAACATATTTTAAACATTTTAATCTGATCCAAATGTCAATTTTCGTAAACATCATTTAAAAACGTCATTTTACGACATAAGCACCGTTTCGGCGCATAATATGGTTTTAAACCATATTATTGACTAAAACTTGATGCCTACTGATTTTAAAACTTATTTTAAACATTTTTACAGTAGGTACATGTTATAAACTCAGAATCCCAAATAATTTATAAACTATGTATAAAATTACCAAAATGCCCCTATAAGGCATAATTTCGTTTTAAAACCTTAACGGGCATACAAGTTGATATCCTATTGATATCTTAACTTATTTAAAGTATAATGGCACATAGAACTTGTCCATGACTCATCCGGTTACCCGATATCACTATTGAGCGTATAGTTACGTATATGTAACTATTTTACAGAAATTAACCGAAACGGGTTTAACCTTGTCCTTTAAGTCTCAAAATCCAGAATGTTAATAGTTTACCCGTATTAAACAAGTCAAGGTACTTGTTAGGATTAAACTACATTCTATCCGATCATCGTTTAATCTAGCGTCATACGTTTTGATCAAGTACGCTAGTCGGTCTAAGTCTATGACTTAAATAAGACCGTTAGTAATTAATTGGTTAGTTTATGCCATAATCCAGACTAGAGACTTGCCGGTAAATGCTATCTGCACTTAGCTCATTTTGAATACGGCTGAGTTAATAAAATTAAAAGAAGACTAGCTCAGGTAAATATACTCTCGACTTATTTCCCCTATACGGGCTTGGGTTACGGTAAATTATTACCGCTTGGTCGGAAATGGGATTAATCGAACGCCGGTTCGGAATAGAGATCCGCATATTCTGTTTTAATCAGTTTTTTGATAAATTAACATCGGGGGTTAACTACCGTGTCTTGTATATCCTCGGCTCATTACAATCGAAATGGCCACGACCTTAGCGCGGGTGTAGGCATACACCCAATAGACGCTCAATTATGCATTCCGACAAGGTTGGGAGGAATTGACTCCTTCGTGAGTCCAAAGTGGTGTGGACGTTAATTGTGTCTCGGTTTTCGTGCCGAGCCTCGTATGTATGACAAACATGTAAACCTGTTAACAAGGTTGGACGGTCAATTAACCCAATTTATAAAAAGATTTTTGTGCTGATACGCACTTAAAATATTTTTGAAATGTTTTCAAAATGAGTCAGTTGGGTGTATTTACCAGCGAAAGCTGACGTATTTTCAAAAGACTAATCTGCAGGCACAATACGAAAATAGGCCGTAAGTGCTCGGTAGTGATAGAGGATCTTGCAAATCCTAAATATGCCCAAAGTCTGTTTTATATTCTTTCCTTGTACAACTTATGATCCGCCTGTGGATCTTCTATTACAAGCTTGTATATTATTTTGTATTTTCGAACATTCGGTTTGTAATAGTAATTTTACTCCAAGACTTCTGTTGTGCCATGTTTAATTGACTATGATGTTATCAACTGTTGTCACGATACTCCCCACCCGGGCCCACTGATGTTTGGATTTCGGGGTTGGAAATCCGGGGTGTGACACATTTTATATAGTTTATAATTTAAATGGATATGAATTTTATAATTAATTGTTTTCATTAGTCATTGTTAATACATAGCATACCAAAAGACTTTTACATAATTAGATATAAATTAGTTATGTTAGTAGTGCTAATTGTATATTAATCCTCTATTTATAAACATCAATTGATTTAGTTTTAAATAAACTATTCAACTTATAATGCAATATATTATTATTATTATTATTATTATTATTATTATTATTATTATTATTATTATTATTATTATTATTATTATTTATTATTATTATTATTGTTGTTACTGTTATAACATGATTATGCAAATATCGTTTGGTACTTATGCTAAGGTTAATCCTATAACAAATTTTGCATATAAGAAATTCATATAATAGATTAATATTGCTAGATATCATTAGTTGTTTTTAAAGAAATATTTTCTAGCGATGTCGGTACCTCTCATGCATTCATCACGTCATAATGTTTAACAATTTATTTACATATTAACTACTACTATTGCTAGTATAAAATGGTGACTATTGCTATTGCTTCATATGTACAATGTATAGATTGCTTATATAATGTCATCAGTTGTTTAAATATCAATATTTGAGAAGAAAAAAAATGAGTATGTTATGTAATTCATCAGTATTACAATTTCCAAATAAAATTTTCAAATACAAGTAATAAATGATCTGAGAACTTGAAAGAGATATATGTTTAAGTTTTAAAGTAAGTGTATATCATTTAAAAGGGTATAAATGGTTTGAAACGACTGTATATCTATATGTTCGAGAAAATAATGGAAAACCGTAAAAATTGTATGGTTTTACTCTGATTCATGAAGTGAATATATGTTAATCATTGTAATCATGGGCATCATTGAGAAAATTGTAATGATAATCATATTAATAATAAGATTGACCATCAGAAGTGCAACAATCATCATGTTAATAAGAGATCAAACTATCATAAATTATAAGATAGTCAAGCTAATAATGAGATCGAATATCAGTATTATAATGATAGTCATGATGAGATCGACCACCAAAAGTGGTAAACTAGTGATTACATAGCACGATGGTTTGAACTTTGAAGTTATAATACATTCTTTCATATCTTATGTTTTGTATTACATACGTGCAAGTAATACATATACAATATCATAAACCATAAGTTTATGGATCATTATTATTTACTTTATTGTTATGACCGGTTAAACCACACCGAGTCAATGATGATGTGAAATATAATGAAGAACTTGAAGATTCTTCTAGTTGATAGCATATTATGTTTGCTCTTAAGGGAAATTATTTATTTGTCAATTAATGGTATAAATCCCTAAAATATTATGGAATGAATGAAGGATGTATATATCAAAACATGATACCATTTAGTGTTTTTAAATCGATGCATCGTCTAAATGTCATCAAATTTACAACTTGAAGTTGTGTGTAGCTTAGCTAATGAGATCGCAAGCATATTATTCCATATTATCATATTTATGGTGGTTATAACATTGAATTTAGTATCCATGTTACTAATGATTATTGGAATAAGCATTGAACTTTCTAAATGCTTAAGACACAAATTGCTTTTGTTGAAGATGATGATCAAACATCTACAAATTGATTGCAAAGCCAATAATCAAGAGAGCAAAAGTTAATATTTGAGCACATGTGATTTTACATGAGGTAACATTATTTCACATCAAGCCAACATGTTGTAATAGTTTCTCCCCATTATAGTTGGTTTTGGTCAGGAACCAAATATTTCTCATCAACCTTTTATTGTGCGGTATACATTGGAATTGATCCACCACAACGCATAAAGATTGAACTCAAATAATGTTGGGAATATATGTTGGATGAAAATACTATTTATGATTACATACTTAGAGCAATTAACGAGAGATTTATTTATGGCTCGTTAAATTTTACTTTAAGTAAATTAACATTTTCAACATTAGGGGGAGATTAATGGCAATTGAAAAAGGAATAGGTATGCATGAATTATCATTGATCCTCAAACGAAATTGTGTGAACAAGAAGTTCAAAAGATAATTCGTTACCTAGATTAAAGAATCAATCACCAGACATGTTCAGTAACCTAAATACAGTGACTAAGTAAGTCACGTAATCAATTAAGTTAATTGTCCTAGTAGGGCAAACCATATATTAATGAGTCTATTGCATGCCTGAAGCGTGGTAGACTAGTTTATTCCAAGAAAATAAAAAATCCTCGAAAAATTGGAGCAAGTAATAAAGAAGATGGTCAAGTCGAGGTTATAGTAAAAAAAGGTTTCTTGAAGAGACATTAGACATGATGCTTCTGGAAGAACCTCAGGTACCTGAAAATAAATAGCTCTTAGTAAATTATATCATGTCTAGAAGTGTATAGAATCGGAACAAAATCGACGTCGTTATACTTTTGTATATATAGCGCTTGAAAAGATGAAATGATGAGGATCAAGATTTAAAATCTGCTTATGAATAATTACAAAGAAATGATTGGCCAAAATGGAATGAATCAAATGAGGCAAAGTTGAATTCTCTATTGAAATGGAAAGCTTACGGGCCAGTAGTCCATAAAAAAAGTTGTAAAATATATTTAATATAATTAGGTCTTTTATGTGGATCAACAATTGATGGCACAAGGATTTCGCAAAGACCTATGATTAATTATAAGGAGACGAATTCTCCAGTGGTGGATGCAATAGCTTTCCAGTATTTAATTAGTCTGGTAATATAAAGAGAGAACTGATATGTGTCATATAAATGTTATGTATCATTTAGATACTAAAGGTTTACATGCAAGTCCTTGAAGGATTTAAATTATGTATTTCATGTAAAGTAAGTTCTCGAGAACAATATGATCGTTGTATACAGATTCATTTTTTAATACGATTGAACTCCTAATAAGTTTCTTAAAGAAATTGAGTTCTTTAAAGGTGAATCAAAACATTTTAACGATGTAATTCTTGTGCACCAATAAACATACATTGAAAACTTGTACCCAGTGATTGTGATATCTCAATAAATAGTGTACACGCATGGTACAATATGGATTTTGGAGATAAAAGGAAGTGTTCATGACACTTTTACATGATATAGATATCTATGTGTTAAATGGCAAATTTATATAGCAAAACTCCTGAAGAGTGAAAGCACATGCATATATGGATAAGATGGAACGAATTCTCTCATGGATTGATAATGCTAGAAGCATTGATGTCAAAACCTCAAGAACATACTATATGAAGTTGACAAAATATGTGTGGACTAAAATAGTCGAGTCAAATATGATATAATTGACTCACTAGTGAGCTCGAAAACGAGAAATACACATGGTGAAGTTGGTCCATTTGTTTTCATTAAAAGAACGATATGAGGTTTATAAGTATTGCAATATATGTTGACGATGTCATTGAATCCCCCGAAGAGAAAAAAAAGAGCTCAAACATTTAAGCAAGAATTTGCAACTAAAATACAATATTGCAAATTTATGGCTCGATGCATAGGACATACGTTTATATTATAATCCATCAATCATAATACATCTAGAAAATGTTGGACATTTTCATATGGACAAAGCTTTTGGTGTAAGTACATTTAATGATGTTCAAATATTTGATATAGATAAAAATGACTTTTATCATCTTCTATGAAAGAAGCAAAGATCCTTGGTCATGAAGTACCATAATTCAATACAAATTATATTAATATATCTTGCTAGCTATACACGAACATATACCGTTAAATTCATTGGCAAGATTTAACTTGTGTACGACGAGGAGATAGTGAAATGAGTAAAACATTTACTTTCTATACCCTTAAGGTACGAAAGGTATGGGTTCATATTTTACTAACTCATCAACAAGTTTGGTTAGTTTTGTAAATGCAGTGATTATAACAAAATACATTCATGGATCTTATGGTATCTACTTACAAGAGGAGGTAATTAAAGTTTTACATGAAGATCATACATCAAGTTCATTAATAGATTGCACATCAAGCGACAAATCACTCACTACAAAAGTTTTTCAACAACTTTCATAGAAGATTGGCACTTGTTACTTGAAATGATACATATTGCGTTGCACTCTTTTTCCTTTAGCTGAGGTTTTGTCCCATTGGGTTTTCCTAGCAAGGTTTTTAATGAGGCAACATCATTAAGCGTATTAAAGAATAGTATTCCATCATGTGGATAGTCAAGGGGGAGTTTTATGAATGTATCCATTATATAGTGACTTTCCACATGTATAACCCCTATCTATGAATGCATCCATTATGTAGTGATCTTCCACATGTATAACCCCTTTCTCTTATTTACTAGTATACTAATGTGAGTGCCTATATATAATGACATTTGTATATGATGTTAGATGAATTAATAAGAATTCTCCATGTTATATTCTCTACATGATTTCATAGTCTAGCTCTCATATTTATATACATATATATTAGTTGCTAATAGACCGTTGTTCCACAACAAAAGTCTATTTAATTTCAAGTTATTTTAATCCATATAATTTATTGTTTGATTAACTTTCAATTAGCGTATTATTTTATTTATTTCTTTTTCATAACCATGTGTATCATAATTAATATAGGTTGTCAAAATACACAAACATGGTATGTAACAGTTGACTTGTTAACTCTTAATATTCTTTTATCTTCAACTTTGATATAATTATATCATTTTAGCTCTTTTATTTTCATAACCTACAAAATATCATAATCATGTAATATGTTTTGTTTTAATATTAATGCATTTTTATTCTAATTAATGTAAAATAAAGTATATCTAAAATGCGCCGATTAGTGGGATTTGAGTTTGTATAAAAGAAAATGTTTGCAACATTCTTAGGATTAGTTTGATTTCTTTTATAGGGTTCAACCATTTGTATTTTGGTAATTTCATGAGTGTCTTGATATACAACAGCCATGCTTTGAGTCTTTAATACTTCATTCAATGAAGAAAATAAGTCTTCATGATCGTACCTATTCAAGTGTTAATCTATTCTTCATCACTTGGCTGATTGTTATTTAAATTATTCATATGGGGAGTTGCAGATTCACTTTGTTCAACTAAAGTTGTCCCTTGGTGATTTTGATCCTCCTTATAGGTTAACACATAGGGTACCACTGGATTCATATTGTTCATAATCCAACTTTGGTTTTCATCAAGTAACACAACTCTACTAATAATAGTCTTCTTTGTTAATGGATTATATAGTTTGTACACCTCGTAATTCTCCCTATAGCCAACAAAGTTTACCTTTTCTATTTTGCCGTCCAACTTTTTTGGGTTTCAAAATAGAAATGTTGATTTGTAAAGCCAAAACTCTAGGTTAAAGACCAACATTTCATTTAGAGTAAAGGACTAACTTTCAGAAGTCAAACTGCTACTCTCCTCGGCAAAGGACATTTGCTGGTTTATGTTGTTAAGAGAAATTGTTGTGAAGACCAGAAGAGTTGGTTAGTGCAACTGCTAGAAGGCAAGTCAACTAACAGTTGTCACATAACCAACTGTTATGATATATGAGATGTTCTTATGTTTCAGTAGTTTGTAAAAATTCCCTAGCAGTTATGTTAACTACTGGGAATCAATTATGTTAGCAAGTTAGATGTCCCCTTTCAAGGTGATGTTACGAGTAGTTCTTACACTTGTATAAGTAGACTAATTTGTACTATAAAACAATCTAACTCCCTCTACAAAATTCACATGAGATTAATTTCTAGTGAGAGAAAGAGAGTTGAAGCTATTGGTGAGGGGGAGTTTCAAATTTGTACTTTTGAATATCAATTTCTATGATTCTGTGATGGCTTCATTCTTCCATTCGTGTGATTGTATATGTGTGAATTAATCCATCTTCTTTTTATTGTTATGTTACTGATGATTGATTCTAAAAACACAAAACAATCATTTAAAAACCCTCAGATCCTAAAAATTGGTATTAAAGCTAGATCTCTAAATTCGACTTAACAATCGATTTAATTAGAAACAAAGTCTAAGCTCAATTAATTGATATTCAATTAGTTTTTGGTTGAATTACTAAGAAATTGTCACTTAGCTTGCAAAACTGATCCTACTCTATTTTCTGAGATATGAAAAACTTAGCAAACATGACAATTCCTCACGATCCACATAATAACATTGGATCATCAATAAAACCTCTGATGCTTGTTCGCCAAGAATACAATATATGGCAACGCCGGATGAGTCATTTTCTAGCACATCACACACTGGATGTTAGAGATTTGTTATATACTATTCTAATGCAAAACCGTTATTGGATGCCTTAAAGGAACAGTTTGGTGGAACCTCTGAGGTGATTGAAAAGATAGGGAAATTTTGAACCAAAGTATGAAACATTTGGGCATGTTAAGGGAGAAACTCTAACACAACAACATTAGAGGTTCAACTGCTTGATTAGTGAATTAAAACTGGTTGATCAAACTTAGTCAAATAGTGCTTTAAATAACAGATTTCTCATATCTCTACATGAGAAATGGGAAATCTATGCTATTGTGTTGAGAAGCACTCATGATTTTAAGAATCTATCCTTGACTCAACTTCATGGTTAACTTCTCACTTATGAGAGAGAAATTAACCGGAAAAAGAAGCCCCAATCCTCTAAAAAACTCCTAATGATTACACATTTAGTAACACAACATTATTGAGTTAGGAAACTTCATCATCTAGCCTAGAGAGTGATCAAAGTTATGATCATCACATAGACATAAATATTGGTCTTGACTATGACGGTTACTATGAATAATGATGAAAGTGTTGTGTCTTGTAATGATATTAAGCACACAGATCCTGTTGACCTAGAGGAAATGGACACATTGCATCAATTAGCTCTGCTAAGTGTGAGAACTAAGAAGTTCTATAAGATAACTACAAGGAAATTTCAAGAACTTCATGGAAACGCTAAGGCTAGGTTGGATAAGTCAAAAGTGCATTGCTATAAGTGCAACATCTTGGGTCAATTTTCTATAGAGTGTAGAAGCATATGGTTAAGATCTGCACCTTTGATCACTTAACCTAAACAAAAACCACAATTCCAATAATTCTCAGCATCACTACAATCAGACTGAAATCCTAACATATATTCCACAACCCATTATGTTTAAGCTCCACTTCAAATTCTTGTTAAGTGTGTTCAAAACCCATCTCCACGAGTCTAATGTATTCAAACACCAGTCCCTCAAGTTCAGTATGTTCAAGCCCTTGCACCTCAAAGTGATGTTCACCAAACGAATCCTATTCCAGCACCACAAACAGATTTTTAACAACAAAGCTTCTTTTCACAATGGTTTTTTTTATTAGAGTAGCATGTCTGAAACATTAGCGATGGAAATTTTGCTTTAATAGCCATTATTAAGGAAATTCCTGAAGTAGAAGTTTCTGAAAAACTAGAAGTTATCAAAACTATTAGCATTGAGAATGAGCTAGCTAGGATGGAAGTGTTATTCAAACTGATCAAATTGCATTGGTCACAACTGTTGATAGTGTTAAAATTGTTGTTGCCTCAAAGGTATCACCACAGGTATTAAAACAGTCGTGTTCCAAAAAGTGCATTGAGGCATTTGCCAACATAAAAGAGGTAAATGTTCTCTTAAAAGAACAAGCACTAAAATCAAAATGACTTGATAACCACAAATGTTTTTATAAAGAAAAACTAAATGAAAAAGATCAGGAGATTTTTCAACCTAAACATGAAGTTTCGTTCAGACTTAATCAACTAGCATCAGTCTTGAAAAGATATCAAGCTTGTCATGAAAAACTTGGATTAACCCAAGTTGAATATCAAAAATTGGCTGAATCAGGTACTGGTTTCCAAATGCTGTTGAATAAACTGATAAAAGCATTGTAAAAGTTGTATTTGGGTATAATCATATTGAGGGTACAAGTAATTATACTCCAAAGGGAAAAAAATGATGATGACTCATAAAAGGTATCTAAGAAGTTAAAAGATAAGAGCATCAAAATCAATACACCACAAGATAAAGAAGTGATGCTTGAAAAACTAGAATGCTCTACAAATTCATATGAAAATTTGGAAGAACATGAGTTATAAACCTAATGGACAGATGAGTCAAATGTCTTGAAAGGTTTTTAACCAGTTGGTTTTATTATCATAGATGGAAAAAAGGCACCAAGTGCCACACCAGCAGTATACAGAAGTTTAAAAATAGAAAATAGAAGATTCAACTATTATTCAAAGCATAACATATTGTTGTAAAGTATGGAAAAACGAATCATACAACACAAATTTTGTTTCTATCTTAAAGCTGCTGAACACAAAGAAAAGGTTGAACATACTCAAAATCAGTCTAAACCCAAAAAGATTAAAAGTGTTGTTCAAAATTTCAATGGACCACAAATCAAAATATGAAAGTGTTGAGACAAGCCTTGAATAATAGGCCTTACACATGGCAAGTCCGGGTAACTGGTGCACGTGGTCCAAATCCTTGGTTAAATAAAAAACCAAATTATCATACTAGACCTTATGAGTATGGTCTAAAGGCTAAAAACCATAACAGTAAAATTCAAGCTCTTTCTTATGGTATGTAGATAGTGAGGACTCCATACACATGACAGGATGTACACCTCTCTTATCAATTTTCACATCTCATAGAGGTGGTGTTATACCCTTTGGAAACTACTCTAAGGGTAACATACTTGGTTCAAAGGTAGTTGATGCTAGTAAAATAGAGTTTGATTATGTAAATCTAGTTGATAATCTAAGTTTAATTTATTAAGTGTCTCTAGTATGAGTGACATGGGTTATGGTTCATTTTTCCACAAAAAGGTAGGCAAAATTGTTCATCCAAAAATTGTACCACAAATTGAAAAACTAATTGCTAAAAGTGTAGTATTAATTGCAAACATGATTGGCAATATATGTGGTGGATCTATTGCAAGATAACCCATTTGCACAAAGTGTGTTTCTTATAACTCAGGCTTCCTTAAAGGAAACTGAGTTATGGCACACAAAACTTGTCAATGTAAATTTGAACATAATGAATTCAATAACAAAACCAAACATGGCCAAAGGTTTTCCACTTAGAAAAATTCATATGAAATGAACACTATGTCTCTTGTCTTAAAGGAAAACAACATAGAGTTTCCCATATGTCAATTAACGAGTCTAAAACTACTGCTTGTCTACAAACATTGCATATGGATTTGTTTGGTCTTGTCGAAATATTGAGTTGGAACAAAAAGGTTATTGTTTAGTTATTTTAGATGACTATTCAAGATTCTCATAGACCTTCTTTCTTCATTCCAAGGATGAGACAACATAAACAGTTAATGACTTCATTGTTCAAGTTGAAAATAAATTTGACCTGCCAATTAACGTTTCGAGAAGTGATAATGGCGCTAAATTCATAACTTAAATTTGGGATTCCTTAAGTCACACCCCGACCCGCAGCGGAATAAGAGTCGGGGCATAATTGGGTTATCACCAAAGCTCATGATATTTACTAATATGTTTCATATTTATTTAAGTCAAAATTACATTCCCAAATATCCAAATATGTCCATACAATACAAAGAAAAATAACCAAACAAAACAATTCCAAACTCTAAATCGTTTTATTTCTTCTAGTCCAATCCTAAGTGTTTCTGGCTGCAGCTGGTTCACCTGTATCATGTGTAAAAATGGGGGTTTTTGGGTCAACATAAGTTGGCGAGTGAACCTTGTTAGATAAACATTTATTATTGATTTACTTGTTAGTTTATCAATGAAAAATTGTGCATAATCATAAATGAGCAAATGTAAATAATCAGGCAGTGGCAATAGCAATCACAACTGTAACATACAATAACATATGATAGCATACATTAACATACCAACATCATACGATAAATAACATGAATGAAACTGTGCAATCAAGGCTCAATCAAACGGAGCCGATCGTATTGCATGTACTGAAAATAATAAATGTCTGTGCGATCAAGGCTCAATCAAACGGAGCCGATCGTATGTTGGCACGCCAGGTTCATGCTCATAATGTAATGGGGAACTTGCTCAACGCTCATAATGTAATGGGGAGCGGCGGCCTATGAAATTGCATGTACTGAAAATAATAATTTGTATCTAACAATAACCACACAAACAGTTGAAACAAACTGAATACACATGTTCATGATATGATGTATGCACGATGGTTTAAATATAATATATATAACAAGACACATGATACACCCCAAAACTTGATTAAACGGGGAATTTGTAAAGATTCACTCACTTTAGGTGCGTTTGAATGGAGAGTATGAGATGCGCACGAGTCGGGAGAGTTGAACAACGAGAATTACTAACCTAAATAATAACGGGAAAAAAAATATGGTAAATGAGTGGATTTTATTAAGGATTTTAATGAAATTTTTAGATATATTTTTGTGAGTTTAAGGCTATTTTCTATCTTTAAAAATGTTATTTTTAAGTATTTTTAATTGATTTTTAAATTAAATTAAATAAATAAAAATATATAAAAAAATTGTTTATTTTGCGTTGACCGTTGACCGTTGACTTGTTGACCTGTTGACTGGTTCGGTCCGGGTGCAAGGATGCACTGGGTGAGACTCGAACCCGAGACCTCCCGTACGCGTGCACGCAGCTCTACCAACTGAGCTACGTGTCTAACCCGAAATAATCTTGTTTTTAATTATATTTATATACTAATTCGATTTAACCAAAATTCTTTTAATTTCAAAAACATTTTAATTCAACAACCCGGTGCCAGTAACAGGTTTCGAACCCGGGACTTGTGCTTTAACATCACACACAGTCCACCGCTGGACTGTGTGTCTAACTTGGTTAATATACCAATTTTTATTATACTTAACGACTAACGAAGTTAACCCGGTTTAGTCTTAATCAAAAAGGCATTTTATTACATAAAGGGTGCGTGTATCAGGGATCGAACTCGTGACATGCGCGTATATTTTGCACACAGTCCACCGCTGGACTGTGTGTCTAACCCGTTCATATTACTGATTTTAAATAAACTTATAACTTAACTAACTTCGTCTTCTTCATTCAAATTACAGTCGACTGAGTTACTAATCCGTTTCTTGCGTTTACGATTATCAAACATTCATAAGACTAAAATGAAATAGCAGAGACGGTGTTGGAAGTAAACATACCGTAGGAATGATTTATCATAGAGTTTCCGGCAATGCGTCGGCTCTATTTTTGTGCACCTCAACTGAACAAAACAATTAACCGTTTTGATTAGCCAATCGTGGAATTGAAGTGATAAAAAAACGTTAACAGTGTGATTGAAGGTCCTTACCGTTTAACAGACGGAAATAAAGATTTCCAGAAATTTTCCGGCGAACTGGAATTATCGGATAACGGTGTCTGAATTCGATTTCAATTGAAAGGTTTAGGTTAGAAATAGCTTAACAATTGTTAGACTACGACGGTATTGAAAGAATTACCGTTTTGATGATGAATACGGTTTTCCGGCGAACTTGCAGAAATTTCCGGCGAGTTGATTTAAGCGTTCTGATGGACCGAATGTGTGACGAAAGTGAAATGGAAAGTTTGTATGATGTTTCTGAGTCGCGAGAGGGGTCTTGATTGAAGTAATTCAGATTGTTGGATAGTTTCGGTTATAAAACCCATCATCATCCGAATTCAAGTCAATTCAAGTCTGAATTGATTAGAATTTGTCGGTTCATCGGTTATAAACCTGAATGTGCGATTAATCAAACGATTAGACGGTTGAATTGCCGATTTCGGTTTCTCAGTTGGCGCAACTGGTTTAACTAGGTTTGTGTATAAAAGTTATTTGTTTCCTAGATATGACAGAAAACAACAAGTGGCGGAGTGGTGATGTGGGTGTGTGTTAGTCTTTGAAGTTATAAACCGGCTGACCCGGGTTCGAGTCCCGGCAGCAACATTTCATTTTTATTTATTTTGTTTTCACTTTTTATCAAAAATAATTTTTATAGTTTAGTTTGTTTATTAATTATGTATCATTAAAAATCAAAATAACCATAAATACACAACGTGACATTTATAACTTGATATTCGATTACAAAACGGAGCGGGTTTTGGAAACCCGTTTTTGACAAATGTTACAATATCCCCTACTTTTAGGAATTTCGTCCCGAAATTTAAGTAGTAGTAGGAAAAAGATGTGGGTATTTTTCGCGCATTGAGTCTTCACGTTCCCAAGTAAACTCAGGTCCTCGTTTCGACTCCCAGCGTACCCTAACAATTGGAATGCAACTTCGTCGTAGACGTTTCTCTCCGAAGTCCATGATCTCTACTGGTCTTTCAATAAAATGCATAGATTCATCAATCTGAATATCTTCCAGAGGAATGTGAATGTTTTCATCAGCGAGGCACTTTTTCAAGTTCGACACGTGGAATGTGGGATGAATCCTGTTGAGTTCTTCTGGTTGATCAAGCTTGTATGCTACAGGTCCTACTCTTTCGAGTATCTTGAAAGGTCCTACGTAGCGTGGTGCTAGCTTGCCTTTTTGACCAAAACGAACTACTCCCTTCCACGGTGATACTTTTAGAAGTACATGATCACCAATGTTAAACTCTAAAGGCTTCCGTCGTTTATCTGCATAACTCTTTTGACGACTTTGAGCCGCTAGAAGATTTTTTCGAATTTGATGGATCTTGTCTGTGGTTTTTTGGATCAATTCTGGACCAGTAATTTGAGCTTCCCCAATTTCGTGCCAACATACAGGAGATCGGCACTTACGACCATATAAGGCTTCAAAAGGTGCCATGCCGATGCTTGAATGATAGCTGTTGTTGTACGAAAATTCAACTAATGGGAGATGAGCGTCCCAATTTCCCTTGAAGTCTATGACACATGCTCGAAGCATATCTTCAAGAGTTTGTATGGTGCGTTCAGATTGACCATCAGTTTGAGGGTGATAGGCGGTACTGAGATCTAATCGCGTGCCCATAACGGCTTGTACTGCTTGCCATGTTCGTGAAGTGAAACGACCATCACGATCAGAAATAATGCTTAACGGTACTCCATGTCGGCTTACGATTTCGCTGATATAAATACGAGCTAGCTTCTCGTTCTTGAAATCTTCGCGGATAGGAATAAAGTGAGCTGATTTTGTAAGTCGGTCAATTATTACCCATCTAGTGTCATACCCACCAGAAGTGCGAGGTAACCCGGTAATGAAGTCCATGGTTATATTTTCCCACTTCCATACAGGTATTTCAGGTTGAATCAGAAGTCCTGAGGGTCTTTGGTGTTCAGCTTTCACCTTGGAACATGTAAGGCACTTAGAAACAAAAACAGCAATATCCTTTTTCATTCCAGGCCACCAGTAGGTATATCGTAGGTCTTGATACATCTTATCGGCTCCTGGATGTATAGAGTATCGCGTTTTGTGAGCTTCATTCATAAGAGTTTCGCGAAGATTGTTGTGATTAGGAATCCATATACGATCTAGATAGTACAGAATACCGTCAGATTTAGTTTCAATTTTTAGCTCAGCTCCACAGGACATCTCCTTTCGTACATCATCTTCCGTTATTGAAACGTGTTGGGCTTCTCGATTTGATCTTTAATGTCGGTTATAATTTGCGAACATAGAAGACGAATGGAGTTCGCATAACCCTTTCGACTAAGTGCATCAGCCACCACATTTGCTTTACCAGGGTGGTATCTAATTTCACATTCGTAGTCATTTAGAAGTTCAACCCATCTTCGTTGCCTCATGTTTAACTCCTTTTGATTGAAGATATGTTGAAGACTCTTGTGGTCAGTGTATATTTCACACTTAGTACCATAGAGATAATGTCTCCATATCTTAAGAGCGAACACAACGGCTCCAAGTTCTAGGTCATGGGTGGTGTAGTTCTTCTCATGCGTCTTGAGTTGTCTCGAAGCATAAGCTATAACTTTTCCTCTTTGCATTAGAATGCAGCCTAATCCTTGCCCTGACGCGTCGCAATAAACCACGAAATCATCACAACCTTCAGGAAGAGTGAGGATTGGTGCATCGCAGAGTTTTTGTTTAAGGGTTTGGAAGGCTTCTTCTTGCTTGGCTCCCCATATGAAAGCTTTTCCCTTATGAGTTAAAGCCGTGAGTGGTACAACAATGCTAGAGAAGTTTGAAATGAAACGACGATAATAACCAGCCAAACCAAGAAAAGATCTTACTTCAGTTGGTGTACGTGGAGCTTGCCATTCTTGTACCGCTTTGATCTTTGAAGGGTCGACATGTATTCCCATGTCATTGACTACATGCCCGAGGAATTGCACCTCTTTTAACCAGAATTCGCATTTGGAGAATTTGGCGTAAGCTTTTCCTTCTCTAGAAGTGTAAGGATGAGTCGAAGATGACGCTCATGATCAGATTTAGATTTTGAATAAATAAGAATGTTGTCGATGAACACTATAACAAATCGGTCAAGATAAGGTTTGCAGACTCTGTTCATTAGGTCCATGAAGACAGCTGGTGCGTTGGTTAAACCAAATGGCATGACCATGAATTCATAATGGCCATAACGAGTTCGGAAAGCAGTCTTAGGGACGTCTTCTTCCTGTACTCTAAGTTGATGATAGCCAGATCGAAGGTCGATTTTTGAAAAGCAGTTGGCACCTTGAAGTTGGTCAAGAAGATCATCAATGCGAGGTAAAGGATAGCGATTCTTGATTGTTAATTTGTTGAGCTCTCTGTAGTCGATGCACATACGAAACGATCCATCTTTCTTCTTTACGAAAAGGACAGGTGCACCCCAAGGCGATGAGCTAGGACGTATGAATCCCTTGTCAGTCAATTCTTGTAATTGACTGGCTAGCTTTTGCATTTCAGAGGGGGCTAACCTATAAGGAGACTTTGCAACTGGTGTAGCACCAGGTATAAGATCAATACGGAATTCGACTTCTCTAACAGGAGGAAGTCCTGAAATGTCGTCAGGAAAAACTTGCGGGAAATCTTTTACTACTGGAATGTCTTCAAGTTTCTTCTCCGTAGTTCCCTTTTTGATGATATGAGCTAAAAACGCAACATAATTCTTGCGAAGATATTTTTGAGCTTGAAGACAAGACATTAAGCTGAGCCCTTTCGACGAGGTTTCTCCAAAGATTCGAAGAGTCTGACCGTTTGAAAGAGGAATACGTATAAACTTTTCGCGACATACAACTTCTGCCTGATGTTGACTGAGCCAGTCCATACCAATTATGATATCAAAACTTCCCAGCTTCATAGGAATAAGGTCAACTGAGAAGTCGTGGTCGTTTAATGTGAGTGTACAGTTGCGAATAATAGAGTTTAATGAGACCGGCTTCCCGTCAGCAACTTCTACGGTTATGGATTCCATGAGCTTATCACGATTTTGGTTTAGGATAGGTTCAAATTCTAAGGACACAAAACTTCTATCCGCACCAGTATCAAATAATATGGATGCATATCTACCATTTATAAGGAACGTACCGTTAACCACATTGCCGTCAGCTCTGGCCTGGTTAGCGTTGATATTGAAAGCTCTTCCTCTTGCAGGTGGAGGAGCTTGGTTCGCTTGATTCACCGGGTTGGCTTGGGCCTGAGCATGAATAATGTTTACCAACCTTGGACACGTGTTTCTGAAATGGCTTGGGTCTCCGCAATTGAAGCAAGCCCGCATAGGTTGACCCATAGGGTAATTGGGTTGGTAATATGTTTGGGCTAAATGTTGGGTGGGTGGTAATAGTAGGGGTTGTTGGGCTTGACCCATTATTTGTTGGTGGGTTTGGGTTGAAGGCTGGTGGCGGTTTGTTCGCTGAGGCATGCAGCAGGTTTGAACAGTATGACCTGCGCGACCACAGCCGGTGCAATATTGGCAAGGATAATCAGGAGAATGGTGATATTGGCAGCGGTTGCATTTTGGTAACGGGCCAGAGTATGGTCTTTTTTATGGTGCAGGTGAAGGAGCGACTTGGGTAATGGGTGCAGCAGGAATAGGGGAGTTGGTTTGTGTAATGGCGAAGTTTCTGGTGTTGCGCTTCCTCTTGTTAGCAAACTTAGAGGAAGAGATGGAATGGTTTGTAGTTTGACCCTCAACAGGGGCTTTTTTTTTCTCTTCTTTAAACTTCCCGTTGCGAATTCGATTCTCGGTCAGTTCAATCGCTAGCTCCATAGCAGCTTCAAGTGTTACCGGTGAAATGCTGAGAACTGAATCTTGAATTTTCGAGGGAAGTCCTCGAATATAATGCTCGATCAGACGATAAGTTAGGGTGAACAAATTTGGAACCAATTGGTTCAACTCTAAGAACCTCTTGTTATAGGTGGTGTGGTCTCCCTCCTTCTGCTTTAAAGAATGAAATTTGTCCTCCAACTTTTTAATTTCACTCCTAGGACAGAAACGCCTAGTCATGATTTCCCTTAACTCCTCCCAAGTTAAGGCCATTGCATCATCAATTCCCCTCTTCCCTTTTTCAGTATTCCACCAAGTGAGAGCTACCCCAAATAGTCTCCCGGTGGCGTATCGAACCTTGCGATCCTCAGGACAATCGCAGTTGAGGAAGGTGTTTTCCATTTCCTCAAACCAATGTAAGAGAGCAGTGACACCTTCGGTCCCTTCAAATTTAGGAGGATCACAAGACTTGAAATGTTTGTATGAGCACTTGCTGGTAGGAGGGTTGTCGATGTTCTGGTCATGTTGTTGGGGAGGGTTAGTAGGATTTGTAGCGAGGGCTTGTTGTACTTGGAACACAATGTCAGGCAGTGTCATGGCCATTTGTTTCGCGATTTGTGTGGCCAAGCGTTCCTGAGACCTTCCTGATCTTTTACCCCTTCGTTGTTGTCTGGACAACATCTACAGGAACATACATAAGAAGATTGTGAGTTTATGGAGTCTTTTTAGGTGTCATGTGTCTTTAAGAAAATGAAAATAACATAAATATCAATAATGCAACTACATCCATAGGATGTCTTGGGTTTGCTCATGTTGGGCCTCAAATGTCCCCCATACCTTCACCTATATAGTCATGTGGGCCCCCATGGCTATTAGCTTGGTAGGATTCACATTAGTATTGGCGATTTAACACTTGCATCACCCGAATGCAAACCACAAAATATGTTTACGAGATGTATGGTCGGAATGTGTCCAGGTGTAGACACAATGACAACTCAAAGTGGGGTTAGCTCACACGACGTTTGGTATAGCATGCTTTGGCCTAATAGGTACTTCGTACTCTCATCGTTAGTCCCCAGGTAGGCAAACTGGTCCTTTATTTTGGATTTATACGAATGCCAGCCTAGACAGGACGTTCCGACTACCGGTACTGGTACCCTTCCAGTTACTACATGCCCGTCATGAGAACTCACTTTGATGAGATTTGAAAACACAAAAATCATTGTAAAAGCAATCATGATGTGGTGTGTGCTTTCATGGATGTGACATGTTATGAGAATATGATTCATGATAGGCATTATATGATAATATATACTTATGAACATGCATGCATAATATTGAATGTAACATTAAACATAAAACATATAAACATCATGAAGTTTGGCATGTAACACACAAAAATTTTAAAATTTCTAATCAACTATAGTATAGGCTCTAAAGGTCTAATAACCTATCCTATATCCCTATAGTCATGGCTCTGATACCAATCTGTCACACCCCGACCCGCAGCGGAATAAGAGTCGGGGCATAATTGGGTTATCACCAAAGCTCATGATATTTACTAATATGTTTCATATTTATTTAAGTCAAAATTACATTCCCAAATATCCAAAACATGTCCATACAATACAAAGAAAAATAACCAAACAAAACAATTCCAAACTCTAAATCGTTTTATTCTTCTAGTCCAATCCTAAGTGTTTCTGGCTGCAGCTGGTTCACCTGTATCATGTGTAAAAATAGGGGTTTTTGGGTCAACATAAGTTGGCGAGTGAACCTTGTTAGATAAACATTTATTATTGATTTACTTGTTAGTTTATCAATGAAAAATTGTGCATAATCATAAATGAGCAAATGTAAATAATCAGGCAGTGGCAATAACAATCACAACTGTAACATACAATAACATATGATAGCATACATTAACATACCAACATCATACGATAAATAACATGAATGAAACTGTGCGATCAAGGCTCAATCAAACGGAGCCGATCGTATTGCATGTACTGAAAATGATAAATGTCTGTGCGATCAAGGCTCAATCAAACGGAGCCGATCGTATGTTGGCACGCCAGGTTCACGCTCATAATGTAATGGGGAACTTGCTCAACGCTCATAATGTAATGGGGAGCGGCGGCCTATGAAATTGCATGTACTGAAAATAATAATTTGTATCTAACAATAACCACACAAACAGTTGAAACAAACTGAATACACATGTTCATGATATGATGTATGCACGATGGTTTAAATATAATATATATAACAAGACACATGATACACCCCAAAACGTGATTAAACGGGGAATTTGTAAAGATTCACTCACTTTGGGTGCGTTTGATTGGAGATGATGAGATGCGCACGAGTCGGGAGAATTGAACAACGAGAATTACTAACCTAAATAATAACGGAAAAATATAGTAAATGAGTGGATTTTATTAAGGATTTTAATGAAATTTTTAGATATATTTTTGTGAGTTTAAGGCTATTTTCTATCTTTGAAAATGTTATTTTTTAGGATTTTTTAATTGATTTTTAAGTTAAATTAAATAAATAAAAATATAAAAAAATTTGTTTATTTTACGTTGACCGTTGACCGTTGACTTGTTGACCTGTTGACCGGTTCGGTCAAAGTGCATGAATGCGCTGGGCGAGACTCGAACCCGAGACTTCCCGTACGCGTGCACGTAGCTCTACCAACTGAGCTACGTGTCTAACCCGAAATAATCTTGTTTTTAATTATATTTATATACTAATTCGATTTAACCAAAATTCTTTTAATTTCAAAAACATTTTAATTCAACAACCTGGTGCCAGTAACAGGTTTCGAACCCGGGACTTGTGCTTTAACATCACACACAGTCCACCGCTGGACTGTGTGTCTAACTTGGTTAATATACCAATTTTTATTATACTTAACAACTAACGGAGTTAACCCGGTTCAGTCTTAATCAAAAAGGCATTTTATTACATAAAGGGTGCGTGTATCAGGGATCGAACTCGTGACATGCGCGTATATTTTGCACACAGTCCACCGCTGGACTGTGTGTCTAACCCGTTCATATTACTGATTTTAAATAAACTTATAACTTAACTAACTTCGTCTTCTTCATTCAAAATACAGCCGACTGAGTTACTAATCCGTTTCTTGCGTTTACGATTATCAAACATTCATAAGACTAAAATGAAATAGTAGAGACGGTGTTGGAAGTAAACATACCGTAGGAATGATTTATCACAGAGTTTCCAGCAATGCGTCGGCTCTGTTTTTGTGCACCTCAACTGAACAAAACAATTAACCGTTTTGATTAGCCAATCGTGGAATTGAAGTGATAAACAAACGTTAACAGTGTGATTGAAGGTCCTTACCGTTTCACAGACGGAAATAAAGATTTCCAGAAATTTTTCGGCGAACTGGAATTATCTGATAACGGTGTCTGAATTCGATTTCAATTGAAAGGTTTAGGTTAGAAATAGCTTAACAATTGTTAGACTACGACGGTATTGAAAGAATTACCGTTTTGATGATGAATACGGTTTTCCGGCGAACTTGCAGAAATTTCCGGCGAGTTGATTTAAGCGTTCTGATGGACCGAATGTGTGAGAAAGTGAAATGGAAAGTTTGTATGATGTTTCTGAGTCGCGAGAGGGGTCTTGATTGAAGTAATTCAGATTGTTGGATAGTTTCGGTTATAAAAACCCATCATGATCCGAATTCAAGTCAATTCAAGTCTGAATTGATTAGAATTTGTCGGTTCATCGGTTATAAACCTGAATGTGCGATTAATCAAACGATTAGACGGTTGAATTGCCGATTTCGGTTTTTCAGTTGGCGCAACCGGTTTAACTAGGTTTGTGTATAAAAGTTATTTGTTTCCTAGATATGACAGAAAACAACAAGTGGCGGAGTGGTGATGTGGGTGTGTGTTAGTCTTTGAAGTTATAAACCGGCTGACCCGGGTTCGAGTCCCGGCAGCAACATTTCATTTTTATTTATTTTGTTTTCACTTTTTATCAAAAATAATTTTTATAGTTTAGTTTGTTTATTAATTATGTATCATTAAAAATCAAAATAACCATAAATACACAACGTGACATTTATAACTTGATATTCGATTACAAAACGGAGCGGGTTTTGGAAACCCGTTTTTGACAAATGTTACACCTTATATGTGTCGAAAGTGATAGTGAGATAGTTTAGTATTCCAAGAACACCTTTACAAAACAGTGTGGTTGAAAGGATAAACAAGACTCTGACTGGGGCTACTAGATTAATTCTTAACCACACTGACGCCTTCCCTTTCTTGTCATTGTGTCTATTTTGGCCTCACAACTCGGTTCCCGATCCTTACCACCAGCTAAAGTTTTCTATGTTTGTGCAAAGACTTTTGCATCGTTCATGATCTTGTTCCACGTTTTTGTCATCCCATCCTGCCCCATGAGAAGTGCATGATCAGTTCGTTGCTTTGAGCGCCTTGCATGAAACCCACACGCATAAGATCCTCGCTGACCCCTCAGACCTGGAGTGCTACTCTATTGTATCTTATAATGAAATCCTCCAACGACTTGTTGTCACGCTTGCAGACTAGTAAGATATCAATTGGGTCCTTGGTGTGAATTTGTTGTTGTTGGCTGAAGTCTTAGGATAACTTGCGAATCAATTCTTTGAGGCTATTTGTTTTTACAAGTTGGTAGCTGTCGAACCACAGTACGGGTGTTGTGCCCGTGAGGGTTTGGCAAACATGTGGCACCATACTGGAAGTGTGCACCCTTCGACCCTCCCGCCATGTAAAAGCCTAGGAGATAGTCAACGAGGTTAGTGGTTCCATTGTATTTACCTACGTTGTTCGATATCTTGCTCTTTGCCGGAAATGATGGTTGAGCGATCCGTAGAGTGAACTTTGACTTTTTGGTGAAGGCAAGTATCTTGTATGGCTTAGTAAGATCCTCTGCCATGGATAGCAGTGAAGGCCAATGTCCTGTATGGCTTGGTAAGATCCTCCTCCATGGATAGGTAATAGTCAACTTTTGATTGTTTTTGGTAGCCCTGACTATTCTCATTTCTAGTGTTGAAGCTTTCTGACTCTTTCTTACTATCGGCAGGACCGTCTCCCCCCCCCCCCCCTTGCCTGATCCTCAAATGGTGCCCTCCACCATGGCCACCCGTCTAAGATGTCGAGTCGTTAAACGATGGATAGTGTTGAGAACCACCAAAGGACAAGTTGGTCCTAACTCCCGCGAGCCTCTGTTCTCTCACCCGCCTTTCATATGCTTGTCTTAAGGCCTCTGGCTCCCTCATATACCACATCTCCGGACTAACCATCGACGCAGAGGTGGTGGAAGCATTTTGTGGTTTTAGGTGTTAGGTTCTTTCATGAAATGGAAAGATGTGTTAATGTTTGGGGAAGCAGTTGAGGGAGAGATAGTGTTTCGGTGAAGTTGAGGATGTAAGCTTTCTGGTCGTTTTGTTGATCGTTAGCCTGGAATCCGAAGCATGTCGTTGTGGCTCTAGCAACCAAAAACGTCGCTCCAGGAGTGGAACCAGGTATTGAACTCATGATATTTGATAGGTGATGAAAAAGAAGGTGTTCTAGCAGAAATACAGATGACACCAACGAAGAACCACTAAACCAAATGAATCGTTAAGGCTAGGTTTGTCAGGTTAGAAACTTTTGATCACCGAAAATTCTTGACAATATTTTAATCTGCAATATTAAACAACACCATTATGTCGTGACAAGAAGGATAGGTTGGGGTTCTTCTCGTAACCACCTTTTAACGCGGGAATAAGTATCTCTTTGGTAAGTATAAATGAGGGTGACAATATGGAGAACTGAATGAATCAGAAGTATGATATTCATAGCCGAGATGGTGAGAAGTTATTTGTTAAAATATCACTTTCAAAGTATCCTTTCTATACCTTCCATGATGGCAGTTAGTGACAACCGAGGTGGGTGTGTAATCACAAAACGTCAATGGCTAGACGTTGTTGTCAAGATGTCCTTGTGGTTTCTTCTGCAATAACCGTTAATGGAGGTCAGAGGGAGCAAGAAGAATCCATGAAATGTGATTGACTAGACGTTGATATCGATTGTCCTTTTGGTCTCTTTTGCGAGAACCGCTAGTGGAGATCAAGGAGGCAGTGATTCAAAGAATGTCACTGGTCGGACGTCGCTTTCCAATGTCTCTTTTGTCTCCTCAATCGTCACGTGTCAGGCATGGGAGATGGACCCCGTGGGTCATTTGTCTCAGCCAGTTGCCTGGGTTGTGGGTTGAGTTCGGGTTTGCCCTTAACCAGTAGAGGGTTCGGGCCCACATCTCTTCAGGAATTTGAAAAACTAACTACTAACTGTTCATGTTCTTATCTCAAAGTTCAGGTTGAAACTTTGAAGAGTAATAAACTAACTACTAACCATTCATGTACTTATCTCAAAGTTATGAATAAACTACCAAGCTCAGAAATTTAAATGGAAAAATCATCAAAATGCAGGGAAATTTATAGAGAATGATCCTCACTTTCAAAATTATTAATCAATTACTATTTGATATTACACATCTTCTATCCTGGCCTTTCATTTGCTTCATTTCGATGTAAGTTTGAATTTCCCAAAATTATTCTAGTTTTGGGCCTAATTTTTCTTCCAATGATCCATTATACCTTTGATAAAAAAATTGATATCGCTTGGTTATATACTTCATCTCCTTAACAAGTTTAGTAATGAGCATAATAACCCCACCTAACTTATTTGTAACGTTTTTTTGAATGGTTTTTTGGTTATAATTCTTTATAAAACTTTTGAATAGTTATTTTTATGAAAATGTTCTTTTAAACAATTTCATGAAAATGTTCTTTAAAACTTTTAACTTTCTATAAAAACATTTTTTATTTTAATTCATAATTTTGTAAATCTTATAATGAAAACTGTCATTATTATTAAGCTATGGATACAATGCTCGTGCAACTTCGTAAAAACGAAGAATTTTGGTATTCAACAACCAACTATACTAGACGAAACAACTTATTCTAGTTTGTTCACGACGCACCATTATACAGCTAGTTCTTATTGTTAAAAATTTCTTTGAGAATAGCATCACCCATCCCATCTTTAAACGCAAACATGTGTCCTTCACCCGCGACCTCATGATACTTGATCCATCCAAGTCGTCGAGCTATATAACGTTGCAGTGTCACAGGCACCATGAGGTCTTCATCACCCGTCCATAGATGAACAGATCCATTATTGTCTATAAATGGGTTTTCTAGATCGACTGGATCAAATTCCCACTTCCCAAATCCAACATTCAAGTCATGATGGATAGACACCAGTTCTCCTTGCTGTCTTGGTTGTGATGCCATCAACTTTCCCTTTTAACATATATAAATCTTGAAATAAGTAATAGAAGAGTATTATACATATTGTAAAAACATAGTGCACACAGGTGGCGGACCCAAGATATTTTTCTTTATGTAGGACAATTTGGGAGCAATTTTTAAGGGGGCGATGTCCATACCAGATTTGGATCCATTGTACCATATAGCTTTGATAGAGTTTCCACGTCAGTGGAAGAAAAAACAACAGGGGTTCCGGTTATGATAGAAAAACCAGGAAACCATGTCTGAGTGTTCCACCAGTTGGTCAACCATGGTAAATAGTGTGCGACACGCAAAGACCATTGATCTTGTTGAAGTAGCTTAGAATATGCTTCAGTTGTTAAGTTTGAAGGTAGGTTGTGCCACCAGTAATTGACAGCAGGAGAAATAAGAATCGCTCCTGCTAGCCTGTTTATCATGCACATAGAATATAAATAAGAAACCAATTATAGTTAGGGGTGTAATGAGTGTTCATAAACCGTTTGAAACCAACTAAACCACTCAAATGGAAGAAATCGGCTGGTTTGAATATGTATGGTCCGGTTCATGGTTCACTTTAACGGTTTGAATTTTGAAACCGGGCCTTTAACATTCATTGTTATCTTTAGATTAAAATACAAACTTATGCTTTTTTTTAAAAAAATAGATACATTTTTTTTGTCTAAAACAGCAAAACTAGCCAAACCCGTGAAAACAGGCCGGTTCGGCCCACCCAACAAACCTATCCGGTTCAGTTTGCATTGTCCCAAACTCGTATTACATGTTCGGGCCTAATTAAAATTTTGTTAAAACGACCACAAATCAGAGAGTGAACACCCAAAATTATCATCAAATTACCCAACAATGATAATTTGATGATGCTTTAAAAGGTATGTGATCTCTATCAAGATTTTAACATACCTATGAGGGATATACTTGAGACAAGACCACATAATCTGGCCACCCATAGAGAACCCAGCCACATTAAATTTCGGTCCTAGGTTCAAATGATCCGCAAACTCCTCGATATCCAATGCAAAGCTCTTCACAGTCCGCTTTGGATCCGGATCACTCTCTCCATAACCAGGCCTATCTATCGCAACAATGTATACCCCTAGTTCTTCAAATACGGCCTGTACGTTAGGACTCACATTAAGTTACAAAACAAAGGATTGAAAGAAAACATAATACATGAAGAACTAAATACGCACATGTGAGGCTGTGAATGCAAAAGGGTTATGGTACTTGCTACAACCGAAACAATGGACATATATTAGTTTAGATTTGGCTACATCTTTAGGGACACCGTATTCTGCATAAGACAAATGTCTTCCATCACGAAGCTGTATTCGCGGGGATGTAATCGGAAGGCCATCTGGAGATCCCAACTTCTTGGGAGGTGTGGGGAGAGCTGTCAGATAAGCCCATGAAGAGAATCCCACAAGCAATACAAGTAATAATGTTTTCAAGACTCCTAGAATTGAACATACATAACAGTTAGAGGCAGTCACACAATTATGATTCTAGACATACTTTTTATGATTTCAAAGACCATATTATCCATTTTGACCCACATGATTAACAAAATATCCATAACCTTAAGAAAAGAAAAAAACGAATGAAACTGACCGGAGGAGGAATCAGATTTGTTCACCGCTTCCGGCATTGTTGCTGCTGTTATGCAAGAGGATAATATAAGATTAAAATAACAAGAAAATGAAGTTTTTAGGGTTTTAAAAAGATCCTTCAATGTACATGAATTTAAAACAGATGTATATGAGTTAAGAGAAATTTGAAGTGGTCTATTCAACACGTATAATGCTCAATGAAACCATAAGTAATCAAACTTGATACATAGAGTAAAGAATAATATGTATACGTATGCATGTGTGAATAATACTCGAGAATGATGAGAAGTCTATACCTGGAAAATAATTATTAAGAGCGAACAGTAGATGATTAAGAATGAAACCAAGGAAAAGAGCTGGTATGGCTTTTGAATTTTGATCACTTATGGGGTACTATAAATATTGAAGCTTAGAGGAATGCCGGCATGATTCAGCCTGCTATAAAAAATTTAATAAACAGTTACATATGCAAAATAGTCCCAGGAATTTATCTAGAACATATTGAATTCAAGTTCATGAGTCTCTTTCTTCTACACAAAACGACATGCTGCATGCACCATATTGACGGGAATTTGAATTCAAGAGTAAATTACACTCATGGTATTAATGGTAATGCGAAATTGCACTTTCCGTAACAATTTTAAAAAATGGCCTCTTTCGACTCGACTTTTGTTTTCCACTCTTAACTCTTAGTGGTTTTTTTCACTTAACAAAATCGTTAAATTAGTATGAAATAACCAATGTACCCTTGTAATTTAATAACAAAAGTTTTAATACTATATTACCCAACACCCCTCGTATTTGGTAATTTAACGTTTTTAAATATCTCTTTTTTTTAATAAAAGGGTGTAATGGTCATTGCGCACCAATTTAATGGATTTTTCAAAGTCTACGGTGAAAATGACCAAATAATTAATTTCTAAAAACGTTTGAACTAAAAGTACTAAATAGATGAGATTTATAATTTACTTGAATATTAATCACCATTTCAAGTACCCTCTCAAAGTTTTGTAAAATTTACTCTAAATTAAAACACAATTTGAATACAAGTTTTTAACTCAATAGATTCCAGTTTTCAAACCTACCATACTTGACTGCCCTGACCAATATCCATACTTTAATTTTCAAAAAATTCTCTTTAATGATAGTCATCATAAGAATTGTCTCTTGACAAACTGAGTCTTATGTTTACCGATTTGTGATGTGACAAACCGAGTCCAATATGATCGTACCGGCCCAACCAATAAATCATTTTATTTATGTGTTACTAACATAATATAATATATATATATATATATGTTTGTTGAAGGCCATAAGAATAATTTTATTTTTAAAATAACATATAGTTTTTTAAAATATTTTATTATTTTAATATTATAATACATTATATATATATATATATATATATATATATATATATATATATGTTTGTTGAAGGGCCATAATAATAATTTTATTTTTAAAATAACATATAGTTTTTTTAAAATATTTATTATTTTAATATTATAATACATTATTATTATAACTACTTTTAACATATTTTTTCCCTTTTGTCATTTACTTTTTGCTTTTCATAGTTTTTTTTTCTTTTTTTAAATGATATTACCCATTCTAATATTTGCCTTTCGAAACAACATACTTCATTTCAAATATCGTTTGTTTAACATTATAATTTGTTCCGTTTCGCCGCAATGCGCGACACTAATAAAACCTAGTATACATTATTTTTCATCTTACATAATAAAGTTTTATTCCAGGATAAACTAGTAGTTAGACCTGCGGGTCAACATGTTTATAGTAAGGTGGCTAAAGCTTACAATCAACCAATTTTTTAATAACAAATTGCGAACTACAATAATGGCAAAACTTACATACATCGATTATCAAGCATTTCATTACTATAAGATAAAGTAAGTATTAATGCTTATTATCCACTACTTCATCAATCATTCTTGATAATTTCCAAAAGAACCACCAGAAGCAAATTTCTACATAAGCAAATAGTGGGTGACTCAAGATCAGCTAAAGCACCTATTTTTGGCTGTACCAAAATGCATTTCCATCAACCAAGGGGCAACAACTCACTTCACTCCACATATAAAAACCTATTGACGGTTAAATGTGCCAAGATGTACCCAAACATTCAAGTCTCAGTAACCTAAATCTCAAAATTTTGTAACCAGGTCTATATGTTCATGCATTTTAAAAGCAGTAGGTCCAATCCGAATGTCAAATTACAAACAAATCTAGTTAAACACTAAGATCAAGTAACATATAAAAGCAATAAAACTCATATACCATTAGCAGACCCATTCTCCAGAAACTCTTTCTCCAAAACTCAATCAAACATCTTCACGATACTACCATTGTTGGACTCTGGCGCCAACGAATTTCACAAAACATGAAAATTGCTTGCACTAAACTGAAACCCTGCAATCGTATATTAAATAAGATCCATTGCATATCAAAACACCACCAACTAAACTTAGAAACACAAATCCATCCTTAAAAAATACTCACTCTTACCTTCGATTTACGAAAAAATTGTATCCAAGATAGATGGGTTTTGCTGTTTTAGGCATGTCAAAGGTGACGGTGGTATTCCGACCACCCTCAGTGGATCATTTACGCTGAAAACATCACCACTGCTGTTCGGTTGAAAGATCCGTCACCACCATCGAATTCCTTAGTCTCGGTTTAGTGTGTTGAGACTTACCACGCGACAGAATCCGGCCAGTCGCCGGTGGCTTGCCCGCTTTCTCTCACCTTCATCGCACGCTCTCGCTCTCTCTCTCACTCTATCTCCCTCTAATATCTGTATATTAGGCCATGTGTAGTCGTAAAGCTCCTATAAAGCCTTTTGGTGGGGTTATGCATTAAGCAGCGAAAAAGTGTAAGAGAAGGCTTTATGGGGGGTTGTATCACAAGAGGATAGTGGTAAGGGGGTTATATAACCCCTTCAGTTATACATATATATGTATGTAAATATATGTGTGAGAGTAGAGGGGAAGGGACATGGCGTGATATTTTTCACGGAGAATCAAAATTTAAACCCCATAGCGCAGGCTGTAATGGTGTTGCCGGGCGCCATACTCGTCTCCAGCGTCATATCACGTCCCATTAAGGAGGGACTTAGGTGGGTGAGTCATCATGAAACCAGCCAATGATTTTGTTATAAACCACTATCCCAACATTCAAGGCTAAGAATACAAGCTGCAATGAACCCTCAATGTTATAAATTAAATGTTACAGATTAAAAATTTATAAATATTATTTTAAGGAAAACTAGAAGGGTAATCTTACATTCTTGTTTGATGAAGATTTGTTTGAAACCCAGTCAAGTGATAGCGTATGTAATAACCTGATTTTTTATTAAAAAAAAGATAATATTTGTTATGATAAGACATTACTCATTAACTTTGAAGGTTTTAATAATAATAAAGATAATATGTGTATAAATCTCTTAAAAATCTGATTGAAAAAGATCTGAACTTCTCACACAAAAAAAAGTTTTTTCTTTACAATTTTGCTTAGAGAAAATATATGGTACAAAATTTTTATCTAGTTTCTCAATTAGCCTAATACTTCTCACACGATCCTAACCCTATATAAAATGAAAATTTTTACGAGTTGTGAGAACTTATAGATATCAGTCTTACGAAAGGTTTTTTCAAGAAAAAAAAATATGTTACCGAAATCCTAAAAAAATATCAACTTTTCCAAAAAAGAATAATGAAAAGAACAATTTTTTTTATTTACAGCAACTATAAATGATGTAAAAATGTTGATGTCATTAGTTTTTTACATAGTTGTAAAGGATCATAAACACCACTTTAAATTTTTTTAAAGCGGTCTTAGGTTGAGAAAAAAATCAAATCCTATACCTTTCAAAGAAAATAATCGAACAGAAAGTTGTTTTGATTTGTTTTGATTTTTGAATATCTTTTCTTTTTATCTTAAGTACATTGAATATTTGAATGAGTTTTGATTATTGAATATTTTTTCTTTATATCTTAAATACATTAAATATTGTATATACATTTAATTTTTATTTTTATTTTTATTCTATTAATTAGCAACATCTTGATGTTTTATTGATTTGTACTTTTCAGTATTAAGGGTTTTTCAAAAAAGAAATTCACTTTTCATTTCTAACCCAAATATTTTTATTTTTTATAATTTAACCCTTTGATTTTTTTTACTTTTAACCCAAAACATTTAGGTATGGCTTATTTTCTTTACACAATCAAGCTACCCCTGCTAATGGATGAAGTCTTCGTATCACCTTTCAACTTAAAAGACTAGAGCTTCAATAACACATTATAGAAAGACAACTGATTTTTATTACGAAGTTAACAAAGCAAAGCTAAACGTTTATGTTAACAAGCTTTTTAAGATAGCATCACTCATACCATCCGCAAAAGCAAACAAGTGTCCACCACCACTCACCTCATGATACTTGATCCATTCAAGTTCTTGAGCTATATACCGTTGTAGCGTCACTGGAACAATTAAATCTTCATCACCCATCCACAAATGAACGGGGCTATCGTTGTTTGGAAATGGGTTTTTGAGATCAATTGGATCGAAGTCCCACTTTCCGAATCCAATATTTAAGTCACAATGCAAAGACTCGAATTCTCCTTGTAGTCTTGGTTGTGACATCATTAGTTGGACCTTGAAACATGAAAAAGAAAATAATAGCATAAGCACACAATTCTATATGGATATATGTGTACATTCTGCTTTGAATGTAATACATAAGACAAGTATGTAACTAACAACCCCACTAACTTTCGCTCCTATTCAATGAACAGTGCATGATACAAGTCTTTTAGGTGTTATCGTAGTTAGAAACACAATGTTAAATATAAAAGAACGTGTACCTATGTAGACAAACATGACCGAACATAAACTTTGCATATAATGAAAGATAAATACAGTTATTGAAATATTACTTCAATTCATAACACTACTAGAAAACCTTGCTATTGAATTTCCTGACACATATGAAACAAAATTCAACATTGTGCGGAAAAGAGTCAGTTTTTTATTAGTGTGTGAAATATAAAAGAAATAACAAACATGAAAATGTATGTAAAGCTAAAATCATAGTCTCTTGTTTTTTAGTAGTGTGTAGTGGCAAATTTTGAGATTTCTGACTGGGGTCGGAAGTTACTGAATCTAAAAATATACCAGAAAAATTATAAACCGGGGGTCGAAAACGTATATACCTAAAAATATCTATACTATAACTACATGTCGGACACTACTAAGCGAAAAGTTCGAAAGGCCCCCACCCCGGCCCCCACTAAGCTACACCCTTGGTAGCGTGTGAAGAGTAAAAGAAAAAAAAAACAAGCATAATCTTATCTTATTTAATGCATTGAAGACTGTGTTCCACTCATTTGTCAGAAAAAGATATCAAAGAGTAGAGAGCAATAATCGTTTCTTTTGGTTAATTGTGGTGGAAAGTTTATCGTGGTCTATTGTTTCTTAGAGTAAAACTAGATATAAGAAATAAAAGGGTATATAATTAGTATCATAAAAGATGGTATTTGTGACTGTTTATTCATGGAAATCATACCTGAACTGGATCCATGGAACCGAATAGCTTTGTTACAACTTCTATGTCTGATGGACTATGATTCGGGTTTCCATCGATAACACAAAAAAGAAGGAAACCATTTCTGGGTGTTCCACCAATAGGTTAGCCATGGTAGGTAATGCGCCACACGCATAGACCATTGATCCTCTTTAAGTTGCCTAGAATATGCTTCGTTTGTTAAGTTTGAAGGTAGGTTATGCCACCAGTAATTGACGGCTGGAGAAATAAGAACCGATCCTGCAAGCCTGGGTAAAAATGAGATAAATACAGAAAACAATAGTGTGATGATGCTTTTAAAAGACTATATATCAAGATTTGAAAAATACCTATGAGGGATGTACTTGAGACAAGACCACATGACCTGCCACCCATAGAGAATCCAGCCACATAGAATTTCGGCCCCAGGTTCAACTCATCAGCGAACTCTTCGATATCGAATGCCAAGCTCTTCACGGTTTGCTTAGGATCAGGATCACTTTCTCCAAAACCACGACGATCTATAGCAACAATGTATACGCCTAGTTCTTCAACAACAGCCTATGAAAATCAACTTTGAGTATAAGATTGCACACTAAAAAGAATAAATAAACGTAACTAACAATATCTCACTCATAGAGTAGGGTCTAGGGATATGGTGTAACATTCGTCGAAAAACGGGTTTAAAAACCCGCTTCGTTTAATAACCAAGTATTCAGTTATAAGTTCGTTGCGTATTTATTGTTCAGATAATTTTAAATAATACATAATTAATAAACATTTTAGAATTTATAAACCATAATTAATAAATAATAATAATAAGTGAATAAAAAATAAAATGGAGTAGCCGGGTTTCGAACCCGGGTCTCCCACGAAGACACACACATACCACACCACTCCGCCACACACATGTTTGTGTTCAACTAATGAAACAAATAACACTTATAATAAAAGCCGAAAGTCAAAATCTGTAAGAGCGCGCACCCAGGACGCGAAATCGCCGGAGAAAAACCGAAACTCCGCAAATGTTGCCTTTTCCCCTTGACTGAAACGCGTAAACTGATTTCGACATCAGTTATAACCGTTGCATAACACCCAATTTGGTCAAAACCGTTACCCTTAAAGATTGAAATCTTGACCGCGAAATTATGGCCTCTAATTCGAACCAATAGGCCTGTTTCCACTATAAATACCCACCCAAACTTCTTGTAGATCTTTCGCTCAGAATCACACTCACTCCCTGAAGCTTTAGTCCTCTCAGAGCACGTCGCCGAAGGTTTTCACACTCGCCGGAATACCACCGGAAAAACCAAAGCTTTACTCCTAATCGGTATGATTCTCAACTCTTTTTGATAATCCATTATTCAGCATGTATAAGTTTAAATCAGTCAACCAGATTCTGTTTCAAACCATTTTCGGTCAGATTATATGTTCTGTGTTTTTAAAGCGAAGAAGATGAAGTTAATATGTGTACAAATATAATTAAAATCAGATATTTAACCGGGTTAGACACACAGTCCAGCGGTGGACTGTGTGCAATTACAAAACACAAGTCCGGAGTTCGAATCGCGCCTGTTTCCGACTTTCAGAAATAAAACCAACATTTTTAAACTTATTCAGATCAATTCACAACATGTGTATAAAATTTATATAATCTAGTGTTTATACAGATTAGACACATGTGTGCACCCGAACCACAGATCCCGAGTTCGAGTCTTGTACCACTCAATTTATCTGAAATATCACACCCTTTTTATAAAACCAAATTATGAAACTCAGCAGTAAGTGTATAAAAGAAATAGAAATCGGATATTGAATGGGTTAGTCACACAGCCCAGTTGGTTGGGTTGGGTGCACACGAAGCCAATGGTCTCAGGTTCGAACCACGCATGTTACACCGGACTACTGTAATATCATTGTTCTTTTAATTGAAGGTAATCAGACTCATGTAATAAGTGTATAAGTATAATTAAAACCAAGTATTCTTCAGGTTAGACACGCAACCCAGTTGGCCGGGCTGCGTGCACACAAACGATAGGTTGCGGGTTCGATCCCACACGCTGCCTAAATAAACACAGTCTAGACCGGTCAGACCCGGTCAAACCTGACAAAAGTCAACCCCTTTTTGTTTTATTTTTGTTTTTGTTTATTTATTTTAATTGAAAAATTATTTAAAAATACTTAAAAATAAGGTTTTTAAAGTTAAAAATTTGCATGAAACCCACAAAAATAAATTTAAAAATCTCATTAGAGCACTAATTAAAAATAATAATCTCAAATAAAATTTATTTATTTAATCGAATCATGTCGTTATTATTTAGGTTAGTTTTCCCTCGTCGGTTGAATCATAATATTCGTGCGCATTCATCGTCATCAAGAAACGCATCCACGGTGAGTGAATCTCTACAAATTCCCCGTTTTAATCATATTTTTGGGTGTATCATGTGTCGTACCATACTTCTATTTTATTTAAAACACTTGTGCATACATCATATCCGTGATCAAATGTGTATCAATTATTGTGTGAATTATATGTAGATTGAATTTCATCATTTCAGTGCACGCATTTCATTAGGCCCATCAGTTCCCCGTGGGATACGGGTTGAGCATCAGGAGCCTCATTAGATCGGCTCCGTTTGATTGAGCCTTGATCTCAAATACATCATCATCTCATGTCATATACTCATCCAAAGTGGTTTGTGTTTGTTTACATATATGCTTGCTCACATGTGATTAATGCACGAATTTTCCTTATTAAATAAAACAAGAAATTAGTTAAAATGTTTTATCAAGGTTCACTCGCCAACTTTTGTTGACCCAAAATCTCCCCCGTTTTACACATGATACAGGTGATCCAGTTGAGACATGAAACACTTAGGAAGGCCTAGAAGAATAAACAAGTTTATGCTTTGGAATAATTATATAGTTTCGTTTTCTTGTAATTGTATGAATTTTGTTTGGATACTTAAGTTTGTAATTTGAATTTAATAAATATGAAACATCTTAGTAAATATCATGAGCTTTGGTGATAACCCAATTATGCCCCGACTTTTATTCCGCTGCGGGTCGGGGTGTGACAGATTGGTATCAGAGCTTGTGACTATAGGGATATAGGATAGGTTATTAGACCCTTAGAGCCTATACTATAGTTGATTAAATTTTAATTGTTTATGCGTTGCATGCAAAATTCATGATTTTATATGTTTCATGTTTATTTTCACACTCAATATTATGCAAGCACGCTCACAAATACATGTTATTATGCAATGCTCATCATAAATCATATCCTCATAACATATCATATCCATGAGAGCACACACCTCACGATTCCCTTGATTATTGCAATGATTTTTGTATTTTTCAAATCACATCAAAGTGAGTTCTCATGACGGGCATGTAGTAACTGGAAGGGTACGAGTACCGGTAGTCGGAACGTCCTGTCTAGGCTTGGCATTCGTATAAATCCAAAATAAAGGACCAGTCTGCCTACCATGGTTCATGAACTGTTCGCCGAACGTTTGGTTCATTTGCAGCCCTGTAGGAAGCTAATTAGTTAAGGAATATTAATTCATACAGGTGAGGCTGAGGCAAAGGGATTAAGGAACTTGCTACAACCAAAGCAATGCATGTAGATCATTTTAGATTTAGCTACATCTTTTGGAACACCGGATTCTATATACGAGATATGTCGTCCGTCACGTAGCTTTATCCTTGGAGATGTAATAGGAGGTCCATCTGGAGATCCAAGCTTCTTGGGAGGTGGAGGAACAGTTGTTTGATACACCCATGAAGAGAACGCCGATAAGAAGACAACTATCCCTGAAACCGCAAAAAAAAAATCATGATCAATGACAGTACTAGTAAGAATACTTTGTGTACTAAAGATGTGAAGATGATGAAACTAAGGAGATAGAATTAGGAAATCAAACTCACTAGAGGAGGTCTTTTTGTTTGCTTCTTTAACCATTGTTGTTGTTGTTATTTAAAAGGATGATAGAAGATGGAAATCTATTCACAGTGGGGATCAATCAACGAAAAGTCTGCTTTGGACTGCAATGAAATAGACGAGTGATAATTGTTAAAATACAAATATCTTGTTGTCTAATTATTTAACGTAAATAACGAAACATCTATAACAAATAAAAAGCAAAATAAGCTGTTTTTTTTAGTCAAAGACTAAGTTGGATAAAAGGAGAGACAATAGCGGGTGCATTTAATTCATTTAAAAGTATTGGAACATCCGTAATGGTTGTTGTCCCTTAAATGGTATTTTTCATAAGGTCAACATCATAACGTCTCATGTAATGATTAAGGTTCTTTAATGCCCTTTTATTCATTACTTTCTATTTTTTTCCTCTTCATTTAGTATTATTCTAGAAATGTTCATCACTTTTCATGCCCATTACGCATAGCCTTAGAGAGAAAACGCTATGATTTTATTATAAGTTCAATCAATTAACTCAAAATAAGCATAAAAAACTAAAAAGAGAAAAGAAGAGCAAGACACAAGGTTTTAACCCTCAACCTAGAGTAAATACTATTTTTGTTTTATTTTCTGTTATGGGAGAAACTAAAAAAATAAATGTTTGCATAAGAGTTATGATAGATGGAAACTAATCCTGTAAAACATTAAAGAACAATGGAGAAAATGATCCAAAAACATATATCAGGAAAGAAAGCAAAGGAAAGAGGCGAAGGTGGCCATTAATTAGATCACATTTGGGATATATAATTATATATAAATAATGTAGCGTAAACCAAACCATGTGTATCTCGTGTACTCATGAGGGACCATCACCTTTCGGCATTTGATGCAATTATGTGATCAAACAATCAGAAATTAACAACCAATTGAATTCAAATTAAGGGGTTTGGATTTGAATAATCCAAATTTTGCCTATTAGTGACGTTAATCCCTGCTTAAGAAATTTATATTATTTTTCGGTAACAATTTTCTTAACTTGTTCTGTTGATGTAGATGATATGGATGATGTAACAATCTCTCTCCATACCATTACCACCACCACACCATTGCCACCATTGTACCATCAAAGTTCAGTAACCCCATCACCTAACTAACATCACCATTGTTCTCCACCATCGTTCGTCACCATCCCCATCAAACTCTGCGATTGTTTCTTTCTCTAACTCAAAGATCAGTTGATTGCTAGAGAAAGAGATTGAAGTGTCTTCTGAAGACTTATGTATGTGATCCGAGAATTTTTGAAATATGGATTTTCGGAGACCGGGGGGCAAGGGGTTGAGTTGATTTGGTCCGTCTCCAGTTAAATTTTCAAATTAACACTGAATCTTAGAAAGCTTTACCATGGCTTCTTTGATTCAGAATGCCTATAAGCTAAAAAGAAGATACTTAATCGGTTCAACAGGTTGCAAATTCTTTTTTTAGAAAATTTCATAATTGTTTTCAAAAATATCAAGTTGAGGGATTTAATTGAAAGTAGATTGGTTTTTTATGATATTTACTCAAAAAAAATTTCCATACTACTTAAAAATAATGTTTAATTGCAAAATATAGAATACAAAATTAAAAAAATCATGATTTTACAGTAGTATAGTAATTATTATAGGGTAATTATAATTACTTTACAATTTTGTAAAGTAATTATGTTTACCCTATAAATAACATAATTACTCCAATAGTGTAAAATCATGATTTTGTTTTTTTTTTTTAATTCTGAGAGTAAAATACGTGCTTAATAAGTTAGGAAAAAAAATTTGAAAAAATTTATCTCCTTCACTTCTTACGTTAAGAGTATTTTATGTGTAAAAACCCATTACAATAACTTAACCCTATATTTTGAATCTCTTTTGTTTAATTATTTTTTAAATTTATTTTGTTTTCTAAATGATTAGAGCATTTTGGTAACTTCATACATATTTAACCATCCACGGTAGCAGAAACTAAGGAGGTTCGGTTAAAAAACTCTAAGAGAATAAAATAGTTTGAAAGTTAGATTTGTTCTTAGGAATTTTTTAAGTATGGATTAAAGTTAGCCAACATGAATTTTCCTTCAATAATTATGGTCCTCTTTTCCTGCATTTATTCTCCATTTGTTTTATTAGAAAGAAATTTTATACATATCAATTCAAAGTGATGACGAACACTAATCTCAACTTTAATATTTTAATATTTCATTTACTTTTTAATTTTATATTCAAACATTTATGTATTTTCTTAAAATATTTTAATCATCATTCAATTTATTTTGTTTTATCATAATATATAAGTGTTTCTTTAACTTTTCAAAACATTTAAATCCGTATTAATATTTTCTTTTCAACATTGCGATATAAGTATTATTGAAAATGAACACCATGCCGCTGTGATACCAATAGAACCGAAAACAACGATGAATAGTAAATTTATTATTTTAAAGTATCTATATTTCATTTATACAACTCTGTACTAGTATTTATTTTTATTGTTTTTAATTTTGATAAGCTAACACGTACCGTACCGAACAAAATCGGTACCGGTACCCGTATTCATTTTAATGATTTCTAGTTTCAATAATTTTTCATTTATACAACTTGTCTGCGACGATAAATGGATTTCGATACCAATTCCGTGATGATCTAAACCAATCGATACCATTCGACGACGACATAGATGTAAACACGTGTTGATTTCTATGGTGAGTGAGTCGTCCCGGTACTTTAGCAAATCAAGCTGATACCAATCGAATTTCGCAGTAATTTACCACCGTAACGCGCGATCAGTTAACCTAGTTAGCTATCAATTTTCAAGTACATACACTAGAGTATCAATTTATGTTTTAACAAAAGAGTTAAACAGCCTCTTAGTATGATTTATGTATGGAAACAAAAAGTCCTTTATAAGGCCGTGAGTATTTATAAGGCCCCATAAGGTCTTATAGTGGGGAGTTATGTGATAAGTGGTAATTGTGTAAGAAATGAGAGTTAGGGGGTTATATAACTTGAGTGTGTAGTGGGGTCATACTCCTTCAATTATACATACATACATATATATATATATATATATATATAGAGGTTCATGTGAGAAGGATAAGAAAGATTATGGAGGTGACATGTGTCCCTATTTATTTTGGTAGTTTAAAGGTATAAGTGTAATTTAACTAATAAAATCTAATTATGAAATGAATATATGCAACTGATTTTTGGCAGTTATTGTAGTGATTTTCGAATTTGAAATAACACCCTAACTTATAAAAACACCACGACATGTATATTGAAGGCATACATCTTATAAAGAACAGAAATATAACTCATAAAAACACCACAGCATGTATATTAAAGGCATACATCTTATAAAGAACAGAAATATAACAAAAATAACACCATAACTCATAAAAACACCACAGCAGTTATATTGAAGGCACAAATCTTATAAAGAACACCCTAACATTGAATATAACATAAATAACACCCTAATATAACAACAGTCAACACTTTAATCTGAATCAAAACAGAACTAACACCTTAAATATATAAAAACAGAAATAACTCAACATAAGTATATCAATATGGTACTCATATTAAAGATAAAAAACACTCGTTATTATGGTGTAATTTTTTTTTAAAAAAAGAGTTACATAAAAAAAGTTATTGATGTTTAAAAAAGAAGCGGAAAACTTTGCATGTGTATTAATATTAGTTATTAATTTAAAAATATTAAATTGACATTTATATCTTTAATCTAGAAAATTAGTTAGTTTAATAGTCAACATTATTTACAAAATTGCCACTATGATCTCAACCATTATATTAAATATCTAATTTTTCATATCATTCTCATACTTTTAAATTTTCTCACAATAACCTCACCATATATATATATATATATATATATATATAGTGGAGAGTTCAAATGAGAAGAAAAATTTTGTAAGAATAAAAAGAATAACTTTTAAACCAATAGAAATTTTCCATTACTTCATTTAATGTGTGTATTTAATGTTATGAAAAAAAGCATATAGGTCAATCTATAATTGTTATTAATTAGCTAATTAATTAAACTTGTAACTCATTTTTTTCATATACTCTTTAAGATAAAATAATTTATGGTGTATGACAATTTTCGACATGTGTAGGATAAATTTAGTATGTGTAGGATAAATTTTGAAATGTGTAGGGTAAATTTACATGTGTGTAGGGTAAATTCCGGTAAATGTAGCACATATATAGGATAAATTTTGAAATGTGTAGGATAAAATGTTTTTGCTTTATTAATAAGAGATAACATAATTAATGAGAGGAGTTATAAACTATTTAATGTTTTATCATTATGTCTTTTCTTCTTTTTCTTCTCATATTAGATTTCTTCTCAAATGAACATTCCCATATATATATATATATACATGTATGTATATATATGTGTGAGAGAGAAAAAAAATGGTGAAGGGTATGACGCTATAACTTGAGTGTGTAGTAGGATTATACCCCCTTCAATTATACAAGGAGAAGATCTGGCCTATAGCGCCCGCCGTAGCGGTGTTCGTCGGTGCTATAAGGCTTTTTAGGGGAGGTGGCGCTATACCAAGCCACACTACGAAGGGACTTAATGAGGTAGTTTCGTGTACAATCAAATGGCTCAAACACGATAGTTAATCAAAGACGATAAAGAGACCAAGAGGTTTAAGAACATAGTTCTTCTATTCAATAATAAACCAAAAACTACTAAAACATAAACCATAGACATCCTATTTATATGATAGGAATTGTAATTCAAAAGGAAACTATATAAGATAAAATATTTAATTTAAATAAATTAAGAGATAAATAAAGAGATCGGTTCTATCCGCATCATTCTCCCCATCTTCAAAAAAAACTCATCCTCGAGTTTTGCCTATGAACCAAAGCCATCTGGATCAAAAGGAACATCAACCTGATTCCTCCTTTTTATTATCAACATGACCCACCTAAACAACCCAACTTTACGAGTCGGCTCTTTCAACTTTAGATACGTACCTCCTGGGTCAAACGGGGTATTGGAGTGTATACCGTCCGTTATCGAATTAACCCGCTCAAATGGTTGAGCTCCAACCCAATAGTCATATAATTGTAAACCATGGATCTTGTTGCCTTTTTCAATAAAGTCATTGTATAGCTTAATAACTTTTGCGTCAATTTGATCAATACGAGACGGGGCATATAACAATGGAGTTTCTAGATACTCGACATCACAGCCTTTAACCAACTTTTGAAACAAAACATTGTTCCACATTTTTTTGCTCCACATGCATATTTTAAATCATTAACCACCAAGCCATGGGCATTTACATTGTTACCCTCCTTCTTGATACACTATGATAACCTCCACCTGGCCCACGTGTATACCTTACTACCATTTGATTTCAGTATGATATTATAATTATTATTGGAAACACCTCCCACCTTTGTACCAATCACAATATTTTTCTTTTGCATTTGAGAATTCGTCAAACCTTCCATATCGGCAAGATTGTTGTATAATGGTGCATGACCACCCGTAGCCGCCATATCACCACCAGTATTCATCGTTGGACCACGTTTAGTGATTGAATTATCGTCATAAACATCGCCGACCCCCTCTTGAGTGGATAACCTGTTAAGGACCTGATTGAATTTTCATCAAACATGGGCCCTTCATCATACTTAGACTCGTCTTGAGATTCGGAATAAGTTGGCTCATAGAACCAAGGGTTGGAATAGCACGAAGGATGCTCCTCCTCCTCGTTCTCATCGTCTTTTGCTTCATGATTCGGTTTCATTAACATGCATCTTCCGTTTTAATTCATCGTTGGACCACGTTTGATCTTCAGATCTCGTGGATCGTAATAGACTCCATTGCTGCCTCGGTCGGCGAATCTACGAATAAGGTGTCGATCTTCGCCACGAACACATGAAACACCAATGTTCTTGTCGATGCCTCAGTCGGTGACTCTTCGAACAAGAAAACACTCACCTTCACGTAGAGCCATTTGATACACCATAGCTCTGGTATCAATCAAATTGTTCAAATACAATAGTTAATCAAAGACAATAAAAAAACCAAGAGGTTCAAGAACATATTTCTTTCTATCAATAATAAACCAAAAAACTACTAAAATATAAACCTAGACATCCTATTTCCATGATAGGGATTATAAATCAAAAAGAAATTAAATAAGATAAAATATTAAATTTAAATAAATTAAAAGATAATTAAAGAAATCGGGTCAATCCAAATCATTTAATAAAATATTATTTTGCACCCTATTTACAAATAGATTTTTTCAGAAAGATTTTTCAAAATCGTGTTACATTGACTATAGAATTTCAATATAACATTTTGAGTTATATAATTACCATTTAAAAATCATCTAAGTATGATTCGTATGATCATGATTACAAGAATGAAATTACAATAAGTAACTAAATAACTAAGCAATTTAAGTAAATAGAAGATTATGTAAGAGATGACTGAATCAAAATAATTTTATTTAATGTTCTATTTTTGTCAGAGGACAATATGAATGTTTTATCATGTTCCATCAACACACTAAATGGGTTATACGCTTCTCCACTTGGTGTTCTTTTAACATGTTAATCTCATCCTAAATCATGTGCTTTGTTTTGTGTTGTACAATATAACACGAGAGTTATTATAATTACCATTTGGAAATTTTTTAATTTTAAAATTAGAATTTATTGTACAAATAATATGGTCTAAAAAGACCCCTTGTCTTTATGACAATTTATCGTTTCCAGTCAACTTTTCAACAATGTGGGCAGCTGGTTGGATAAAAATAGGGCCTTTAAAATGTTTATTAATTTGCTAAATGAAATAAGTTATAAAAGTAAGGTTTTACAAATTTGAATGATCGGAATTTTGGAATTTTGAATAATTAGAAATTTGAATGTTTGAAAGTATGTTGGTATATGAAACTAGAGGTGCATAAATCCGGTTTTTGTTAATACCCGTTTCCAGGTATAGAACTGGTTCTAGGTATGATCGGGTATTGGAAATTTGGGTATTAGTAGAAACTGGGTAGGGTTCATGTAGGTATTGAAGAGAAAAGCCATACCCTATGAATCCGGATAGGGGAATAATCGGGTTCAGGTATAACCCGGTATTGGAATCGGGTATTAATACCTGATTTTTTTTTTTAAAATTTATTTTACATAAAAATAAATGCGTTTAGAAATTAAATTTGGTTTGTAGTTTAAAAAAGTAATTACAAAAATTATAATAACATAAATTCACTCAAATACAATTTACTTTTTTTATAATATGCATTTTAAAAAAAACTTACATATAGAAATTGCCAAGTAAACATAAAAATATACCTTAAAATTTACGTATTCTATCATGTATTAAAAAAACTGGTATCGAGTATAGGGTATAACGGGGTTCGGGTATAGAGTATGACTGATTCCGTGTATTTTCGGGTATAAATCGGGTACGGTTTCGGTTACGGGTATTGAGCTCAAAATGTATACCTTGTCCATACGCTACGGGTAGGGTCGAGTTCGGTTACCGGTATACAATACCCGGGTAGAAAAATAATCGGTTTCGGGTTTTTCTATCGGGTTCGGTTCCAGATACGGGTTTTTTTTTGCACCTCTATATGAACTAGTAAATTTCCTGAGAAGTAAGAACATACAATTAGGCCGAGAAAGAGAGCAGGCCGTGACCCCCAAGATGGGTTGAGCTACACAATTTCTGGGCTTTGATTTGGTCCCAAAAACCCTGGCCAAAGTGGTCCAGAAAAGACTGATCTGAATTTTAAAGAGCCATATCGGTTGAGCCCAGGCCTTAATCAAAATTTTAGATCATTTTAGACGAGAATAGTTATAGGTTAGGCTTTTTTTTCGTTTTACAGTTTTTTTTTCAATCTGGCATTTGATTTTGATGGAAAACGGAAGCAAATATAATAAATAAAGATAAATTCTTAAGAAAAGTGGTTGATAATCGAATGGCTTTACAACGGTACCTTCTATAGGGAGTTATAAATTTAACATATTTCCAAAATTACAAATTAATTAATCTATAATCTATAAATTATAATAAATCAAAATCATCTTAGGCCACATGACTTTCTCTTAAACCATTAGTTGTCACATGTCATTATTATACTTTTTTCATATTTTGATTTATAGTAGAGAAAACACAACATTTTTGTTGCTCTTCTTTTATCACAAATTTTAAAGTAATTAGACTTTTCTATTTGTGCAGATAATTTTCCTTTTGAATGTGATTGCAAATCATAAATCTTAATAAACAGATTTAATAAATATAATGACCTTTTAAAATATATCTATAATTGTAACTAATATAAACAGACTTGTAAAAATTATAATATATATTTTACGCAATTAATATAGTTTAAATTGTCTTTTTTGTTTAAATAAATTAATAAAATTATTACCTTTTGTATATTGTTATTATTATTTTTTTTAATAAATTTTTGAATGATAACTAAATATCATTTACATATTTAAAATGTTTGCATATCTTATAAATAAACAACAATTTGATATTTAGCAAATGATTATTAATAAAAGTCAAACACAATCACTATCAAAGGTTTGATTGTACTTAAAGGAATCAGTTTTTACTCATGACAGTTGTATGTGACATTATCAAGAATAAAAAGAAGACACAAAGTCAAGTTATTAATATTAGACAAAGATAAAAATGTTACAAAATAAGACGGAAAATGTAGTGTACAAAAAAATACTAGAGATTTATTGATTGCTTATATGTTTTTAACTTACCAATGAGGTTGGTGACCCATTGACAAAGGCATAATCCTTTAGGTACACTTAGATTTGAAGGTCTTAGATTCAAGCCTTCAAGTCTCACATACAATAGGAATATAAAGAACAAAAAAGAACTTTTATATTATAATTGAACTTTTTCTCATATTTAATGCATCATTTCGTTTTATTATAAATGAATTATATTACATATTATATAAAGTAAAATATATTGTATAAAACAACCTATTTTCCGTATTTATTTGTTAATGAGAAGCAACTTCAGGTTAAAGAGTGTGGGGTGTTAAAATCTGTTAATAATCGTAACACGGGAACCAATTGTGAGGATAGTAGCATCTATATTTATGTGTAATTGATCAAATCAATAGATTTATAAGAAGTATTTTCCTTTATACAGCCCGTGTAACACACTGGATTTTAAACTAGTAATTATTGATACTAAGACAATAAATAAAGTTGTAAATTAGGTTAACCGGTGATTAACACTTTGAACTAAATAAAAAAATTGGTTGAAGATTGCCAAATTTGGGAAAATTATTGATTAGCGAAATTGAAACTCTCATTCGTGGAATGGTAGGACAGCCACCCAAACCACCTATGGCTAAATATGTGGTAACTAGGGATGAGGAAATGGTATCGAGAGCCTGAATGAAGGTCCAATGGGCACAACCAAGTCTTGTTAGGAGTCCATGTTTAATTGTGCTTAAGAGTTGTAATGGGTCCAACTTCAGAGGAGGTTACAGCATGGTAAATTAAATGGGTCATATAAGATTGGTAAAAGCAATTGTCGAACAAGAGGCAAGTTTGGAGGCTTTGTTCTGGGTTGTGTTATGATGGCCAATAAACAAGTATGGGGAGGTAATTCGTAGCAAGCCCACTGAGATTCAAAGCCTCGCTCGAGGCATCATGTCAATTGAATAACACGCTTAGAAAGAGTGGGGTACAAGTGTGGGTGACGCCAATGGCGCAGAGGGTCTCCATCAATTCCATAGTCATGAGACTCGGGCTTTTAAAACCTAGCTTCTTTACCTGTTTTCCCTCCCTTTACGGTTAGCATATTAGTGGTAGGGTTTGGGGTATATCGTGAAACTAAAGTGGCATCTTTTCCAATAGAAGTTAATGCGTCAGTTGTTCTCCGGAGAGAATAATGAAAGGCAGGAATTCCTGTACTGGCTTCATGAAGATGGTTCGATGGATAAGGATAGTTTTAGGTGTCTATAACAATGGGGATTGTTTCTGGAAACTGTTGGCTATGGTTTCTGGTGATTTTGTAATAGTTAGAAAGTTGATTTTGGCACCGGCGACTTTAACAATTGCGGGGACAACTTTGTTAAAGTCTTCTGGGCACACCTTTATAAGGGCAACTCATCTTCTTGATTCGGGGTCCAAAAGTCTGTGTCTTGAAAGGTATTTTGTGAGAATCAGGAGTTTAAATCATTGTATTCAATGGATTCATGTTATGTTTGTTTGGTTTTCATCTAGTTCATCTTATTTTTTATTTGGTTTTTTTTTGTTCAAACACCTAATCAATAGGTGTTTGGATCAGAAATTAATCACTAGCACTATAGATCTTGGTTTTGGACATAAACCACTGCCATTTAAACTCGAAGGTTATAAACGTTTTGACTGAAATAATAAGTTATAATTTATAGCAATTTGTTACTATCAAGATAGAGCTACAATATAGGGGAGTTGCTTTGTCAGCAAGAGACTTACCGCTGATGTAGTAAGTAGCTACGTATGGCATGATATCACTGACAAAAACTTATTAAATGATGAAGATTTCATTAAAGGGGTCACTCGAGCTAATACAAGTGGTCAATAATGTCAATTGTCATTGATGGGGTAAGTTGCCACTCATGGTAACTTATAACTAATAAAAAACCAATGGAACTTGTCACTAGTGGCAAGTTACCACTATGAAGATTAGAACTTGTCACTAATCGCTAGTTACATCTAATGAAGATAAGGTACTTGCCAATGATGACAAATTACCTCTAAAGAAGACAAATGACGAAGGTTTGTCACATGTCAACCTACAAATTGATGAAGATCATGGCTGGCTCAACCTATTTGGAGGCCTAAAGCAAAGTAAAAATTGGGGCTCTTTGATGTTCTAAAAGTAGTTAATTAAAAACAACTCAAATTACCCTAATTCTAGACTCAAATTTAACTCTAGACTCCTAAACTATACTAAACTACTAACCGGCAAGTGAACCAATCAATTGTAGAACAACATTAAGCAAGTCCGGATTATCGAACCCACATGACTCTCTAATTACTATGACAACTAATTTAGACTCAACTACACACTATGTATATTTTAAAGGTGGGGGGGGGGGGTTGCTAATAAATCTAAATTACCGAATAAACTAAAACTACTAAATTGGAATGACCAAACTATGAACTTTTAGGAAATTTGGGATTTTATTCAAGAAATAATGAACTAGTCAGCTAGGTTGGATTTTTAGACTACTACTCCTTTAATTTGATAATAATTAATCAGGTTGAATATTTTACAAGGAGCTTAACACATTAAAGTTTAGGTTTACCAAATAGGACCACCGACCCTTCTCAGAAAGACACCTACGATAACCTACCCCTTTTATTTGTTTACCGGTCCTAAAGATTTCTTTTCAGTTATCTTTTTAAATTAGCAAAGTGTCTAATTATTAATTACCTCTCAATAATTAACCTAGACTAACTACAATTTCTAGTTTAGATTAACTGATTCAATTATGATAAGGAAACTAGATTCGGGAATTTCTCAAAACCCTAGACCTAACAATTTACTAAATTAATTCAGCCAACTAATTGTTATTTCTCAATAAACAAGTTAGGTATAATGACAAATTTGATTTTATAATTCATTCAATTGTTTCACCGGTTTTATTGGCCAATTTTACCGACAACTTCACGAATTCCTAAGAACACGAAAAGTAACATAAACATATTCTATGGAAGACATCCACCTAAGTTCATGCAAAACAAACACACAATCATAAAACAAGCCAAATCATACAAATACCCTAAACTTGATAATTAAAGTTGTGATCCTTACCAATTAAACATTCAAACCATAAATTAAATTAAAACAAATCAAAGTTTCATAAAATCCATCACCCAAAACCTAGGCAACTGAATAAAATCTAGCCTAATAACATGTTTGAAAAGCAAATTAAACAAGGTTTATAACAAGGTAGCATAATCAAGTAAAACAAGGAAAGCAAAGGTCAAGATTGGTATGATAAAACCGTGAATAACTCCTGCCTTGAACTCCCTTGATCACCCACACAATCCTTGCAGCCTAGATCTCCTTCTCTTAGCTCCAAATCTCTAGAAAACTGCTCCCAAAAAGCTCTGGTTCGTCCAAGTTTGTTCCAATATGAGTTTGACTTCAGTTATGAGTGTTTTAATAACAAAACAAGTCCAATTTTAATTTGGTTTCAAAACTTTCTGGATAAAAGACCCTCTCGCCGGCCGCGAGAGGGTTGGAGTGTTCCGGTCGCGCCCCGCGACCGAGGAGGAATCCTGCTGATAAATATAACTCTCTCACGGGCCGCGAGAGAGATGAGGTATACTGGTCGCGCCCCGCGACCGGGTTATAAATCCCTATTTTACGTTTCGTTTTCTCGTTTCCGATCCACTCAAATCCCGGCTCGGTTCTTTTCACCATTTTCGCTCGTTTTTCCCATCCTTTCAACCGTTTTCACGAACCAAGACCTGCAAAACGCATTTGGATTAAAAGTATATAAATTCTTGACAAACCGAAATGAAAACACGCTAAAATTATACAAACTCTACAAGATAAATGGATGTATTATTCAATACATCAAATATCCCCACAGCTGCTCTTTTTTCGCCCTCGAAAAAGAATTCTGCATAAACGGAATCATAACCAAACAATTACTCGATTTCAAAAATTACGGTTATTTTCATTAGGGAACAAGATTTATGTTAACCGCGATTGCAAGTATTAGATCCACTCAAACTCAAAATTCGGTTCAAACCTCTTATAATGTGAAATTAGTTTAAGTGTGGTCAATCAACCTAGGGTCTCACACTAAGTCCACAGTATCCCTAATCCCACCTCAAGCTTATGGAACAAAAGGAACGAATTATTTAAACCCTTTTCTAACCGTTTTATACCAAAAAATAAAGAATTTAAAACCAAGCAATTTTCAAAGAAAATAAGAATCGAATCGAGCCTACTCATATATCCCAAGTTAGACACAAACTCACCCTTTTATTTCTCATATTATAATTATTTGAAACCGAATAAAAAATAATTTTTCTATCATTTTCCGATTAAATTCATGCAAACTTTTTTTTCAAAAGACATTTTCGGATTTAAAAAAAAACAAATCAAACTACTACACTAACATTATCAAACTACTACACTAACACTACTCTACTATCTCATCCCCACACTTAAATTTTTGCATTGTCCCCAATGCAAGGACAAGACAACCTACTACTCAAAATAAAACAAAAACCAAATAAAGAAAGAAAGCAACACAATCCAAAAGGGAAGCGACTTAGCTGATAGTGCAAGACTGTCGATATGGCAGTCAAAGCACTCGTGCTCTCCAAATAGAACGCGCTCAATGTACCACTCTCAAAGCTCTCATGCGAACGGAACAACAGACAACATCAACCTATCACCATGCACTTACAAAACATAATAATGATAAAGCAAAATAAATAAACTGTTTTGCAAGATTGTTCACCACATACCCAAACCAGCAAACACCACCCACGAAGTAAATTGTTTGGAATTACAAACTATCATTAAATTAAAACAGCAGAAAAGAAAAAAAATAAAGATAAAGCTCCTCAGCTGCCTCAATCGTCTTCTTCTGACTCTTCTGACGCCTCAAATACCTGATATGGTTGGACGTCCTCCATGCCCCCAAACTGACTTGACCCTACCTGACCACCTGGATGCTGAAAGTAGGATGGGATTCCCATGTTGAGATTCTGCATCATTTACCGCATCCCATCTTCTAGCCTCCTATGGCTAGCCTCATGCATGCGCCTACTCTCTAACATGGTCTGGCGAACTCCGCCAAACTGTTGGTCAACATAGCCTCGCAAGTCACCGAACCCCGTCTCCATCCTGTCATATAGAGAATCTAAAGTCAATGGGTCCGGGCGAGGCTCCCGAAGAGGATTTTGTCGTCCTGGCAGTTCCTGGCGCTTAACCGGCCGCTGATATCGAGTGGGGATGCTCGCCTGCATAAAAGATGCAACTTCGGATCTGGGAGGCGGTTGCACTTGAGGTCCCTGGCGGACTGGCAGCCAGCTAACCGGCTCTTGGGTCGTCAAAATTCCAGCAGCCTGGAGGACTCGAATGCTCATGACACAGGGGGTGGGGCGCTTCTCTCATTCTGTCTTGGGGGTATCTTTCGAACACCCCTAAACTTTCGGCTAAGCATGTGATCAAGGGCCTGCAATAAACCCTTGCCCTGGGGCCCCAGTCCACAGTCGCTTCCTCGACCATGCAAATATCGTGGCCAGGTTTGCCGGCCTTCCCTCTACCATACACATCAAACAAAACAAACTCACCTGGTTGACCTTGTTGTCCACCTGCCCTCTTCCAACCAGCGTAGCGGCAAGAATCTTATGGTGAAACCAATGAATTTGATCAGTAATGTCACTCGCCACCATGTTGTTTGAATATGGGGCGGAAGAGATTGTACCCCAAAATCTGGCGAGCTCGTCTGTCTGGACACTATGGGAGTGCCTCCTTTTGAAGACCCCCTGAAGGCTCGTGGCGAAGTCCGATGCCTTTACCTCCTCTTCCGAGTATATTTGCGAGGCCACCGCAAACTATGGGATTGTCATCTCAAAAACTTGCCTCCCCAAGGCAAACGAGACAGCATCACTCTCGTTGAACTTACCCTGCTGGTATTCGAATGTGGAGTGAAACTCATAGGTGATCTCTTTGTATTGTCTCGCTCCGCAGTCCAACACCCTTCGGAACTTGTCCCCTAACAACTGCTCAATCTGACCCCTTTGACCCAAATTGTTAATCAAATCCCAATCGATCCTTCTGTAGGGTAGCAACTCATAAGTGACCAGGTTCGAAAGCCTTTCCCACTCGTGTGAGTCTAGATCAAACTGCAGAAGAGGACTGTCCACAATTCTCGTACTCTGCCTGTGGGGAACACCGTCCCCCTGGTATCTGATTCTGCGTCGGCCAAAGTATGAAGGTTGATGTGACGCATCAGCGGGGTCACCTCTCTGACGAGGTGTTGGTCCCCTCCTCTTCCTTCCAGCCCTGCTCGAACTACCCTCTCCAGATATCTGCATAAAACACAAGTAAGACAAGCACGACATTAGAAAAAGGAAACCACATAAGACAAATGACCGTATAGCATTTCATTCGCGGTCATGGTTCGCAAAAGATAAACAATTTATCACATAGCTTAAGATACATTTGAAAAGAGTGTAACATTATTAATTTCATAAAAAACCGAATCTCGCCCGAATGGAGATTGAGTACGGGTGAGATCGAATCTTATATGCATGAGCATCCAAATGTTACTAACCTCCCGAAAACATATCAAAAACCATACAACTACCCCTCTCTCGGCACTTTAATTGTCCTCAAGTAAACCAAAGTGCCTAAATGTGAGCCAACATTGAGTGTAAATCTAAAGATAAAACAGCTTGAACATGGCAGAATTAACGGTTGACGATCTTAAAAATCGGATGTTTAATAACAATGTTAACCAACCCTCATCCCCACACTCAATGTTGGACTTCACCAAACTCGCTAAGAAAGAACTTGCATGTACTTAATCTACCCACATAATGAAACAATTATCACCATCAGAACTCAAGTCTGACCCAGTTTATCCCAACCCGCAATTTAACCTAACATGCAACTATCATAGTATCAAACACCAAAATAAACGCAACAACTATATATGATGAAGATGTAAGCATAAAAGTTGCGAAAAACCATACCTTGGTGTAGATCTGTAGGAACTAGTGCACAAAAATTGAAAAATTGAAACACCGGTGAAAAGCACGGTTGAAAGGGAAAAACGGATGGTATCACTTAAAGATGGGTGAGGATTGATGTAATGAAGAAAAGGTGGAAGATTTCTGTGGATTTGGGCTAAAATGGCGATTTTTTGGTGAAAACTGGGATGTAGCCGTAATGGAAATGGTGAAGAAAGCGGGGAAATGGGTATAATATGGAGTCTAGGGTTTTTAAAGTGCAGATAGGGTCTCTCGCTGGCCGCGAGAGAGACATCTAAGTCTCTCGCGCCCCGCGAGTGAGTGATGGTTCCGGTGATTGTTGACCTCTCGCGGGCCGCGACCGAGGAGGCCTATGCCTCTGCGCCCGCGAGAGGCTTGTTTTCATAGAAAGTTTCCAATTGTTTCAAGTTTCATGCCTTAGGATAATTTTTGAAAGCTTAATGTTGGCTATTTTAGCTTAAGGAACCACCCCCGCTTTACCGAATTTATCAAACGTACCTGCAATTTTCCGCTCTCCATCAATGATGCGTGATATGACCTACAAAAACCAACTAAGCCGACCCATACACAAACACACACAATACGAAACATGGATTAAATAAAAACACGAAATGCAATTAACTACCAAACTGTAAATACTCTACACTCGAGCCGAAACCCAAGAACCTACGCGGTATGAGTTGGAACTTCGAGAGGAGTCTCCTCCGTCTCGGTGGGATCTAGCGGTCCTCCGAAATAGTGTTTCAAGCGATGCCCGTTGACCTTCCACGTCCCTCCGTCAACTTCATCTTTCATCTCTATAGTTCCATACGGGAATACCTCATTTACCACATACGGGCCAGACCATTTGGACTTCAGTTTGCCCACAAACAGTTTCAATCGCGAGTTATATAAAAGCACATTGTCGCTGATTTGAAAATCTTTCACATTCTTCAATCTCCTGTCGTGCAGTGCCTTGGTTTTCCCCTTCAAGCTCCATAACCGCTCATATGCCGCGTCCCGAAGTGCTTCCAACTCGTGAATTTGAAAGAATCGTCGCTTAGCCGCTTCGGTGAGGTCCAAATTCACGGTCTTCAATGCCCACAATGCCCTATGCTCAAGTTCGACCGGGAGATGGCAGGCTTTACCGTAGACGATCATGAAGGGCATGGTGCCTAGCGGTGTCTTATAGGCGGTGCGAAACGCCGATAAAGCATCATCCAACTTGTCGCACAGTCCTTCCGACTTTTGCCTACCGTCTTCTCAAGAATCCATTTTACCCCCCTGTCCACGTTCTCCACTTGGCCGCTCGTCTGCGGATGATAAGCGGTGGAGAGGAGGTGAGTGACACCGTAGCGCGCCAATGCCTTTTCCATAATGGCATTGCTGAAGTGCGTGTCACGGTCACTGATAATAGCTCGTGGGGTACCAAAACGGGTGAACAACTTCTTCAAGAATCACACCATCACTCGGGCATCATTTGTGGGTAAAGCTTGAGCTTCAACCCACTTGGAAACATAGTCAATGGCCACAAGGATGTATCGGTTCCCGCTAGAGACGGGAAACAGTCCCATGAAGTCAATCCCCCAAACATCAAAAACTTCAAGAATTTGGATCGGATGTTGGGGCCTCGTCCTTGGATGAGATGTTGCCGGTGCGCTGGCAACGATCACACGTCTTCACAAACTCTATAGCGTCTTTCACTACTGATGGCCAATAAAAATCGCAATCAAAAACCTTCTGTGCGGTGACGTGCGGACCATGATGACCTCCTGTCAGTCCTCATGCACGTGCCTTATAATCTCCGCCTCCTCTTCTCTACTAACACAACGCCTCAGAATTCTGTATCCACCTACCCGAAATAGAAATGGGTCGTCCCAGATATAACGCCTGACATCGCGAAAGAATTTCTTCTTCTGCTGCGTGGTCATCCCCTTCAGTACCACTCCATTCACTTAACAAAATCGTTAAATTAGTATGAAATAACCAATGTACCCTTGTAATTTAATAACAAAAGTTTTAATACTATATTACCCAACACCACTCGTATTTGGTAATTTAACGTTTTTTAATATCTCTTTTTTTTAAATAAAAGGGTGTAATGGTCATTGCGCACCAATTTAATGGATTTTTCAAAGTCTACGGTGAAAATGACCAAATAGATAAATTTCTAAAAACGTTTGAACTAAAAGTACTAAATAGATGAGATTTATAATTTACTTGAATATTAATCACCATTTCAAGTACCCTCTCAAAGTTTTGTAAAATTTACTCTAAATTAAAACACAATTTGAATACAAGTTTTTAACTCAATAGATTCCAGTTTTCAAACCTACCATACTTGACTGCCCTGACCAATATCCATACTTTAATTTTCAAAAAATTCTCTTTAATGATAGTCATCATAAGAATTGTCTCTTGACAAACTGAGTCTTATGTTTACCGATTTGTGATGTAACAAACCGAGTCCAATATGATCGTACCGGCCCAACCAAAAAATCATTTTATTTATGTGTTACTTACATAATATATATATATATATATATATACATTATATATATATATATATATATATATATATGTTTGTTGAAGGGCCATAATAATAATTTTATTCTTAAAATAACATATAGTTTTTTTAAAATATTTTATTATTTTAATATTATAATACATTATTATTATATCTACTTTTAACATATTTTTTTTCCTTTTGTCATTTACTTTTTTGCTTTTCATAGTTTTTTTTTCTTTTTTTAAATGATATTACCCATTCTAATATTTGCCTTTCGAAACAACATACTTCATTTCAAATATCGTTTGTTTAACATTATAATTTGTTCCGTTTCGCCGCAATGCGCGACACTAATAAAACCTAGTATACATTATTTTTCATCTTACATAATAAAGTTTTATTCCAGGATAAACTAGTAGTTAGACCTGCGGGTCAACATGTTTATAGTAAGGTGGCTAAAGCTTACAATCAACCAATTTTTTAATAACAAATTGCGAACTACAATAATGGCAAAACTTACATACATCGATTATCAAGCATTTCATTACTATAAGATAAAGTGAGTATTAATGCTTATTATCCACTACTTCATCAATCATTCTTGATAATTTCCAAAAGAAGCACCAGAAGCAAAATTCTACATAAGCAAATAGTGGGTGACTCAAGATCAGCTAAAGCACCTATTTTTGGCTGTACCAAAATGCATTTCCATCAACCAAGGGGCAACAACTCACTTCACTCCACATATAAAAACCTATTGACGGTTAAATGTGCCAAGATGTACCCAAACATTCAAGTCTCAGTAACCTAAATCTCAAAATTTTGTAACCAGGTCTATATGTTCATGCATTTTAAAAGCAGTAGGTCCAATCCGAATGTCAAATTACAAACAAATCTAGTTAAACACTAAGATCAAGTAACATATAAAAGCAATAAAACTCATATACCATTAGCAGACCCATTCTCCAGAAACTCTTTCTCCAAAACTCAATCAAACATCTTCACGATACTACCATTGTTGGACTCTGGCGCCAACGAATTTCACAAAACATGAAAATTGCTTGCACTAAACTGAAACCCTGCAATCGTATATTAAATAAGATCCATTGCATATCAAAACACCACCAACTAAACTTAGAAACACAAATCCATCCTTAAAAAATACTCACTCTTACCTTCGATTTACGAAAAAATTGTATCCAAGATAGATGGGTTTTGCTGTTTTAGGCATGTCAAAGGTGACGGTGGTATTCCGACCACCCTCAGTGGATCATTTACACTGAAAACATCACCACTGCTGTTCGGTTGAAAGATCCGTCACCACCATCGAATTCCTTAGTCTCGGTTTAGTGTGTTGAGACTTACCACGCGACAGAATCCGGCCAGTCGCCGGTGGCTTGCCCGCTTTCTCTCACCTTCATCGCACGCTCTCGCTCTCACTCTCACTCTATCTCCCTCTAATATCTGTATATTAGGCCATGTGTAGTCATAAAGCTCCTATAAAGCCTTTTGGTGGGGTTATGAATTAAGCAGCGAAAAAGTGTAAGAGAAGGCTTTATGGGGGTTGTATCACAAGAGGATAGTGGTAAGGGGGTTATATAACCCCTTCAGTTATACATATATATGTATGTAAATATATGTGTGAGAGTAGAGGGGGAAGGGACATGGCGTGATATTTTTCACGGAGAATCAAAATTTAAACACCATAGCGCAGGCTGTAATGGTGTTGCCGGGCGCTATACTCGTCTCCAGCGTCATATCACGTCCCATTAAGGAGGGACTTAGGTGGGTGAGTCATCATGAAACCAGCCAATGATTTTGTTATAAACCACTATCCAACATTCAAGGCTAAGAATACAAGCTGCAATGAACCCTCAATGTTATAAATTAAATGTTACAGATTAAAAATATATAAATATTATTTTAAGGAAAACTAGAAGGGTAATCTTACATTCTTGTTTGATGAAGATTTGTTTGAAACCCAGTCAAGTGATAGCGTATGTAATAACCTGATTTTTTATTAAAAAAAAGATAATATTTGTTATGATAAGACATTACTCATTAACTTTGAAGGTTTTAATAATAATAAAGATAATATGTGTATAAATCTCTTAAAAAATCTGATTGAAAAAGATCTGAACTTCTCACACAAAAAAAAGTTTTTTCTTTACAATTTTGCTTAGAGAAAATATATGGTACAAAATTTTTATCTAGTTTCTCAATTAGCCTAATACTTCTCACACGATCATAACCCTATATAAAATGAAAACTTTTGCGAGTTGTGAGAACTTATAGATATCAGTCTTACGAAAGGTTTTTTCAAGAAAAAAAAATATGTTACCGAAATCCTAAAAAAATATCAACTTTTCCAAAAAAGAATAATGAAAAGAACATTTTTTTTTATTTACAGCAACTATAAATGATGTAAAAATGTTGATGTCATTAGTTTTTTACATAGTTGTAAAGGATCATAAACACCACTTCAAATTTTTTTAAAGCGGTCTTAGGTTGAGAAAAAAATCAAATCCTATACCTTTCAAAGAAAATAATCGAACAGAAAGTTGTTTTGATTTGTTTTGATTTTTGAATATCCTTTCTTTTTATCTTAAGTACATTGAATATTTGAATGAGTTTTGATTATTGAATATTTTTTCTTTATATCTTAAATACATTAAATATTGTATATATATTTAATTTTTATTTTTATTTTTATTCTATTAATTAGCAACATCTTGATGTTTTATTGATTTGTACTTTTCAGTATTAAGGGTTTTTCAAAAAGAAATTCACTTTTCATTTCTAACCCAAATATTTTTATTTTTTATAATTTAACCCTTTGATTTTTTTTTACTTTTAACCCAAAACATTTAGGTATGGCTTATTTTCTTTACACAATCAAGCTACCCCTGCTAATGGATGAAGTCTTCGTATCACCTTTCAACTTAAAAGACTAGAGCCTCAATAACACATTATAGAAAGACAACTGATTTTTATTACGAAGTTAACAAAGCAAAGCTAAACGTTTATGTTAACAAGCTTTTTAAGATAGCATCACTCATACCATCCGCAAAAGCAAACAAGTGTCCACCACCACTCACCTCATGATACTTGATCCATTCAAGTTCTTGAGCTATATACCGTTGTAGCGTCACTGGAACAATTAAATCTTCATCACCCATCCACAAATGAACGGGGCCATCGTTGTTTGGAAATGGGTTTTTGAGATCAATTGGATCGAAGTCCCACTTTCCGAATCCAATATTTAAGTCACAATGCAAAGACTCGAATTCTCCTTGTAGTCTTGGTTGTGACATCATTAGTTGGACCTTGAAACATGAAAAAGAAAATAATAGCATAAGCACACAATTCTATATGGATATATGTGTACATTCTGCTTTGAATGTAATACATAAGACAAGTATGTAACTAACAACCCCACTAACTTTCGCTCCTATTCAATGAACAATGCATGATACAAGTCTTTTAGGTGTTATCGTAGTTAGAAACACAATGTTAAATATAAAAGAACGTGTACCTATGTAGACACACATGACCGAACATAAACTTTGCATATAATGAAAGATAAATACAGTTATTGAAATATTACTTCAATTCATAACACTACTAGAAAACCTTGCTATTGAATTTCCTGACACATATGAAACAAAATTCAACATTGTGCGGAAACGAGTCAGTTTTTTATTAGTGTGTGAAATATAAAAGAAATAACAAACATGAAAATGTATGTAAAGCTAAAATCATAGTCTCTTGTTTTTTAGTAGTGTGTAGTGGCAAACTTTGAGATTTCTGACTGGGGGTCGGAAGTTACTAAATCTAAAAATGTACCATAAAAATTATAAACCGGGGGTCGAAAACGTATATACCTAAAAATATCTATACTATAACTACATGTCGGACACGACTAAGCGAAAAGTTCGAAAGGCCCCCACCCCCGGCCCCCACTAAGCTACACCCTTGGTAGCGTGTGAAGAGTAAAAGAAAAAAAAACAAGCATAATCTTATCTTATTTAATGCATTGAAGACTGTGTTCCACTCATTTGTCAGAAAAAGATATCAAAGAGTAGAGAGCAATAATCGTTTCTTTTGGTTAATTGTGGTGGAAAGTTTATCGTGGTCTATTGTTTCTTAGAGTAAAACTAGATATAGAAAATAAAAGGGTATATAATTAGTATCATAAAAGATGGTATTTGTGACTGTTTATTCATGGAAATCATACCTGAACTGGATCCATGGAACCGAATAGCTTTGTTACAACTTCTATGTCTGATGGACTATGATTCGGGTTTCCATCGATAACACAAAAAAGAAGGAAACCATTTCTGGGTGTTCCACCAATAGGTTAGCCATGGTAGGTAATGCGCCACACGCATAGACCATTGATCCTCTTTAAGTTGCCTAGAATATGCTTCGTTTGTTAAGTTTGAAGGTAGGTTATGCCACCAGTAATTGACGGCTAGAGAAATAAGAACCGATCCTGCAAGCCTAGGTAACAAATGAGATAAATACAGAAAACAATAGTGTGATGATGCTTTTAAAAGACTATATATCAAGATTTGAAAAATACCTATGAGGGATGTACTTGAGACAAGACCACATGACCTGCCACCCATAGAGAATCCAGCCACATAGAATTTCGGCCCCAGGTTCAACTCATCAGCGAACTCTTCGATATCGAATGCCAAGCTCTTCACGGTTTGCTTAGGATCAGGATCACTTTCTCCATAACCTGGACGATCTATAGCAACAATGTATACGCCTAGTTCTTCAACAACAGCCTATGAAAATCAACTTTGAGTATAAGATTGCACACTAAAAAGAATAAATAAACGTAACTAACAATATCTCACTCATAGAGTAGGGTCTAGGGATATGGTGTAACATTCGTCGAAAAACGGGTTTAAAAACCCGCTTCGTTTAATAACCAAGTATTCAGTTATAAGTTCGTTGCGTATTTATTGTTCAGATAATTTTAAATAATACATAATTAATAAACATTTTAGAATTTATAAACCATAATTAATAAATAATAATAATAAGTGAATAAAAAATAAAATGGAGTAGCCGGGTTTCGAACCCGGGTCTCCCACGAAGACACACACATACCACACCACTCCGCCACACACATGTTTGTGTTCAACTAATGAAACAAATAACACTTACAATAAAAGCCGAAAGTCAAAATCTGTAAGACCGCGCACCCAGGACGCGAAATCGTCGGAGAAAAACAGAAACTCCGCAAATGTTGCCTTTTCCCCTTGACTGAAACGTGTAAACTGATTTCGACATCAGTTATAACCGTTGCATAACACCCAATTTGGTCAAAACCGTTACCCTTGAAGATTGAAATCTTGACCGCGAAATCATGGCCTCTAATTCGAACCAATTGGCTTGTTTCCACTATAAATACCCACCCAAACTTCTTGTAAATCTTTCGCTCAGAATCACACTCACTCCCTGAAGCTTTAGTCCTCTCAGAGCACGTCGCCGGAGGTTTTCACACTCGCCGGAATACCACCGGAAAAACCGAAGCTTTACTCCTAATCGGTATGATTCTCAACTCTTTTTGATAATCCATTATTCAGCATGTATTAGTTTAAATCAGTCAACCAGATTCTGTTTCAAACCATTTTCGGTCAGATTATATGTTCTGTGTTTTTAAAGCGAAGAAGATGAAGTTAATATGTGTACAAATATAATTAAAATCAGATATTTAACCGGGTTAGACACACAGTCCAGCGGTGGACTGTGTGCAATTACAAAACACAAGTCCCGAGTTCGAATCGCGCCTGTTTCCGACTTTCAGACATAAAACCAACATTTTTAAACTTATTCAGATCAATTCACAGCATGTGTATAAAATTTATATAATCTAGTGTTTATACAGATTAGACACACAGCCCAACTGGTTGGGCTGTGTGCACCCGAACCACAGATCCCGAGTTCGAGTCTTGTACCACTCAATTTATCTGAAATATCACACCCTTTTTATAAAACCAAATTATGAAACTCAGCAGTAAGTGTATAAAAGAAATAGAAATCGGATATTGAATGGGTTAGTCACACAGCCCAGTTGGTTGGGTTGGGTGCACACGAAGCCAATGGTCTCAGGTTCGAACCACGCATGTTACACCGGACCACTGTAATATCATTGTTCTTTTAAATGAAGGTAATCTGACTCATGTAATAAGTGTATAAGTATAATTAAAACCAAGTATTCTCAGGTTAGACACGCAGCCCAGTTGGCCGGGCTGCGTGCACACAAACGATAGGTCGCGGGTTCGATCCCACACGCTGCCTGAATAAACACAGTCTAGACCGGTCAGACCCGGTCAAACCTGACAAAAGTCAACCCCTTTTTGTTTTATTTTTGTTTTTGTTTATTTATTTTAATTGAAAAATTATTTAAAAATACTTAAAAATAAGGTTTTTAAAGTTAAAAATTTGCATGAAACCCACAAAAATAAATCTAAAAATCTCATTAGAGCACTAATTAAAAATAATAATCTCAAATAAAATTTATTTATTTAATCAAATCATGTCGTTATTATTTAGGTTAGTTTTCCCTCGTCGGTTGAATCATAATATTCGTGCGCATTCATCGTCATCAAGAAACGCATCCACGGTGAGTGAATCTCTACAAATTCCCCGTTTTAATCATATTTTGGGGTGTATCATGTGTCGTACCATACTTCTATTTTATTTAAAACACTTGTGCATACATCATATCCGTGATCAAATGTGTATCAATTATTGTGTGAATTATATGTAAATTGAATTTCATCATTCAGTGCATACATTTCATTAGGCCCATCAGTTCCCCGTGGGATACGGGTTGAGCATCAGGAGCCTCATTAGATCGGCTCCGTTTGATTGAGCCTTGATCTCAAATACATCATCATCTCATGTCATATACTCATCCAAAGTGGTTTGTGTTTGTTTACATATATGCTTGCTCACATGTGATTAATGCACGAATTTTCCTTATTAAATAAAACAAGAAATTAGTTAAAATGTTTTATCAAGGTTCACTCGCCAACTTTTGTTGACCCAAAATCTCCCCCGTTTTACACATGATACAGGTGATCCAGCTGAGACAGGAAACACTTAGGAAGACCTAGAAGAATAAACAAGTTTATGCTTTGGAATAATTATATAGTTTCGTTTTCTTGTAATTGTATGAATTTTGTTTGGATACTTAAGTTTGTAATTTGAATTTAATAAATATGAAACATCTTAGTAAATATCATGAGCTTTGGTGATAACCCAATTATGCCCGACTTTTATTCCGCTACGGGTCAGGGTGTGACAGGTTGGTATCAGAGCTTGTGACTATAGGTATATAGGATAGGTGATTAGACCCTTAGAGCCTATACTATAGTTGATTAAATTTTAATTGTTTATGCGTTGCATGCAAAATTCATGATTTTATATGTTTCATGTTTATTTTCACACTCAATATTATGCAAGCACGCTCACAAATACATGTTATTATGCAATGCTTATCATAAATCATATCCTCATAACATATCATATCCATGAGAGCACACACCTCACGATTCCCTTGATTATTGCAATGATTTTTGTATTTTTCAAATCACATCAAAGTGAGTTCTCATGACGAGCATGTAGTAACTGGAAGGGTACGAGTACCGGTAGTCGGAACGTCCTGTCTAGGCTTGGCATTTGTATAAATCCAAAATAAAGGACCAGTTTGCCTACCATGGTTCATGAACTGTTCGCCGAACGTTTGGTTCGTTTGCAGCCCTGTAGGAAGCTAATTAGTTAAGGAATATTAATTCATACAGGTGAGGCTGAGGCAAAGGGATTAAGGAACTTGCTACAACCAAAGCGATGCATGTAGATCATTTTAGATTTAGCTACATCTTTTGCACCACCGGATTCTATATACGAGATATGTCGTCCGTCACGTAGCTTTATCCTTGGAGATGTAATAGGAGGTCCATCTGGAGATCCAAGCTTCTTGGGAGGTGGAGGAACAGCTGTTTGATACACCCATGAAGAGAACGCCGATAAGAAGACAACTATCCCTGAAACTGCAAAAAAAAATCATGATCAATGACAGTACTAGTAAGAATACTTTGTGTACTAAAGATGTGAAGATGATGAAACTAAAGAGATAGAATTAGGAAATCAAACTCACTAGAGGAGGTCTTTTTGTTTGCTTCTTTAACCATTGTTGTTGTTGTTATTTAAAAGGATGATAGAAGATGGAAATCTATTCACAGTGGGGATCAATCAACGAAAAGTCTGCTTTGGACTGCAATGAAATAGACGAGTGATAATTGTTAAAATACAAATATCTTGTTGTCTAATTATTTAACGTAAATAACGAAACATCTATAACAAATAAAAAGCAAAATAAGCTGTTTTTTTTAGTCAAAGACTAAGTTGGATAAAAGGAGAGACAATAGCGGGTGCATTTAATTCATTTAAAATAATTGGAACATCCGTAATGGTCGTTGTCCCTTAAATGGTATTTTTCATAAGGTCAACATCATAACGTCTCATGTAATGATTAAGGTTCTTTAATGCTCTTTTATTCATTACTTTCTATTTTTTTCCTCTTCATTTAGTATTATTCTAGAAATGTTCATCACTTTTCATGCCCATTACGCATAGCCTTAGAGAGAAAACGCTATGATTTTATTATAAGTTCAATCAATTAACTCAAAATAAGCATAAAAAACTAAAAAGAGAAAAGAAGAGCAAGACACAAGGTTTTAACCCTCAACCTAGAGTAAATACTATTTTTGTTTTATTTTCTGTTATGGGAGAAACTAAAAAAATAAATGTTTGCATAAGAGTTATGATAGATGGAAACTAATCCTGTAAAACATTAAAGAACAATGGAGAAGATGATCCAAAAACATATATCAGGAAAGAAAGCAAAGGAAAGAGGCGAAGGTGGCCATTAATTAGATCACATTTGGGATATATAATTATATATAAATAATGTAGCGTAAACCAAACCATGTGTATCTCGTGTACTCATGAGGGACCATCACCTTTCGGCATTTGATGCAATTATGTGATCAAACAATCAAGATAGAAATATCTAGAAGATAAGATGTGGGATCAGAAATTAACAACCAATTGAATTCAAATTAGGGGGATTGGATTTGAATAATCCAAATTTTGCCTATTAGTGACGTTAATCCCTGCTTAAGAAATTTATATTATTTTTCGGTAACAATTTTTTTAACTTGTTCTGTTGATGTAGATGATGTGGATGATGTAACAATCTCTCTCCATACCATTACCACCACCACACCATTGCCACCATTGTACCATCAAAGTTCAGTAACCCCATCACCTAACTAACATCACCATTGTTCTCCACCATCGTTCGTCACCATCCCCATCAAACTCTGCGATTGTTTCTTTCTCTAACTCAAAGATCAGTTGATTGCTAGAGAAAGAGATTGAAGTGTCTTCTGAAGACTTATGTATGTGATCCGAGAATTTTTGAAATATGGATTTTCGGAGACCGGGGGGCAAGGGGGTTGAGTTGATTTGGTCCGTCTCCAGTTAAATTTTCAAATTAACACTGAATCTTAGAAAGCTTTACCATGGCTTCTTTGATTCAGAATGCCAATAAGCTAAAAAGAAGATACTTAATCGGTTCAACAGGTTGCAAATTCTTTTTTTAGAAAATTTCATAATTGTTTTCAAAAATATCAAGTTGAGGGATTTTAATTGAAAGTAGGTTGGTTTTTTATGATATTTACTCAAAAAAATTTCCATACTACTTAAAAATAATGTTTAATTGCAAAATATAGAATACAAAATTAAAAAAATCATGATTTTACAGTAGTATAGTAATTATTATAGGGTAATTATAATTACTTTACAATTTTGTAAAGTAATTATGTTTACCCTATAAATAACATAATTACTCCAGTAGTGTAAAATCATGATTTTGTTTTTTTTTTAATTCTGAGAGTAAAATACGTGCTTAATAAGTTAGGAAAAAAATTTAAAAAAAAATTATCTCCTTCACTTCTTACGTTAAGAGTATTTTATGTGTAAAAACCCATTACAATAACTTAACCCTATATTTTAAATCTCTTTTGTTTAATTATTTTTTAAATTTATTTTGTTTTCTAAATGATTAGAGCATTTTGGTAACTTCATACATATTTAACCATCCACGGTAGCAGAAACTAAGGAGGTTCGGTTAAAAAATTAAGAGAATAAAATAGTTTGAAAGTTAGATTTGTTCTTAGGAATTTTTTAAGTATGGATTAAAGTTAGCCAACATGAATTTTCCTTCAATAATTATGTTCCTCTTTTCCTGCATTTATTCTCCATTTGTTTTATTAGAAAGAAATTTTATACATATCAATTCAAAGTGATGACGAACACTAATCTCAACTTTAATATTTTAATATTTCATTTACTTTTTAATTTTATATTCAAACATTTATGTATTTTCTTAAAATATTTTAATCATCATTCAATTTATTTTGTTTTATCATAATATATAAGTGTTTCTTTAACTTTTTAAAACATTTAAATCCGTATTAATATTTTCTTTTCAACATTGCGATATAAGTATTATTGAAAATGAACACCATGCCGTTGTGATACCAATAGAACCGAAAACGACGATGAATAGTAAATTTATTATTTTAAAGTATCTATATTTCATTTATACAACTCTGTACTAGTATTTATTTTTATTGTTTTTAATTTTGATAAGCTAACACGTACCCTACCGAACAAAATCGGTACCGGTACCCGTTTTCATTTTAGTGATTTCTAGTTTCAATAATTTTTCATTTATACAACTTGTCTGCGAAGATAAATGGATTTCGATACCAATTCCGTGATGATCTAAACCAATCGATACCATTCGACGACGACATAGATGTAAACACGTGTTGATTTCTATGGTGAGTGAGTCGTCCCGGTACTTTAGTAAATCAAGCTGATACCAATCGAATTTCGCAGTAATTTACCACCGTAACGCGCGATCAGTTAACCTAGTTAGCTATCAATTTTCAAGTACATACACTAGAGTATCAATTTATGTTTTAACAAAAGAGTTAAACACCCTCTTAGTATGATTTATGTATGGAAACAAAAAGTCCTTTATAATGCCGTGAGTATTTATAAGGCCCCATAAGGTCTTATAGTGGGAGTTATGTGATAAGTGGTAATTGTGTAAGAAATGAGGGTCAGGGGGTTATATAACTTGAGTGTGTAGTGGGGTTATACTCCTTCAATTATACATACATATATATATATATATATATATAGATAGATAGATAGAGGTTCATGTGAGAAGGATAAGAAAGATTATGGAGGTGACATGTGTCCCTATTTATTTTGGTAGTTTAAAGGTATAAGTGTAATTTAACTAATAAAATCTAATTATGAAATGAATATCTGCAACTGATTTTTGGCAGTTATTGTAGTGATTTTCGAATTTGAAATAACACCCTAACTTATAAAAACACCACGGCATGTATATTGAAGGCATACATCTTATAAAGAACAGAAATATAACTCATAAAAACACCACAGCATGTATATTGAAGGCATACATCTTATAAAGAACAGAAATATAACAAAAATAACACCATAACTCATAAAAACACCACAGCAGTTATATTGAAGGCACAAATCTTATAAAGAACACCCTAACATTGAATATAACATAAATAACACCCTAATATAACAACAGTCAATACTTTAATCTGAATCAAAACAGAAATAACACCTTAAATATATAAAAGCAGAAATAATTCAACATAAGTATATCAATATGGTACTCATATTAAAGATAAAAAAACACTCGTTATTATGGTGTAATTTTTTTTTTAAAAAAAGAGTTACATATAAAAAGTTATTGATGTTTAAAAAAGAAGCGGAAAACTTTGCATGTGTATTAATATTAGTTATTAATTTAAAAATATTAAATTGACCTTTATATCCTTAATCTAGAAAATTAGTTAGTTTAATAGTCAACATTATTTACAAAATTGCCACTATGATCTCAACCATTATATTAAATATCTAATTTTTCATATCATTCTCACACTTTTAAATTTTCTCACAATAACATCACCATATATATATATATATATATATATATATATATAGTGGAGAGTTCAAATGAGAAGAAAAATTTTGTAAGAATAAAAAGAATAACTTTTAAACCAATAGAAATTTTCCATTACTTCATTTAATGTGTGTATTTAATGTTATGAAAAAAAAGCATATAGGTCAATCTATAATTGTAATTAATTAGCTAATTAATTAAACTTGTAACTCATTTTTTTTCATATACTCTTTAAGATAAAATAATTTATGGTGTATGACAATTTTCGACATGTGTAGGATAAATTTTAGTATGTGTAGGATAAATTTTGAAATGTGTAGGGTAAATTTACATATGTGTAGGGTAAATTCCGGTAAATGTAGCACATATATAGGATAAATTTTGAAATGTGTAGGATAAAATGTTTTTGCTTTATTAATAAGAGATAACATAATTAATGAGAGGAGTTATAAACTATTTAATGTTTTATCATTATGTCTTTTCTTCTTTTTCTTCTCATATTAGATTTCTTCTCAAATGAACATTCCCATATATATATATACTATATATGTGTGAGAGAGAAAAAAAATGGTGAAGGGTATGACGCTATAACTTGAGTGTGTAGTAGGGTTATACCCCCTTCAATTATACAAGGAGAAGATCTGGCCTATAGCGCCCGCCGTAGCGGTGTTCGTCGGTGCTATAAGGCTTTTTAGGGGAGGTGGCGCTATACCAAGCCACACTACGAAGGGACTTAATGAGGTTGTTTCGTGTACAATCAAATGGCTCAAACACGATAGTTAATCAAAGACGATAAAGAGACCAAGAGGTTTAAGAACATAGTTCTTCTATTCAATAATAAACCAAAAACTACTAAAACATAAACCATAGACATCCTATTTATATGATTGGAATTGTAATTCAAAAGGAAACTATATAAGATAAAATATTTAATTTAAATAAATTAAGAGATAAATAAAGAGATCGGGTCTATCCGCATCATTCTCCCCATCTTCAAAAAAAACTCATCCTCGAGTTTTGCCTATGAACCAAAGCCATCTGGATCAAAAGGAACATCAACCTGATTCCTCCTTGTTATTATCAACATGACCCACCTAAACAACCCAACTTTATGAGTCGGCTCTTTCAACTTTAGATACGTACCTCCTGGGTCAAACGGGGTATTGGAGTGTATACCGTCCGTTATCGAATTAACTCGCTCAAATGGTTGAGCTCCAACCCAATAGTCATATAATTGTAAACCATGGATCTTGTTGCCTTTTTCAATAAAGTGATTGTATAGCTTAATAACTTTTGCGTCAATTTGATCAATACGAGACGGGGCATATAACAATGGAGTTTCTAGATACTCGACATCACAGCCTTTAACCAACTTTTGAAACAAAACATTGTTCCACATTTTTTTGCTCCACATGCATATTTTAAATCATTAACCACCAAGCCATGGGCATTTACATTGTTACTCTCCTTCTTGATACACTATGATAACCTCCACCTGGCCCACGTGTATACCTTACTACCATTTGATTTCAGTATGATATTATAATTATTATTGGAAACACCTCCCACCTTTGTACCAATCACAATATTTTTCTTTTGCATTTGAGAATTCGTCAAACCTTCCATATCGGCAAGATTGTTGTATAATGGTGCATGACCACCCGTAGCCGCCATATCACCACCAGTATTCATCGTTGGACCACGTTTAGTGATTGAATTATCGTCATAAACATCGCCGACCCCTTCTTGAGTGGATAACCTGTTAAGGACCTGATTGAATTTTCATCAAACATAGGCCCTTCATCATACTTAGACTCGTCTTGAGATTCGGAATGAGTTGGCTCATAGAACCAAGGGTTGGAATAGCACGAAGGATGCTCCTCCTCCTCGTTCTCATCGTCTTTTGCTTCCTGATTCGGTTTCATTAACATGCATCTTCCGTTTTAATTCAAGATCTCGGACTCGTTGATGGAGCCGTCTGATCTCTTCAAGATCCTGGACTCGTTGTCGGAGCCGTTTGATCTCTTCAAGATCTCTGACTCGTTGTCGGAGCCGTTTGATCTTCAGATCTCGTGGATCGTAATAGACTCCATTGCTGCCTCGGTCGGCGAATCTACGAATAAGGTGTCGATCTTCGCCACGAACACATGAAACACCAATGTTCTTGTCGATGCCTCGGTCGGTGACTCTTCGAACAAGAAAACACTCACCTTCACGTAGAGCCATTTGATACACCATAGCTCTGATATCAATCAAATTGTTCAAATACAATAGTTAATCAAAGACGATAAAAAAACCAAGAGGTTCAAGAACATATTTCTTTCTATCAATAATAAACAAAAAAACTACTAAAATATAAACCTAGACATCCTATTTCCATGATAGGGATTATAAATCAAAAAGAAATTAAATAAGATAAAATATTAAATTTAAATAAATTAAAAGATAATTAAAGAAATCGGGTCAATCCACATCATTTAATAAAATATTATTTTGCACCCTATTTACAAATAGATTTTTTCAGAAAGATTTTTCAAAATCGAGTTACATTGACTATAGAATTTCAATATAACATTTTGAGTTATTATAATTACCATTTAAAAATCATCTAAGTATGATTCGTATGATCATGATTACAAGAATGAAATTACAATAAGTAACTAAATAACTAAGCAATTTAAGTAAATAGAAGATTATGTAAGAGATGACTTAATCAAAATAATTTTATTTAATGTTCTATTTTTGTCAGAGGACAATATGAATGTTTTATCATGTTCCATCAACACACTAAATGGGTTATACGCTTCTCCACTTGGTGTTCTTTTAACATGTTAATCTCATCCTTAATCATGTGCTTTGTTTTGTGTTGTACAATATAACACGAGAGTTATTATAATTACCATTTGGAAATTTTTTAATTTTAAAATTAGAATTTATTGTACAAATAATATGGTCTAAAAAGACCCCTTGTCTTTATGACAATTTATCGTTTCCAGTCAACTTTTCAACAATGTGGGCAGCTGGTTGGATAAAAATAGGGCCTTTAAAAATGTTTATTAATTTGCTAAATGAAATAAGTTATAAAAGTAAGGTTTTACAAATTTGAATGATCGGAATTTTGGAATTTTGAATAATTAGAAATTTGAATGTTTGAAAGTATGTTGGTATATGAAACTAGAGGTGCACAAATCCGGTTTTTGTTAATACCCGTTTCCAGGTATAGAACTGGTTCTAGGTATGATCGGGTATTGGAAATTTGGGTATTAGTAGAAACTGGGTAGGGTTCATGTAGGTATTGAAGAGAAAAGCCATACCCTATGAATCCGGATAGAGGAATAATCGGGTTCAGGTATAACCCGGTATTGGAATCGGGTATTAATACCTGATTTTAAAAAAAAAAAAAATTTATTTTACATAAAAATAAATGCGTTTAGAAATTAAATTTGGTTTGTAGTTTATAAAAGTAATTACAAAAATTATAATAACATAAATTCACTCAAATACAATTTACTTTTTTTATAATATGCATTTTAAAAAAACTTAAATATAGAAATTGCCAAGTAAACATAAAAATATACCTTAAAATTTACGTATTCTATCATGTATTAAAAAAACTGGTATCGAGTATAGGGTATAACGGGGTTCGGGTATAGAGTATGACTGATTCCGTGTATTTTCGGGTATAAATCGGGTACGGTTTCGGTTACGAGTATTGAGCTCAAAATGTATACCTTGTCCATACGCTACGGGTAGGGTCGAGTTCGGTTACCAGTATACAATACCCGGGTAGAAAAATAATCGGTTTCGGGTTTTTCTATCGGGTTCGGTTCCAGATACGGGTTTTTTTTTTTGCACCTCTATATGAACTAGTAAATTTCCTGAGAAGTAAGAACATACAATTAGGCCGAGAAAGAGAGCAGGCCGTGACCCGCAATCCAAGATGGGTTGAGCTACACAATTTCTGGGCTTTGATTTGGTCCCAAAAACCCTGGCCAAAGTGGTCCAGAAAAGACTGATCTGAATTTTAAAGAGCCATATCGGTTGAGCCCAGGCCTTAATCAAAATTTTAGATCATTTTAGACGAGAATAGTTAGAGCTTAGGCTTTTTTTCGTTTTACATTTTTTTTTTCAATCTGGCATTTGATTTTGATGGAAAACGGAAGCAAATATAATAAATAAAGATAAATTCTTAAGAAAAGTGGTTGATAATCGAATGGCTTTACAACGGTACCTTCTATAGGGAGTTATAAATTTAACATATTTCCAAAATTACAAATTAATTAATCTATAATCTATAAATTATAATAAATCAAAATCATCTTAGGCCACATGACTTTCTCTTAAACCATTAGTTGTCACATGTCATTATTATACTTTTTTCATATTTTGATTTATAGTAGAGAAAACATAACATTTTTGTTGCTCTTCTTTTATCACAAATTTTAAAGTAATTAGACTTTTCTATTTGTGCAGATAATTTTCCTTTTGAATGTGATTGCAAATCACAAATCTTAATAAACAGATTTAATAAATATAATGACCTTTTAAAATATATCTATAATTGTAACTAATATAAACAGACTTGTAAAAATTATAATATATATTTTACGCAATTAATATAGTTTAAATTGTCTTTTTTGTTTAAATAAATTAATAAAATCATTACCTTTTGTATATTGTTATTATTTTTTTTTTAATAAATTTTTGAATGATAACTAAATATCATTTACATATTTAAAATGTTTGCATATCTTATAAATAAACAACAATTTGATATTTAGCAAATGATTATTAATAAAAGTCAAACACAATCACTATCAAAGGTTTGATTGTACTTAAAGGAATCAGTTTTTACTCATGACAGTATGTGACATTATCAAGAATAAAAAGAAGACACAAAGTCAAGTTATTAATATTAGACAAAGATAAAAATGTTACAAATAAGACGGAAAATGTAGTGTACAAAGAAATATTAGAGATTTATTGATTGCTTATATGTTTTTAAGTTACCAATGAGGTTGGTGACCCATTGACAAAGGCATAATCCTTTAGGTACACTTAGATTTGAAGGTCTTAGATTCAAGCCTTCAAGTCTCACATACAATAGGAATATAAAGAACAAAAAAGAACTTTTATATAATTTAACTTTTTCTCATATTTAATGCATCATTTCGTTTTATTATAAATGAATTATATTACATATTATATAAAGTAAAATATATTGTATAAAACAACCTATTTTCCATATTTATTTGTTAATGAGAAGCAACTTCGGGTTAAAGAGTGTGGGGTGTTAAAATCTGTTAATAATCGTAACACGGGAACCAATTGTGAGGATAGTAGCATCTATATTTATGTGTAATTGATCAAATCAATAGATTTATAAGAAGTATTTTCCTTTATACAGCCCGTGTAACACACTGGATTTTAAACTAGTAATTATTGATACTAAGACAATAAATTAAGTTGTAAATTAGGTTAACCGGTGATTAACACTTTGAACTAAATAAAAAATTGGTTGAAGATTGCAAAATTTGGGAAAATTATTGATTAGCAAAATTGAAACTCTCATTCGTGGAATGGTAGGACAGCCACCCAAACCACCTATGGCTAAATATGTGGTAACTAGGGATGAGGAAATGGTATCGAGAGCCTGAATGAAGGTCCAATGGGCACAACCAAGTCTTGTTAGGAGTCCATGTTTAATTGTGCTTAAGAGTTGTAATGGGTCCAACTTCAGAGGAGGTTACAACATGGTAAATTAAATGGGTCATATAAGATTGGTAAAAGCAATTGTCGAACAAGAGGCAAGTTTGGAGGCTTTGTTCTGGGTTGTGTTATGATGGACCAATAAACAAGTATGGGGAGGTAATTCGTAGCAAGCCCACTGAGATTCAAAGCCTCGCTCGAGGCACCATGTCAATTGAATAACACGCTTAGAAAGAGTGGGGTACAAGTGTGGGTGACGCCAATGGCGCAGAGGGTCTCCATCAATTCCATAATCATGAGACTCGGGCTTTTAAAACCTAGCTTCTTTACCTGTTTTCCCTCCCTTTACGGTTAGTGGTAGGGTTTGGGGTATATCGTGAAACTAAAGTGGCATCTTTTCCAATAGAAGTTAATGCGTCAGTTGTTCTCTCGGAGAGAATAATGAAAGGCAGGAATTCCTGTACTGGCTTCATGAAGATGGTTCGATGGATAAGGATAGTTTTAGGTGTCTATAACAATGGGGATTGTTTCTGGAAACTGTTGGCTATGGTTTCTGGTGATGATAGAAAAAGGGTCACACCGGATTATCTCCATGTAATCATTTTCGTTTCATATAGTTCTTTTCTAGGGATAGTATAGGGTTTGTGGTTCGGCGGGTTATTCGAACGTTCGTCATCCTTGGATCAGTGGGAATGGCAATGGCAATGAAGCACTTGCAAGGGTTGGGAGGTTGGTTTGTGTCATCCGTTCCATGTTGTTACTAAACTCTGTCGATGCCATTGATATGCTACTCACCAATTTTAGATTGTTGCTAAAGAAGTACTTATTTTTAGTTATTACTAAAGAAAATAGCTACTTATAAAGATGCCACTTGTTCAAACTTTTAAGACCACTGTATACCAAACAGAAAAGTTTGGGGGCAATAATGTAATTAATAGTAAGTTTGTTAGTCAAGGAAGGTGATTTTGTAATAGTTAGAAAGTTGATTTTGGCACCGGCGACTTTAACAATTGCGGGGACAGCTTTGTTAAAGTCTTCTGGGCACATCCTTTATAAGGGCAACTCATCTTCTTGATTCGGGGTCCAAAAGTGTGTGTCTTGAAAGGTATTTTTGTGAGAATCAGGAGTTTAAATCATTGTATTCAATGGATTCATGTTATGTTTGTTTGGTTTTCATCTAGTTCATCTTATTTTTTGTTTGGTTTTTTTTTTTTGTTCAAACACCTAATCAATAGGTGTTTGGATCAGAAATTAATCACTAGCACTATAGATCTTGGTTTTGGACATAAACCACTGCCATTTAAACTCGAAGGTTATAAAAGTTTTGACTGAAATAATAAGTTATAATTGATAGCAATTTGTTACTATCAAGATAAAGCTACAATATAGGAGAGTTGCGTTGTCAGCAAGAGACTTACCGCTGATGTAGTAAGTAACTACGTATGGCATGATATCACTGACAAAAACTTATTAAATGATGAAGATTTCATTAAAGGGGTCACTCGAGCTAATACAAGTGGTCAATAATGTCAATTGTCATTGATGGGGTAAGTTGCCACTCATGGTAACTTATAACTAATAAAATACCAATGGAACTTGTCACTAGTGGCAAGTTACCACTATGAAGATTGGAACTTGTCACTAATCGCTAGTTACATCTAATGAAGATAAGGTACTTGCCAATGATGACAAATTACCTCCAAAAGAAGACAAATGACGAAGGTTGTCACATGTCAACCAACAAATTGATGAAGATCATGGCTGCTCAACCTATTTGGAGGCCTAAAGCAAAGTAAAAATTGGGGCTCTTTGATGTTCTAAAAGTAGTTAATTAAAAACAACTCAAATTACCCTAATTCAAGACTCAAATTTAATCTAGACTCCTAAACTATACTAAACATACTAACCGGCAAGTGAACCGATCAATTGTAGAACAGCATTAAGCAAGTCCGGATTATCGAAACCCACATGACTCTCTAATTACTATGACTACTAATTTAGACTCAACTACACACTATGTATATTTAAAGGGGGGGGGGGTTGCTAATAAATCATAAATTAACCGAATAAACTAAAAACTACTAAATTGGAATGACCAAACTATGAACTTTTAGGAAATTTGGGATTTATCAAGAAATAATGAACTAGTCAGCTAGGTTGATTTAGACTACTACCCTTTAATTTGATAATAATAATCAGTGAATATTACAAGGAGCTTAACACATAAAGTTAGGTTTACCAAATAGGACCACCGACCTCTTAGAAAGACACCTGCGATAACCTACCTTTTATTTGTTTACCGGTCCTAAAGATTTCTTTTCAGTTATCTTTAATCAGCAAAGTGTCTAATTATTAATTACCTCTCAATAATAACCTAGACTAACTACAATTTCTAGTTTAGATTAACTGATTCATTATGATAAGGAAACTAGATTCGGAATTTCTCAAAACCCTAGACCTAACAATTTACTAAATTAATTCAGCCAACAATTGTTATTTCTCAATAACAAGTTAGGTAAATGACAAATTTGATTTATAATTCATTCAATTGTTTCCCCGGTTTTATTGGCCAATTTTACCGACAACTTCACGAATTCTTAAGAACACGAAAAGTAACATAACATATTCTATGAAGACATCCACCTAAGTTCATGCAAAACAAACACACAATCATAAACAAGCAAAATCATGCAAATACCCTAAACTAGATAATTAAAGTTGTGATCCTTACCAATTAAACATTCAAACCATAAATTAAATTAAAACAAATCAAAGTTTCATAAAATCCATCATCCAAAACCTAGGCAACTGAATAAAATCTAGCCTAATAACATGTTTGAAAAGCAAATTAAACAAGGTTTATAACAAGGTAGCATAATCAAGTAAAACAAGGAAAGCAAAGGTCAAGATTGGTATGATAAAACCGTGAAAAACTCCTGCCTTGAACTCCCTTGATCACCCACACAATCCTTGCAGCCTAGATCTCCTTCTCTTAGCTCCAAATCTCTAGAAAATTGCTCCCAAAAAGCTCTGGTTCGTCCAAGTTTGTTCAATATGAGTTTGACTTCAATTATGAGTGTTTTAATAACAAAACAAGTCCAATTTTAATTTGGTTTCAAAACTTTCTGGATAAAAGACCCTCTCGCCGGCCGCGAGAGGGTTGGAGTGTTCTGGTCGCGCCCCGTGACCGAGGAGGAATCCTGCTGATAATTATAACTCTCTCGCGGGCCGCGAGAGAGATGAGGTATACCAGTCGCGCCCCGCGACCGAGTTATAAATCCCTATTTTGCGTTTCGTTTTCTCGTTTCCGATCCACTCACATCCCGGCTCGGTTCTTTTCACCATTTTCGCTCGTTTTTCCCATCCTTCCAACCGTTTTCACGAACCAAGACCTGCAAAACGCATTTGGATTAAAAGTATATAAATTCTTGACAAACCGAAATGAAAACACGCTAAAATTATACAAACTCTACAAGATAAATGGATGTATTATTCAATACATCAAATATCCCCACACTTGCTCTTTTTTCGCCCTCGAAAAAGAATTGTGCATAAACGGAATCATAACCAAACAATTACTCGATTTCAAAAATTACGGTTATTTTCATTAGGGAACAAGATTTATGTTAACCGCGATTGCAAGTATTAGATCCACTTAAACTCAAAATTCGGTTCAAACCTCTTATCATGTGAATTTAGTTTAAGTGCGGTCAATCTACCTAGGGTCTCACACTAGAGTCCACAGTATCCCTAATCCCACCTCAAGCTTATGGAACAAAGGAACGAATTATTTAAACCCTTTTCTAACCGTTTTATACCAAAAAATAAAGAATTTAAAACCAAGCAATTTTCTTTTCTCTCTTTTTTTTCATTTTAGCATTTGATTTCTTTTTGCATATCTAACCTAGAGGTTGTCTCAACCAGAGTCACCATCCTCGAGAGCGACAACGTGGGCTTCGATACTTAAAATTTCAACTAATCCTAGAGGGATTCTCAATCAGAGTCACCATCCCCAAGAGAGATTCCATAGGCCTCGTCTACTTTTCAATCAAGCTAATTTTTTTCTTATTTTCTTCTTTCTTTTTACGTGATTAAAAATTCTAAATATTTTAACTTATAACGGCATTCCTTATACTATTTTTGGCGGTTGTTTCCCGTTTTTCCTAGATGAGTACCCACCAGTAGACCGGCAATTAAGGTATATTAATTTCAAAGAAAATAAGAATCGAATCGAGCCTACTCACATATCCCAAGTTAGACACAAACTCACCCTTTTATTTCTCATATTATAATTATTTGAAACCGAATAAAAAATAATTTTTCTATCATTTTCCGTTTAAATTCATGCAAACTTCTTTTTCAAAAGACATTTTCAGATTTAAAAAAAACAAATCAAACTACTACACTAACATTATCAAACTACTACACTAACACTACTCTACTATCTCATCCCCACACTTAAATTTTTGCATTGTCCCCAATGCAATGACAAGACAACCTAATACTCAAAATAAAACAAAAACCAAATAAAGAAAGAAAGCAACACAATCCAAAAGGGAAGCGACTTAGCTGACAGTGCAAGACTGTCGATATGGTAGTCAAAGCACTCGTGCTCTCCAAATAGAACGCGCTCAATGTACCACTCTCAAAGCTCTCATGCGAACGGAACAACAGACAACATCAACCTATCACCATGCACTTACAAAACATAATAATGATAAAGCAAAATAAATAAACTGTTTTGCAAGATTGTTCACCACATACCCAAACCAGCAAACACCACCCACGAAGTAAATTGTTTGGAATTACAAACCATCAATAATTTAAAACAGCAGAAAAGAAAAAAAATAAAGATAAAGCTCCTCAGCTGCCTCAATCGTCTTCTTCTGACTCTTCTGACGCCTCAAATACCTGATATGGTTGGACGTCCTCCATGCCCCCAAACTGACTTGACCCTGCCTGACCACCTGGATGCTGAAAGTAGGATGGGATTCCCATGTTGAGATTCTGCATCATTTACCGCATCCCATCTTCTAGCCTCCTATGGCTAGCCTCATGCATGCGCCTACTCTCTAACATGGTCTGGCGAACTCCGCCAAACTGTTGGTCAACATAGCCTCGCAAGTCACCGAACCCCGTCTCCATCCTGTCATATAGAGAATCTAAAGTCAATGGGTCCGGGCGAGGCTCCCGAAGAGGATACGGTCGTCCTGGCAGTTCCTGGCGCTTAACCGGCCGCTGATTTCGAGTGGGATGCTCGCCTGCATAAAAGATGCAACTTTGGATCTGGGAGGCGGTTGCACTTGAGGTCCCTGGCGGACTGGCAGCCAGCTAACCGCTCTTGGGTCGTCAAAATTCCAGCAGCCTGGAGCACTCGAATGCTCATGACACAGGGGGCGGGGCGCTTCTCTCATTCTGTCTTGGGGTATCTTTCGAACACCCCTAAACTTTCGGCTAAGCATGTGATCAAGGGCCCGCAATAAACCCTTGCCCTGGGGCCCCAGTCCACAGTCGCTTCCTCGACCATGCAAATATCATGGCCAGGTTTGCCGGCCTTCCCTCTACCATACACATCAAACAAAACAAACTCACCTGGTTAACCTTGTTGTCCACCTGCCCTCTTCCAACCAGCGTAGCGGCAAGAATCTTATGGTGAAACCAATGAATTTGATCAGTAATGTCACTCGCCACCATGTTGTTGGAATATGGGGCGGAAGAGATTGTACCCCAAAATCTGGCGAGCTCGTCTGTCTGGACACTACGGGAGTGCCTCCTTTTGAAGACCCCCTGAAGGCTCGTGGCGAAGTCCAATGCCTGAACCTCCTCTTCCGAGTATATTTGCGAGGCCACCGCAAACTATGGGATTGTCATCTCAAAAACTTGCCTCCCCAAGGCAAACGAGACAGCATCACTCTCGTTGAACTTACCCTGCTGGTATTCGAATGTGGAGTGAAACTCATAGGTGATCTCTTTGTATTGTCTCGCTCCGCAGTCCAACACCCTTCGGAACTTGTCCCCTAACAACTGCTCAATTCGACCCCTTTGACCCAAATTGTTAATCAAATCCCAATCGATCCTTCTGTAGGGTAGCAACTCATAAGTGACCAGGTTCGAAAGCCTTTCCCACTCGTGTGAGTCTAGATCAAACTGCAGAAGAGGACTGTCCACAATTCTCGTACTCTGCCCGTGGGGAACACCGTCCCCCCGGTATCTGATTCTGCGTCGGCCAAAGTATGAAGGTTGATGTGACGCATCAGCGGGGTCACCTCTCTGACGAGGTGTTGGTCCCCTCCTCTTCCTTCCAGCCCTGCTTGAACTACTTTCTCTCAGATATCTGCATAAAACACAAGTAAGACAAGCACGACATTAGAAAAAGGAAACCACATAAGACAAATGACCGTATAGCATTTCATTCGCGGTCATGGTTCGCAAAAGATAAACAATTTATCACATAGCTTAAGATACATTTGAAAAGAGTGTAACATTATTAATTTCATAAAAAACCGAATCTCGCCTGAATGGAGATTGAGTACGGGTGAGATCGAATCTTATATGCATGAGCATCCAAATGTTACTAACCTCCCGAAAACATATCAAAAACCATACAACTACCCCTCTCTCGGCACTTTAATTGTCCTCAAGTAAACCAAAGTGCCTAAACATGAGCCAACATTGAGTGTAAATCTAAAGATAAAACAGTTTGAACATGGCAGAATTAACGGTTGACGATCTTAAAAATCGGATGTTTAATAACAATGTTAACCAACCCTCATCCCCACACTCAATGTTGGACTTCACCAAACTCGCTAAGAAAGAACCTGCATGTACTTAATCTACCCACATAATGAAACAATTATCACCATCAGAACTCAAGTCCGACCCAGTTTATCCCAACCCGCAATTTAACCTAACATGCAACTATCATAGTATCAAACACCAAAATAAACGCAACAACTATATATATGATGAAGATTTAAGCATAAAAGTTGCGAAAAACCATACCTTGGTGTAGATCTGTAGGAACTAGTGCACAAAAATTGAAAAATTGAAACACCGGTGAAAAGCACGGTTGAAAGGAAAAAACGGATGGTATCACTTAAAGATGGGTGAGGATTGATGTAATGAAGAAAAGGTGGAAGATTTCTATGGATTTGGGCTAAAATGGCGATTTTTTGGTGAAAACTGAGATGTAGCCGCAATGGAAAATGGTGAAGAAAGCGGGAAATGGGTATAATATGGAGTCTAGGGTTTTTAAAGTGCAGATAGGGTCTCTCGCGGCCGCGGAGAAGCATCTAAGTCTCTCCGCCCGAGAGTGAGTGATGGTTCCGGTGATTGTTGACTCTCTCGCAGGCCGAGACCGAGGAGGCCTATGCCTCTCGCGCCCCGCGAGAGGCTTGTTTTCACAGAAAGTTTCCAATTGTTTCAAGTTTCATGCCTTAGGAAAATTTTTGAAAGCTTAATGTTGGCTATTTTAGCTTAAGGAACCACCCCCGCTTTACCGAATTTATCAAACGTACCTTCAATTTTCCGCTCTCCATCAATGATGCGTGATATGACCTACAAAAACCAACTAAGCCGACCCATACACAAACACACACAATACGAAACATGGATTAAATAAAAACACGAAATGCAATTAACTACCAAACTGTAAATACTCTACACTCGAGCCGAAACCCAAGAACCTACGCGGTATGAGGTTGGAACTTCGAGAGGAGTCTCCTCCGTCTTGGTGGGATCTAGCGGTCCTCTGAAATAGTGTTTCAAGCGATGCCCGTTGACCTTCCACGTCCCTCCGTCAGCTTCATCTTTCATCTCTATAGTTCCATACGGGAATACCTCATTTACCACATACGGGCCAGACCATTTGGACTTCAGTTTGCCCGCAAACAGTTTCCATCGCGAGTTATATAAAAGCAATTTGTCGCTGATTTGAAAATCTTTCACATTCTTCAATCTCCTGTCGTGCAGTGCCTTGGTTTTCTCCTTCAAGCTCCATAACCGCTCATACGCCGTGTCCCGAAGTGCTTCCAACTCGTGAATTTGAAAGAATCGTCGCTTAGCCGCTTCGGTGAAGTCCAAATTCACGGTCTTCAATGCCCACAGTGCCCTATGCTCAAGTTCGACCGGGAGATGGCAGGCTTTACCGTAGACGATCATGAAGGGCATGGTGCCTAGCGGTGTCTTATAGGCGGTGCGAAACGCCCATAAAGCATCATCCAACTTGTCGCACAGTCCTTCCGACTTTTGCCTAACGTCTTCTCAAGAATCCATTTTACCCCCCGTCCACGTTCTCCACTTGGCCGCTCGTCTGCGGATGATAAGCGGTGGAGAGGAGGTGAGTGACACCGTAGCGCGCCAATGCCTTTTCCATAATGGCATTGCAGAAGTGCGTGTCACGGTCACTGATAATAACTCGTGGGGTACCAAAACGGGTGAACAACTTCTTCAAGAATCACACCACCACTCGGGCATCATTTGTGGGTAAATCTTGAGCTTCAACCCACTTGGAAACGTAGTCAATGGCCACAAGGATGTATCGGTTCCCGCTAGAGACGGGAAACAGTCCCATGAAGTCAATCCCCCAAACATCAAAAACTTCAAGAATTTGGATCGGATGTTGGGGCCTCGTCCTTGGATGAGATGTTGTCGGTGCGCTGGCAACGATCACACGTCTTCACAAACTCTATAGCGTCTTTCACTACTGATGGCCAATAAAAATCGCAATCAAAAACCTTCTGTGCGGTGACGTGCAGACCATGATGACCTCCTGTCAGTCCTCATGCACGTGCCTTATAATCTCCGCCTCCTCTTCTCTACTAACACAATGCCTCAGAATTCTGTATCCCCCTACCCGAAATAGAAATGGGTCGTCCCAGATATAACGCCTGACATCGCAAAAGAATTTCTTCTTCTACTGCGTGGTCATCCCCTTCAGTACCACTCCATTAACTTAACAAAATCGTTAAATTAGTATGAAATAACCAATGTACCCTTGTAATTTAATAACAAAAGTTTTAATACTATATTACACAACACCCCTCGTATTTGGTAATTTAACGTTTTTAAATATCTCTTTCCTTTTAAATAAAAGGGTGTAATGGTCATTGCGCACCAATTTAATGGATTTTTCAAAGTCTACGGTGAAAATGACCAAATAGATAAATTTCTAAAAACGTTTGAACTAAAAGTACTAAATAGATGAGATTTATAATTTACTTGAATATTAATCACCATTTCAAGTACCCTCTCAAAGTTGTAAAACTTACTCTAAATTAAAACACAATTTGAATACAAGTTTTTAACTCAATAGATTCCAGTTTTCAAACCTACCATACTTGACTGCCCTGACCAATATCCATACTTTAATTTTCAAAAAATTCTCTTTAATGATAGTCATCATAAGAATTGTCTCTTGACAAACTGAGTCTTATGTTTACCGATTTGTGATGTGACAAACCGAGTCCAATATGATCGTACCGGCCCAACCAAAAAATCATTTTATTTATGTGTTACTAACATAATATATATATATATATATATATATATATATATATATATATATATATATATGTTTGTTGAAGGGCCATAATAATAATTTTATTTTTAAAATAACATATAGTTTTTTAAAATATTTTATTATTTTAATATTATAATACATTATTATTATATCTACTTTTAACATATTTTTTTCCCTTTTGTCATTACTTTTTGCTTTTCATAGTTTTTTTTTTCTTTTTTTAAATGATATTACCCATTCTAATATTTGTCTTTCGAAACAACATACTTCATTTCAAATATCGTTTGTTTAACATTATAATTTGTTCCGTTTCGCCGCAATGCGCGACACTAATAAAACCTAGTATACATTATTTTTCATCTTACATAATAAAGTTTTATTCCAGGATAAACTAGTAGTTAGACCTGCGGGTCAACATGTTTATAGTAAGGTGGCTAAAGCTTGCAATCAACCAATTTTTTAATAACAAATTGCGATGGCAAAACTTACATACATCGATTATCAAGCATTTCATTACTATAAGATAAAGTGAGTATTAATGCTTATTATCCACTACTTCATCAATCATTCTTGATAATTTCCAAAAGAACCACCAGAAGCAAATTTCTACATAAGCAAATAGTGGGTGACTCAAGATCAGCTAAAGCACCTATTTTTGGCTGTACCAAAATGCATTTCCATCAACCAAGGGGCAACAACTCACTTCCCTCCACATATAAAAACCTATTGACGGTTATGTGCCAAGATGTACCCAAACATTCGAGTCTCAGTAACCTAAATCTCAAAATTTTGTAACCAGGTCTATATGTTCATGCATTTTAAAAGCAGTAGGTCCAATCCGAATGTCAAATTACAAACAAATCTAGTTAAACACTAAGATCAAGTAACATATAAAAGCAATAAACTCGTAAAAACGAAGAATTTTGGTATTCAACAACCAACTATACTAGACGAAACAACTTATTCTAGTTTGTTCACGACGCACCATTATACAGCTAGTTCTTATTGTTAAAAATTTCTTTGAGAATAGCATCACCCATCCCATCTTTAAACGCAAACATGTGTCCTTCACCCGCGACCTCATGATACTTGATCCATCCAAGTCGTCGAGCTATATAACGTTGCAGTGTCACAGGCACCATGAGGTCTTCATCACCCGTCCATAGATGAACAGATCCATTATTGTCTATAAATGGGTTTTCTAGAGCGACTGGATCAAATTCCCACTTCCCAACCAGTTCTCCTTGCTGTCTTGGTAGTGAAGCCATCAACTTTCCCTTTTAACATATATAAATCTTGAAATAAGTAATAGAAGAGTATTATACATATTGTAAAAACATAGTGCACACAGGTGGCGGACCCAAGATATTTTTCTTTATGTAGGACAATTTGGGAGCAATTTTTAAGGGGGCGATGAGAATTTTTGCATAAAGTTTACACTAACTTTTTTTAGGATAACCCCCCCCCCCCTCCCCCCGAGTGCATGTGATTTTTTAGTCCATACCAGATTTGGATCCATTGTACCATATAGCTTTGATAGAGTTTCCACGTCAGTGGAAGAAAAAACAACAGGGTTCCGGTTATGATAGAAAAACCAGGAAACCATGTCTGAGTGTTCCACCAGTTGGTCAACCATGGTAGATAGTGTGCGACACGCAAAGACCATTGATCTTGTTGAAGTTGCTTAGAATATGCTTCAGTTGTTAAGTTTGAAGGTAGGTTGTGCCACCAGTAATTGACAGCAGGAGAAATAAGAATCGCTCCTGCTAGCCTGTTTATCATGCACAGAATATAAATAAGAAACCAATTATAGTTAGGGGTGAATGAGTGTTCATAAACCGTTTGAAACCAACTAAACCACTTAAATGGAAGAAATCGGCTGGTTTGAATATGGTCCAGTTCATGGTTCACTTTAACGGTTTAAATTTTGAAACCGGGCCTTTAACATTCATTGTTATCTTTAGATTAAAATACAAACTTATGCTTTTTTAAAAAAAATAGATACATTTTTTTGTCTAAAACAGCAAAACTAGCCAAACCCGTGAAAACAGGCCGGTTCGGCCCACCCAACAAACCTATCCGGTTCAGTTTGCATTGTCCCAAACTCGTATTAAGTAACATTTGTCGAAAACGGGTTTTCCAAACCCGCTCCATTTGTAATCGAATATCAAGTTATAAATGTTCGTTGCGTATTTATGCCTATTTTGATTTTTAATGTTACTTAATTAATAAACAAACTAATCTATAAAAGTTATAACTGATAAAAAGTAAAATAAAACAATTAAAAATAAAATGAGGCTGCCGAGACTCGAACCCGGGTCAGCCGGAAGAGATCTCAAAGACTTAACACTCACACGCATAACCACTCCGCCACTTGTTTGTTTTCTGTCATCTATGGGAAACAAATAAATCTTATAGTCAACCATAAATCAACCGGTTACGCCAACCGTAACTGAAATCGGTCACCAAACGTCCAAAGGCGTTTGATTACTCGCGGTTCACTGAGTTTAACCGATACACCGACAATTCCAATCAATTTTGCTTTGAATGAAACTTGAATTCGGGAGTGAATCGGTTTAATAACCGAAAATTTTCAATTCTTGGATTACTTCAATCCTTGTCCTCTCTCGCGACTCAAAATACTCTGCAAGACCACCAATTACATTTCCGCACACTTTTCAGTCCATCGGAGAAGCTTTTTGAACTCGCCGGAAAGTTTCTGCAGGTCGTCGAAAACCGTATTCTTCATCAAAACGGTAAGTCTTTCAATACCGTCATGGTCTATCAATTGTTAAGCTATTTTCTAACTCAGACCTTTCAATTGAAATCAAATTCAGACGCTGTTATCGGATAATTCCTGCTCGCCGGAAAATCTCTGAAAGTTCTTATCTTACTCTGTGAAACGGTATGGGCATTCAAACACCCTGTTAACGCTTGTTTAGCACTTCAATTCCACGATTAGCTAATCAAAACAGTTAATTTGCTTGCTCAGTTGAAGTTCATAAAAACAGAGCCGACACCTTGCCGGAATTCTGTGATAAATCGTTCACCGGTATGTTTACTTCTAAATATCGTCTCTGTCATTTCATATTACTCTGTACAATGTTTATCAATCGAATTAAACAAGATATAATGGTGTAATCGCAGTCTGAAATTCTGAAATGAAGAAGACGATGATAGTTTGATTATAAGTTTAATAAAATCTGGATATTATCTCGGGTTAGACACACAGTCCAGCGGTGGACTGTGTGCAGATACATATCACACGCCACGAGTTCGATCCCTGATACACGCACCCTCTATGTAATAAAAACGTTTTATTTTTCTAACTGAACCGGGTTAATTTACGTTAGTTGTTAAGTATAATAAAAATTTGTATATTAACCAAGTTAGACACACAGTCCAGCGGTGGACTGTGTGTAACGTTAAAGCACAGGTCCCGGGTTCGAGACCTGTTAGTAACACCGGTTCGATGATTTAAAATGTTTTTGAAAATAAAAGAATTTTGGATAAGCCGAGTTAATATATAAGTATAATTAAAAACAGAATTATTTCGGGTTAAACACGTAGCTCAGTTGGTAGAGCTGCGTGCACGCGTACGGGAGGTCTCGGGTTCGAGCCTCACCCAGCGCATGTATTTACACAATAAACCGGTCAAACAGTCAACAAGTCAAACGGTCAACGGTCAGCGAAAAAGTCAACATATTTTTATATTTTTAATTATTTAATTTAATTTAAAAATCAATTAAAAATACTTAAAAATAATGTTTTTAAAGATAGGAAATAGTCTTAAACTCGAAAAAATATATCTAAAAATTCTATTAAAATCCTTAATAAAATCCACTCATTTACTATTTTTTTCCGTTATTATTTAGGTTAGTTAATTCTCGTTGTTCCGCTCTTACAACTCGTGCGCATCTCACCATCTCCAATCAAACGCACCCAATGTGAGTGAATCTTTACAAATTCCCCGTTTTAATCACGTTTTTGGGGTGTATCATGTGTCTTGCCATTTATTATACTTAAATCATTGTGCATACATCATACCATGAACAAATGTGCATTCAGTTTGATTCAATTGATTGTGTGGTTATTGTTAGATTTAATTCATTATTTTCAGTACATGCAATTTCATAGGCCGCCGCTCCCCATTACATTATGAGCGTTGAGCATGTTCCCCATTACATTATGAGCGTGAACCTGGCGTGCCAACATACGATCGGCTCCGTTTGATTGAGCCTTGATCGCACAGACATTCATCATTTTCAGTACATGCAATACGATCGGCTCCGTTTGATTGAGCCTTGATCGCACAGTTTCATTCATGTTATATATTTATGCAAGTTGATATGTTATGGTATGCTGTTGGTATGTTATTGTATGTTATTGTGGTTAACATTATTACTGATTGATTATTTACATTTGCTCACTTATGATTATGCACAATTTTTCCTTGATAAAATAACAAGAAAATCAATTATAAAATGTTTATCTAACAAGGTTCACTCGCCAACTTATGTTGACCCAAAAACCCCCATTTTTACACATGATACAGGTGAACCAGCTGCAGCTAGAAACACATAGGATTGGCCTAGAAGAATAAAATGGTTTAGAGCTTGGAATTGTTTAGTTGGTTATTTTTCTTTGTATTTGTATGGACATGTTTGGATTATTGAGAATGTAATTTTGATTTAAATAAATATGAAACATAATAGTAATATCATGAGCTTTGGTGATAACCCAATTATGCCCCGACTCTTATTCCGCTGCGGGTCGGGGTGTGACAGATTGGTATCAGAGCCATGACTATAGGGATATAGGATAGGTTATTAGACCCTTAGAGCCTATACTATAGTTTAGAAAATTTTAAGATTTTTGTGTGTTACATGCCAAATTTCATGATGCTTATATGTTTTATGTTAAATGTTACATTCAATGTTATGCAAGCATGTTCATAAGTATATATTATCATATAATGCCTATCATGAAACATATTCTCATAACATATCATATCCATGAAAGCACACACCACATCATTATCATGATTGCTTTTACAACGATTTTTGTATTTTCAAATCTCATCAAAGTGAGTTCTCATGACGGGCATGTAGTAACTGGAAGGGTACCAGTACCGGTAGTCGGAACGTCCTGTCTAGGCTGGCATTTGCATAAATCCAAAATAAAGGACCAGTTTGCCTACCTGGGGACTAACGATAAGAGTACGAAGTACCTATTAGGCCAAAGCATGCTATAACCAAACGTTGTGTGAGCTAACCCCACTTTGAGTTGTCATTGTGTCTACACCTGGACACATTCCGGCCATACATCTCGTAAACATATTTTGTGGTTTGCATTCGGGTGATGCGAGTGTTAAATCGCCAATACTAATGTGAATCCTACCGAGCCAATAGCCATGGGGGCCCACATGACTATACAGGTGAAGGTATGGGGGACATTTGAGGCCCAACATGAGCAAACCCAAGACATCCTATGGATGTAGTTGCATTATTGATATTTATGTTATTTTCATTTTCCTAAAGACACATGACACCTAAAAAGACTCCATAAACTCACAATCTTCTTATGTATGTTCCTGTAGATGTCGGCTAGACAACAACGAGGGGGTAAAAGATCAGGAAGATCTCACGAACGCTTGGCCGCACAAATCGCGAAACAAATGGCCACGGTGCTTCCTGACATTGTGGTTCAAGTACAACAAGCCCTCGCTACAAATCCTACTAACCCTCCCCAACAACATGACCAAAACATCGGCAACCCTCCTACCAGCAAATGCTCATACAAACATTTCAAGTCTTGTGATCCTCCTAAATTTGAAGGGACCGAAGGTGTCACTGCTCTCCTCCACTGGTTTGAGGAAATGGAAAAACACCTTCCTCAACTGCGATTGTCCTGAGGATCGCAAGGTTCGATACGCCACCGGGAGACTATTTGGGGTAGCTCTCACCTGGTGGAATACTGAAAGGGGAAGAGGGGAATTGATGATGCAATGGCCTTAACATGGGAGGAGTTAAGGGAAATCATGACTAGGCATTTCTGTCCTAGGAGTGAAATTAAAAAGTTGGAGGACGAATTTCATTCTTTAAAGCAAAAGGAGGGAGATCATACCACCTACAACAAGAGGTTCTTAGAGTTGAACCAAATGGTTCCTAACTTGTTCACCCCAACTTATCGTTTAATTGAGCATTATATTCGAGGTCTTCCCTCGAAAATTCAAGATTCAGTTCTCAGTACTTCACCAGCAACACTTGAAGCTGCTATGGAACTAGCCACTGAATTGACCGAGAATCGAATTCGCAACGGTAAGTTTAAAGAAGAGAAAAAGAAAGCCCCTGTTGAGGGTCAAACTTCAAACCATTCCACCTCCTCCTCTAAGTTTGCTAACAAGAGGAAGCGTAACACCAGAAACTTCGCCGTCACACAAACCAATTACACTATCCCTGCTGCACCCATTACCCAAGTTGCCCCTTCACCTGCACCATACAAAAGGCCATACTCTGGCCCGTTACCAAAATGCAACCGTTGCCAACACCACCATTCTCCTGATCATCCTTACCAATATTGCACAGGCTGCGGTCGCGCATGTCATACTGTTCAAACCTGCCGCATGCCTCAGCGAACGAACCGCCACCAGCCTTCAACCCAAACCCACCAACAAATAATGGGTCAAGCCCAACAACCCCTTCTATTTCCACCCACCCAACATTTAGCTCAAACATATTACCAACCCAACTATCCTGTGGTACAACCTATGCGGGCTTGCTACAATTGTGGAGACCCAAGCCATTTTAGAAACACTTGTCTAAGGCTGGTAAACATTATTCATGCTCAGGCCCAAGCCAATCCGGTGAATCAAGCGAACCAAGTCCTCCACCTGCAAGAGGAAGAGCTTTCAACATTAACGCTAATCAGGCTAGAGCTGACGGCAATGTGGTTAACGGTACGTTCCTTATAAATGGTAAATATGCATCCATGTTGTTTGATACTGGCGCGGATAAAAGTTTTGTGTCCTTAGAGTTTGAACCTATCTTAAACCAAAATCGTGATAAGCTCATGGAATCCATAACAGTAGAAGTTGCTGACGGGAAACCGGTCTTACTGAACTCTATAATACGTAATTGCACTCTTACTCTAAACGACCATAATTTTCTAGTTGACCTTATTCCGATGAATTTGGGAAGTTTTGATATCATAATCGGTATGGACTGGCTTAGTCAACATCAGGCAGAAGTTGTGTGTCGCGAAAAGTTTATACGTATTTCTCTTTCAAACGGTCAGACTCTTCGAATCTTTGGAGAAACCTCGTCGAAAGGGCTCAGATTAACGTCCTGTCTTCAAACTCAAAAATATCTTCGCAAGAATTATGTCGCGTTTTTAGCTCATGTCGTCAAAAAGGGAACCATGGAGAAGAAACTTGAAGACATCCCAGTAGTAAAAGATTTCCCGCAAGTTTTTCCTGACGACATTTCAGGACTTCCTCCAGTAAGAGAAGTTGAATTTCGAATCGATCTCGTACCTGGTGCTACACCAGTAGCAAAGTCTCCTTATAGGTTAGCCCCCTCTGAAATGCAAGAGCTAGCCAGTCAATTGCAAGAGTTGACTGACAAGGGATTCATACGTCCTAGCTCCTCGCCTTGGGGTGCACTTGTCCTGTTTGTAAAGAAGAAAGATGGATCGTTTCGCAGGTGCATCGACTATAGGGAACTCAACAAATTAACAATCAAGAATCGCTATCCATTACCTCGCATTGATGACCTTCTTGACCAACTTCAAGGTGCTAGCTGCTTTTCAAAAATCGACCTTTGATCTGGTTATCATCAACTTAGAGTGCATGAAGAAGACGTCCCAAAGACCGCTTTTCGAACTCGTTATGGTCATTATGAATTCATGGTCATGCCATTTGGTTTAACCAATGCTCCAGCTGTCTTCATGGATCTAATGAACAGAGTCTGCAAACCTTATCTCGATCGTTTTGTTATAGTCTTCATCGACGACATCCTTATTTATTCAAAGTCTAAGTCTGATCATGAGCGACATCTTCGACTCATCCTTACACTTCTAGAGAAAGAAAAGCTTTACGCCAAATTCTCCAAATGTGAATTCTGGTTAAAAGAGGTGCAATTCCTCGGACATGTAGTCAATGACAAGGGAATACATGTCGACCCCTCAAAGATCAAAGCGGTGCAAGAATGGCAAGCGCCACGTACACCAACTGAAGTAAGATCTTTTCTTGGTTTGGCTGGTTATTATCGTCATTTCATTTCAAATTTCTCTCGCATTGCTGTACCACTCACGGCTTTAACTCATAAGGGAAAACCTTTCATATGGGGACCCAAACAAGAAGAAGCCTTCCAAACCCTTAAACAAAAACTCTGTGACGCACCAATCCTCACTCTGCCTGAAGGTTGTGATGACTTCGTGGTTTATTGCGACGCGTCAGGGCAAGGACTAGGCTGTGTTCTAATGCAAAGAGGAAAGGTTATAGCTTATGCTTCGAGACAACTCAAGACTCATGAGAAGAACTACACCACCCATGACCTAGAACTTGGAGCCGTTGTGTTCGCTCTTAAGATATGGAGACATTATCTCTATGGTACTAAGTGTGAAATATACACTGACCACAAGAGTCTTCAACATATCTTCAATCAAAAGGAGTTAAACATGAGGCAACGAAGATGGGTTGAACTTCTAAATGACTACGACTGTGAAATTCGGTACCACCCTGGCATAGCAAATGTGGTGGCTGATGCACTTAGTCGAAAGGGTTATGCGAACTCCATTCGTCTTCTATGTTCGCAAATCATAACTGACATTAAAGATCAAATTCGAGAAGCCCAACATGTTACAGTAACGGAAGATGATGTACGAAAGGAGCTGTCCTGTGGAGCTGAACTTAAAATTGAAACTAAATCTGACGGTATTCTGTACTATCTAGATCGTATATGGATTCCTGACCACAACAATCTTCGTGAAATTCTTATGAATGAGGCTCACAAAACACGATACTCTATACACCCAGGGGCCGATAAGATGTATCAAGACCTTCGATACACCTATTGGTGGCCTGGAATGAAAAAGGATATTGCTGTTTTTGTTTCTAAGTGCCTTACATGTTCCAAGGTGAAAGCTGAACACCAAAGACCCTCAGGACTTCTGGTCCAACCCGAAATACCTGTATGGAAGTGGGAAAACATAACCATGGACTTCATTACCGGTTTACCTCGCACTTCTAGTGGGTATGACACTATATGGGTAATCATTGACCGACTTACAAAATCAGCTCACTTTATTCCTATCTGTGAAGATTTCAAGAACGAAAAGCTAGCTCGTGTTTATATCAGCGAAATCGTAAGCCGACATGGTGTACCGTTAAGCATTATTTCTGATCGTGATGGTCGTTTCACTTCACGAACATGGCAAGCAGTACAAGCCGCTTTGGGTACGCGATTGGATCTCAGTACCGCCTATCATCCTCAAACTGATGGTCAATCTGAACGCACCATTCAAACTCTTGAAGATATGCTTCGAGCGTGTGTCATAGACTTCAAGGGAAATTGGGACGCTCATCTACCATTAGTTGAATTTTCGTACAACAACAGCTATCATGCAAGCATCGGCATGGAACCTTTTGAAGCCTTATATGGTCGTAAGTGTCGATCTCCTGTATGTTGGCACGAAATTGGGGAAGCCCAAATCACTGGTCCAGAATTGATCCAAGAAACCACAGACAAGATCCATCAAATCCAAAACAATCTTCTAGCGGCTCAAAGTCGTCAAAAGAGTTATGCAGATAAACGACGGAAGCCTTTGGAGTTTAACATTGGTGATCATGTACTTTTGAAAGTATCACCGTGGAAGGGAGTAGTTCGTTTTGGTCAAAAGGGCAAGCTAGCACCACGCTACGTAGGACCTTTCAAGATACTCGAAAGAGTAGGACCTGTAGCATACAAGCTTGATCTACCAGAAGAACTCAACTTGATTCATCCCACATTCCACGTGTCGAACTTGAAGAGGTGCCTCGCTGATGAAAACCTCCACATTCCTCTGGAAGATATTCAGATTGATGAATCTATGCATTTTATTGAAAGACCTGTAGAGATCATGGATTTCGGAGAAAAACGTCTTCGACGAAGTCGCATTCCGATTGTTAGGGTTCGCTGGGAGTCGAAACGGGGACCTGAGTTTACTTGGGAACGTGAAGACTCAATGCGTGAAAAATACCCGCATCTTTTTCCTATTACTTCTACTACTTAAATTTCGGGACGAAATTCCTAAAAGTAGGGGATACTGTAACATTTTTCAAAAACGGGTTTTCCAAACCCGCTCCATTTGTAATCGAATATCAAGTTATAAATGTTCGTTGCGTATTTATGCCTATTTTGATTTTTAATATTACCTAATTAATAAAAAACTAATCTATAAAAGTTATAATTGATAAAAAGTAAAAATAAAACAATTAAAAATAAAATGAGGCTGCCGGGACTCGAACCCGGGTCAGCCGGAAGAGATCTCAAAGACTTAACACTCACACGCATAACCACTCCGCCACTTGTTTGTTTTCTGTCATCTATGGGAAACAAATAAATCTTATAGTCAACCATAAATCAACCGGTTACGCCAATCGTAACTGAAATCGGTCACCAAAAGTCCAAAGACGTTTGATTACTCGCGGTTCACTGAGTTTAACCGATACACCGACAATTCCAATCAATTTTGCTTTGAATGAAACTTGAATTCGGGAGTGAATCGGTTTAATAACCGAAAATTTTCAATTCTTGGATTACTTCAATCCTTGTCCTCTCTCGCGACTCAAAATACTCTGCAAGACCTCCAATTACATTTCCGCACACTTTTCAGTCCATCGGAGAAGCTTTTTGAACTCGCCGGAAAGTTTCTGCAGGTCGCCGGAAAACCGTATTCTTCATCAAAACGGTAAGTCTTTCAATACCGTCGTGGTCTATCAATTGTTAAGCTATTTTCTAACTCAGGCCTTTCAATTGAAATCAAATTCAGACGCTGTTATCGGATAATTCCTGCTCGCCGGAAAATCTCTGAAAGTTCTTATCTTCCTCTGTGAAACGGTATGGACATTCAAACACTCTGTTAACGCTTGTTTTGCACTTCAATTCCACGATTAGCTAATCAAAACAGTTAATTTGCTTGCTCAGTTGAAGTTCATAAAAACAGAGCCGACACCTTGCCGGAATTCTGTGATAAATCGTTCACCGGTATGTTTACTTCTAAATATCGTCTCTGTCATTTCATATTAGTCTGTACAATGTTTATCAATCGAATTAAACAAGATATAATGGTGTAATCGCAGTCTGAAATTCTGAAATGAAGAAGACGATGATAGTTTGATTATAAGTTTAATAAAATCTGGATATTATCTCGGGTTAGACACACAGTCCAGCAGTGGACTGTTTGCATATACAAATCACACGCCGCGAGTTCGATCCCTGATACACGCACCCTCTATGTAATAAAAATGTTTTATTTTTCTAACTGAACCGGGTTAATTTACGTTAGTCGTTAAGTATAATAAAAATTTGTATATTAACCAAGTTAGACACACAGTCCAGCGGTGGACTGTGTATAACGTTAAAGCACAGGTCCCGGGTTCGAGACCTGTTAGTAACACCGGTTCGATGATTTAAAATGTTTTTGAAAATAAAAGAATTTTGGATAAGCCGAGTTAATATATAAGTATAATTAAAAACAGAATTATTTCGGGTTAGACACGTAGCTCAGTTGGTAGAGCTGCGTGCACGCGTACGGGAGGTCTCGGGTTCGAACCTCACCTAGCGCATGTATTTACACAATAAACCGGTCAAACAGTCAACAAGTCAACAAGTCAAACGGTCAACGGTCAGCGAAAAAGTCAACATATTTTTATATTTTTTATTATTTAATTTAATTTAAAAATCAATTAAAAATACTTAAAAATAATGTTTTTAAAGATAGGAAATAGCCTTAAACTCGCAAAAATATATCTAAAAATTCTATTAAAATCCTTAATAAAATCCACTCATTTACTATTTTTTTCCGTTATTATTTAAGTTAGTTAATTCTCGTTGTTCCGCTCTTACAACTCGTGCGCATCTCACCATCTCCAATCAAACGCACTCAATGTGAGTGAAATTTACAAATTCCCCGTTTTAATCACGTTTTTGGGGTGTATCATGTGTCTTGCCATTTATTATACTTAAATCATTGTGCATACATCATACCATGAACAAATGTGCATTCAGTTTGATTCAATTGATTGTGTGGTTATTGTTAGATTTAATTCATTAGTTTCTGTACATGCAATTTCATAGGCCGCCGCTCCCCATTACATTATGAGCGTTGAGTATGTGCCCCGTTACATTATGAGCGTGAACTTGGCGTGCCAACATACGATCGGCTCCGTTTGATTGAGCCTTGATCGCACAGACATTCATCATTTTCAGTACATGCAATACGATCGGCTCCGTTTGATTGAGCCTTGATCGCACAGTTTCATTCATGTTATATATTTATGCAAGTTGATATGTTATGGTATGTTGTTGGTATGTTATTGTATGTTAGGTTAACATTATTACTGATTGATTATTTACATTTGCTCACTTATGATTATGCACAATTTTTCCTTGATAAAATAACAAGAAAATCAATTATAAAATGTTTATCTAACAAGGTTCACTCGCCAACTTATGTTGACCCAAAAACCCCCATTTTTACACATGATACAGGTGAACCAGCTGCAGCCAGAAACACATAGGATTGGCCTAGAAGAATAAAATGGTTTAGAGCTTGGAATTGTTTAGTTGGTTATTTTTCTTTGTATTTGTATGGACATGTTTGGATTATTGAGAATGTAATTTTGATTTAAATAAATATGAAACATAATAGTAATATCATGAGCTTTGGTGATAACCCAATTATGCCCCGACTCTTATTCCGCTGCGGGTCGGGGTGTGACATATTACATGTTCGGGCCTAATTAAAATTTTGTTAAAACCGACCAAATCAGAGAGTGAACACCTAAAATTATCATCAAATTACCCAACAATGATAATGTGATGATGCTTTAAAAGGTATGTGATCTCTATCAAGATTTTAACATACCTATGAGGGATATACTTGAGACAAGACCACATAATCTGGCCACCCATAGAGAACCCAGCCACATTAAATTTCGGTCCTAGGTTCAAATGATCCGCAAACTCCTCGATATCCAATGCAAAGCTCTTCACAGTCCGCTTTGGATCCGGATCACTCTCTCCATAACCAGGCCTATCTATCGCAACAATGTATACCCCTAGTTCTTCAAATACGGCCTGTACGTTAGGACTCACATTAAGTTACAAAACAAAGGATTGAAAGAAAACATAATACATGAAGAACTAAATACGCACATGTGAGGCTGTGAATGCAAAAGGGTTATGGTACTTGCTACAACCGAAGCAATGGACATATATTAGTTTAGATTTGGCTACATCTTTAGGGACACCGTATTCTGCATAAGACAAATGTCTTCCATCACGAAGCTGTATTCGCGGGGATGTAATCGGAAGGCCATCTGGAGATCCCAACTTCTTGGGAGGTGTGGGGAGAGCTGTCTGATAAGCCCATGAAGAGAATCCCACAAGCAATACAAGTAATAATGTTTTCAAGACTCCTAGAATTGAACATACATAACAGTTAGAGGCAGTCACACAATTATGATTCTAGACATACTTTTTATGATTTCAAAGACCATATTATCCATTTTGACCCACATGATTAACAAAATATCCATAACCTTAAGAAAAGAAAAAAACGAATGAAACTGACCGGAGGAGGAATCAGATTTGTTCACCGCTTCCGGCATTGTTGCTGCTGTTATGCAAGAGGATAATATAAGATAAAAATAACAAGAAAATGAAGTTTTTAGGGTTTTAAAAAGATCCTTCAATGTACATGAATTTAAAATAGATGTATATGAGTTAAGAGAAATTTGAAGTGGTCTATTCAACACGTATAATGCTCAATGAAACCATAAGTAATCAAACTTGATACATAGAGTAAAGAATAATATGTATACGTATGCATGTGTGAATAATACTCAAGAATGATGAGAAGTCTATACCTGGAAAATAATTATTAAGAGCGAACAGTAGATGATTAAGAATGAAACCAAGGAAAAGAGCTGGTATGGCTTTTGAATTTTGATCACTTATGGGGTACTATAAATATTGAAGCTTAGAGGAATGCCGGCATGATTCAGCCTGCTATAAAAAATTTAATAAACAGTTACATATGCAAAATATTCCAGGAATTTATCTAGAACATATTGAATTCAAGTTAATGATCTCATTCTTCTACACAAAACGACATGCTGCATGCACCATATTGACGGGAATTTGAATTCAAGAGTAAATTACACTCATGGTATTAATGGTAATGCGAAATTTCACTTTCCGTAACAATTTTAAAAAATGGCCTCTTTCGACTCGACTTTTGTTTTCCACTCTTAACTCTTAGTGGTTTTTTTCACTTAACAAAATCGTTAAATTAGTATGAAATAACCAATGTACCCTTGTAATTTAATAACAAAAGTTTTAATACTATATTACCCAACACCCCTCGTATTTGGTAATTTAACGTTTTTAAATATCTCTTTTTTTAATAAAAGGGTGTAATGGTCATTGCACACCAATTTAATGGATTTTTCAAAGTCTACGGTGAAAATGACCAAATAGATAAATTTCTAAAAACCTTTGAACTAAAAGTACTAAATAGATGAGATTTATAATTTACTTGAATATTAATCACCATTTCAAGTACCCTCTCAAAGTTTTGTAAAATTTACTCTAAACTAAAACACAATTTGAATACAAGTTTTTAACTCAATAGATTCCAGTTTTCAAACCTACCATACTTGACTGCCCTGACCAATATCCATACTTTAATTTTCAAAAAATTCTCTTTAATGATAGTCATCATAAGAATTGTCTCTTGACAAACTGAGTCTTATGTTTACCGATTTGTGATGTGACAAATCGAGTCCAATATGATCACCGGCCCAACCAATAAATCATTTTATTTATGTGTTACTAACATAATATATATATATATATATATATATATATATATATATATATATATATATATATATATATATATATATATATATATATATATATGTTTGTTGAAGGGCCATAATAATAATTTTATTTTTAAAATAACATATAGTTTTTTAAAATATTTTATTATTTTAATATTATAATACATTATATATATATATATATATATGTTTGTTGAAGGGCCATAATAATAATTTTATTTTTAAAATAACATATAGTTTTTTTAAAATATTTATTATTTTAATATTATAATACATTATTATTATATCTACTTTTAACATATTTTTTCCCTTTGTCATTTACTTTTTGCTTTTCATAGTTTTTTTTTTCTTTTTTTAAATGATATTACCCATTCTAATATTTGCCTTTCGAAACAACATACTTCATTTCAAATATCGTTTGTTTAACATTATAATTTGTTCCGTTTCGCCGCAATGCGCGACACTAATAAAACCTAGTATACATTATTTTTCATCTTACATAATAAAGTTTTATTCCAGGATAAACTAGTAGTTAGACCTGCGGGTCAACATGTTTATAGTAAGGTGGCTAAAGCTTACAATCAACCAATTTTTTAATAAAAAATTGCGATGGCAAAACTTACATACATCGATTATCAAGCATTTCATTACTATAAGATAAAGTGAGTATTAATGCTTATTATCCACTACTTCATCAATCATTCTTGATAATTTCCAAAAGAACCACCAGAAGCAAATTTCTACATAAGCAAATAGTGGGTGACTCAAGATCAGCTAAAGCACCTATTTTTGGCTGTACCAAAATGCATTTCCATCAACCAAGGGGCAACAACTCACTTCACTCCACATATAAAAACCTATTGACGGTTAAATGTGCCAAGATGTACCCAAACATTCAAGTCTCAGTAACCTAAATCTCAAAATTTTGTAACCAGGTCTATATGTTCATGCATTTTAAAAGCAGTAGGTCCAATCCGAATGTCAAATTACAAACAAATCTAGTTAAACACTAAGATCAAGTAACATATAAAAGCAATAAAACTCATATACCATTAGCAGACCCATTCTCCAGAAACTCTTTCTCCAAAACTCAATCAAACATCTTCACGATACTACCATTGTTGGACTCTGGCGCCAACGAATTTCACAAAACATGAAAATTGCTTGCACTAAACTGAAACCCTGCAATCGTATATTAAATAAGATCCATTGCATATCAAAACACCACCAACTAAACTTAGAAACACAAATCCATCCTTAAAAAATACTCACTCTTACCTTCGATTTACGAAAAAATTGTATCCAAGATAGATGGGTTTTGCTGTTTTAGGCATGTCAAAGGTGACGGTGGTATTCCGACCACCCTCAGTGGATCATTTACACTGAAAACATCACCACTGCTGTTCGGTTGAAAGATCCGTCACCACCATCGAATTCCTTAGTCTCGGTTTAGTGTGTTGAGACTTACCACGCGACAGAATCCGGCCAGTCGCCCGTGGCTTGCCCGCTTTCTCTCACCTTCATCGCACGCTCTCGCTCTCTCTCTCACTCAATCTCCCTCTAATATCTGTATATTAGGCCATGTGTCGTCATAAAGCTCCTATAAGGCCTTTTGGTGGGGGTTATGCATTAAGCAGCAAAAAAGTGTAAGAGAGGGCTTTATGGGGGTTGTATCACAAGAGGATAGTGGTAAGGTGGTTATATAACCCCTTCAGTTATACATATATATGTATGTAAATATATGTGTGAGAGTAGAGGGGGAAGGGACATGGCGTGATATTTTTCACGGAGAATCAAAATTTAAACCCCATAGCGCAGGCTGTAATGGTGTTGCCGGGCGCTATACTCGTCTCCAGCGTCATAGCACGTCCCATTAAGGAGGGACTTAGGTGGGTGAGTCATCATGAAACCAGCCAATGATTTTGTTATAAACCACTATCCAACATTCAAGGCTAAGAATACAAGCTGCAATGAACCCTCAATGTTATAAATTAAATGTTACAGATTAAAAATATATAAATATTATTTTAAGGAAAACTAGAAGGGTAATCTTACATTCTTGTTTGATGAAGATTTGTTTGAAACCCAGTCAAGTGATAGCGTATGTAATAACCTGATTTTTTATTAAAAAAAAGATAATATTTGTTATGATAAGACATTACTCATTAACTTTGAAGGTTTTAATAATAATAAAGATAATATGTGTATAATCTCTTAAAAAATCTGATTGAAAAAGATCTGAACTTCTCACACAAAAAAAGTTTTTTCTTTACATTTTTGCTTAGAGAAAATATATGGTACAAAATTTTATCTAGTTTCTCAATTAGCCTAGTACTTCTCACACGATCCTTACCCTATATATAAAATGAAAACTTTTACGAGTTGTGAAAACTTATAGATATCAGTCTTACGAAAGGTTTTTTCAAGAAAAAAAAATATGTTACCAAAATCCTAAAAAAATATCAACTTTTCCAAAAGAGAATAATGAAAAGAACAATTTTTTTTATTTACAGCAACTATAAATGATGTAAAAATGTTGATGTCATTAGTTTTTTACATAGTTGTAAAGGATCATAAACACCACTTCAAATTTTTTTAAAGCGGTCTTAGGTTGAGAAAAAAATCAAATCCTATACTTTTCAAAGAAAATAATCGAACAGAAAGTTGTTTTGATTTGTTTTGATTTTTGAATATCTTTTCTTTTTATCTTAAGTACATTGAATATTTGAATGAGTTTTGATTATTGAATATTTTTTCTTTATATCTTAAATACATTAAATATTGTATATATATTTAATTTTTATTTTTATTTTTATTCTATTAATTAGCAACATCTTGATGTTTTATTGATTTGTACTTTTCAGTATTAAGGGTTTTTCAAAAAAGAAATTCACTTTTCATTTCTAACCCAAATATTTTTATTTTTTATAATTTAACCCGTTGATTTTTTTTACTTTTAACCCAAAACATTTAGGTATGGCTTATTTTCTTTACACAATCAAGCTACCCCTGCTAATGGATGAAGTCTTCGTATCACCTTTCAACTTAAAAGACTAGAGCTTCAATAACACATTATAGAAAGACAACTGATTTTTATTACGAAGTTAACAAAGCAAAGCTAAACGTTTATGTTAACAAGCTTTTTAAGATAGCATCACTCATACCATCCGCAAAAGCAAACAAGTGTCCACCACCACTCACCTCATGATACTTGATCCATTCAAGTTCTTGAGCTATATACCGTTGTAGCGTCACTGGAACAATTAAATCTTCATCACCCATCCACAAATGAACGGGGCCATCGTTGTTTGGAAATGGGTTTTTGAGATCAATTGGATCGAAGTCCCACTTTCCGAATCCAATATTTAAGTCACAATGCAAAGACTCGAATTCTCCTTGTAGTCTTGGTTGTGACATCATTAGTTGGACCTTGAAACATGAAAAAGAAAATAATAGCATAAGCACATATATGTGTACATTCTGCTTTGAATGTAATACATAAGACAAGTATGTAACTAACAACCCCACTAACTTTCGCTCCTATTCAATGAACAATGCATGATACAAGTCTTTTAGGTGTTATCGTAGTTAGAAACACAATGTTAAATATAAAAGAACGTGTACCTATGTAGACACACATGACCGAACATAAACTTTGCATATAATGAAAGATAAATACAGTTATTGAAATATTACTTCAATTCATAACACTACTAGAAAACCTTGCTATTGAATTTCCTGACACATATGAAACAAAATTCAACATTGTGCGGAAACGAGTCAGTTTTTTTTTAGTGTGTGAAATATAAAAGAAATAACAAACATGGAAATGTATGTAAAGCTAAAATCATAGTCTCTTGTTTTTTAGTAGTGTGTAGTGGCAAACTTTGAGATTTCTGACCGGGGGTCGGAAGTTACTGAATCTAAAAATATACAATAAAAATTATAAAGCGGGGGTCGAAAACGTATATACCTAAAAATATCTATACTATAACTACATGTCGGACACTAATAAGCGAAAAGTTCGAAGGGCCCCCACCCCCGGCCTCCACTAAGCTACACCCTTGGTAGCGTGTGAAGAGTAAAAGAAAAAAAAAACAAGCATAATCTTATCTTATTTGTTCTTATCTTTTGAATGCATTGAAGACTGTGTTCCACTCATTTGTCAGAAAAAGATATCAAAGAGTAGAGAGCAATAATCGTTTCTTTTGGTTAATTGTGGTGGAAAGTTTATCATGCTCTATTGTTTCTTAAAGTAAAACTAGGTATAGAAAATAAAAGGGTATATAATTAGTATCATAAAAGATGGTATTTGTGACTGTTTATTCATGGAAATCATACCTGAACTGGATCCATGGAACCGAATAGCTTTGTTACAACTTCTATGTCTGATGGACTATGATTCGGGTTTCCATCGATAACACAAAAAAGAAGGAAACCATTTCTGGGTGTTCCACCAATAGGTTAGCCATGGTAGGTAATGCGCCACACGCATAGACCATTGATCCTCTTTAAGTTGCCTAGAATATGCTTCGTTTGTTAAGTTTGAAGGTAGGTTATGCCATCAGTAATTGACGGCTGGAGAAATAAGAACCGATCTTGCAAGCCTGGGTAACAAATGAGATAAATACAGAAAACAATAGTGTGATGATGCTTTTAAAAGACTATACATCAAGATTTGAAAAATACCTATGAGGGATGTACTTGAGACAAGACCACATGACCTGCCACCCATAGAGAATCCAGCCACAGAATTTCGGCCCCAGGTTCAACTCATCAGCGAACTCTTTGATATCGAATGCCAAGCTCTTCACGGTTTGCTTAGGATTAGGATCACTTTCTCCATAACCTGGACGATCTATAGCAACAATGTATACGCCTAGTTCTTCAACAACAGCCTATGAAAATCGACTTTGAGTATAAGATTGCACACTAAAAAGAATAAATAAACGTAACTAACAATATCTCACTCATAGAGTAGGGTCTAGGGATATGGTGTAACATTCGTCGAAAAACGGGTTTAAAAACCCGCTTCGTTTAATAACCAAGTATTCAGTTATAAGTTCGTTGCGTATTTATTGTTCAGATAATTTTAAATAGAACATTTTAGAATTTATAAACCATAATTAATAAATAATAATAAGTGAATAAAAAATAAAATGGAGTAGCCGGGTTTCGAACCCGGGTCTCCCACGAAGACACACACATACCACACCACTCCGCCACACACATGTTTGTGTTCAACTAATGTAACAAATAACACTTATAATAAAAGCCGAAAGTCAAAATCTGTAAGACCGCGCACCCAGGACGCGAAATCGCCAGAGAAAAACCGAAACTCCGCAATGTTGCCTTTTCCCCTTGACTGAAACGCGTAAATTGATTTCGACATCAGTTATAACCGTTGCATAACACCCAATTTGGTCAAAACCGTTACCCTTGAAGATTGAAATCTTGACCGCGAAATCATGGCCTCTAATTCGAACCAATTGGCCTGTTTCCACTATAAATACCCACCCAAACTTCTTGTAAATCTTTCGCTCAGAATCACACTCACTCCCTGAAGCTTTAGTCCTCTCAGAGCACGTCGCCGGAGATTTTCACACTCGCCGGAATACCACCGGAAAAACCGAAGCTTTACTCCTAATCGGTATGATTCTCAACTCTTTTTGATAATCCATTATTCAGCATGTATAAGTTTAAATCAGTCAACCAGATTCTGTTTCAAACCATTTTCGGTCAGATTATATGTTCTGTGTTTTTAAAGCGAAGAAGATGAAGTTAATATGTGTACAAATATAATTAAAATCAGATATTTAACCGTGTTAGACACACAGTCCAGCGGTGGACTGTGTGCAATTACAAAACACAAGTCCCGAGTTCGAATCACGCCTGTTTCCGACTTTCAGAAATAAAACCAACATTTTTAAACTTATTCAGATCAATTCACAGCATGTGTATAAAATTTATACAATCCAGTGTTTATACAGATTAGACACACAGCCCAACTGGTTGGGCTGTGTGCACCCGAACCACAGATCCCGAGTTCGAGTCTTGTACCACTCAATTTATCTGAAATATCACACCCTTTTTATAAAACCAAATTATGAAACTCAGCAGTAAGTGTATAAAAGAAATAGAAATCGGATATTGAATGGGTTAGTCACACAGCCCAGTTGGTTGGGTTGGGTGCACACGAAGCCAATGGTCTTAGGTTCGAACCACGCATGTTACACCGGACCACTGTAATATCATTGTTCTTTTAAATGAAGGTAATCAGACTCATGTAATAAGTGTATAAGTATAATTAAAACCAAGTATTCTTCAGGTTAGACACGCAGCCCAGTTGGTCGGGCTGTGTGCACACAAACGATAGGTCGCGGGTTCGATCCCACACGCTGCCTGAATAAACACAGTCTGACCGGTCAGACCCGGTCAAACCTGACAAAAGTCAACCCCTTTTTGTTTTATTTTTGTTTTTGTTTATTTATTTTAATTGAAAAATTATTTAAAAATACTTAAAAATAAGGTTTTTAAAGTTAAAAATTTGCATGAAACCCACAAAAATAAATCTAAAAATCTCATTAGAGCACTAATTAAAAATAATAATCTCAAATAAAATTTATTTATTTAATCGAATCATGTCGTTATTATTTAGGTTAGTTTTCCCTCGTCGGTTGAATCATAATATTCGTGCGCATTCATCGTTATCAAGAAACGCATCCACGGTGAGTGAATCTCTACAAATTCCCCGTTTTAATCATATTTTGGGGTGTATCATGTGTCGTACCATACTTCTATTTTATTTAAAACACTTGTGCATACATCATATCCGTGATCAAATGTGTATCAATTATTGTGTGAATTATATGTAGATTGAATTTCATCATTTCAGTGCACGCATTTCATTAGGCCCATCAGTTCCCCGTGGGCTACGGGTTGAGCATCAGGAGCCTCATTAGATCGGCTCCGTTTGATTGAGCCTTGATCTCAAATACATCATCATCTCATGTCATATACTCATCCAAAGTGGTTTGTGTTTGTTTACATATATGATTGCTCACATGTGATTAATGCACGAATTTTCCTTATTAAATAAAACAAGAAATTAGTTAAAATATTTTATCAAGGTTCACTCGCCAACTTTTGTTGACCCAAAATCTCCTCCGTTTTACACATGATACAGGTGATCCAGCTGAGACAGGAAACACTTAGGAAGGCCTAGAAGAATAAACAAGTTTATGCTTTGGAATAATTATATAGTTTCGTTTCTTGTAATTGTATGAATTTTGTTTGGATATTTAAGTTTGTAATTTGAATTTAATAAATATGAAACATCTTAGTAAATATTATGAGCTTTGGTGATAACCCAATTATGCCCCGACTTTTATTCCGATGCGGGTCGGGGTGTGACATATGGAGAATAAGATAGGAAGCTAGGGCTGCAAACGAACCAAAGGAACATGAACAAGACATTGTTCGTGTTCGATTGTTAAGAAATATATGTGTTCACTAGGGGTGTCAACATACAAGCCCAGAGGCTCGAGAAATACTCATGATCGGCTCAATTAATAGCTCGAACGAGCTGAGCCTTAACGAGCCCGAGCCTGATATACAAAGCTTGTTTAGGCTTGCGAGCCTAAACAAGCCTAAACAAAGTTTTAGTTTTTTATAGAAAATATAATAATAACAATGATACAATTGGCGAGCTGCGCTCGAACCGAGCTTTGGCTCGTTTAAGCGATATTGAAGCGAGCTCGAGCCGAGCTTTAACTCGTTTAAGGTTGTTCTCAAATAGCTTGAGCCGAGCTTTGAGTTTTACTCGCGAGCCGAGCTCAAGCTCAAATAAGTAGGCTCGAACCGAGCCGAGCTCGAGCCTAATCGGGGTTGGCCCAGCTTGTTTACACCCTAGTGTTCACGAATTGTTCATGAACACTTACCAAACGAGATTTTGTGTGCGTGTTCGTTTGTTAAGGAAATGAACTTGTTCGTGTTCGTTTGTGTTTGTTTGTTAATTTTAGGCAACAAACAAAAACGAAAATTGATGAACACAAATCAACACAAGCTAACGTTAATAAACACAAATGGAAACAAAAAAGCGCTCATGAGTAGAATGTATAATACAATGACACTTATCAAATATTTTATTTCGGAAATTTGAAGTAGTTGAATAAAATATAAAAACTAAAAACACTAATGAACTATCGAACACAAACAAACACGTTACCAAACGTTCACAAACACAAATGAACAAACGCGCCCTCTGTTCATGTCTGTTCATTTAACTAAACGAATGAAATCTATTGGCTGTGTTCGTGTGTCTAATAAACTAACGAACACAAACGAATTTCCATGGTTCATGAACTATTCGCCGAACGTTTGGTTCGTTTGCAGCCCTGTAGGAAGCTAATTAGTTAAGGAATATTAATTCATACAGGTGAGGCTGAGGCAAAGGGATTAAGGAACTTGCTACAACCAAAGCAATGCATGTAGATCATTTTAGATTTAGCTACATCTTTTGGAACACCGGATTCTATATACGAGATATGTCGTCCGTCACGTAGCTTTATCCTTGGAGATGTAATAGGAGGTCTATCTGGAGATCCAAGCTTCTTGGGAGGTGGAGGAACAGCTGTTTGATACACCCATGAAGAGAACGCCGATAAGAAGACAACTATCCCTGAAACCGCAAAAAAAAAAATCATGATCAATGACAGTACTAGTAAGAATACTTTGTGTACTAAAGATGTGAAGATGATGAAACTAAAGAGATAGAATTAGGAAATCAAACTCACTAGAGGAGGTCTTTTTGTTTGCTTCTTTAACCATTGTTGTTGTTGTTATTTAAAAGGATGATAGAAGATGGAAATCTATTCACAGTGGGGATCAATCAACGAAAAGTCTGCTTTGGACTGCAATGAAATAGACGAGTGATAATTGTTAAAATACAAATATCTTGTTGTCTAATTATTTAACGTAAATAACGAAACATCTATAACAAATAAAAAGCAAAATAAGCTGTTTTTTTTAGTCAAAGACTAAGTTGGATAAAAGGAGAGACAATAGCGGGTGCATTTAATTCATTTAAAAGTATTGGAACATCCGTAATGGTTGTTGTCCCTTAAATGGTATTTTTCATAAGGTCAACATCATAACGTCTCATGTAATAATTAGGTTCTTTAATGCCCTTTTATTCATTACTTTCTATTTTTTTCCTCTTCATTTAGTATTATTCTAGAAATGTTCATCACTTTTCATGCCCATTACGCATAGCCTTAGAGAGAAAACGCTATGATTTTATTATAAGTTCAATCAATTAACTCAAAATAAGCATAAAAAACTAAAAGAGAAAAGAAGAGCAAGACACAAGGTTTTAACCCACAACCTAGAGTAAATACTATTTTTGTTTTATTTTCTGTTATGGGAGAAACTAAAAAAATAAATGTTTGCATAAGAGTTATGATAGATGGAAACTAATCCTGTAAAACATTAAAGAACAATGGAGAAGATGATCCAAAAACATATATCAGGAAAGAAAGCAAAGGAAAGAGGCGAAGGTGGCCATTAATTAGATCACATTTGGGATATATAATTATATATAAATAATGTAGCGTAAACCAAACCAGGTGTATCTCGTGTACTCATGAGGGACCATCACCTTTCGGCATTTGATGCAATTATGTGATCAAACAATCAAGATAGAAATATCTAGAAGATAAGATGTGGGATCAGAAATTAACAACCAATTGAATTCAAATTAAGGGGATTGGATTTGAATAATCCAAATTTTGCCTATTAGTGACGTTAATCCCTGCTTAAGAAATTTATATTATTTTTCTGTAACAATTTTTTTAACTTGTTCTGTTGATGTAGATGATGTGGATGATGTAACAATCTCTCTCCATACCATTACCACCACCACACCATTGCCACCATTGTACCATCAAAGTTCAGTAACCCCATCACCTAACTAACATCACCATTGTTCTCCACCATCGTTCGTCACCATCCCCATCAAACTCTGAGATTGCTAGAGAAAGAGATTGAAATGTCTTCTGAAGACTTATGTATGTGATCCGAGAATTTTGAAATACGGATTTTCGGAGACCGGGGGGCAAGGGGGTTGAGTTGATTTGGTCCGTCTCCAGTTAAATTTTCAAATTAACACTGAATCTTAGAAAGCTTTACCATGGCTTCTTTGATTCAGAATGCCTATAAGCTAAAAAGAAGATACTTAATCGGTTCAACAAGTTGCAAATTCTTTTTTTAGAAAATTTCATAATTGTTTTCAAAAATATCAAGTTGAGGGATTTTAATTGAAAGTAGGTTTGTTTTTTATGATATTTACTCAAAAAAATTTCCATACTACTTAAGAATAATGTTTAATTTGCAAAATATAGAATATAAAATTAAAAAAATCATGATTTTACAGTAGTATAGTAATTATTATAGGGTAATTATAATTACTTTACAATTTTGTAAAGTAATTTTGTTTACCCTATAAATAACATAATTACTCCAATAGTGTAAAATCATGATTTTTTTTTTTTTTTTAATTCTGAGAGTAAAATACGTGCTTATAAGTTAGGAAAAAAAAATTAAAAAAATTTATCTCCTTCACTTCTTACGTTAAGAGTATTTTATGTGTAAAAACCCATTACAATAACTTAACCCTATATTTTAAATCTCTTTTGTTTAATTATTTTTTAAATTTATTTTGTTTTCTAAATGATTAGAGCATTTTGGTAACTTCATACATACTTAACCATCCACGGTAGCAGAAACTAAGGAGGTTCGGTTAAAAAACTCAAGAGAATAAAATAGTTTGAAAGTTAGATTTGTTCTTAGGAATTTTTTAAGTATGGATTAAAGTTAGCCAACATGAATTTTCCTTCAATAATTATTGTCCTCTTTTCCTGCATTTATTCTCCATTTGTTTTATTAGAAAGAAATTTTATACATATCAATTCAAAGTGATGACGAACACTAATCTCAACTTTAATATTTTAATATTTCATTTACTTTTTAATTTTATATTCAAACATTTATGTATTTTCTTAAAATATTTTAATCATCATTCAATTTATTTTGTTTTATCATAATATATAAGTGTTTCTTTAACTTTCTTATTGAAAATGAACACCATGCCGTTGTGATACCAATAGAACCGAAAACGACGATGAATAGTAAATTTATTATTTTAAAGTATCTATATTTCATTTATACAACTCTGTACTAGTATTTATTTTTATTATTTTTAATTTTGATAAGCTAACACGTACCGTACCGAACAAAATCGGTACCGGTACCCGTATTCATTTTAATGATTTCTAGTTTCAATAATTTTTCATTTATACAACTTGTCTGCGACGATAAATGGATTTCGATACCAATTCCGTGATGATGTAAACCAATCGATACCATTCGATGACGACATAGATGTAAACACGTGTTGATTTCTACGGTGAGTGAGTCATCCCGGTACTTTAGCAAATCAAGCTGATACCAATCGAATTTCGCAGTAATTTACCACCGTAACGCGCGATAAGTTAACCTAGTTAGCTATCAATTTTCAAATACATACACTAGAGTATCAATTTATGTTTTAACAAAAGAGTTAAACAGCCTCTTAGTATGATTTATGTATGGAAACAAAAAGTCCTTTATAAGGCCGTGAATATTTATAAGGCCCCATAAGGTCTTATAGTGGGGAGTTATGTGATAAGTGGTAATTGTGTAAGAAATGAGGGTTAGGGGGTTATATAACTTGAGTGTGTAGTCGGGTTATACTCCTTCATTTATACATACATATATATATATATATATATATATATATATATATATATATAGATAGATAGATAGATAGATAGAGGTTCATGTGAGAAAAATTTAAAAGTGTGAGAAGGATAAGAAAGATTATGGAGGTGACATGTGTCCCTATTTATTTTGGTAGTTTAAAGGTATAAGTGTAATTTAACTAATAAAATCTAATTATGGAATGAATATATGCAACTGATTTTTGGCAGTTATTGTACTGATTTTCGAATTTGAAATAACACCCTAACTTATAAAAACACCACGGCATGTATATTGAAGGCATACATCTTATAAAGAACAGAAATATAACTCATAAAAACACCACAGCATTTATATTGAAGGCATACATCTTATAAAGAACAGAAATATAACAAAAATAACACCATAACTCATAAAAACACCACAGCAGTTATATTGAAGGCACAAATCTTATAAAGAACACCCTAACATTGAATATAACATAAATAACACCCTAATATAACAACAGTCAACACTTTAATCTGAATCAGAACATAATTAACACCTTAAATATATAAAAACAGAAATAACTCAACATAAGTATATTAATATGGTACTCATATTAAAGATAAAAAAACACTCGTTATTATGGTGTAATTTTTAAAAAAAAAAGAGTTACATATAAAAAGTTATTGATGTTTAAAAAAGAAGCGGGAAATTTTGCATGTATATTAATATTAGTTATTAATTTAAAAATATTAAATTGACCTTTATATCCTTAATCTAGAAAATTAGTTAGTTTACTAGTCAACATTATTTACAAAATTGCCACTATGATCTCAACCATTATATTAAATATCTAATTTTTCATATCATTCTCACACTTTTAAATTTTCTCACAATAACCTCACCATATATATATATATATATATATATATATATATATAGTGGAGAGTTCAAATGAGAAGAAAAATTTTGTAAGAATAAAAAGAAAAACTTTTAAACCAATAGAAATTTTCCATTACTTCATTTAATTATTGTATTTAATGTTATGAAAAAAGGCATATAGGTCAATCTATAATTGTCATTAATTAGCTAATTAATTAAACTTTTAACTCATTTTTTTCATATACTCTTTCAAGATAAAATAATTTATGGTGCATGACAATTTTCGACATGTGTAGGATAAATTTTAGTATGTGTAGGATAAATTTTGAAATGTGTAGGGTAAATTTACATATGTGTAGGGTAAATTCCGGTAAATGTAGCACATATATAGGATAAATTTTAAAATGTGTAGGATAAAATGTTTTTCCTTTATTAATAAGAGATAACATAATTAATGAGAGGAGTTATAAACTATTTAATGTTTTATCATTATGTCTTTTCTTCTTTTTCTTATCATATTAGATTTCTTCTCAAATGAACATTCCCATATATATATATACATGTATGTATATATATATGTGAGAAAGAGAAAAAAAATGGTGAAGGTTATGACTCTATAACTTGAGTGTGTAGTAGGGTTATACCCCCTTCAATTATACAAGGAGAAGATCTGGCCTATAGCGCCCGCCGTAGCGGTGTTCGTCAGTGCTATAAGGCTTTATAGGGGAGGTGGCGCTATACCAAGCCACACTACGAAGGGACTTAATGAGGTAGTTTCGTGTACAATCAAATGGCTCAAACACGATAGTTAATCAAAGACGATAAAGAGACCAAGAGGTTTAAGAACATAGTTCTTCTATTCAATAATAAACCAAAAACTACTAAAACATAAACCATAGACATCCTATTTATATGATAGGAATTGTAATTCAAAAGGAAACTATATAAGATAAAACATTTAATTTAAATAAATTAAGAGATAAATAAAGAGATCGGGTCTATCCGCATCATTCTCCCCATCTTCAAAAAAACTCATCCTCGAGTTTTGCCTATGAACCAAAGCCATCTGGATCAAAAGGAACATCAACCTGATTCCTCCTTGTTATTATCAACATGACCCACCTAAACAACCCAACTTTACGAGTCGGCTCTTTCAACTTTAGATACGTACCTCCTGGGTAAACGGGGTATTGGAGTGTATACCGTCCGTTATCGAATTAACTCGCTCAAATGGTTGAGCTCCAACCCAATAGTCATATAATTGTAAACCATGGATCTTGTTGCCTTTTTCAATAAAGTGATTGTATAGCTTAATAACTTTTGCGTCAATTTGATCAATACGAGACGGGGCATATAACAATGGAGTTTCTAGATACTCGACATCACAGCCTTTAACCAACTTTTGAAACAAAACATTGTTCCACATTTTTTTGCTCCACATGCATATTTTAAATCATTAACCACCAAGCCATGGGCATTTACATTGTTACCCTCCTTGATACACTATGATAACCTCCACCTGGCCCACGTGTATACCTTACTACCATTTGATTTCAGTATGATATTATAATTATTATTGGAAACACCTCCCCCCTTTGTACCAATCACAATATTTTTCTTTTGCATTTGAGAATTCGTCAAACCTTCCATATCGGCAAGATTGTTGTATAATGGTGCATGACCACCCGTAGCCGCCATATCACCACCAGTATTCATCGTTGGACCACGTTTAGTGATTGAATTATCGTCATAAACATCGCCGACCCCCTCTTGAGTGGATAACCTGTTAAGGACCTGATTGAATTTTCATCAAACATGGGCCCTTCATCATACTTAGACTCGTCTTGAGATTCGGAATAAGTTGGCTCATAGAACCAAGGGTTGGAATAGCACGAAGGATGCTCCTCCTCCTCGTTCTCATCGTCTTTTGCTTCCTGATTCGGTTTCATTAACATGCATCTTCCGTTTTAATTCAAGATCTCGGACTCGTTGATGGAGCCGTCTGATCTCTTCAAGATCCTGGACTCGTTGTCGGAGCCGTTTGATCTCTTCAAGTTCTCTGACTCGTTGTCGGAGCCGTTTGATCTTCAGATCTCGTGGATCGTAATAGACTCCATTGCTGCCTCGGTCGGCGAATCTACGAATAAGGTGTCGATCTTCGCCACGAACACATGAAACACCAATGTTCTTGTCGATGCCTCGGTCGGTGACTCTTCGAACAAGAAAACACTCACCTTCACGTAGAGCCATTTGATACACCATAGCTCTGATATCAATCAAATTGTTCAAATACAATAGTTAATCAAAGACGATAAAGAAACCAAAAGGTTCAAGAACATAGTTCTTTCTATCAATAATAAACCAAAAAACTACTAAAATATAAACCTAGACATCCTATTTCCATGATAGGGATTATAAATCAGAAAGAAATTAAATAAGATAAAATATTAAATTTAAATAAATTAAAAGATAATTAAAGAAATCGGGTCTATCCACATCATTTAATAAAATATTATTTTGCACCCTTGTTACAAATAGATTTTTTCAGAAAGATTTTTCAAAATCGTGTTACATTGACTATAGAATTTCAATATAACATTTTGAGTTATTATAATTACCATTTAAAAATCATCTAAGTATAATTCGTATGATCATGATTACAAGAATGAAATTACAATAAGTAACTAAATAACTAAGCAATTTAAGTAAATAGAAGATTATGTAAGAGATGACTGAATCAAAATAATTTTATTTAATGTTCTATTTTTGTCAGAGAACAATATGAATGTTTTATCATGTTCCATCAACACACTAAATGGGTGTGTTCTTTAACATGTTAATCTCATCCTTAATCATGTGCTTTGTTTTGTGTTGTACAATATAACACGAGAGTTATTATAATTACCATTTGGAAATTTTTTAATTTTAAAATTAGAATTTATTGTACAAATAATATGGTCTAAAAAGACCCCTTGTCTTTATGACAATTTATCGTTTCCAGTCAACTTTTCAACAATGTGGGCAGCTGGTTGGATAAAAATAGGGCCTTTAAAAATGTTTATTAATTTGCTAAATGAAATAAGTTATAAAAGTAAGGTTTTACAAATTAGAATGATCGAAATTTTGGAATTTTGAATAATTAGAAATTTGAATGTTTGAAAGTATGTTGGTATATGAAACTAGAGGTGCACACATCCGGTTTTTGTTAATACCCGTTTCCAGGTATAGAACTGGTTCTAGGTATGATCGGGTATTGGAAAATTGGGTATTAATAGAAACCGGGTAGGGTTCATGTAGGTATTGAAGAGAAAAGCCATACCCTATGAATCCGGATAGGGGAATAATCAGGTTCAGGTATAACCCGGTATTGGAATCGGGTATTAATACCTGATTTTTAAAAAATATTTTTTTATTTTACATAAAAATAAATGCGTTTAGAAATTAAATTTGGTTTGTAGTTTGTAAAAGTAATTAAAAAAATTATAATAACATAAATTCACTCAAATACAATTTACTTTTTTTTATAATATGCATTTTAAATAAAACTTAAATAAAGAAATTGCAAAGTAAACATAAAAATATACCTTCAAATTTACGGATTCTATCATGTATTAAAAAAACTGGTATCAGGTATAGGGTATAACGGGGTTCGGGTATAGAGTATGACTGATTCCGGGTATTTTCGGGTATAAATCGGGTACGGTTTCGGTTACGGGTATTGAGCTCAAAATGTATACCTTGTCCATACGCTACGGGTAGGGTCGAGTTCGGTTACCGGTATACAATACCCAGGTAGAAAAATAATCGGTTTCGTGTTTTTCTATCGGGTTCGGTTCCAGATACGGGTTTTTTTTGCACCTCTATATGAACTAGCAAATTTCCTAAGAAGTAAGAACATACAATTAGGCCGAGAAAGAGAGCAGGCCGTGACCCGCAATCCAAGATGGGTTGAGCTACACAATTTCTGGGCTTTGATTTGGTCCCAAAAACCCTGGCCAAAGTGGTCCAGAAAAGACTGAACTGAATTTTAAAGAGCCATATCGGTTGAGCCCAGGCCTTAATCAAAATTTTAGATCATTTTAGACGAGAATAGTTAGAGCTTAGGCTTTTTTTCGTTTTACATTTTTTTTTCAATCTGGCATTTGATTTTGATGGAAAGCGGAAGCAAATATAATAAATAAAGATAAATTCTTAAGAAAAGTGGTTGATAATCGAATGGCTTTACAACGGTACCTTCTATAGGGAGTTATAAATTTAACATATTTCCAAAATTACAAATTAATTAATATATAATCTATAAATTATAATAAATCAAAATCATCTTAGGCCACATGACTTTCTCTTAAACCATTAATTGTCACATGTCATTATTATACTTTTTTCATATTTTGATTTATAGCAGCGAAAACACAACATTTTTGTTGCTCTTCTTTTATCACAAATTTTAAAGTAATTAGACTTTTCTATTTGTGTAGATAATTTTCCTTTTAAATGTGATTGCAAATCACAAATCTTAATAAACAGATTTAATAAATATAATGACCTTTTAAAATATATCTATAATTGTAACTAATATAAACAAACTTGTAAAAATTATAATATATATTTTACGCAATCAATATAGTTTAAATTGTCTTTTTTGTTTAAATAAATTAATAAAATCATTACCTTTTGTATATTGTTATTATTATTTTTTTTAATAAAATTTTGAATGATAACTAAATATCATTTACGTATTTAAAATGTTTGCATATCTTATAAATAAACAACAATTTGATATTTAGCAAATGATTATTAATAAAAGTCAAACACAATCACTATCAAAGGTTTGATTGTACTTAAAGGAATCAGTTTTTACTCATGACAGTTGTATGTGACTTTATCAAGAATAAAAAGAAGACACAAAGTCAAGTTATTAATATTAGACAAAGATAAAAATGTTACAAATAAGACGGAAAATGTAGTGTACAAAGAAATACTAGAGATTTATTGATTGCTTATATGTTTTTAACTTACCAATGAGGTTGGTGACCCATTGACAAAGGCATAATCCTTTAGGTACACTTAGATTTGAAGGTCTTAGATTCATGCCTTCAAGTCTCACATACAATAGGAATATAAAGAACAAAAAAGAACTTTTATATTATAATTTAACTTTTTCTCATATTTAATGCATCATTTCGTTTTATTATAAATGAATTATATTAGATATTATATAAAGTAAAATATATTGTATAAAACAACCTATTTTCCGTATTTATTTGTTAATGAGAAGCAACTTCGGGTTAAAGAGTGTGGGGTGTTAAAATCTGTTAATAATCGTAACACGGGAACCAATTGTGAGGATAGTAGCATCTATATTTATGTGTAATTGATCAAATCAATAGATTTATAAGAAGTATTTTCCTTTATACAGCCCGTGTAACACACTGGATTTTAAACTAGTAATTATTGATACTAAGACAATAAATAAAGTTGTAAATTAGGTTAACCGGTGATTAACACTTTGAACTAAATAAAAAATTGGTTGAAGATTGCCAAATTTGGGAAAATTATTGATTAGCGAAATTGAAACTCTCATTCGTGGAATGGTAGGACAGCCACCCAAACCACCTATGGCTAAATATGTGGTAACTAGGGATGAGGAAATGGTATCGAGAGCCTGAATGAAGATCCAATGGGCACAACCAAGTCTTGTTAGGAGTCCATGTTTAATTGTGCTTAAGAGTTGTAATGGGTCCAACTTCAGAAGAGGTTACAACATGGTAAATTAAATGGGTCATATAAGATTGGTATAAGCAATTGTCGAACAAGAGGCAAGTTTGGAGGCTTTGTTCTGGGTTGTGTTATGATGGACCAATAAACAAGTATGGGGAGGTAATTCGTAGCAAGCCCACTGAGATTCAAAGCCTCGCTCGAGGCACCATGTCAATTGAATAACACGCTTAGAAAGAGTGGGGTACAAGTGTGGGTGACGCCAATGGCGCAGAGGGTCTCCATCAATTCCATAATCATGAGACTCGGGCTTTTAAAACCTAGCTTCTTTACCTGTTTTCCCTCCCTTTACGGTTAGCATATTAGTGGTAGGGTTTGGGGTATATCGTGAAACTAAAGTGGCATCTTTTCCAATAGAAGTTAATGCGTCAGTTGTTCTCTCGGAGAGAATAATGAAAGGCAGGAATTCCTGTACTGGCTTCATGAAGATGGTTCGATGGATAAGGATAGTTTTAGGTGTCTATAACAATGGGGATTGTTTCTGGAAACTGTTGGCTATGGTTTCTGGTGATGATAGAAAAAGGGTCACACCGGGATTATCTCCATGTAATCATTTTCGTTTCATATAGTTCTTTTCTAGGGATAGTATAGGGTTTGTGGTTCGGCGGGTTATTCGAACGTTCGTCATCCTTGGATCAGTGGGAATGGCAATGGCAATGAAGCACTTGCAAGGGTTGGGAGGTTGGTTTGTGTCATCCGTTCCATGTTGTTACTAAACTCTGTCGATGCCATTGATATACTACTCACCAATTTTAGATTATTGCTAAAGAAGTACTTATTTTTAGTTATTACTAAAGAAAATAGCTACTTATAAAGATGCCACTTGTTCAAACTTTTAAGACCACTGTATACCAAACAGAAAAGTTTGGGGGCAATATTGTAATTAATAGTAAGTTTGTTAGTCAAGGAAGGTGATTTTGTAATAGTTAGAAAGTTGATTTTGGCACCGGCGACTTTAACAATTGCGGGGACAGCTTTGTTAAAGTCTTCTGGGCTCATCTTCTTGATTCGGGGTCCAAAAGTGTGTGTCTTGAAAGGTATTTTTGTGAGAATCAGGAGTTTAAATCATTGTATTCAATGGATTCATGTTTTGTTTGTTTGGTTTTCATCTAGTTCATCTTATTTTTTATTTGGTTTTTTTTTGTTCAAACACCTAATCAATAGGTGTTTGGATCAGAAATTAATCACTAGCACTATAGATCTTGGTTTTGGACATAAACCACTGCCATTTAAACTCGAAGGTTATAAACGTTTTGACTGAAATAATAAGTTATAATTGATAGCAATTTGTTACGATCAAGATAGAGCTACAATATAGGGGAGTTGCATTGTCAGCAAGAGACTTACCGCTGATGTAGTAAGTAGCTACGTATGGCATGATATCACTGACAAAAACTTATTAAATGATGAAGATTTCATTAAAGGGGTCACTCGAGCTAATACAAGTGGTCAATAATGTCAATTGTCATTGATGGGGTAAGTTGCCACTCATGGTAACTTATAACTAATAAAAAACCAATGGAACTTGTCACTAGTGGCAAGTTACCACTATGAAGATTTTGGAACTTGTCACTAATCGCTAGTTACATCTAATGAAGATAAAAGGTACTTGCCAATGATGACAAATTACCTCTAAAGAAGACAAATGACGAAGGTTTGTCACATGTCAACCTACAAATTGATGAAGATCATGGCTGGCTCAACCTATTTGGAGGCCTAAAGCAAAGTAAAAATTGGGGCTCTTTGATGTTCTAAAAGTAGTTAATTAAAGACAACTCAAATTACCCTAATTCTAGACTCAAATTTAACTCTAGACTCCTAAACTATACTAAACTACTAACCGGCAAGTGAACCGATCAATTGTAGAACAGCATTAAGCAAGTCCGGATTATCGAACCCACATGACTCTCTAATTACTATGACTACTAATTTAGACTCAACTACACACTATGTATATTTTAAAGGGGGGGGGGTTGCTAATAAATCTAAATTACCGAATAAACTAAAACTACTAAATTGGAATGACCAAACTATGAACTTTTAGGAAATTTGGGATTTTAATCAAGAAATAATGAACTAGTCAGCTATGGATTTTTAGACTACTACTCCTTTAATTTGATAATAATTAATCAGGTTGAATATTTTACAAGGAGCTTAACACATTAAAGTTTAGGTTTACCAAATAGGACCACCGACCCTTCTCAGAAAGACACCTACGATAACCTACCCCTTTTATTTGTTTACCGGTCCTAAAGATTTCTTTTCAATTATCTTTTTAAATCAACAAAGTGTCTAATTATTAATTACTTCTCAATAATTAACCTAGACTAACTACAATTTCTAGTTTATATTAACTGATTCAATTATGATAAGGAAACTAGATTCGGGAATTTCTCAAAACCCTAGACCTAACAATATACTAAATTAATTCAGCCAACTAATTGTTATTTCTCAATAAACAAGTTAGGTATAATGACAAATTTATAATTCATTCAATTGTTTCCCCGGTTTTATTGGCCAATTTTACCGACAACTTCACGAATTCCTAAGAACACGAAAAGTAACATAAACATATTCTATGGAAGACATCCACCTAAGTTCATGCAAAACAAACACACAATCATAAAACAAGCAAAATCATGCAAATACCCTAAACTAGATAATTAAAGTTGTGATCCTTACCAATTAAACATTCAAATCATAAATTAAATTAAAACAAATCAAAGTTTCATAAAATCCATCATTCAAAACCTAGGCAACTGAATAAAATCTAGCCTAATAACATGTTTGAAAAGCAAATTAAACAAGGTTTATAACAAGGTAGCATAATCAAGTAAAACAAGGAAAGCAAAGGTCAAGATTGGTATGATAAAACCGTGAAAAACTCCTGCCTTGAACTCCCTTGATCACCCACACAATCCTTGCAGCCTAGATCTCCTTCTCTTAGCTCCAAATCTCTAGAAAACTGCTCCCAAAAAGCTCTTGTTCGTCCAAGTTTGTTCCAATATGAGTTTGACTTCAATTACGAGTGTTTTAATAACAAAACAAGTCCAACTTTAATTTGGTTTCAAAACTTTCTGGATAAAAGACCCTCTCGCCGGCCGCGAGAGGGTTGGAGTGTTCCGGTCGCGCCCTGCGACCGAGGAGGAATCCTGCTGATAAATATAACTCTCTCACGGGCCGCGAGAGAGATGAGGTATACTGGTCGCGCCCCGCGACCGGGTTATAAATCCCTATTTTACGTTTCGTTTTCTCGTTTCCGATCCACTCACATCCCGGCTCGGTTCTTTTCACCATTTTCGCTCGTTTTTCCCATCCTTCCAACCGTTTTCACGAACCAAGACCTGGAAAACGCATTTGGATTAAAAGTATATAAATTCTTGACAAACCGAAATGAAAACACGCTAAAATTATACAAACTCTACAAGATAAATGGATGTATTATTCAATACATCAAATATCCCCACAGCTGCTCTTTTTTCGCCCTCGAAAAAGAATTGTGCATAAACGGAATCATAACCAAACAATTACTCGATTTAAAAAATTACTGTTATTTTCATTAGGGAACAAGATTTATGTTATCCGCGATTGCAAGTATTAGATCCACTCAAACTCAAAATTCGGTTCAAACCTCTTATCATGTGAATTTAGTTTAAGTACGGTCAATCTACCTAGGGTCTCACACTAAGTCCACAGTATCCCTAATCCCACCTCAAGCTTATGGAACAAAAGGAACGAATTATTTAAACCCTTTTCTAACCGTTTTATACCAAAAAATAAAGAATTTAAAACCAAGCAATTTTCAAAGAAAATAAGAATCGAATCGAGCCTACTCACATATCCCAACTTAGACACAAACTCACCCTTTTATTTCTCATATTATAATTATTTGAAACCGAATAAAAAAATAATTTTTCTATCATTTTCCGTTTAAATTCATGCAAACTTTTTTTTCAAAAGACATTTTCGGATTTAAAAAAAAACAAATCAAACTACTACACTAACATTATCAAACTACTACACTAACACTACTCTACTATCTCATCCCCACACTTAAATTTTTGCATTGTCCCCAATGCAAGGACAAGACAACCTACTACTCAAAATAAAACAAAAACCAAATAAAGAAAGAAAGCAACACAATCCAAAAGGGAAGCGACTTAGCTGATAGTGCAAGACTGTCGATATGACAGTCAAAGCACTCGTGCTCTCCAAATAGAACGCGCTCAATGTACCACTCTCAAAGCTCTCATGCGAACAGAACAACAGACAACATCAACCTATCACCATGCACTTACAAAACATAATAATGATAAAGCAAGTGCCTAAACGTGAGCCAACATTGAGTGTAAATCTAAAGATAAAATAGTTTGAACATGGCAGAATTAACGGTTGACGATCTTAAAAATCGGATGTTTAATAACAATGTTAACCAACCCTCATCCCCACACTCAATGTTGGACTTCACCAAAATCGCTAAGAAAGAACCTGCATGTACTTAATCTACCCACATAATGAAACAATTATCACCATCAGAACTCAAGTCCGACCCAGTTTATCCCAACCCGCAATTTAACCTAACATGCAACCATCATAGTATCAAACACCAAAATAAACGCAACAAGTATATATATGATGAAGATGTAAGCATAAAAGTTGCGAAAAACCATACCTTGGTGTAGATCTGTAGGAACTAGTGCACAAAAATTGAAAAATTGAAACACCGGTGAAAAGCACGGTTGAAAGGGAAAAACTGATGGTATCACTTAAAGATGGGTGAGGATTGATGTAATGAAGAAAAGGTGGAAGATTTCTGTGGATTTGGGCTAAAATGGCGATTTTTTGGTGAAAACTGGGGTGTAGCCGTAATGGAAATGGTGAAGAAAGCGGGGAAATGGGTATAATATGGAGTCTAGGGTTTTTAAAGTGCAGATAGGGTCTCTCACGGGCCGCGAGAGAGACATCTAAGTCTCTCGCGCCCCGCGAGTGAGTGATGGTTCCGGTGATTGTTGACCTCTCGCGGGCCACGACCAAGGAGGCCTATGCCTCTCGCTCCCTGCGAGAGGCTTGTTTTCACAGAAAGTTTCCAATTGTTTCAAGTTTCATGCCTTAGGAAAATTTTTGAAAGCTTAATGTTGGCTATTTTAGCTTAAGGAACCACCCTCGCTTTACTGAATTTATCAAACGTACCTGCAATTTTCCGCTCTCCATCAATGATGCGTGATATGACCTACAAAAACCAACTAAACCGACCCACACACAAACACACACAATACGAAACATGGATTAATAAAAACACGAAATGCAATTAACTACCAAACTATACATACTCTACACTCGAGCCGAAACCCAAGAACCTACGCGGTATGAGTTGGAACTTCGAGAGGAGTCTCCTCCTTCTCGGTGGGATCTAGCGGTCCTCCGAAATATTGTATAAAGCGATACCCGTTGACCTTCCACGTCCCTCCGTCAGCTTCATCTTTCATCTCGATAGTTCCATACGGGAATACCTCATTTACCACATACGGGCCAGACCATTTGGACTTCAGTTTGCTCGCAAACAGTTTCAATCGCGAGTTATATAAAAGCACTTTGTCGCTGATTTGAAAATCTTTCACATTCTTCAATCTCCTGTCGTGCAGTGCCTTGGTTTTCTCCTTCAAGCTCCATAACCGCTCACACGCCGCGTCCCGAAGTGCTTCCAACTCGTGAATTTGAAAGAATCGTCGCTTAGCCGCTTTGGTGAGGTCCAAATTCACGGTCTTCAATGCCCACAGTGCCCTATGCTCAAGTTCGACCGGGAGATGGCAGGCTTTACCATAGACGATCATGAAGGGCGTGGTGCCTAGCGGTGTCTTATAGGCGGTGCGAAACGCCCATAAAGCATCATCCAACTTGTCGGACAGTCCTTCCGACTTTTGCCTACCGTCTTCTCAAGAATCCATTTTACCCCCCTTTTCACGTTCTCCACTTGGCCGCTCGTGTGCGGATGATAAGCGGTGGAGAGGAGGTGACTGACACCGTAGCGCGCCAATGCCTTTTCCATAATGGCATTGCAGAAGTGCGTGCCACGGTCACTGATAATAGCTCATGGGGTACCAAAACGGGTGAACAACTTCTTCAAGAATCACACCACCACTCGGGCATCATTTGTGGGTAAAGCTTGAGCTTCAACCCACTTGGAAACGTAGTCAATGGCCACAAGGATGTATCGGATCCCGCTAGAGACGGGAAACAGTCCCATGAAGTCAATCCCCCAAACATCAAAAACTTCAAGAATTTGGATCGGATGTTGGGGCATCTTGTCCTTGGATGAGATGTTGCTGGTGCGCTGGCAACGATCACACGTCTTCACAAACTCTATAGCGTCTTTCACTACTGATGGCCGATAAAAATCGCAATAAAAAACCTTCTGTGCGTTGACGTGCGGACCATGATGACCTCCTGTCAGTCCTCATGCACGTGCCTTATAATCTCCGCCTCCTCTTCTCTACTAACACAACGCCTCAGAATTATGTATCCCCCTACCCGAAATAGAAATGGGTCGTCCTAGATATAACGCCTGACATCGCGAAAGAATTTCTTCTTCTGCAGCGTGGTCATCCCCTTCAGTACCACTCCATTCGCTAGATAATTCGTGAAGTCGAAAAACCACGGCTTTCCCTCTTTCTCCGCTGTCACAAACTCTACTGACTCGTGGGGAAATCTATCACCGATCTCTTCTTCCCTAATTTCTTCTCTACTAGGATCCTCTAATCGGGATGGATGGTCAGCAGCCACATTCTCTGCTCCCTTCTTATCTCTAATCTCTATGTCGAAATCGGAAAGCAAGAGAATCCACCGAATGAGACGAGGCTTTGCGTCCTTCTTTTGGAAAAGGAAATCCAGAGCCGCATGGTCCGTAAAGACGATGGTCTTGGACAGGACAAGCTAGGATTAGAATTTATCAAACGTGAATACCACTGCTAAAAGCTCCTTCTCTGTAGTGGTGTAGTTCTCCTGTGCGTCATTGAGGGTTTTACTAGCGTAGTAAATACGGTAAAAATGTTTGTCACGTCGCTGACCCAAAACGGCGCCTACAGCATAATCGCTCGCATCACACATGAACTCGAAGGGCAAGCTCCAGTCGGGTGAGACGAGGATAGGAGCACTCACCAGTTTCTCTTAAGGATCGTAAAAGCTTTCAAGCAGTCGTCATCGAAGACGAAGGGTACGTCGTTCTCGAGAAGTCGAGTCATGGGGTTGGTAATCTTTGAAAAATCTCTAATAAACCGTCTGTAAAAGCCCGCATGACCGAGAAAGCTACGGATAGACTTAACACTAGTCGGTGGAGGGAGTCTGCTGATAGTATCTATTTTTGCCTGATCGACCTCTATACCTGCTCGCGAGATCCTATGACCTAGTACTATGCCCTCTGTCACCATAAAGTGACATTTCTCCCAGTTGAGCATCAGTCTCGTCTCGACACACTGTTTTATCTTCGCATCTAAGTGAATAAGACATTGATCGAAGGTGTTTCCATAGACAGAGAAATCGTCCATGAAGACCTCCATCGAGGTCTCGATCATGTCCTGGAAGATAGCGACCATGCATTGCTGGAAAGTAGTCGTAGTGCTACATAACCCGAACGACATGCGGCGATACGCATAAGTACCATACGGTCATGTGAAGGTTCTCTTTTCTTTATCCTCGGGAGCAAACGAGATCTGAAAGTAACCTGAGAATCCGTGAAGAAAGCAATAAAATTGCTGTCCTCGAGTCGCTCCAACATCTGATCGATGAACAGGAGCGGGAAGTGGTCCTTGCGGGTGGTATCGTTTAATTTACGATAATCTATGCACACCCGCCAGCCCATGACCGTTCGCGATGGAATAAGCTCCTTCTTTTTGTTCATGACCACTGTCATTCCCCCCTTCTTGGGAACGACCTGAGTGGGGCTTACCCATGCGGAATCGGAGATCGGATATATGAGACCAGCCTCCATCAGCTAAGCACCTCTTTCTTTACAACTTCATGCATATTCGGGTTCAGACGGCGTTGTGGTTGCACTACTGGCTTAAAGATGTCCTCCATGAGGATCCTATGAGTACAGAAGGTAGGGCTAATCCCCTTGATATCAGACAGTTTCCATGCGATGGCCTCCTTATTTGACTTTAGGACCTCGATTAAACGCTCCTTCTCCTCCGTTGACAATTTCAAAGAAATGATCACGAGTAAGCTCGAATTGTCACCTAGGAACGCGTATTCTAAGTGAGAAGGGAGGACCTTAAGCTCTACGGCTGCTGGTGTCGATAGTGGTGTACTCTCGGTAGCTGCACTCACCTCACAAAAGTCTAGGGTCTCGGGAATCTCTAAGAAATCGTCCCCTATATCCTCACTATCACTCTCCTCGGCTACTAAACTCTCGTTCACTAAGTCGTCTCCGCTAATATAGTCTAAAAAGTGATCAACGCACGACATGAATGAGTTCTGGAAGTATACGGAGTGACAAGGGCCACTATCGTTGTTGCCACCGCTCAGGTGTTGCATCGACCTTGCAATTTCGAACGTGACGTTCTCGTCCCCGACTCGAAGGGTGATTTTCCCATCATGAACATCAATGAGCGCTTTCGCGGTGCGCAAAAATGGGCGACCTAAAATGATGAGTACCTTATCGTCGGCCTCCATATCGAGGATGACGAAATCTACAGGAAAGACAAATCTATCAACTTTAACCAATAAGTTCTCTATGATTCCCCTCGGGTACTTAACGAACCTATCGGCTAACGACAGAGACATACGAGTGGGGGTGAGCTCCCCTAAACCTAATCGCTCGTACAGTGAGAAAGGCATCAGATTTATGCTTGCCCCGAGATTGGCTAAAGCATGAGCTGGAGCAATGGAGCCGCCGAATAGGCATGGAATCGTAAGATACCCGGATAAGTCAATTTCTCGGGCAACTTGTTTAAAACCACGGCAGAACATCCTCCAGTCAACGGGACATTCGAAAGCTCCCCCAGCCTATCTTTACGTTTTAAAAGATCCTTTAAAAACTTAGCATATTTGGGCATATGCTGGAGGGCCTCGATAAACGGGAGATTGATTTTTAACTGAGTAAACATGTCAACGAAATTCCTGTATTCCTTAGCATATTTTTGCTGTTTCAGACGTGCTGGGTAGGGTAGGCGTGAAGTATCTACGATCGGTGATGGCCTAACCTCTACCGGTTTTATCTCCTCTCTACTCTCAACTGAAAGTCCACTGGCTGGTGCGGTACTTGTTGGGTCTAGCCTGGTGTGCACCCTGGGTGGAGCCTCCATCTCGATTTCCTCATCTACCTCATTGTTGGGCTTGGAGCTTAAAGGTTTATTCATTTATATTGTTTTTGGGCTTTTGGGTTGTTTTTAGGCAGTTTAGGCTTCCTAGTGCCAAGTGGGCCTAGGGTTGTATAATATGGGATTTGTTATGCCTATAAATAGAGGTATTAGGGAACTTGTTAAGGCTTAGAGAGTTTTGTTTACTAAACTTGTATCTGACATCCTCTGGTGTATGCAAGTTATTATATTCAAGTTATTCAGGTTGTTCTTCATCCTGATCATTATTTCCGCGATTGATTAGGATAGCGATACCTGTTTGATCTGTTACACGGGACTTACAATTGGTATCAGAGCCTGCAGTTCTAATACAGGCTCCGGATATTGCTGTTTGAAGAAGTTTTGAAGTTGGTTGCTGCTGTTCGGATCGATTTTCTCACATTCCGCATCACTGTTCATTGACGGAGGTACTGTTCCAAAGAACTCGAAGGAGCTCTGCAGATTTCGGACTGGTTACTGTTCCAGATCCCGAAGAACATGAAGAAGGTCTTCATAATTCGGATTTGATGCTGTTCTGGATTCCGAAAAACACGAAGGAGATCGTCTATTCCGGATTGATCCCGGACTGTTGCTCTATTCCGGATTGTAATCCGAGTTACTGTTGCTGATTTTGGGTTCCTTGAATTCCGAAATTTGGTTACATAAAAGGCGGAGACACTGTTACGAATTGCATTACTGTTCCGGATTTATAGGAGATAAGCAAGGCATTTCGGATTGCTAGTTCTGGATTTTGCATTTTGGATTTTACTCCGAATCTGCTTCTCGGACTCTATTTCGGATCTGCTTTTCGGATTTCATCTCGGACTTTCTCTTCGGATCTTCAAATCGGATTCTAGAGTCCGGATTCCTCATTCTGGATTCTTAATTCTGGATTGCTTATTTCGGACATCTTGGTCGGTTTGACCATTGTTGACTTCCGGATTGCCAGTTCGGAAAAACATTCCGGGTTGACCGTATTCACTGCAGATTTGACTGTTTTGGATTGGGCACTGTTCATTTGTGTCACTTAAATTATTTATAATTTAAATCATATTTGGTAAATTCTAATTAATTTAATGGATGGATTCATGACTGCACAGGACCTGATTAATGCCACACTAGCAGCCTTGCAATCACAAACTTTGGCCCTCCACCAAGAGCTGGATCAGGTGATTGGCACTTCCACCAAAGTGTCGCGTTTGTTATATGGTGATGAATATTATGAGTGTAAGTTCCGCTTTGAACAATATTGCAAGGCAAAGGAGCCCGGTGTGTGGAGATGCATCATGAACGGTCCAAGAACCATAGTGTATAGCACAGAGCAAGATCTTGAAACAAAAATTCCCAAGCCTACGCACTTATGGACTCCAGAGGACGTAAAAATCATAGAGGAAGATGAGAAGGCTTCTGCAACACTAACCATGGCTCTAGGACCCGATATCTCTATCGCGGTCAGAAACTGTAAAAATGCTAAAGAGGTTTGGAGTGAGTTGCAAAATCTCTACGAAGGCAACGCTGACATGAAAGCAAGTAGGGTGAACCAGCTGAATCAGCAATTCAGCTCATTCAATCACATATATGGGGAAACCATCGAGAATCAGATACGCCGCTATGTCAAACTAGTTTCCCAGATGATTTCAGCTGAGATCACCCTCACCAACAGCGCCATCAATCGACAGTTGTTGAATTCACTGCCCAAAAGCTGGGATGCAGACGTGGGCATGATCAAAAAGACAAAGAACCTGAACAACGTCACTCTCACATGAGATGATAGTTACTAACAAATCATGTGAAATTGACGACAAACAAAGGGAGATCAATCATCAGAGTAGTCTGATGGCCGCAGGAATGACAGGTCAGAACGCAGCGTTAATGTCACAGAATCTAGTCTACAGTCCCCTGCAAGGAACTGCACAAGCACCAGGTGGATCAAATGTGGTGTACAGTCCTGTTGTCACGCTTCAAAACACTCAGTATGTGTAGGGTATCAATCTCCAAATCCTACGATGGTCTCAGTGGCTCAAGTCCACACACAGTTCCATGCTTAGTATCCTAATGTGGTTTTCAGTCCTGCAACTCCTCAAACCGTGCAACAAGGCGTTATTCCTCAAGCAGGCGCTCCTGCCCCTGGCTCTGCACAACCCGCGCCCAACTCTACTTTTCTTACTAAGGAAAATGAAGAGAAGCTGGCAATTGCTGTATCAATGATCAAGAGCTTGAATGCTTTCCTGGCGGGTGATCTGACCCCTCCATCTATTCTGCTAACAGAAGTTGATCAAATCATGGAGGAAGATCTGGATGAGATCGATGTCTCCTGGAACTTGACAATGGATGCTTTTCGGGTCAACAAATTTCAGAAAAAATATGGAAGGCAACCTTTGTCCAACCTAAAGACTGGTCTCACAAAGGACAAACTCAAGTGCTACTGATGTCATGAACCAGGCCATTTCGCTAGGGAATGCAAGAAGCCACCATCAGGGTATGTGTCATCTAGGGTCGCCGACATACAGAGCAGTGACAGACAGTTGGTTCCCATCTCTCTTTCCAAGTCAACTACGAGTCCATCTGGCAGCTCAGGCGGGAAGTCCACAGCACTAGTGGAAACCTTGAATCTATCCAAGAACAGCAACCATTGCATGATGGCGCAGACAACTGAGACACCCGATCTTTCGAAAACGGTAAATCGAATACTTTGTCCTGATAGTTGTCGTTTTAAATTATCCCAAATGCGCGCCCACAACTCAACTCTTGTGGCTGAGTATCAACAAGCTGCGTCACAGAACATCACCCTTAAACATAAGAACAAGCTTCTTATGGAGAAGGTCGAAGCGCAAAAACAAGATGTGGCTCAGCTAAAGCTAGACTTGAACCAACAGCAATGTTGGGTCTACGACTACAAGCTAAAATTAGCTGAAAAGGACGTAGAACTTCAAGCAGCCTTAGCCAAGCTGAATTCCTTGACAGGGAAGCTTCATGAAAATGAAATAAATATTAAGAAATTTGAAACTTCCAGCAAATTAGTCAACGACTTATGTGACCTCCAGCTTAATTATCAAAAGAATTTCACTAAGGGTCTTGGGTACAATAGGGCACCTCCACCATATAATCATAATTATACTAAAATGCCTGAAACTGAGGAAGAAATCAAAAATGCTGAAAAAAGGATGTATGGTAAACCGTCAGATTATTTCTCTAAATCGTGGACGCCCTATTATCCTAAGTTCTCCAAACCCACTGAACTCAAGAAGGATGATGTGTTTGTAGCTACTACACCACCTCCTAGTGAAACTAGTAATCATCCATCTAAGAGTACAGTGGAAATGGAGACAGAATTACCTGAGGCAGAACCCTCCACATCCTCTACAACACCTAATGAAAAGGAATCTTCTGAGGCTCAAACTAAATTTGTGAACTCTAATTCATGTGCAGAAGAAATTTTAATTGAGGACATCACACAGGATGATGAGGAAGAATGTCTGAACATACATTCAGACAATTCAGCTGATGATTATGCTTTTTATAAACCTGCCTTTTTCATTTTTAAATTACTTTCTTGCTAGACAATTTACATGCTCAAACAGTGTTGGTTGTGTTGAACATTTAGATAATTTAAATTCTGATACTGCTGTTCTGAATGATGATAATAACTGTGACATTGTGTGTGATGAGAAAATAAATTTAGCTGCAGGATCTACATCAACAGATGACTCGGCCTCATCAGCTTCAGCTGAGGATACCGAATGTTCATCTTCAGCTGAGGATGCTGAGAGTTCATCTTCAGCAGAGGATGTCAACTGTGCACCTTCAGAGGCCGTATCTTTCAATGCAATTCATAGAAATGACAATGTTAACAATGACCAACCAACGGTTTCTGTCAATGTTGATGGTGACATTATTCTAGAAGATTTAGGCGACCCAATACAAGGGACTGATTCGGAAATGAAAGCAACACAAATCTAAATCTAATTCAAATGCAACCTCTAAATCTGATAGTGAATCAAAATCTAATATTTCTCAAAATTGCAAGGTTCCATCATCATCTACTAAAATTTCTGAACATGATGTTCCTGTTGGGTCACTCGTGTCCTCTACAGAATCTGTCTTAAAGTGTGATTTGAAGAATAAGCCAAAAAAGAAAAGAACACGTAGATCTAAAAAAAAAGAAAATCAAAGAAGCGTCTTCAAACAATGCAAAGGCAACCGCTAAGTCCTCTCGTCAAATTGAGGAATCAACTCAACGGTCGCCCGTTTCATCTGTTCTAAAACAATCTTCATGTTCTAAATCCTGTACTTCAAATAAAAAATCTAACAAGTGTGTTGATGGTTGTGCGTAGGATACCACCAAGCCAAAGACCGTTCAACAACCGCCAGTAAACGCTAGCAAGAAATTGACCGACAAACTGCCCAGAATTTCCCAAGCTGAAAGGACTGTCTTCTTCCAGAAGAGGCAGACCTGTTTCAACTGTGGATCTCCCGGGCACATTGCTCGAAACTGTCAAAGGCCCTTTACCTCTTTCCATACTTTGTACTCCAAACATCAGAAAGCTATGCCTAATCGCCAATTTAAGGCTCAATTTGTGGCTAAGTCTTCTGATCAAAATTGGAACTTGGCCAAGAAACAAAATGTTAACCCCTTGAGACCTTCGGTCTCCAAGAATCCCTCTAGCACTCCTAGGAATGCATAGAGGTCTGATTCGGTGACCTGGAGGCCTAAGTCAGTGGCCAAGACTCCGTCTCCTAACCCCTTGTCTAGTAAATCAAAAGCATCATCAACCTCATCCTCAACTAATTTGGTCTTTCGTGAGGTTACTTATGTTGATGCAAAAGGCAAACCCAGATCTTCTATAGCCTGGGTTCCCGTCTCTAACTAAACCTGTTGAAATGTGCAGGAACAGCTTTGGCGCTCTCTTGTTCGATTATGGTATATTGATAGCGGCTGTTCCAGACACATGATAGGAGGCATCTCGCAGTTGAATGACATTCAGTTTTTCGATGGCAGGTTTGTTTCCTTCGCAGGTGGAGAAACCAAGAAAATCACGATGAGAGGAACTGTTTGCAATGGAGCCCTGAGTTCTAAAAATGTCAACTATGTACCAGAATTGAAGCACAGTCTGTTGACTGTGTCTCAACTCTGCGACAATCATCTGGATGTTCTTTTCACAAAGAAAGGATGCTATGTGCTCAAACTAGGCTTGCTCATTCCAGATGATTGGATTCTACAGAAAGTTACAAGAAAAGGAAACGCCTACGTTATTGATATGAACCAGGCTCCTTCTGACAAGTTCACATGCCTTTTCTCTTCGACAGCCGAACATGACGCCATGTTATGGCACTGCAGACTGGGTCACATCAACATGAAGAATTTAAATCGTCTTGCTAAAGGTGGTCTGGTCAGAGATCTACCAGTTCGTGACTTCATGCAGATCGAAAAATGTGAATCTAGTGCTCGTGGGAAGCAACACTGTCAGCCGCATAAAACCAAAGCCATACCCTCCACTTCTCAGGTCTTAGAACTGCTCCACATGGATTTCTTTAGTCCAACAGACATTCGCAACATTGGAGGGAAGGCTTACTGTCTGGTTATTATTGGTGACTACTCTCGATTCACATGGGTCTTCTTTCTTACACATAAAAGTGAAACCGCAGAGATAGTCAAACAATTTTTCACGCTTATGGAAAACCAGACAGATTCGAAGGTAAAGGCTATTCGGTGTGACAACGGGACAGAGTTTAAAAATCTTACCTTAACCTCTTTCTGCACTTCCAAGGGAATTGACAGACAGTTCAGTGCAGTCAGAACCCCACAGCAAAACGGGGTTGCCGAACGTAAAAATCGCACACTCATCGAGGCGGCACGAACTATGATTGTTGAATCCGAGCTACCTCTCATCTTCTGGGCCGAAGCAATCAACACTGTATGCTATATTCAGAATCGCCCTGATCAACAAACGCCACATGAAGACTCCATACGAAGTGGTTGAAGGTCGCAAACCTTCGGTCAAGCATTTCCGCAAATTTGGATGTCCTTGTGTACTCTTGCTCATGGATGCTAAAGGAAAGTTCGAAGCATGCGGAGATCCTTGTATTTTCGTTGGGTATTCTAAAAATACGACATATCTCGTTTATAACAAGATCAAGAAGATGGTGGTTGAAACCTACAATGTGGGTTGGTTGGAGGAAAATCCCAAGGACAAACACATTGGTCCTGATTGGTTGTATGACTACTCTACTTTATTTAATCATTTTGATGTGTCTTCTAATATGTCTGCAGGAGATAGTTCGACATCTTTCCCTCCAACGATGCCCATTCCTTCCGACGATGACGCTGACGCTGCCACACTAAATGACACACTAAAGCAGCTAAGTGTAGATCCTCCTGGATTCAATGACACTGTCTCACCATCCGCACAACTTCACCATCTCACGCCCCATCCATCTCCTCGCCTATTCAGCCTAATCTTATTGAGGATGTGGTCTCTCCTCCAGAGCCATCTACGGCAGATAGAGGACTTCCTCCTTATGTTTTGGGTTCCTCCTTGTTTCCCGAGCCTGCTCCTCTCGATTGTGCGGTGGATTCTCTACCTCACACCTCTACAAGTGCCTCGGTTGAGGGGGAGGCATCTGGCATTGCTTCAGCTAGTGTCACCAACTTGCAAACCGATGTCTTGGTTCCCATGCACCAATACCACAACGTTTACAGCGTGATCATCCCATTGAGAATATCATTGGTCCTGTAAACGCGGTTGTTCGCACACGCAGTCAATCTGGGGATATCGATACATGTCTTTATTCTTGCTTTATTTCCAAATTGAACCTAAAAATATTGATGTTGCCTTGCAAGAGCCAGGCTGGGTGGATGCCATGCATGAAGAACTCAATCAATTTGAAAAACTTGGCGTCTGGCAACTGGTGAAACTACCTCAAGGAAAGCGCGCTCTTGGAACTCGCTGGGTCTTCCGGAACAAGCAGGATAACACTGGAGTTATTGTTTGAAATAGGGCTAGATTAGTGGTTCAAGGGTTTCGACAGATTGAAGGACTGGATTATGATGAGGTTTATGCACCTGTCGCGCGTTTGGAAGCTATACGTATCTTCTTGGCATACGCATCTTATATGGACTTTACTGTCTATCAAATGGATGTCAAGACTGCGTTTCTATACGGCAAGGTGAAAGAGGAAATTTACGTGGCACAACCATCGGCTTTACTGATCCTGACAAGCCAGATTGTGCTTATAAGTTAGAACAAGCATTGTGCGGGCTGCATCAAGCACCTCGCGCATGGTATGCTACTCTTACGGAGCATCTGCTTGCTCATGACTACACACGTGGAACTATAGACCAAACTTTGTTTATCAAACGCGTTGATAAGGACATTATTCTCGTCCAAATCTATGTTGACGATATTATTTTTGGTTCCACCAATGATGGTTTGTGCCGCGAGTTCGAAGAAATCATGAAAGAGAAATTTGAGATGAGTTCTTTGGGAGAGATGACCATGTTTTTAGGACTTCAAGTTCGTCAGAGCCCTTAGGGTATACTCATTCATCAAGGAAAATACGTACACGACGTACTTGCCAAATTCAAGCTTACAGATTCCAAGACTATGGCTTCACCTATAGCGGAACGGCCTCTGTTAAATGAAGATGCTGAAGGAACGCCTGTTAACCCTACCATGTATCGCTCTATGATTGGCTCACTTATGTATCTCACTGCTAGCCGGCCAGATATCATGTTTGCCGTCTGCCAGTGTGCTCTTTATCAGGCTACACCTAAACTTCACATTTACATGCTGTTAAACGAATTTTTAGGTACCTCAAAGGGGCTCCATCTCTGGGCCTCTGGTATCCTAAAAATTCTGAATTTGAACTGTTTGCTTTCTCAGACAGTAACCTAGGGGGCACAGATATGGACATGCACTCTACGTGGCTGATTGCCAATTTCTGGGAGATCGTCTTATTTCATGGCAATGCAAGAAGCAGCAGACGGTTTCACTTTCCACTGCAGAGGCAGAATATGTCGCAGCATCTACTTACTGCTCCCAGGTTTTATGGATGCAACATCAGCTTGCGGATTACGGTTTGACTTATCTAAACACCACCATTTATTGTGATAGTGATGCCGCAATCCAAATCGTTAAAAACCCTGTTTTTCACTCCAAAACCAAGCATATTAACATTAAAATTCATTTTATACGCGATTGCTATGAAAAGGGTATGGTAAAGCTTGAGCAAATCCACACTGATGCAAATATGGCGGATTTGTTCACGAAGCCCGTTAGCAACGCACGTTTTCAAGTGCTTGTGGATCTTCTCAAAATGATTCGGTTTTCTTCCTAAGCATCTACTATCTTCGTACTTATTTACTGTTTTTCGTTGTCTTTTCGTTGTGTCATAAATTTGTTCATATCTCTATGCACAAACTTAGGGGGAGAAAAAGTAAAAAAAAATTATTTGCAATGATACGGAAATGAAATGAATATTCGTGATAAAATGCTTGACTAACACATGTAAGGTATAGAAGCGGAAAAGATTTGTATCGAAAGTGATGTGTCAGTAGGTCTAAAACTCAACCGGATGAGAAAAGCTAAATGATATAAATATAATGAACTTTGTACTCAGTGGGTTTTAAATCTTGCGTTGATAGATAGCCAACATCTGAGGTTTCGGGTCTTTATGTTGCTGAGTCATCCAAGGATATCTTGACTGCCCTTCTATTGCATCCAGAGTATATGCAGACCTAGGTACAGTCAGGATATCTTTATAAAAGAGCCAAAATGGAAGGGCCAAAACCCAAAAGAACAAAAGTTTCTTTATAAGTTCTTACGTACCTCATAAGGTATTTGCCTAACCCTCGTCAGTCACTATTGGTCTCTCTGCTGTACGGAAGTACTGACCTGCTCACCAATAGCCTGACGTTGTAAAAACAAAGGATGACCTCGGTATACTCACCTGCTACGATGAACCGTTGTGCTTACCTTGATCGCGGGGGTATGCCATGGTATGGGAAACACGAGTATCTTAGTATAAAATTACCCTAAGCATATCATAAAGTCTAATCTACAAGGGTTGAGTTTTAGATTTAAGTGGACAAGTATACTGACAGTCTCTTAGACCAACCGAACCTGCTCATATCAAAAAATGTTCTTTGGTCAGTGTTTGAAACGATTTGTTCACTTAGCAATGTTGTGTTAATTATTTATGTATGTATCTTTTATGGTCTTAAATCTTGCGTTGATAGATAGCCAACATCTGAGGTTTCGGGTCTTTATGCTGCTGAGTCATCCGGGGATATCTTGACTGCCCTTCTGTTGCATCCAGATTATATGCAGACCTAGGCACAGTCATGATATCTTTATAAAAGAGCCAAAATGGAAGGGCCAAAACCCAAAAGAACAAAAGTTTCTTTATAAGTTCTTACGTACCTCGTAAGGTATTTGTCTAACCCTCGTCAGTCACTATTGTCTCTCTGCTGTACGGAAGTACTGACCTGCTCACTAATAGCCTGACGTTGTAAAAACAAAGGATGACCTCGGTATACTCACCTGCTACGATGAACCGTTGTGCTTACCTTGATCACGGGGGTATGTCATGGTATGGGAAACACGAGTATCTTAGTATAAAATTACCCTAAGCATATCATAAAGTCTAATCTACAAGGGTTGCGTTTTAGATTTAAGTGGACAAGTATACTGACAGTCGCTTAGACCAACCGAACCTGCTCATATCGAAAAATGTTCTTTGGTCAGTGTTTGAAACAATTTGATCACTTAGCAATGTTGTGTTAATTATTTATGTATGTATCTTTTAATAAGTTCTCCTTGGGATGGTTAGATGCTTGGTTAGTTTACTTGATGAATTTTGGTGGGATGGTGTTCTGTCAAGAAATATTGGATTGGCCCAGTGTGCTTTGGGATTTCAGCCAGCCTGATGAAATTGGTTTGAAGTCTAAAATCAAAATAAAGGTTACTGTTCCGAATTGGGCTCAATTGGGCCAGGGATTACTGTTCCAGATTGGACCTGTCCGGAATGGCCCAATTAAGTCATTTTGAACAGGCCCAAATGTGTTACTGTTCCGGATTGGGCCTGTCACAAGCCCAATCCGGACTCAAATATCAGGCCCAATCCCATTTCAGAAAACTATAATGTCATATCTGTTGTCATTTCAGATTATTCAAAATCCAAATTGCTGTTATTCTCTCTGATTCTCTCTCGACCTGCATATTTCGGACTACACATTCCGGATCAGGTACATATGCATTCCGGATTGATCTTCAAAGAATTATGCATTCCGGATTGATAACTGTGCTCATTCCGGATGGATATTCATCCGAAATGAGGAACTCGGATCTCATTTCTGATTAATCTTCATCCGGGATGCATATTATCCGGAATACATAATCTGGATTGAAAGAATGTTCCGGATTCACTCTCAGTTTGGACCTTTTGAATTGTTAAACCCCTTAACTAAGTTTGGACCTTTATGAATTGTTGAACCTCTTCACTAAGTTTGGACCTTTTTGAATTGTTGAACACTTTCGCTAAGGTTGAACCTTTTTGAGTTGTTGAACCTCTTAACTAATTTGAACTGGCTTTAATTTGAACCTTGACCTCTGTTGACCTGTCTAGTTAGTGTTAACTCTGTTAATTCAGTTAACTTGGTTAACTCAGTTATATCAGTTTACTCAGTTTGCTTCTGTTAGTTGATTTTTAACTTGGTTAATTTTTGACAGACATGGTGGAGGAAGCTTTCGATGCTGTAATGCTGGTAGAAGAACAGTTCCACAATCAGGCCGGTTACCTCTCAGATCCACCGGCTGAGTATTTTCAGGAGTTTCAGTCAATGATTGTGGGGCTTAACAGTTGTCGGATTGCCTACGCTCTTCGTGCAAATCCTGTGATCTACAGAGATTTGGTTCATTCTTTTTGGAAGAGAGCGCGAATACAGCCAAGAGGTGAAGATGGTAGACCGTTCATACGCTCACGGATTCAGGGGAAGGAGATTATAGTTAATGAGGCTTGTGTGAGGGAAGTGTTGCAGCTAACAGATACTTACGGTGACCCAACCACGTATGTCAAGGAGAAAGTGTTGCCGGTGCTGATGGAGATGAGCTACGAAGGTTCTTATCCGCCATTGCTAAAGAAGATGTTTCCTGCGTATTGGAGACTACTTATACACATGTTTATGCAATGCGTGTTGGAGAATAAAGGTGGACTGGATCAGCGTAATCAGGCTCAGACTTCGGCGGTAGTTTCTTTGGTTATGGATTGGAAATATAACTACTCCGGTTATATTTTTGAAAACATAAGGAAGATATTAGAGCAGTCCAAGAAGAGGATGTTTCTGTTGTATCCACGGTTTATCCAACTGATTCTCGATGCTCGTTACCCCGATTTGGCTAAGGATGCCACAGACGTGAATTTGCTGAATATGAAGCCAATGGGGCCTACTTTTTTTGCGACTATGAAGAAGAACCGTTCTACTTCGAAGACGGTATTTGTGGGTAGGTTCCCTCTGAAGAAGTTTTCGGAAGTTGTGGGTTTGCATGCTCCTCCACCTCCTCCTCCTCCGGTAAATGCGATTGTAGCCGAGGAACACGATATACCGGTGAAGGAAAAAGAGATAGAAGTCGAAGATCTGGTTACAGACGATGAGGATGTCGTTGGACAAGCTTTTCTGGATGATCTGGATGCATTCAACGCTACATTAACTCTTGTTCTACTAGATTTGTCATCTGAGAATCTAGCTGCTCTGATTGCTCAGCTGAAGGACATTCAAGAGAAACAAGGTGATCTGCCGCTTGACATTCCGTCTGTTGTTGTTTCTACTGCTCAGCCTGATGACGATGAAGAAGACGAAGAAGATGAAGTTCCATTGATAAAGAGATGCCGATATGAGCCGAGCATTTCAGCGAGTACATCTGAGGCTCTAGTTGCTGTTACAGTTGCTACTTCTGAGTTGATTACTTCTACTGCTGTAGAGAGCACTATTGCTGAGGTTATTGTTACAGAATCAGTTGTTTGTACTTTGACGATTGATACGCCTATTGTTTCTACACAGCCCACAGTTCCTGTCATTACACAGTCTACAGTGGTATCGATTCCTGTTGCCGCAGTATTACAAATGATGGAATTTGGAGGCAGTTCTTCGGGTGCAGGAGGTTCAGAAGCGGGTGGTAGTGATGCTGGTTATTCTGGAGATACTGGCCGATGATTATATACGCAGATCTGAGAAGATGGCGTTTGAGTTTGGGGGTCTAGATAGTGATGATGATGATACTGAAGTGGATGTTGTTGAGTTAAAGAAACGGGTTGTCGTACTGGAACAGGAAGCCATGTTAAAGGATGCGCAGATTGCCTCCCTGCAGAATCATTTGGATGTTCGAGATCAAACTATCGAACAGCTGCAGGGAGATGTGACTATGCTGATGACTATTGTTTTTTATTTGAGGGGCAAGTTAGAGAACAAGTTTGGCAGGGAATTCAACGATCCGACCGACGATCCTATGAATGTTGAAACTCGTCATCGTGCGGCACAACAACGGATTGCTGAGGAAACGGAAGAGCAGAGGTTGGCGGCCGAGCAACTAGCAGTCGAACGTCAAACTGGTATTGATGATTACTTGAAGGATCTGCGCAAAAAGTTCACTGCGAGTCAGAAACGCGCTACAGATCCGAGAAAGAAGAAGCAGATGGTATTAATGAAGAACGTGAACGTCAATCCTCTGGATGAAAACTTTCAGCTGAAAGATCCTACGAACCAATCAGATAGATACGTCATGGAGTTGGGGTTGAGCTATTATAGCAAGGTGGGTAATAAGTCTAAAGTGTTGAGTTGGATGTTTGACCATATCAAGAACATGTGGATCGTTATACGTCAAGATGGAACAAGAGAATATTATTCGAAGGAGTCACAGTTTGAGACTTGGACGAAGATCGCCCTGACAGATTTGTTAAGAGCTCCGTACACTAACAACGCTACGACAGAGCGTGGACCGGGTTGGAGGTTCTTTAAAAGGCTTGAACGGGAGGTTAGGACGGGGTTTACGGGTATGAAGACTGCCGAACCGTATCTGAGAGCAGCCAAAGGAGTGTGTGATGCACACACAGGCAAACGTTTTAAATCTATGATGTGGCCTCCTACGGATAAAGAGTTGGTGATTCCAGTTGCTCCTACCTTTCCAAGAGGAATTTTGAAGAATTTTAACTTTTGGTTATACGATCCAAAGGTCGGAAGTGTTGCGATAGTGACGAAAGAGAAGGCTTTCAGGGTGAATGATGTTGTGGATTTGGTCAGCTTCCATGATGAAGATTTACAAGTTTTAGCTTCTCATCAGATACGTACTGCTGAACTATATGAGGTGTGTGCCAAGGATTGGACAGCTGCAGTTGCAGGAATTATTGCTGGTCGTTTGGGAGTGGATGCGGCGCCGAAGGATAAATGAAGAAACCTAGGGGGAGGTTGTTGGGCTTGGAGCTTAAAGGTTTATTCATTTATATTGTTTTTGGGCTTTTGGGTTGTTTTTAGGCAGTTTGGGCTTCCTAGTGCCAAGTGGGCCTAGGGTTGTATATATGGGCTTTGTTATGCCTATAAATAGAGGGGTTAGGGAACTTGTTAAGAGTTAGAGAGTTTTGTTTATATTCAAGTTATTCAAGTTGTCTTCATCCTGATCATTATTTCCGCAATTGATTAGGATGGCGATACCTGTTTGATCCGTTACACGGGACTTACACTCATCATCATGCTCCTCTACCTCTACCTCTACCCCCTCTCTACCTACTTCCTTCAGAGTCCTACCACTGCGCGTAGTAATCGCTTTCGCGTGTTGGTTCACGGGATTGGGTTAGGTATTACCTGCGAACTGGCCGTGTGGTTGCTCTTGCAGCTGCTTAGCGATACTACCGACCGACCTCTGCAGATCTAAGAGCGCGGATTGTTGATTTTTCAAGAGAAGAACATGTTCTGCGAGAGTCTTCTGAGTAGCCTGATCTTTGACAACTAATTGAGATAACAACTCTTCGATCCTATCTAGACAACCTCCTGACCCTCCACGCCTAGTCTGACCCTCCTGATTCGAAGCCCCTCCAACTAACTGACCAGTATGACCTGACTCTCCACTATGGTAGTGACCCTGCCCCCTGTTCTGATAAAAGCCTGATTGGAAACCAGGGGGGTTACCGGAAGATCGATAATAATAATAATAATAATAATAATAATAATAATAATAATAATAATAATAATAATAATAATAATAATAATAATAATAATAATAATAATTATTATTATTATTATTATTATTAATATTATTATTATTATTATTATTATTATTATTATTATTATTATTATTATTATTATTATTATTATTATTATTTCGCCAGTTTGGATTATAATTGGAAGTATTGTTATTAAGGGGATTCGTAGGACCTCGGCTCTGACCGGTGATAAACTCTACCTGCTCGACAGTGAGCGTGGGACACTCAAACGTGTCGTGACCCCCTCTACACACCTCACACCTATCTACCTTCTTCTTCAGTTCCTGTATCTCCATCGTGACCTGCCTCTTAAAGCTATCTAAAGCAGCAGCTACTGTGGTTTCCAAGCTAACTTGTTGTAGACCCCGGTTAACCGGAGGTGTACGAGAAACAAGAATTGAATTCCTGCCGGCAATGCTGTAATCGACATCGGAATGGGCAAAGCTCTCAAAAAGGTCATTGCACTCGGCTATTGTTTTCTTTCCCATCAAGTGGCCACCAGCAGAGGTGTCGAATCGACCACGGGTCTCAGGGGTGTTTAAACCAAAAACACGACAAACACGAGAAGTTAGCAAAAACAATTCAAATATATATCAAAAATAAATATTAAACTAATTAAATAATTTAGACTCCTATGACACAAATGAATACAAAATAAACACAAGTGTAATAACAAAGCCTAAATCGAGTAATCAACGCAATTGCCAATGAGAGAGTCCCCGGCAACGACGCCAAAAACTTGATGTTCTAAAAGTAGTTAATTAAAAACAACTCAATTACCCTAATTCTAGACTCAAATTTAACTCTAGACTCCTAAACTATACTAAACTACTAACCGGCAAGTGAACCGATCAATTGTAGAATAGCATTAAGCAAGTCCGGATTATCGAACCCATAGGACTCTCTAATTACTATGACTACTAATTTAGACTCAATTACACACTATGTATATTTTAAAGGGGGGGGGGGGTTTGCTAATAAATCTAAATTACCGAATAAACTAAAACTACTAAATTGGAATGACCAAACTATGAACTTTTAGGAAATTTGGGATTTTAATCAAGAAATAATGAACTAGTCAGCTAGGTTGGATTTTTAGACTACTACTCCTTTAATTTGATAATAATTAATTAGGTTGAATATTTTACCGAGATCTTAACATATTAAAGTTTAGGTTTACCAAGCAGGACCCCCGACCCTTCTCAGCAAGACACCTACGATAACCTACCCCTTTTATTTGTTTACCGGTCCTAAAGATTTCTTTTCAGTTATCTTTTTAAATCAGCAAAGTGTCTAATTATTAATTACCTCTCAATAATTAACCTAGACCAACTACAATTTCTAGTTTAGATTAACTGATTCACTTATGACAAGGATACTAGATTCGGGAATTTCTCAAAACCCTAGACCCAACAATTTACTAAATTAATTCAGCAAACTAATTGTTATTTCTCAATAAATAAGTTAGGTATAATGACAAAGTTGATTTTATAATTCATTCAATTGTTTCCCCGATTTTATTTGCGAATTTTACCGACAACTTCACGAATTCCTAAGAATACGAAAAGTAATATAAACATATTCTATGGAAGATATCCACCTAAGTTCATGCAAAACAATCACACAATCATAATGTAACATTCGTCGTAAATCGGGTTCCAAAACCCGCTCTGTTTAAAAAATTTTAGAATTTATTAAAAGTTTCGTTACGCAATTTTTTTTCTTTTTTTTTTATAAAAAATGTAATTTTCATAATTAATAAATAAATTAGATAATTAATATTTTGACTAAATAAAAGAATAAAAATAATACCAATATTTAAGATGTTAAAATATAAAAATAAGAAACAGGGGCGACCGGGTTTCGAACCCGGGTCCCCAACAATTGCACACACAACCTACACCACTGCACTACACACACATGTGTTAAACTTGAAAACAAATTAGCTTTATAATAAAACCAACAAACATACCTACAAGTTCAAAGTGCAGAGTCAGTAACCGCCAAAGCTAAATTAGAGGAATCCTTGAAATTAACGTTTCTCCTTATGATTGATCGAATATAACTGATGTCGAACATTCAGTTATAACCGAAATCCAATTCAATTAATTCAAAAACCAATTGAATTCAATTTGAAATCATTGACCCATGATTTGGGTCTTGAAACCGAAATCTGTGTTGTCTGTCTACTCTATAAATACCAACCTTGTCATTTCGATTAAACTCGCCAATTTCAAATCAACTCTCTGCTCACTCTCTGTTCAATTTCTACGCTTCGCCGGAGCACCGTGCATCACCGGAATCTCTAACCGGAAAACCGTAACTGTTCTCCAAACCGGTATAATTATCTAAACCTCCTTGCTATCTCTTGTTTAGTAATTTATTAGCTCAAAACAAAAATCAAAACTGTTTGATCAGTTTATTCAGTCGGGATCATTGTCTGGGTTTTAAATGGTGAAAAGATGAAGTCGAGATAGTGTTTAAATATAAATAAAAAACGGGTATTTAACCGGGTTAGACACACAGTCCAGCGGTGGACTGTGTGCAATTACAAAGCACACGTCTAGGGTTCGAGTTGCACATGTTTCCGATTTTCTGAAATAAAACCAACACTTTTTAAACTTATTCAGATCAACTCATAACATGTATATAAAATTAATATAATTCAGTGTTTATGCGGGTTAGACACACAGCCCAACTGGTTGGGCTGTGTGCACACGAATCGCAGGTCTCGAGTTCGAGCCGGGCAGTTGTAACCGGTTTTGGCCATATTAAATCCTTTTTAATAAAAACAAAATAAAGTTAAAGCTAGTTAGTATATATATATAATTAAAATAGAGTTTATTTCGGGTTAGACACGTAGCTCAGTTGGTAGAGCTGCGTGCACGCATACGGGAGGTCACGAGTTCGAACCTCACACGCTACCAATAATTAAACCGGTTGAACCGGCCGTTGACCAGTCAACCCTTAGAGAAAGGGTAATTTTTTTAATTAAAAATCCTTTTTATTTTCTTTGAAAATTAGTTAAAAATACCTCAAAATAAGGTTTTAAAACCTAAAAAAAAAATTTGCATTAAACTCACAAAAATAAATCTAAAAATCTTATTAAGAGCACTAATTAAAAATATTAATCTCAAATAAAATTTATTTATTTATCGAATTATTACGTTATTATTTAGGTTAGTTTTCCCTCGTCGGTTGAATCATAAATTCGTGCGCATTCATCATTATCAAGGAACGCACCCACTGTGAGTGAATTCTTACAAATTCCCCTTTTATTCATGTTTTGGGGTGTATCATGTGTCGCTTTGTTTATTTCGTTTATTCAAACTTGTGCTATTACCATTATATGATCTAAACGTGTGATGTAAATGTTGTTTGTTGTAATGTGTGTTTACATTTTGTCAAGTTGCGTGCAAATCATTCATTAGGCCCATCAGTTCCTCGTTGGAGACGAGTTGAACATCGTGTGCCTCATTAGATCGGCTCCGTTTGATTGAGCCTTGATCTCATTGTTCATCATTTGGTGTGTGCGTGTGCATTAATTGATATATTGTGTATTATGATTGAATTTACATATACGTATACTCATATGTGGTTATGCACCTTTTTAGAACCAATATAACAAATTCGTTCAAATGTTTTCATAAGATTCACTCGCCAACTTTTGTTGACCCAAAACCCTATTTTTACACATGATACAGGAGGACAGGTTGAAGCAAGGAACACATAGGAAATTTCCTTAGAAGAAAAATAATGAAGTCATGAAAAATGTATTCGAACATGTTGTGCTTATATGCTTATTGTAATTTCTTCTTTAAAATGAAATAATAAATATGGAACTTTATAGTAAATGTCATGAGCTTTGATGAAAACCCAATCATGCCCCGACTACCATTTCCGCTGCGGGTCAGGGTGTGACAGATTGGTATCAGAGCTTTTGACTATAGGGATATAGGACAGGTTATTAGACCCTTAGAGCCTATACTATAGTTGATTAGATTTTAATTGTTTATGTGGTTATATGCAAACTCATGATGTTTATTTGTTTCGTATTTATTACACACACAAATGCATGCAAACACTTCCACTATCATTTTGTGTGATACTTAATGAGTTATACTTGTTGTCAAACATAACATGCTTACATATACATTCATCACGTATATTTCAATGTTCACATATTCAAATCATCCTCATATTTCCTTTATTCAAGATTTTGTGACGATTTTCGTTTTTCAATCTCATTAAAGTGAGTTCGACGACGGGCATGAAGTAACTGGAAGGGTACAAGTACCGGTAGTCGAAACGTCCTCTCTAGGTTGGCATTCGTATAAATCCGATATAACGGACCAGTTTGCTTACCTGGGGACTAACGATGAGAGTACGAAGGACCTATTTGTAACATCCGTCAAAAACGGATTTACCAAACCCGCTCCGTTTATCAACCGAACAGTCAGTCAAAAATTTCGTTGCGAATTAAATGCCCAAAATATTTTTAAACGATACGTAATCAATTATTATACGGGAATATATATTTAGTTTTTGAAAAACTATTGAAAATCGCAAAATAAAAACAAAATGATCCAGCCGGGTTTCGAACCCGGGTCACTCGCCGAGTCACTCAGCGCCTTATCTCACACACACAAACCACTGCGCCACTTGCTTTGTTTGTTAAATAATGAAATCATTTAAATCATAAAGTAACGTTACGAATTCAAAACCGGCGCCCATTAGTTCAGTCGTCGGAATCCCGGTAATCTCGCGAACTTTTAACACCACTTTCAGTTATAACGTAAACTAGTATTAAGACATCGGTTATAACCGATGTTTGAAGTCCGCGACCAAACCATAACCGCCGGAAAATTTAAATCGATGAACACAGTCGGAAATCAGACCAGATTCTTCAACGTTCTGCATTATAAATTCACCCACAACCGACTGCAAACCTTTTCGCTCAAAACCACACCCTTTCTCGGCGAAAACTCTCTCGCCGGAACTTTTCTGTTCGTCGCCGGAAAACCGATTTCCTTATTTCTGAACCTCACTGAGCCCCTGAACCTTATACCGGAGATACCCATACTTTTTCCAAGCTTTCCGGAGACTTGCTGCTGCAAGACACCTGACGCCGGAGTTGATTGCTGTCGCCGGAGTTCTGCCGGAAAACAGAGGGTCCAGTCGGTATACCTCTCCGCCCAATTTCTTTTTCTTTTCACATTTATCTCACCGTAATGAACTGAAACACACTAATAAACCGATAAAAACTTTGAACCAGTCGATTTCCGAATTCTGGTTCTACCTTGATGAAGAAGACGATGTATTTCTGTATCATATAAGTATAATATAAATCAGGATATTACTCGGGTTAGACACACAGTCCAGCGGTGGACTGTGTGCACATATAACGCAAAGGTCACGAGTTCGAATCCGGTTTCATACACGCTGCCTAAATAAAAATCAAATTTTTGTTTAACTGAACCGGAGTCGATACTGGTATATGTTAAGTATATTAATAACCGGAATAATAACCAAGTTAGACACACAGTCCAGCGGTGGACTGTGTGTTTGTTTATATCACAGGTCACGAGTTCGAGTCCGGTCTACTGCACCGACTCGAACAATTATCTATTCTTTTTAATAAGGCAGAAAAGGAAATAACTAAATTGTATTTAAGTATAATAAAAATCGAATTATATAACATGTTTAACACACAGTCCAGCGGTGGACTGTGTGTTAGATTAAACCACAGGTCCCGGGTTCGAGACCTGTGGAGCGCACCGCCGAATTGATTTAAAACTGTTTTTAAAATAAAATGATTTTCGGTTTAAAGTAATTAATATATATATATAATTAAAATCAGATATATAACGGGTTAGACACGTAGCTCAGTTGGTAGAGCTGCGTGCACGCGTACGGGAGGTCTCGGGTTCGAGCCTCACTCAGCGCACTTGTATTCCGAATTGAACCGGTCAACGGTCAGGTCAACGGTCAGTCAAACGGTCAACGGTCAGAAAAAAATCATTTTTTTATTATTTTTTTATTTAATTATTTTAATTAAAAATCAATTAAAAATACTTAAAATAACATTTTTAAGGTTAGAAAATAGCCTCAAACTCACAAAAATACACCCAACAATCCTACTAAAATAGATTAATAAAATCCTTTTACTTACCAAACCATAATGCGATTTATCTAGGTTAATTTCACTCGTGGTTAAAACCACTTCGCGTGCATTCAACGTCATCAACCGGACGCACCCACTGTGAGTGAATCTTACAACTCCCCCTTTTAAATTACACGTTTTGGGGTGTGTCATGTGTTATGAAAATAATTAATTTATTTATTTAAACTTGTGCCATACCACATCATGACCTAAACTTAGATTGTTTTTATTGTTGTGATTTATTTATTTCCTTTTGTCAAATTATATGAAACTCATACATTAAGCCCATCAGTTCCTCGTGGGAGACGAGTAGAACATCGCGTGCTTCAAATCAAATTCATTATTGTTCATGTGTGTATCCTTGAGTTTATATTGTTTGTAGTTGTGTCATTCATATTATCATGTTTATGCAATTCATTCATCAGGCCCCTCAGTTCCTCGTGAGAGATGAGTTGAGCATCGCGTGCCTCTAATTGTTCCATTATTGTTCATGAGTGTTTCATTTAATATCTTATGTTTGTTGATTAAGTTACATCCATTTTTACTCATGTTTGGTTGTGCACATATTTCATAATCAATTTAAATAAATATGTTCAAATGTTTTCCATAGGATTCACTCGCCAACATTATGTTGATCCAAAAAACCCTTTTACACATGATACAGGTGAACAGGTTGAAGCAAGGAAAACATAGGATATGCCTTAGAAGAGAACAAAGAAGTTTAGATTGTTAGCTAGATCATGTTGTAACATTTATTGTAAAATTCCATTTAATTTGTATTAATGAATATGAAACGCTTAATAAATGTCATGAGCTTTGATGATAACCCAATCATGCCCCGATCACCTTTTCCGCTGCGGGTCGGGGTGTGACAGATTGGTATCAGAGCCATGACTATAGGGATATAGGATAGGTTATTAGACCCTTAGAGCCTATACTATAGTCTGCCTAAATTTTAATTGATTAGGTGGTTACATACAAACTTGTGACATTTATTTGTTTCATATTTGTTTACATTTACAGTCAAACATACATGCTTATATACATATTCATTATACATATATACATATTCATTATACATATATCGATGTTCATGTATTCAATTTATTTTCATATTCTCATTATCCAAAGATTTTGTGCAATTTTCAAATCTCATCAAAGTAAGTTCTGCGACGGGCATGTAGTAACTGGAAGGGTACAAGTACCGGTAGTCGGAACGTCCTGTCTAGGCTGGCATTCGTATAAATCCAATATAACGGACCAGTTTGCCTACCTGGGGACCAACGATGAGAGTACGAAGGACCTATTTGGCCAAAGCATGCCACACCAAACGTCGTTCGAACTAACCTACTTTGAGGTGTCACCGTGTCTACACCTGGACACATTCCGAATATCACACGTTGTATACATATTTCTCGATTTTCTCCGGGTTTTTGTGTACGCAACCTGGCAGAAACCGTGCGAACCATATGAAAAACCGGTATTCATGGGGGCCCACATGATTACACAGGTAAAGTATGGCGGCATGTAGGGCCTAACAGCGAGCAAAACCCAAGACATCCAATGGATGTAGTAATTTATTTATCTATAATTATTTTATGAATGTTCATTCCTAATGCGACCCATGAACCCAAAAGCATCCAACTCATACTCTTGTCATGTATTCCTTGTAGATGTCTTCTAACCTCGCCCGTAGGAAAACGAGAGCAAGAAAAGCCCGCGAACGCATGGCTGCCTTAATCGCTCAACAAATGGCTGCCGTAATACCCAACATTGTAATCCAAGTTCAACAAGCACTTACCGTTAATCCTATCAATCAAGCAAACCAAAACATTTTCAACTCTCCCCCAAATACCACTAAATGCACCTACAAGCATTTCAAATCATTCGACCCTCCGAAATACAAAGGGACTGAAGGCGTCACCGCTCTCCTCCATTGGTGTGAAGAAATGGAGAATACATTTCTAAATTGCGATTGCCCTGACGATCGCAAAGTGCGATATGCTACCGGTCGATTATATGGGATAGCACTTACTTGGTGGAACACAGAGAAGGCCAAACGAGGTGTGGAAGATGCTATGTCCTTAACTTGGAACGAATTGAAGGAAATCATGACCAGACGATTTTGCCCAAGGAGCGAAATCAAGAAGTTAGAAGATGAATTTTACTCATTGAAGCAAGTGGAAGGAGACCACATCACCTACAACAAAAGATTCCCCGAGTTACATCAAATGGTTCCCAACATGTTCACTCCCCTCTACCGTTTGATCGAGCACTACATTCGTGGTCTTCCGTCAAAGATTCAAGACCCTGTGATAAGTACCAAGCCTGCAACTTTGGAAGCAGCAATGGAGCTAGCAACAGAGCTCACCGAGAACCGAATCCGAAACAAAGACTTCAAGGAGGAGAAGAAGAAGGATAAAGAATCGACTGAAACCTCCGACTCCACTCAAACCGAATCCCCTTCTCAACCCAATCCTAAGAGAAGAAGAGTCGGGCGACTTTTCGCTGCTACTCAACGAAATCAACCAGTTTTACATGCCATACCCATTCGAGCTATCCCAATCACCCAAGTGGCACCCAACTCAGCTTACCCAGATAAGAAACCATATCTTGGACCTCACCCTCGATGCAACAACTGTTTTTATCACCATCCCCATACCCTACCTTGTCGTCTATGTGCAACTTGTGGACGCTATGGTCATTTGAGCAATGTTTGTCGCACCTTTCAAAACCAAACCTTTTCCCCTACTCAAAACATGACCCAAACTTATTATCAACCCCAATACCCCGTGTTCCCATATACTCGAGCTTGTTTCAATTGTGGCGACCCTACCCACTTTAGAAACACATGCCCTCAATTGGTTAACGTTATCAACACTCAAGCCCAATCAAACCCAGTTAACCAAGTAAACCAAGAAAACCCAAACACTATGCCACCAGCAAGAGGCAGAGTCTTCAATATCAACGCCAATCCTGTCGAAGATAATGACGGCCCAAACGAAGATACTCAGCTAGTCCTCTTCGCCGAAGATCCAGATTCAACTCCTATCGTTTAGTTTTATGTTTTTCTTTATCACATAGAACCGAACATAACTTAAGGATAAAGCCAATGAAACTTTGACGAGAATACGGTGGATACGCCGATGGTACTTCCTATATATAAGTATTCTTGTCAAAGGATCAGAAGCATTATCTGGCGGTTATGAGAGGTTCCATGTGTAGACTGCTAGAGTAATTATTGATATATTATATATTGTTTTCAGTATATGCAATTGCCGAGGCCGTAGCTCCCCATCCATCGAGGTTGAGTTTGATCCCCATTTTATTATGCGGTTGATCAGGGCGTGCCCGCACGATCGGCTCCGTTTGTTTGAGCCTTGATCGGTTATTTCATTTTACATTTCAATACATGCAATACGTTCGGCTCCGTTTGATTGAGCCTTGAGCGCACATTTCAATTTACATTTCCAGTTCATCCAATACGTTCGGCTCCGTTTGATTGAGCCTTGAGCGCACATACAATTTCATTATCAGTATCTTGTGGTTGTGGTGTTGTTGTAGAGTCGCATCGAACTAACCATAACTTGTGGATAAAGTCAATGAAAATTTGACGAGAATACGGTGGATACGCCGATGGTACTTCCTATATATAAGTATTCTTGTCAAATGATCGGAGGCATTATCAGGCGGTTATGAGAGGTTCCATGCATAGGCTGATTGTGTGATGGTTGTTTAGATTAAGTTGTTCAATTTCAGTACATTCAATACGTTCGGCTCCGTTTGATTGAGCCTTGAGCGCACATGCAATATCATTCAAATACGTTCGGCTCCGTTTGATTGAGCCTTGAGCGCACAGACAATTTCATTATCAGTATCTTGTGGTTGTGGTGTTTGTAGTAGAGTCGCATCGAACTAACCATAACTTGCGGATAAAGTCAATGAAAATTTGACAAGAATATGGTGGATACGCCGATGGTACTTCCTATATATAAGTATTCTTGTCAAATGATCGGAGGCATTATCAGGCAGTTATGAGAGGTTCCATGCATAGGCTGTTTGTGTGGTTAAGTTATTCATTTTCAGTACATGCAATACGCTCGGCTCTGTCTGATTGAGCCTTGAGCACACAATTTCAATTTCAGTACATTCAATATGTTCGGCTCCGTTTGATTGAGCCTTGAGCGCATATCCATTTCATTTTCAAGTACATGCAATACGATCGGCTCCGTTCGATTGAGCCTTGATCGCACAGATATATTTCATTTCAGTATTTTATGTTTGTTGTATTGGTTGTAGAGTTATAGGACTAATCATAATTCACTGATAAAACCAATGAAAATTTGACAAGAATATGGTGGATACGCCGCTGGTACTTCCTATATATAAGTATTCTTGTCAAAGGATCAGAGGCATTATCGGACGGTTATGAGAAGTTCTATGTAGGATTTATTAGTTTCTTGGTAACCAATCATAACTTGTGGATAAAACTAATGAAAATTTGGCAAGAGTATGGTGGATACGCCGCTGGTACTTCCTATATATAAGTATTCTTGCCAAAGGATCAGAGGCATTATCAGGCGGTTATGAGAAGTTCCATGTAGGATTTAGTATTGCCGTGGTTGGAATTTGTGTTACATTTATATCATCATGTTATTTAAAGAGATTGGATTGTGATCCATTCCTACATAAACTAACCTCTCCGTCATAACAAACGAGAGAGGAACTTCCATCATTCAAACATATATGCTATCAGAATGTGGATTCAAATATTTGCTGATGTGTTTATTCATGTTCAAATATTTGTTGATGTGTTTATCCATATTCAAATATTTGCTGATGTGTTTATCCATATTCAAATATTTGCTGATGTGTTTATCCATGTTCAAATATTTGCTGATGTGTTTATTCATGTTCGAATATTAGCTGTTGTGTTTACTTATGTTCAAATACCAGTTGTTGTGTTCCATATAGGTTGTAGTGTTAGAAGATTTGCCTTAGGATATAACCATACTTTCCCAAACGTATCTAAACTCTTATGCATGATATCATTTTTAGCGAATCATTCCTGTTTATCAATACTTATACAGTAGGCAACAAAAAGCGATTCCTGAATAGGGTACTTAACCCTTACAAGGAACGTTACCGCCTCGAACAAAAACTTAAACCCTTATTTTTCTAAGCATACAACTGTCAAACTAAACATCATCATCCTTTTAGTCAAAATATATCATTATTTAAATTTCGGGACGAAATTTCTAAAAAGCAGGGGATACTGTAACATCCGTCAAAAACGGATTTACCAAACCCGCTCCGTTTATCAATCGAACAGTCAGTCAAAAATTTCGTTGCGAATTAAATGCCCAAAATATTTTTAAACGATACGTAATCAATTATTATACGGGAATATATATTTAGTTTTTGAAAAGCTGTTGAAAATCGCAAAATAAAAACAAAATGATCCAGCCGGGTTTCGAACCCGGGTCACTCGCCGAGTCACTCAGCGCCTTATCTCACACACACAAACCACTGCGCCACTTGCTTTGTTTGTTAAATAATGAAATCATTTAAATCATAAAGTAACGTTACGAATTCAAAACCGGCGCCCATTAGTTCAGTCGTCGGAATCCCGGTAATCTCGCGAACTTTTAACACCACTTTCAGTTATAACGTAAACTAGTATTAAGACATCGGTTATAACCGATGTTTGAAGTCCGCGACCAAACCATAACCGCCGGAAAATTTAAATCGATGAACACAGTCGGAAATCAGACCAGATTCTTCAACGTTCTGCATTATAAATTCACCCACAACCGACTGCAAACCTTTTCGCTCAAAACCACACCCTTTCTCGGCGAAAACTCTCTCGCCGGAACTTTTCTGTTCGTCGCCGGAAAACCGATTTCCTTATTTCTGAACCTCACTGAGCCCCTGAACCTTATACCGGAGATACCCATACTTTTTCCAAGCTTTCCGGAGACTTGCTGCTGCAAGACACCTGACGCCGGAGTTGATTGCTGTCGCCGGAGTTCTGCCGGAAAACAGAGGGTCCAGTCGGTATACCTCTCCGCCCAATTTCTTTTTCTTTTCACATTTATCTCACCGTAATGAACTGAAACACACTAATAAACCGATAAAAACTTTGAACCAGTCGATTTCCGAATTCTGGTTCTACCTTGATGAAGAAGACGATGTATTTCTGTATCATATAAGTATAATATAAATCAGGATATTACTCGGGTTAGACACACAGTCCAGCGGTGGACTGTGTGCACATATAACGCAAAGGTCACGAGTTCGAATCCGGTTTCATACACGCTGCCTAAATAAAAATCAAATTTTTGTTTAACTGAACCGGAGTCGATACTGGTATATGTTAAGTATATTAATAACCGGAATAATAACCAAGTTAGACACACAGTCCAGCGGTGGACTGTGTGTTTGTTTATATCACAGGTCACGAGTTCGAGTCCGGTCTACTGCACCGACTCGAACAATTATCTATTCTTTTTAATAAGGCAGAAAAGGAAATAACTAAATTGTATTTAAGTATAATAAAAATCGAATTATATAACATGTTTAACACACAGTCCAGCGGTGGACTGTGTGTTAGATTAAACCACAGGTCCCGGGTTCGAGACCTGTGGAGCGCACCGCCGAATTGATTTAAAACTGTTTTTAAAATAAAATGATTTTCGGTTTAAAGTAATTAATATATATATATAATTAAAATCAGATATATAACGGGTTAGACACGTAGCTCAGTTGGTAGAGCTGTGTGCACGCGTACGGGAGGTCTCGGGTTCGAGCCTCACTCAGCGCACTTGTATTCCGAATTGAACCGGTCAACGGTCAGGTCAACGGTCAGTCAAACGGTCAACGGTCAGAAAAAAATCAATTTTTTTATTATTTTTTTATTTAATTATTTTAATTAAAAATCAATTAAAAATACTTAAAAATAACATTTTTAAGGTTAGAAAATAGCTTCAAACTCACAAAAATACACCCAACAATCCTACTAAAATAGATTAATAAAATCCTTTTACTTACCAAACCATAATGCGATTTATCTAGGTTAATTTCACTCGTGGTTAAAACCACTTCGCGTGCATTCAACGTCATCAACCGGACGCACCCACTGTGAGTGAATCTTACAACTCCCCCTTTTAAATTACACGTTTTGGGGTGTGTCATGTGTTATGAAAATAATTAATTTATTTATTTAAACTTGTGCCATACCACATCATGACCTAAACTTAGATTGTTTTTATTGTTGTGATTTATTTATTTCCTTTTGTCAAATTATATGAAACTCATACATTAAGCCCATCAGTTCCTCATGGGAGACGAGTAGAACATCGCGTGCTTCAAATCAAATTCATTATTGTTCATGTGTGTATCCTTGAGTTTATATTGTTTGTAGTTGTGTCATTCATATTATCATGTTTATGCAATTCATTCATCAGGCCCCTCAGTTCCTCGTGAGAGACGAGTTGAGCATCGCGTGCCTCTAATTGTTCCATTATTGTTCATGAGTGTTTCATTTAATATCTTATGTTTGTTGATTAAGTTAGATCCATTTTTACTCATGTTTGGTTGTGCACATATTTCATAATCAATTTAAATAAATATGTTCAAATGTTTTCCATAGGATTCACTCGCCAACATTATGTTGATCCAAAAAACCCTTTTACACATGATACAGGTGAACAGGTTGAAGCAAGGAAAACATAGGATATGCCTTAGAAGAGAACAAAGAAGTTTAGATTGTTAGCTAGATCATGTTGTAACATTTATTGTAAAATTCCATTTAATTTGTATTAATGAATATGAAACGCTTAATAAATGTCATGAGCTTTGATGATAACCCAATCATGCCCCGATCACCTTTTCCGCTGCGGGTCGGGGTGTGACAGATTAGGCCAAAGCATGCCACACCAAACGTCGTTCGAACTAACCCTACTTTGAGTTGTCATTGTGTCCATACCAGGACACCCTCCGACCTTATACTTTGCTGTCATGTTTTACGATTTTCATTCGGGTGGCGCAAGTGTTAACAGGCCAACACCAATATGAACCCCTACCAGAGCCCAGTAGTCATGGGGGCCCACATGACTACCAAGGCCAAGTAAGGGACATATGGGAGCCCAAACATGAGCAAAGCCCAAGACATCCTATGGATGTAGCAAATTTATTTTCTTCATTTGTTTTGTGAATGTTCATTTCTAAATACGACACATGACACCTAAAACGTCAAACTCATACTCTCGATACGTATTCCTTGTAGATGTCTTCTAGTCACTCTCGTAGAGTTAGGAGACCAGGAAAATCCCGCGAGCGCATGGCTGCCCAAATCGCTCAACAAATGGCCGCCGTAATCCCCAACATCGTAGTTCAAGTTCAACAAGCCCTTACCGCTAATCCCGTCAACCCAATCAACCAAGAAGATCAAAACGTTGTCAACCCTCCCCCAAATACCACTAAATGCACCTTCAAGCATTTCAAATCCTGCGATCCTCCAAAATACGAAGGGACTGAAGGTGTCACCGCTCTCCTCCATTGGTTTGAGGAGATGGAGAACACTTTTCTCAATTGCGACTGCCCCGATGATCGCAAGGTGTGATATGCTACCGGTCGTTTGTTCGGAGTAGCACTTACATGGTGGAATACAGAGAAGGGCAAGCGAGGTGCTGAGGATGCTATGACCTTGACTTGAGAAGAGTTGAGGGAGATCATGACAAGACGTTTCTGTCCAAGAAGTGAAATCAAGAAATTAGAAGATGAGTTCTACTCCTTGAAACAAAAGGAGGGCGACCACACCACATACAACAAGAGATTCCTTGAGTTGAATCAGATGGTCCCCAACTTGTTCACTCCCCTCTACCGTTTGATCGAACACTACATTCGAGGTCTTCCTTCAAAAATTCAGGACCCTGTAATAAGTACCACACCTGTAACTTTGGAAGCAGCAATGGAGTTAGCTACAGAGCTCACCGAAAACCACATACGGAATAAAGACTTCAAGGAGGAGAAGAAGAAGGATAAAGCATCAACCGAAACCTCAAACTCCACCCAGACCGAATCCTCTTCTCAACCCACTTCTAAGAGAAAAAGAGATGGGCAAAATTTCGCTGTCACCCAAGGCAATCAACCACTCCACAAGCGACCCTCCAAGCTATACCAATCACTCAAGTACGCACCCACTCTAACTATACCCAATAACCTCAAGAGACCTCTAACCTCATCACCCTCAATGCAACACCTGTTTTTATCACCATCCATCTACCGTACCTTGTCGACTGTGTGCTAATTGTGGGCGTTATGGTCATTTGAGCAAAACTTGTCGCACCCCTCAAAACCAAGCTTCACCCCCTACCCAAAACATGATCCAATCATATCAACAACCCCAATACCCCATGTTTCCACATGTTCGAGCTTGTTTTAATTGTGGGGACCCTACCCATTTTAGAAACACGTGCCCTCGATTGGTTAACATCATAAACGCCCAAGCTCAAGCAAACCCAGTTAACCAAGCAAATCAAGCAAACCCAGCACCACCACCAGCAAGAGGAAGAGCTTACAACATCAACGCCAATCCTGTTGAAGATAATAACGGCCCAAACGAACCACCCAACTAGCCTTCCCCCACCAAGAATCAAGACTCAACTCCAACCGTCTAGTTTTTATGTTTTCTCAATCTTTACGTATCCCAGTTGTAAACTGGGAATTTATATCCAAGAATTATAATGCGAATTGATATTACAATTTTGTTTTATGTCTTTACTCATTGATTTAACTTTCATATCATCATACATCTCGACGTATCTCGATCTCATCATTTAAAGAAGTTGGGTTGTCTCACTTTTACATAGACTGACCCCTTCATCATAACAAACGAGAGAGGTACTGTCATCATTCAGTCATGTATTCTTTCAGATTCGAGATTCAAGTTTTGTCTGTTGTGGTTGTTTTGTAGATTTTAGAGTCACGTGGAACTAATTATAACTTACTGACAAAGCCAATGAAAATTTGACAAGAATATGGTGGATACGCCGCTGGTACTTCCTATATATAAGTATTCTTGTCAAATGATCAAAATCATTGTCAGGCGGTTATGAGAAGTTCCGTGTAGGTTTTAATATCGTCATGGTTGAAGTTTTGTTTTATAATATAACCTTATCTTTTCAAACGTATCAATTCTCTCAAAACTCTTATGCATGTGATCATATCCAGTCAAACAACTCTGTGTATCAATGTTTCTTATCTTAGACATCAATAAGCGATTCCTGTAGCAGGGTATTCAACCCATACTAGGAACGTTACCGCCTCAATCAAAATCCAAACGTCGCACCACCCTTTTCCTGTTAAGAGATATTCAGATTTTAGTCAGAGTACGTTGGGAGTTAGAACGAAAACCTGAGTTTACTCGGGAACTCGAAGACTCAATGAAAAATACTTGTAATTTATCCCTATTACAACTCCTACTTAAATTTCGGGACGAAATTTCTAAAAATAGGGGATACTGTAACATTCGTCGTAAAACGGGTTCCAAAACCCGCTCTGTTTAAAAAAATTTAGAATTTATTAAAAGTTTCGTTACGCAATTTTTTTTTCTTTTTTTATATATAAAATGTAATTTTCATAATTAATAAATAAATTAGATAATTAATATTTTGACTAAATAAAAGAATAAAAATAATACCAATATTTAAGATGTTAAAATATAAAAATAAGAAACAGGGGCGACCGGGTTTCGAACCCGGGTCCCCAACAATTGCACACACAACCTACACCACTGCACTACACACACATATGTGTTAAACTTGAAAACAAATTAGCTTTATAATAAAACCAACAAACATACCTACAAGTTCAAAGTGCAGAGTCAGTAACCGCCAAAGCTAAATTAGAGGAAGTCTTGAAATTAACGTTTCTCCTTATGATTGATCGAATATAACTGATGTCGAACATTCAGTTATAACCGAAATCCAATTCAATTAATTCAAAAACCAATTGAATTCAATTTGAAATCATTGACCCATGATTTAGGTCTTGAAACCGAAATCTGTGTTGTCTGTCTACTCTATAAATACCAACCTTGTCATTTCGATTAAACTCGCCAATTTCAAATCAACTCTCTGCTCACTCTCTGTTCAATTTCTACGCTTCGTCGGAGCACCGTGCATCGCCGGAATCTCTAACCGGAAAACCGTAACTGTTCTGCAAACCGGTATAATTATCTAAACCTCATTGCTATCTCTTGTTTAGTAATTTATTAGCTCAAAACAGTAATCAAAACTGTTTGATCAGTTTATTCAGTCGGGATCATTGTCTGGGTTTTAAATGGTGAAAAAGATGAAGTCGAGATAGTGTTTAAATATAAATAAAAACGGGTATTTAACAGGGTTAGACACACAGTCTAGCGGTGGACTGTGTGCAATTACAAAGCACACGTCCCGGGTTCGAGTCGCACATGTTTCCGATTTTCTGAAATAAAACCAACACTTTTTAAACTTATTCAGATCAACTCATAACATGTATATAAAATTAATATAATTCAGTGTTTATGCGGGTTAGACACACAGCCCAACTGGTTGGGCTGTGTGCACACGAATCCCAAGTCTCGAGTTCGAGCCGGGCAGTTGTAATCGGTTTTGGCCATATTAAATCCTTTTTAATAAAAACAAAATAAAGTTAAAGCTAGTTAGTATATATATATAATTAAAATAGAGTTTATTTCGGGTTAGACACGTAGCTCAGTTGGTAGAGCTGCGTGCACGCATACGGGAGGTCACGAGTTCGAACCTCACACGCTACCAATAATTAAACCGGTTGAACCGGCCGTTGACCAGTCAACCCTTAGAGAAAGGGTAATTTTTTTAATTAAAAATCCTTTTTATTTTCTTTGAAAATTAGTTAAAAATACCTCAAAATAAGGTTTTAAAACCTAAAAAAAATTTGCATAAAAATAAATCTAAAAATCTCATTAAGAGCACTAATTAAAAATATTAATCTCAAATAAAATTTATTTATTTATCGAATTATTACGTTATTATTTAGGTTAGTTTTCCCTCGTCGGTTGAATCATAAATTCGTGCGCATTCATCATTATCAAGGAACGCACCCACTGTGAGTGAATTCTTACAAATTCCCTTTTATTCATGTTTTGTGGTGTATCATGTGTCGCTTTATTTATTTCGTTTATTCAAACTTGTGCTATTACCATTATATGATCTAAATGTGTGATGTAAATGTTGTTTGTTGTGATGTGTGTTTACATTTTGTCAAGTTGCGTGCAAATCATTCATTAGGCCCATCAGTTCCTCGTTGGAGACGAGTTGAACATCGCGTGCCTCATTAGATCGGCTCCGTTTGATTGAGCCTTGATCTCATTGTTCATCATTTGGTGTGTGCATGTGCATTAATTGATATATTGTGTATTATGATTGAATTTACATATACGTATACTCATATGTGGTTATGCACCTTTTTAGAACCAATATAACAAATTCGTTCAAATGTTTTCATAAGATTCACTCGCCAACTTTTGTTGACCCAAAACCCTATTTTTACACATGATACAGGTGGACAGGTTGAAGCAATGAACACATAGGAAATTGCCTTAGAAGAAAAATAATGAAGTCATGAAAAATGTATTCGAACATGTTGTGCTTATATGTTTATTGTAATTTCTTCTTTAAAATGAAATAATAAATATGGAACTTTATAGTAAATGTCATGAGCTTTGATGAAAACCCAATCATGCCCCGACTATCATTTCCGCTGTGGGTCAGGATGTGACACATAAAACAAGCACAATCATGCAAATACCCTAAACTAGATAATTAAAATTGTGATCCTTACCAATTAAACATTCAAACCATAAATTAAACTAAAACAAATCAAAGTTTCATAAAATCCATCATCCAAAACCTAGACAACTGAATAAAATCTAGCCTAATAACATGTTTGAAAAGCAAATTAAACAAGGTTTATAACAAGGTAGCATAATCAAGTAAAACAAGGAAAGCAAAGGTCAAGATTGGTATGATAAAACCGTGAAAAACTCCTGCCTTGAACTCCCTTGATCACCCACACAATCCTTGTAGCCTAGATCTCCTTCTCTTAGCTCCAAATCTCTAGAAAATTGCTCCCAAAAAGCTCTGGTTCGTCCAAGTTTGTTCCAAGATGAGTCTGACTTCAATTATGAGTGTTTTAATAACAAAACAAGTCCAATTTTTAATCTGGTTTCGGAACTTTCAGGATAAAAGACCCTCTCGCCGGCCGCGAGAGGGTTGGAGTGTTCCGGTCGCGCCCCGCGACCGAGGAGGAATCCTGCTGGTAATTATAACTCTCTCGCGGGCCGCGAGAGAGATGAGGTATACCGGTCGCGCCCCGCGATTGGGTTATAAATCCCTATTTTGCGTTGCGTTTTCTCGTTTCCGATCCACTCACGTCCTGGCTCGGTTCTTTTCACCATTTTTTCTCGTTTTTCCCATCCTTCTAACCGTTTTTACGAACCAAGACCTGCAAAACGCATTTGGATTAAAAGTAGATAAATTCTTGACAAACCAAAACGAAAACGCGCAAAAATTATAAAAACTCTACAAGATAAATGGATGTATTATTCAGCACATCACCCTTTTCGAAAAAATGAACATTTTTAAATGACGAATGTCATCCTTTTGAATATGATTTGACACGAAATATAAAATAAAAAGTGATCAATTAACTTCAAATGATTATTGAAACCGAAAATATTTAGTTAACTAATATAATTTAACAAACATGAGCCAATAAGTATTATTGATGAAGATGACAAATCAATCTGTGAAACGAATTATTCAATGAAATTTAGTTTTCGAATCGATGATGATTAGTGGAACCCGTGAATTCCAACCAGTGATTTTGATTTGTCAAGCTCTATAACATTAGGCAATTCCACCATACTTCAAACTTCAAGGAAGTACAGAAAACATTTATAGTTCAGTAACAGCTCATTCACCATGTTCACAACATAACCACTTTAACTGCATAAACCAACCAAACAACACAATTTGATCTTACTGTTTAATGGCTACACTAAAAGAGACAACAAAATCATCAAATGGGTGCATACATTCCTTGAAATACAATAACACAATAGAAAATCAAAATAGAAATTACTAACAACAAAAGCAAGTCTATTCCTAGGTTTTACAAATTTATTTATAAAATTTATCCATCCTACTACACAACACTAAAATTACCCCCCATATATTAGATCAGGTGGATTATTCATGAGCACATAGAGGAACAAATAACAAAACAAACAAAAGGAAGGTGGAACATGATTTGAAGAAGAATGGCACTAGAAGCTTGGAACTGAATTTGCAACATCAAAATATAGGGTTGATATACATCAACAAAGAAAGAGAATGCATCAAGCTACTTACATTAGAGATAGAAGTTCATGGTTTCAACAGCAAAATAATCATTGTGTTTGAAAGATGAACTTCAAGTATGAAAAAAAATAGTTTCAGACAAGATCCTCTTACACCACGCCAATAAACTTGAGACCTATTTCATCTTCAACGAAGCCCTAGTTGTATACTCGGACATTGAATTTTTTTGCCTAGATGGGCGAGCCCAATTGTTCTAGAAAAACATAAAAATGTGAAATCCAAAGTTGCTTGGATTCAAACTAGAGAATCTATGAAGGATAAATGGATTTCTAACCACTAAACTGCAAAAGTAATATTTTTCTAAGCAATCAAGTTATATATTTAATATTCACATTAAATTAATATGACGGCCCTAAACGAAGACAGCATGTTGTGAGGATGTTATGTGTCACTATTATTTGGCAATTTCGTACCTCCAACAAGGTTACAAATACACAAGCTCACGCTTAATTCATAATCACTTGATCCAAAACTTAACGTGTCAACTAGTTTTCGATGAATTCTGTGCAAGAACGTGTGTGTCCAGATTTGGAGAAAATTTGCAAGTAAACGTGTTTCATAGCTAGAGTGTTAGCTAGGGAATCATTTGTACTTTGTAACTTGTTTTACATGACGCTGAAGCATTTGATTCCGATTTTATCATGTGACTAAATAAGTGGTTGTTTCTTTTTGTTCAAATTGTAATCGACTAATGATGAAACAATAATACTCAATAAATTGATTAACTAACTATTTTGTTGCAAACTAACTTACAATTTAGAGTATTAGCTAAAGTTTAGCTTGATCATGAATTCATGATCCATACATAGCGCTCAGTCATTTACTAGTCCTCTTCTTCCCCGAGCAACTCGTTAATCCGGATGTAAATCTTGATGAATGGAGGCCGATAGTAATGTCCTTTGTGAGCGAGGTTTTGGAGTAAATTTCTTGGAAAGGCATGCAAATGAATATGAAGGTGAGGTAAATCGTTGACTTAACGGTTCTTTTTTACTAGATTGTCATACTTATCCTTTGATTTTGTTGAATTCTTTTTCTCCAAGTTGTTTATCATTCTACAATTCAGAATTGGTGTTTGATTTGATTTTTAACCTGGATCAAGCAGGATGTAGTTGTTATCTAGTGTTGTTACTAATTAAGGCTATATGTTTTAGCTTAACTAAAAAGTGTAAAAACGCCATGCCACATCATTGCCACGTAGGCAATGTGTAACATCCTGTATAATTTTAACAATTTATAATGTGATACGTGTCCAAACTCTCCATATAGTTCTAATTTGTGGAAGGAGATGGACCAATATCGTCAAAATGGGGAACTAAACAAAGTCCAAGGACTAAAAGTGTAAAATCCAAAAAATTTTGTTTCTGAAGGTCCCTTACCTTGCGCTTCGCAAGGGAGTTCAATATCTTCACGCACCCTAGGTCCTTACAAACCGCAAGGCAAAGGCCTTACCGTCCGTAAGACCTTCGCTTGTAGTAAAACTTTAGTTGGTAGCTGCAAGTCTGTTCTCTTGCCATCTAACCCCGATTTTTGCCATTCTTCTTCTCCTTAGGATATCTAATATGAAATTAATACTTGTCCTAAGGCCTCTGGTCACACTTAGCATGACTTGGGAGATTTTGGGTTTGTATAAATAAGTGATCATGGTGTTCATTTTAGTCGCACCATCATTTCACTCATATACACTCTCTTGAACCTTCTCTGGAGATTAGGAGTTACTCTCAAGTATCCTCTGTAGTCAACAAGTCTAGTAAGTCCTTTTCCTTTGGTCAATTTCATTAATTTAGCGAGTATTCAACTGAAAATCAAACAGTTAGACTTTCAGTTATGACTACTATGGTCAAGTCAAAGTTTAATTCGAACATTCCTACGTGAACATAATAATGAAGGTATAAATCCCCTATGATCATACCCTCCGACAATCATGTTAAGTAGGCGAAATGACGAGACAAGCATGTTATAAATAAAAGTCAAAACTTGAAAATATGTATTTTTCAATAATTGAACTTCTAACTATCTAAACCACTTGTTTAGACATTATAACAGGTTGTATAAACTTATGAAAGTTATTTTGACATGCCCAACTCGTCATACTCAGTTTAGCACTCATTCTTAGGTCGAAAGTCAAGAAGTTTGACTTTTGCTTTGACTTTCGAATCTGACCCGTTTGGTCTACTTTAGAACCAATCAAGGCATGTTATAAGACACTAATATTATAGGGAATAACCCTCTGAGGTTATATCTTTTGGTCATATCATTTGAAGGGTTATTTGACGAGTCAACCATATATATTTTTAAAATGCCAAAAATGCCCATTTGGCATAAAATTGTATTAAAACCCAAGAGGCATATAATTTGGCCTCAAAACTGATCTTACAATATTAGAAATGTATCTTGACATAACAGACTCGTCATAGACCTATTTGACCACCCGCTGTCGTATTTACGCATACAATTAGTCTAAATATATAAAATATATAAATTAGTCGAATTGGGTATAACTCTTTCAAAATCACTCCAAATCAGAATGTTTTGATAAATAACCCATATCCAACAAGACCTCGCACTCGGAATGGTATAAACAACATTCTAACCGGTCAACGCTTAATCTAGCGACACCGAACAATATTCTAAGTAACGAGTCAAGTTATAGAACTTACTAAATGACTCGTGAACATTCTAACGAATATATATATATATATACACACCCCTCCAGATAATCGTGCCTAGGATTTACAACTTGAATTACGGCTTTGCTTCAAATAACTTAATTAACAATTTAATTGCTAGCAAAGGTAAATATTCTTAGCCTATTTTACTTGAAAACTTGGGATATGGCCTTAGCACTTGTAACGGGCGTTATATAAACAGGCAAATGCTTTCATAAATATAATAAGCAAGAAGCTGGTTAATCCGCTTTGCTTGAATAACATTAAACACTTGAGGTTAATGGTACCATGTCCGAATGTGGAGGGGTATGATCTCAAAAACCCTGCGCTTACGCAAGATACCATACCCTCATAATGATAACAGGTCACTTGAGTAACCTTACGCGCTACGCGTAACGGTACGCCAACCGTGAAGACAGCAGGTTGCTTAACAAACCTTGTGCACCTTGCGCAACGGCAAGTTAAACCTGAAAGCACAGGTCCGAGATCCTACGCTAATTAAACAAGCTTCTAGCTGTGACTTCCTAAAACCTTACGCCGACTCCCCAACCCTTTTGGGAGTTGCACAAGGCTAAGACTAAGGCGAGAGCAACTCGTACTTAGTCTTGAAAATAAAAGAACTTGATTCCTACAAGTTCACGCTGGCCAAAAAACACTAATAAGGCCATACGGTAAGGAGAAGCGCAAGAGGCATTGATCAAGTACAAAGGTACAAAGGGCGGAGCTGTGACCCAATAACCGCTCGGCAGGTTGTGCCAGACCACGTTGCATGATGATCGGTCGTGCAGTGGATAAAAGGTACGCAAGGACGTACGCGTGGCACCAACCAGCTCATGCTAGCGACTGTCACACGATCTCCACTAACGGCTGATGACAGACCAGACAACAAGGACAACTGCCAGGACACGTGGCCTCATCCACCTGCGCCAAGCGCTCTTCGTGCCAAGGACCAACGGATGTCGCAGAAGAGAGAAAATGGATATTCCTGGTTATCGGTTCTAGGCCCAAGGCCCATCTCCTACACACATCTCTCCGGCTATAAAGAAAGGATCGCACCTCGAGGTAAAACACGTTGGTTCTTGCTTATTCACTAATTACTTGCATTATCCTTTGCAAACCCATATACTTATTCTCACGCCGGAGTGTGGTCACGGAGAAAACCCTCCCCTTTTCTCCCCTGACGAGACTAACGGTGTTTTCAGTTTTGTAGTGAGCTTGAACCAAGATCACATCGACGGGCAAACGAGATATAACATTTATATGCAGAGACGTTGTGCCAGAATCTAGATATCTTCGAATATAGTTTGGTCCAGTGTTTCTTCAGGATGTCACGACTCATCAATTAGGAATGACCACATAAAATATTCGTAGAGTTGTATGCATACATTTGGAAGACGTTATATTAAAGATGGTGTGTACCATAATCACATATCAGCATAGATTCTGGTACCCGTCTGTGTTGACAAGCATGTAAAATTAATGACAAGAAATCTATCCCGGGAAATACTAAATGATTACCTACGGGTTATCATAAGATATATATATATATATATATATATATCAAATGATTTATGAAAATGATTTTAAAAATGAGTCGGTTATTGTATTTACCAGTGAAAACTGACGTATTTTTAAAAATTAAACCGCAGATAACGAACCTTGATTATAGGCTGGAACAGTTCAGTCAAGGAAAAAACTATGGAAATGCGACTCCACTGCTTGAAGGCGTATGATGTTCTAAAGCTCGCTTTTATTTCGGATCCTATCTTGTGGGACTTGTATCAAACAGCTTTTATAATTTTATTAAATAAATTTCAAAACTTTATATTTATTACTTTATCAAATCTATATTCCCTTGCCAAATGTGATAATGCTATCAATCGTCACGCATAAGCCCGCCAACCGCCCAGCAGAAATCATGGTCTGACAGATTGATATGAGAGCTACAATTTGAAAGATTTAGACACTAGGCTTTTGTGTCTAAACTCAAATATCACAAAAGCATATTCCTTAAGGAAACTCCGATCCTAGATTTAACCTATGACTACTCTTATCTATATAATTATTAATTTTTATATTTGGGGCGTTAAAGGGGTAATGCGGATGGGGCGCCAAACCACACCATCCAATCTAAGAGGATAATGCTCCCTCTTTGGCTCCCCCTTTAACTGCCACGGCATGGTGTTTAGTTAGTTATCTGGGTGAGGTGGCATGAGACGCCACCCCACAAGACATTAGGGATAAGAATTTCGGTACGGGTACTGAAAAATATTGTACCAGTACCGAATGGTAGCATACCGATTGAATTCCGATACCAGTTCAATATCCATTTTTTGACATTTTTGGATAAGTATTTTCAATTCGATACGGTATCGATATTTTATCATGTTTACCTTAAAATACCATACCGAATAGATACCTCAGTTTGATGATTTTCAAGATTAATATTTCCAATACCAATACATTCAATACCGGTACCAACCCTAGTAGAGTAGAGAGGGGGAGAGTATATTTTTAATACATGCGTGTGAGATTTTTCAAGCATTAATTAATATTTTAAACTATTAAAAATAAAAAAAAATGTCTAAATAATGGTCGAATGGTAATCTGGCCATTTTAGTTCGCGGATGAATAATATATGTCCACCATTTATTTATATTAATTTAGACATAAAAGAGTAAACAGGTCCTTTATATAGCTATTATTATATATATAATTGGTTAAGCATTTAATTATAGTAACTTTAATCTTTCTTAAATTATACTTTTCTCAAATTTTAACATTCACACTTACATCTTCTTTAACTTTTTAAAACTTTATAAAATGTCATTTGACTCCTCGAGTTTACATATTTTTTATGTATATGCCGATATAAATACAAATTTGTTTACATTTCGACATAATATTTTTTAAAGTAAATAATACTATATGTTTTATGAGTCATGTCATATATAATAAATTTTGGTACTTATTTTATAGGAATTTTGAGTTAGTCTACGCTTTGACATTTATGTACGTGTCAGTATAAATTAAAATTTGTTTACATTTCAATGTAATAACATTTTGACAACCTCCAGTTTGACGTGTTAATTTTATATACGTGTTGGTATAAATTCAAGCTATTTACATTTTGATTTTTTTTCTAAAAATGAGTCATATTAAATATAATAAGTTTTTTGTGCTTATTTTTATGAACATTTTCAGTTGTTCTACTTTTAATCGATAAGCAATTAAAAAATCAATACACTCAAATCACGCTAAAAACGACCCCACAACACGGGCCATCAATATTAGTTTAATAAATAGTTTAAAAAAAGATTAAACAGGTCATTTATATAGCTATTTGATAAATAGTTAAAAGGAGTTGCGATTACTTGTTTTATTAATATTAAATAGTTAAAGGAGTTGCGATTACTTGATTATATTAAAATAAAAATGCTGAGAAAAGTATTTAAAAAAATGAGAAATGGATTAAAGAAGTGAAAAAAGGATAATAATTTAGAGAGGGGCTTTTATTACAAAAACATAGGGGTCACGTGTAGGGTAAAATGCACTTAAGGGCAACAGTAATAATGAAGTTCCATCATTACCCTTTGCATGGGTTGGTAATTATTATATGAAATGATGAAAAATTACCTCAAGAATTAATTAAAAATTGAAAATGGAGGTTTGGTTGGTGTTGGGGTTGGGGCTCTATGTCAATGGAGGATTTTCTTTCTTCCTTTTGTTATTTTAATAATAATCACATAATTGAAATGTTAATGAAATTCAAAGGTTACATATGTAATTGTTCGCACATTTTTTTCTTCAAATGCTTCTAATCAATCTTCTTAATTATCATTTTAATATTACAAAAGCAAGTGAAGAAAATTAAATAAAAAGGTAAAAATGAAAGAAAAAAAATGATGTTAAATTACTTATGATGTGTAACTTAGAAGAATGTATGTTGTATTTATGGAGTCTAAATAAGAGAGCAAGGGCAAAATATAAGGGTTGAATGAAGTTTTTTTTCCAAACAAAATGTAGCATGTATTATTCTAGAAATGTAACCCTTAACAAGAAGCTAAAGGTCGAATACCCTTCATAAATAAAATCTAGAACCTACTGTGATATACACGTACTTAACGTTAATCAAACAAAGAACTATAATTTGTTCTTAACATAGCTAGTGTGAACAAAACACACTCTCTAAATAATTACAAACTTTGTAACTTGACACACTTGATTACGAATTTACTACATAATTCTTGAGAAAAAAGTTCATTGACGTAACAAACACCCTGATATATATTCTCAATGAAACATCTTCAAATCATGTGTGACAACTCATTCTTTTGGCGATCGTCCTTGAACACTCAAATGAAGTATGAACACTAAACCGTCTAGGTATAGAAAGGATTGTGCTAACCTCTGTCATGATGCATTAAATATCATCGATCAATTTATTATAAGAAATTTTGTAATTCATAAGATTTGTTAGCGTAGGAAGTATTGTGATGCTCATGTTTGTCACTATGTACAACTTTATATATATATATATATATATTATGCAAGAAATTTTTGTAATTCATAAGATTGTTAGCGTCGAAAATATTGTGATGCTCACGTTTGTCACCATGTGAAAATTTTTTTTCTTGATGCATTTTTTTCCTTGATACGCTATGCATCATTTTTTATAACATCATAATCATTCATTCCTCTAAAAAGGATAGAAAAGGCATTCGTTAATCACTTCTATAACATCAAACCAATCTCGTAACTATAGAAAAGGGTGTGCATCATCCTTATAAGGTGGTTCATCACTACCCTTATTACACCTTTTTTAAGATAAGATCATTTTTATTTGATTTAATAAAGAGAGATCATATTCGCTCTCTCTCTCTCTTTTTTTAACGGGATACAGTTAAGATGTCGCTAACCAGGTTAGTAGTTAGTATCACCAAGTTATTATTAATATCCCCTTGCCACCCAGGACCTCCAAGGGAAGCAAAGCTTCCCACCTCCCCTTTAATCACTAGGCCAAGAGATCATTGTTGATCCTGTTGTCTTTTAACCAACTTATAAAAAAAACTTTTAATTTAGGACACATGTGTATGTCTCTAGCTAAATAGCTATGATTAGAGATGTACAAAAAAAACGGTTTTATAATTGTAACCGACAAAAAAACCAAAACCGGTTTTTTTATAACCGTTTTCTATAACCGGTTCGGTTTATAAACCGGTTTGGCTGATTAGTAGCCAGTTATAAAGTCTGTCGAGAAACACGGTTATAAAAGCGGTTATTATCAAAACTGGTTAAAAACCGGTTAACCGATAACGGCTAAAAAAACCGGTTAAACCGGTTAATTTCGCACAACAATGCTTAACGGTCATATGACCGTTTGGAGTGAAACTAGCCGTTTTTTTGGTGTTTTTTTCCTAGAAACCCTCTCCAACTAGTATAAAAGGGTTGTGGGTGTTTAGGTTCAATCACACCACTCTCTAAATCTACAAAAATTCTTAAAAACGCTCACAATTTTGTTCGCGAATTCTTAAAAAAGTATGGCAAGCTCTAGTGCTTATGATTCGGTCAATGTTGGCGAGTCTACAACCGACACGGTGGTTCGTGTTATTCCAACGAAGCGCAACCCTGAAATTTTGTCACATTTCGATTTGTGCGAGATGGCCAATGGGAAAAAAGCGCGTTGTCATCATTGTACTGGTTTTTATGCCGAATGAGCAAACACCACCTTGAGACAATACATCGAAAAACCAGTTTTGCAAGACGTTGAAACAACAACCCGCTAGTGGCCAAGCTTCCATGGCAAGTGAAGGCGCTTCTTTGTTCGCCTACAATTACGATATGGCTAGGGTGGAAATGGCGAAGTTTGTAATCCAAGTAAGTTTGCCGTTCAACCATTTCGACAACCAACACTACACAAAGATGATTCAAAGAACTCTCCAACCACGATACACTCACGTAAGTCGTGCTACTCTTAGGAGGGATTGTTTAAAAATGTGGAAAAATGCTAAACAAGAATTAATTTCTTTATTTTAAAAATTAGAAACCGATGTTAACTTGACTAGCGAGGTTTGGTCTGCACCGCACGGTTCACCCGACTCGTATATTTGTGTCACCGCCCATTGGATTGAACCAACGACGTGGCAAATGATGAAACGCACGATTTTGTTTAAATTATTTGATTACCCTCACACCGGTGAAGCTATGTATAAAGCAATCGACAAACGTATTACAATATACAAAATCGAAAAAAAAATTCAATATCTTTTGACAACGCCTCAAACAATACGGTTTCGGTAATGCATTTAAAATTAAAATACAAACCGATTTGTGACGGTATTTTTTTCCATAGTCGATGTATTGCACACATCATAAATTTGGCCGTTCAAGAAGGTTTAAAGGTTATTGAACCACAAAAAAAGCTTTCAAAAAATGTTACATCATATATACAGTCACACGCATAGACATTCAAAATATGTAAAAATGTGTAAAGAAGCGGGTCGAATATGCTTAGGACCCAATTGGGACGTTGCTCATAAATGGAACTCGACTTGCACCATGTTTGAAAAACTATTTTGCAAAAAGAAAGTTTAATAGAATTTCATAACTCTTTGTCTAGTCGTAGAAAGGTTTCGCCTTACTACCCATCAGGTTGGGCTACTATTGAAACGGTTACACAATTGCTTCAAGTTTTCAAAACATCAACAAAACTTTATTAGGGTTTATTATCCAAAAAATTAATTGGTTCTTCACAATTTGTTTAAAATGTGTTTAAAATTAAACGAGATGTCGGTTAGAGGTAGGCCATATTGTGATATGGTAACCCCAATGAAGGAAGAACTAAGAAAAATTTTTATAGAACTACCCGCGGTTTTCACTTGTGTCGCCGCTTTAAACCCTTGCTTTAATGTTTTTGGAACCGGGTCTTTGATTGAAAAAATTGCAAACGAGTTGAATTTAAACACCGAACAAGACCCTAACTTTGGTGAACCCGCAAAAATTCGATTCAACGATCAACTTTCAAAAATGGTTGATGTTTATGTAACAAATTATGGTACAACCTCGTCACACATTCATGAGTCAATGAGAAATGCCGCTTTTGGCGAAGGTTCAAGTATGGAAGATCAAGATTTGTATGTTTATAACCAATTGTTTGATGAGTCGAGTCAAATGCAACGTGGTAACACTACTAGTAGCGAACTTGGTCATTATGGTGGGTCGAACTTTCCACAAACGATGACCTCACAAGAATTTAAAATTTTTGATTTCTTGGCTTGGTGGAAAAGTAAGGAAGATCAATTTCTGATCTTAGCCACAATGCCCCGAGATTTACAAATGGTCCAAGCTTCCACGATAGCTTCGGAAAGTGCTTTTTCTATTAGTGGCAGGGTGATTTCGATAAGGAGGACTCGACTAACACCAAAATCGGTTGAGATATCGCTTTGCTTAAAAGATTACTTGGATGCGGCAGACAGATGTCAACACATACGCTCACTCGAGGGAGAATAGGAATACGAAGGTGAAGTGTACGAGGATGAGGTCGCAGTCGAATTGACTGTCACACCCCGACCCGCAGCGGAATAAGAGTCGGGGCATAATTGGGTTATTACCAAAGCTCATGACATTTACTAATATGTTTCATATTTAATAAATTCAAAGTTATATTTCCAAATATCCAAACATGTTCATACAATACAAAGGAAATAAACCAAACATAACATTCCCAACTCTAAATCATTTTATTCTTCTAGTCCAAGTCCTATATGTTCCTAGCTGCTGCTGGTTCACCTGTATCATGTGTAAAAATGGGGGTTTTTGTGTCAACATAAGTTGGCGAGTGAACCTTATTAGATAAACATTTATTAATGAATTACTTGTTAGTTTATCGATGAATAATTGTGCATAATCATAGATGAGCAAATGTAAATAATCAAGCATTGGCAAATAGCAGTCACAACTATAACATACAATAACATATGACAGCATACATGAACATACCAACATCATACGATAAATAACATAAATGAAATTGTGCGATCAAGGCTCAATCAAACGGAGCCGATCGTATTGCATGTACTGAAAATGAAAATGTCTGTGCGATCAAGGCTCAATCAAACGGAGCCGATCGTATGTGGGCACGCCAGGTTCAACCTCATAATGAAATGGGGAACATGCTCAACGCTCATAATGTAATGGGGAGCGGCGGCCTATGAATATGCATGTACTGAAAATAATAAATTGCATCCAATAATAACTACACAACAGAATCAAACTGAATACACATGTTCATGATATGATGTATGAACTATGGTTTAAATATATATAACAAGACACATGATACACCCCAAAACGTGATTAAACGGGGAATTTGTAAAGATTCACTCACATTGGGTGCGTTGGATTGGAGATGGTGATATGCGCACGAATTAGATGAACGGAACAACGAGAAATACTAACCTAAATAATAACGGAAAAATATATTAAATGAGTGGATTTTATTAAGGATTTTAATGAAATTTTTAGATATATTTTTGTGAGTTTAAGGCTATTTTCTATCTTTAAAAATGTTATTTTTAAGTATTTTTAATTGATTTTTAAATGAAATTAAATAAATAAAAATATAAAAAAAATTGTTTATTTTGCGTTGACCGTTGACCTGTTGACTTGTTGACCGGTTTGGTCAGTAACATAGTTTGCGCCGGGTGAGGCTCGAACCGGAGACCTCCCGTACGCGTGCACGCAGCTCTACCAACTGAGCTACGTGTCTAACCCGAAATAATCTTGTTTTAATTATATTTATATACTTATTCAGTTTAACCGAAATTCTCTTAATTGCAAAAACATTTTAATTCAACGAACCGGTGCCAGTGACGGGTTTCGAACGCGCGACGTGTGATTTAATGTTGCACACAGTCCACCGCTGGACTGTGCATCTAAGCTGGTTATTATCTCGGTTTTTATTATACTTAACAACTAACTGAGTTAACCCGGTTTAGTTTTTAAACAAAAAGGCATTTTATTACATAAGGAGTGCGTGTAGCAGGGATCGAACTCGGGACTTGCGTGTGTATTTTGCACACAGTCCACCGCTGGACTGTGTGTCTAACCCGTTTAAACTACCAATTTTAATTATACTTATAGTATTGTCAAAGTTCATCTTCTTCACTGGATTTTTACCGACAGCAGTTTACATCATTAAAACTTGTTAATTCGATTGCTAAGCATTACACAAACTGATAAGAGATAGCAGGGATGACAATTAGAGGAAAACATACCGGTGAACGATTGGTTACAGAGTTCCGGCAGGCGTCGGTCTCTGTTTTTGTGCACCTCAACTGAACAGACGATTAGCCGTTTTTGATTTGTTGATTGTGGAATTGAAGTGATAAACAAACGTTAACGATGTGTTTGAAGGTCCTTACCGTTTCACAGACGGAAATAAAGACTTTCAGGGGAGTTCCGGCGAACTGGAATTAGTTGAATACAGCGCCTGAATTCGATGTCAATTGAGAGGTTTAAGTTAGAAATAGTCTAACAATTGTTGAACTATTGAAAGATTTACCGTTTGGGGTTGAATACGGTTTTCCGGCGACTTTTGCAGAAAATTCTGGCGAGTTAATTTAGACGTTCTGACGGTCTGAAAATGTGACGAGAGTGAAATGGAGTATTGGTATGACGTTTCTGAGTCGCGAGAGAGGTCTAGAATTGAAGTAATTGAGACCTTGATTCTTTTCGGTTATAAAAAACCGATAGTAATGAAAATTTATGTTCAATCACCTCTGAATTGATTAAAGACATCGGTTCATCGGTTATGAACGTGAATACGCGAGAAATCAAACGATTTGACGATTGATTTGCCGATTTCCGTTTCTCAGTTGGTGAAACCGGTTTAACCTAGTCTGTATATAAATCTCATTTGTTTCCTAGAGATAACAGAAAACACAAAGTGGCGGAGTGGTGATGTGAGTGTATGTTGAGTCGTTGGAGTTCTTCTTGGCTGACCCGGGTTCGAGTCCCGGCAGCAACATATTTTTTTTTATTTATTTGTTTTAACTTTTTATCAAATATAATTTTTATAGTTTAGTTTATTTATTATTTATGTATCGTTTTAAATCAAAATAATCATAAATATTCAACGTAACTTTTATAACCTGATATTCGATTACAAAACGGAGCGGATTTTGAAAACCCGATTTTTACAAATGTTACAGTATCCCCTACTTTTAGGAATTTCGTCCCGAAATTTAAGTAGTTGAAGTAGTAGGAAAAAGATGCGGGTATTTTTCGCGCATTGAGTCTTCACGTTCCCAAGTAAACTCAGGTCCCCGTTTCGACTCCCAGCGTACCCTAACAATTGGAATGCGACTTCGTCGTAGACGTTTCTCTCCGAAGTCCATGATCTCTACAGGTCTTTCAATAAAATGCATAGATTCATCAATCTGAATATCTTCCAGCGGAATATGGAGGTTCTCATCAGCGAGGCACTTTTTCAAGTTCGACACGTGGAATGTGGGATGAATCCTGTTGAGTTCTTCTGGTAGGTCAAGCTTGTATGCTACAGGACCTACTCTTTCGAGTATCTTGAAAGGTCCTGCGTAACGTGGTGCTAGCTTGCCCTTTTGACCAAAACGAACTAACCCCTTCCACGGTGATACTTTTAAAAGTACATGATCACCAGTGTTAAACTCTAAGGGCTTCCGTCGTTTATCTGCATAACTCTTTTGATGACTTTGAGCCGCTAGAAGATTGTTTCGAATTTGATGGATCTTGTCTGTGGTTTCTTGAATCAATTCCGGACCAGTGATTTGAGCTTCCCCAATTTCGTGCCAACATACTGGAGATCGGCACTTACGACCATATAAGGCTTCAAAAGGTCCCATGCCGATGCTTGAATGATAGCTGTTGTTGTATGAAAATTCAACTAATGGTAGATGAGCGTCCCAATTTCCCTTGAAGTCTATGACACATGCTTGAAGCATATCTTCAAGAGTTTGAATGGTGCGTTCAGATTGTCCATCAGTTTGAGGATGATAGGCGGTACTGAGATCTAATCGCGTGCCCATAGCGGATTGTACTGCTTGCCATGTTCGTGAAGTGAAACGACCATCACGATCAGAAATAATGCTTAACGGTACCCCATGTCGGCTTACGCTTTCGTTGATATAAATACGAGCAAGCTTTTCGTTCTTGAAATCTTCGCGGATAGGAATAAAGTGAGCTGATTTTGTAAGTCGGTCTATAATTACCCATATAGTGTCGTACCCACCAGAAGTGCGAGGTAAACCGGTAATGAAATCCATGGTTATATTTTTCCCACTTCCATACAGGTATTTCCGGTTGGACCAGAAGTCCTGAGGGTCTTTGGTGTTCAGCCTTCACCTTGGAACATGTAAGGCACTTGGAAACAAAAACGGCAATATCCTTCTTCAATACAGGCCACCAATAGGTGTATCGTAGGTCTTGATACATCTTATCGGCTCCTGGGTGTATAGAATATCGCGTTTTGTGAGCTTCATTCATAAGAGTTTCACGAAGATTGTTGTGGTTAGGAATCCAGATACGATCTAGGTAATACAGAATTCCGTCAGATTTAGTTTCAATTTTTAGCTCGGCTCCACAGGACATCTCCTTTCGTACATCTTCTTCTGTTATTGAAACGTGTTGGGCTTCTCGAATTTGATCTTTAATGTCGGTTATAATTTGCGAACATAGAAGATGAATGGAGTTCGCATAACCCTTTCGACTAAGTGCATCAGCCACCACATTTGCTTTACCAGGGTGGTATCTAATTTCAAAGTCGTAATCATTTAGAAGTTCGACCCATCTTCGTTGCCTCATGTTTAGCTCCTTTTGATTGAAGATATGTTGAAGACTCTTGTGGTCAGTGTATATTTCACACTTAGTACCATAGAGATAATGTCTCCATATCTTAAGAGCGAACACAACGGCTCCAAGTTCTTGGTCATGAGTGGTGTAGTTCTGTTCATGTGTCTTGAGTTGTCTCGAAGAATAAGCTATGACTTTTCCTCTTTGCATTAGAACGCAGCCTAATCCTTGCCCTGACGCGTCGCAATAGACTACAAAATCATCACAACCTTCAGAGAGTGTGAGGATTGGTGCATCACAAAGTTTTTGTTTAAGAGTTTGAAAGGCTTCTTCTTGCTTGGGTCCCCATATGAAAGGTTTTCCCTTATGAGTTAAAGCCGTGAGTGGTACAGCAATGCGAGAGAAGTTTGAAATGAACCGACGATAATAGCCAGCTAGACCAAGAAAAGATCTTACTTCAGTTGGTGTACGTGGAGCTTGCCATTCTTGAACCGCTTTGATCTTTGAAGGGTCAACATGTATTCCCTTGTCATTGACTACATGCCCGAGGAATTGCACCTCTTTTAACCAGAATTCACATTTGGAGAATTTGGCATAAAGCTTTTCCTTTTCTAGAAGTGCAAGAACGAGTCGAAGATGACGCTCATGATCAGATTTAGATTTTGAATAAATAAGAATATCGTCGATGAAGACTATAACAAATCGATCAAGATAAGGTTTGCAGACTCTGTTCATTAGGTCCATGAAGACAGCTGGTGCGTTGGTTAAACCAAATGGCATAACCATGAATTCATAGTGGCCATAACGAGTTCGAAAAGCAGTCTTAGGGACGTCTTCTTCATGCACTCTAAGTTGATGATAGCCAGATCGAAGGTCGATTTTTGAAAAGCAGCTGGCACCTTGTAGTTGGTCAAGAAGATCATCAATGCGAGGTAGAGGATAGCGATTCTTGATTGTTAACTTGTTGAGCTCTCTGTAGTCGATGCACATACGAAACGATCCATCTTTCTTCTTTACAAAAAGAACAGGTGCACCCCAAGGCGACGAGCTAGGACGTATGAATCCCTTGTCAGTCAACTCTTGTAATTGACTGGCTAGCTCTTGCATTTCAGAGGGGGCTAACCTATAAGGAGACTTTGCAACTGGTGTAGCACCAGGTATAAGATCAATACGGAATTCGACGTCTCTAACTGGAGGAAGTCCTGAAATGTCGTCAGGAAAAACTTGTGGGAAGTCTTTTACTACAGGAATGTCTTCAAGTTTCTTCTCCATGGTTCCCTTTTTGATGATATGAGCTAAAAACGCGACATAATTCTTGCGAAGATATTTTTGAGCTTGGAGACAAGACATTAAGCTGAGCCCTTTCGACGAGGTTTCTCCAATGATTCGAAGAGTCTGACCGTTTAAAAGAGGAATATGAATAAATTTTTCACGACATACAACTTCTGCCTGATGTTGACTGAGCCAATCCATACCGATTATGATATCAAAACTTCCCAGCTTCATAGGAATAAGGTCGACTAAGAAATCGTGGTCGTTTAAGGTGAGTGTACAGTTGCGTATAATAGAGTTTAATGAAACTGGTTTCCCGTCCGCAACTTCTACCGTTATGGATTCCGTGAGCTTATCCCGATTTTTGTTTAAGATAGGTTCAAATTCTAAAGACACAAAACTTCTATCCGCACCAGTATCAAATAACATAGATGCATATCTACCATTTATAAGGAACGTACCGTTAACCACATTGCCGTCAGCTCTGGCCTGGTTAGCGTTGATATTGAAAGCTCTCCCTCTTGCAGGTGGAGGAGCTTGGTTTGCTTGATTCACCGGGTTGGCTTGGGCCTGAGCATGAATAATATTAACCAACCTTGGACAAGTGTTTCTGAAATGGCTCGGGTCACCGCAATTGTAGCAAGCCCGCATTGGTTGACCCATAGGATAATTGGGCTGGTAATATGTTTGGGATAAATGTTGGGTGGGTGGTAGTAGTAGGGGTTGTTGGGCTTGGCCCATTATTTGTTGGTGGGTTTGGGTTAAAGGTTGGTGGCGGTTCGTTCGTTGAGGCATGCGGCAAGTTTGAACAGTATGACATGCGCGACCACAGCCGGTGCAATATTGGCAAGGATGATCAGGGGAATGGTGATATTGGCAACGGTTACATTTTGGTAACGGGCCAGTGTAGGGTCTTCTGTATGGTGCGGGTGAAGGAGTGACTTGAGTAATGGGTGCAGCAGGAATAGGGGAGTTGGTTTGAGTAACTGCGAAATTTCTGGTGTTGCGCTTCCTCTTGTTAGCAAACTTAGAGGAAGGAATGGGGTGGTTTGGAGTTTGTCCCTCAACAGGGGCTTTCTTCTTCTCTTCTTTGAACTTCCCGTTGCGAATTCGGTTTTCGGTCAGTTCAGTTGCTAACTCCATAGCAGCTTCAAGTGTTACTGGTGAAACGCTGAGAACTGAATCTTGGATTTTCAAGGGAAGTCCTCGAATATAATGCTCGATCAAACGATAGGTTGGGGTGAACAAATTTGGAACCAATTGGTTCAACTCCAAGAACCTCTTGTTATAGGTAGTGTGATCACCCTCCTTTTGCTTTAGAGAATGAAATTCGTCCTCCAGCTTTTTAATTTCACTTCTAGGACAGAAACGCCTAGTCATGATTTCCCTTAACTCCTCCCAAGTTAAGGCCATCGCATCTTCAGTTCCCCTTTTCCCTTTCTCAGTATTCCACCAAGTGAGAGCTACCCCAAATAGTCTCCCGGTGGCGTATCGAACCTTGCGATCCTCAGGACAATCGCAGTTTAGAAAGGTGTTTTCCATCTCCTCGAACCAATGTAGGAGAGCAGTGACACCCTCGGTCCCTTCAAATTTAGGAGGATCACAAGACTTAAAATGTTTGTAAGAGCACTTGCTGGTAGGAGGGTTGTCGATGTTCTGGTCCTGTTGTTGGGGAGGGTTAGTAGTATTTGTAGCAAGGGCTTGTTGTACTTGGACCACAATGTCAGGCAGTATCGTGGCCATTTGTTTCGCGATCTGTGTGGCCAAACGTTCCTGAGACCTTCCTGATCTTTTACCCCTTCGTTGCTGTCTAGACGACATCTACTGGATCATACAATGAGAAGATTGTGAGTTTATGGTGTCTTTTTAGGTGTCATGTGTCTTTAAGAAAATGAAAATAACATAAATATCAATAATGCAACTACATCCATAGGATGTCTTGGGTTCGCTCATGTTGGGCCTCAAATGTCCCCCATACCTTCACCTACATAGTCATGTGGGCCCCCATGGCTATTGGCTTGGTAGGATTCACATTAGTATTGGCAATTTAACACTCGCATCCCCCGAATGCAAACCACAAAAAATGTTCATGAGATGTTTGGTCGGAACGTGTCCAGGTGTAGACACAATGACAACTCAAAGTGGGGTTAGCTCACACGACGTTTGGTATAGCATGCTTTGGCCTAATAGGTACTTCGTACTCTCATCTTTAGTCCCCATGTAGGCAAACTGGTCCTTTATTTTGGATTTATACGAATTCCAGCCTAGACAGGACGTTCCGACTACCGGTACTGGTACCCTTCCAGTTACTACATGCCCGTCATGAGAACTCACTTTGATGAGATTTGAAAACACAAAAATCATTGTAAAAGCAATCATGATGTGGTGTGTGCTTTCATGGATGTGATATGTTATGAGTCTATGATTCATGATAGGCATTATATGATAATACATACTTATGAACATACTTGCATAATATTGAATGTAACATTTAACATAAAACATATAAATATCATGAAATTTGGCATGTAACACACAAAAATCTTATAAGTTTCTAATCAACTATAGTATAGGCTCTAAGGGTCTAATAACCTATCCTATATCCCTATAGTCATGGCTCTGATACCAATCTGTCACACCCCGACCCGCAGCGGAATAAGAGTCGGGGCATAATTGGGTTATCACCAAAGCTCATGACATTTACTAATATGTTTCATATTTAATAAATTCAAAGTTACATTTCCAAATATCCAAACATGTTCATACAATACAAAGGAAATAAACCAAACATAACATTCCCAACTCTAAACCATTTTATTCTTCTAGTCCAAGTCCTATGTGTTCCTAGCTGCTGCTGGTGGGGGTTTTTGGGTCAACATAAGTTGGCGAGTGAACCTTGTTAGATAAACATTTATTAATGAATTACTTGTTAGTTTATCGATGAAAAATTGTGCATAATCATAGATGAGCAAATGTAAATAATCAACCACTGGCAAATAGCAGTCACAACTATAACATACAATAACATATGACAGCATACATGAACATACCAACATCATACGATAAATAACATAAATGAAACTGTGCGATCAAGGCTCAATCAAACGGAGCCGATCGTATTGCATGTACTGAAAATGAAAATGTCTGTGCGATCAAGGCTCAATCAAACGGAGCCGATCGTATGTGGGCACGCCAGGTTCAACCTCATAATGAAATGGGGAACATGCTCAACGCTCATAATGTAATGGGGAGCGGCGGCCTATGAATTTGCATGTACTGAAAATAATAAATTGCATCCAATAATAACTACACAACAGAATCAAACTGAATACACATGTTCATGATATGATGTATGCACTATGGTTTAAATATATATAACAAGACACATGATACACCCCAAAACGTGATTAAACGGGGAACTTGTAAAGATTCACTCACATTGGGTGCGTTGGATTGGAGATGGTGATATGCGCACGAATTAGATGAGCGGAACAACGAGAAATACTAACCTAAATAATAACGGACAAATATATTAAATGAGTGGATTTTATTAAGGATTTTAATGAAATTTTTAGATATATTTTTGTGAGTTTAATGCTATTTTCTATCTTTAAAAATGTTATTTTTAAGTATTTTTAATTGATTTTTAAATTAAATTAAATAAATAAAAATATAAAAAAAATTGTTTATTTTGCGTTAACCGTTGACCGTTAACCGTTGACCTGTTGACTTGTTGACCGGTTCGGTCAGTGACATAGTTTGCGCCGGGTGAGGCTCGAACCCGAGACCTCCCGTACGCGTGCACGCAGCTTTACCAACTGAGCTACGTGTCTAACCCGAAATAATCTTGTTATATTTATATACTTATTCAGTTTAATCGAAATTCTTTTAATTGCAAAAACATTTTAATTCAACGAACCGGTGCCAGTGACGGGTTTCGAACGCGCGACGTGTGATTTAATGTTGCACACAGTCCACCGCTGGACTGTGTGTCTAACCTGGTTATTATCTCAGTTTTTATTATACTTAACAACTAACTGAGTTAACCCGGTTTAGTTTCTAAACAAAAAGGCATTTTATTACATAAGGAGTGCGTGTAGCAGGGTTCGAACTCGGGACTTGCGTGTGTATTTTGCACACAGTCCACCGCTGGACTGTGTGTCTAACCCGTTTAAACTAACAATTTTAATTATACTTATAGTATTATCAAAGTTCATCTTCTTCACTGGATATTTACCGACAGCAGTTTACATCATTAAAACTTGTTAATTCGATTGCTAAGCATTACACAAACTGATAAGAGAAAGCAGGGATGACAATTAGAGGAAAAACATGCCGGTGAACGATTGGTTACAGAGTTCCGGCAGGCGTCGGTCTCTGTTTTTGTGCACCTCAACTGAACAGACGATTAGCCGTTTTTGATTAGTCGATTGTGGAATTGAAGTGATAAACAAACGTTAACGATGTGTTTGAAGGTCCTTACCGTTTCACAGACGGAAATAAAGACTTTCAGGGGAGTTCCGGCGAACTGGAATTAGTTGAATACAGCGCCTGAATTCGATTTCAATTGAGAGGTTTAAGTTAGAAATAGTCTAACAATTGTTGAACTATTGAAAGATTTACCGTTTGGGGTTGAATACGGTTTTCCGGCGACTTTTGCAGAAAATTCCGGCGAGTTAATTTAGACGTTCTGACGGTCTGAAAATGTGACGAGAGTGAAATGGAGTATTGGTATGACGTTTCTGAGTCGCGAGAGAGGTCTAGAGTTGAAGTAATTGAGACCTTGATTCTTTTCGGTTATAAAAACCGATAGTAATGAAAATTTATGTTCAATCACCTCTGAATTGATTAAAGACATCGGTTCATCGGTTATGAACGTGAATACGCGAGAAATCAAACGATTTGACGATTGATTTGCCGATTTCCGTTTCTCAGTTGGTGAAACCGGTTTAACCTAGTCTGTATATAAATCTCATTTGTTTCCTAGAGATAACAGAAAACACAAAGTGGCGGAGTGGTGATGTGAGTGTATGTTGAGTCGTTGGAGTTGTTCTTGGCTAACCCGGGTTCGAGTCCCGGCAGCAACATATTTTTTTTATTTATTTTGTTTTAACTTTTTATCAAATATAATTTTTATAGTTTAGTTTATTTATTAATTATGTATCGTTTTAAATCAAAATAATCATAAATATTCAACGTAACTTTTATAACCTGATATTCGATTACAAAACGGAGCGGATTTTGAAAACCCGATTTTTACAATGTTACATTGACAACCCCAATGACCGACGAAGAAGCCGCATTGGATGACTTCATACGCAATAGTTCAAGTTCGGGTTCGACCGAAGAAGATTAAACGAGGCTCAAGATATATTATTACTAGTGTAGTCGCACGAAAAAAATATATATATTAGTGGACCTTCTTGCGGATTAATATTTTAAGTTATGTATTTCATTTGTTACATTTATCATTTGTATTTTCATTGTTATGTAAAACCGTTTGTTCCAAGACTTAATGATATTATATTTTAAGTTTTTATATTTTCATAGTTAAGTTTTTATATTAAAAATCTGCATTTTCAGCAAAAAAAATTGAAAAAAATCTGCATTTTATAAAGAACCGGTTTTTTTATCGGTTTTTTGATCGGTTTTAATATGAGTTACAAAACCGTTTTTTATAACCGATTATTCAATCAGTTATAACCGGTTAGTACCAGTTACATGTTTTCAGTCTTAAAACCGGATCCTAACCGGAACCGGTTTATTAATAACCGGTTTTTATATGCGAAGAAACCGAACCGGTTAATAACCGTAACCGGTTTTGAAAATTAACCGGTTTGTACACCTGTAGCTATGATATATAAGTATTTTGTTTTAGTATTTATATAAACGAATTAGTTTGATTGTTTGTTTGTGTATAACTTACACAAATGAATGATACAAAACTGAATATGAGTTTGATAGTTTTTATTTACATAACCTACGAATACGAATATGTACTTAAGAAGCGTAAAATTCAAAAACATGAAAAATTGATGATTTATATAATTTTCTTTTTGTTATCCCGATAATATATTGTTTTGTAATAATTAGAGCTGTAAACAAACAGAACGTTCATCGAACAGTTAATAAACGAACACAAACAAAATTCCGTTCGATTAGTTAAATGAACGAACACGAATAGATGTCTCATTCGTTCAGTTATGTTCGTGAACGTTCGGTAATGTGTTTGTGAACATTCCTTCATGTTCGTTTTTTTGTGTTGTTCATTAAAGACTTTTTAGCATTTATTCATTTTATCTAAACTTTTTATATTCTTTAATTCTTATTTATCTCATTACCAAAACAAATAAAATAGGAAACCCAATCTCCACCTTGTTTATGCACTGCTTCAACGATTAGGGATTCAAGGTCTAGCGCCACTCCCTCCCACCATCCACCTCTACCACCATCGTCTTTGCCGATTTTATCTGTGTTCGTGAATTATTCGTGAACACGTGTAACACCCCGAAAATGGGTTTGGTAATTAGGCCAAATTAACTAAGGATGAGCGGGTAAAATACCGTGATGGTTAAATAACTCGTGAACAAAATAACTAGGAATAATTAATCTAGTTGATTTGTAGTATTGTTAGTAATAAATGTTGGATGATATTCATTTATAATTAAAATCTCAAACATGAGGGACTAAAAGGGGAAAAGCTGAAACTTAATAATCAAAATTAAAACAAAACACAACACACACTAAGTGTGTATGTGTGAGTGTAACGATCAAGAGGAGAACAAGGGGAGCAAAACCCTTGTTCATCTAATTCATCAAATTGAAAGGGAAATTGGACACCAAATCCATGCATGAGCATGAATAATCGATAACCTAGACTAGGGGATCATAAGGTATGTATAAAATCTAGATTGGTGAAAGTCATAACTTAAGACAAGTAGAATACTTGCAATTAGATTTGTTGGATTATGATCCAAGATGAAATTGAGTGTTTATGTATGCTTAATTTTGTTAGACAAAATGAAATTATGAGATAATTGAGGTAAGGTTACTTGTAAATGATCAACAAGTAGTTTATGCAGTGGGTTTTGATAATATGATAAAGTTGATGATAAACTTGTGTTTAAAATCATCATACATGCTAGTAATCAGAAAATACTTGAACAATTTATATGTTTGAGTACATGTTCATACTTGTCATGAAATAGATTTTCGTACGATATGATGAAATTGATGTTATATGCATGTTAAATGATGTTTGAAATTATCGTGTGTTTATAAATGTTTTAAGTATTTGGCTAAGTTGGATGTTTGGGTAAATTCCATAATTATGATGCCATAGGTTATTTTATAGCAATGAAAACAATCCCAAGTTCTTATATGAGATTGATATATTAGCATACAATAATTGAAATTTATATTAAATTGATGTTAACAATTGTATAAATTTAGTTGAGAAATTTAGTTAAAACGATGGCCTAGAAATAACACCTACCGAATAATTGATGGAATGCCCAAATGACTTGTTGAACTTAATTATGCATTTGCATATGTTACTAGGCAGTTGCCTTTTAAAAGTCAAACTGATTTATAATAAGATCGAATAGTAATTTTGTCACACCCTCAATTTCCACTTGCGGAGTTTTACCGCGAGGCGTGTGAACAAACCAGAATCTGAAACACTAGTACGTCGAACGACTCTATATGATTTGATAATACGTTTTCCAAAAATCATTTGTTTAACCATTCATCGTAGATTTTATATTGTCTTAGTTAGTTACCAATGTTTAGCGGAAGCATTAGTTTTTATGGTTGAGCGGAAGCATAAAATAAGTAGTGAAACGGGCGCCAACACAAACGCCAAAACAAATGAAAAACCCAAAACAATGTTTGTAAATGAGACTCGATAAAAGATGTCTTGATCAATGCAAGTGAGTGCACCTAGAGCTCCTAGCGTCCTGAGAAACATGTAAAGAAACAAGTGTCAACATTAAAGATGAGTGAGTTCACAGGTTTTCATAAATTCGTTTGTTCGGTTATGAGTTGTTTCCCCCGTTATCCCTAACCCGGGATAACGATTTAGTTCCATTATTCCCAACCCGGAATAATACTGATAGTTCCATTATTCCTTACCCGGAATAATACCGATAGTTCCATTATTCCTAACCCGGAATAATAACGTTGTTGGTTCCATTATCCCTAACCTGAGATAATATTGCTGATGGTTCCATTATTCCTAACCCGGAATAATATTGTTGTTTGTTCCCTTATTCCAAACCCGGAATAATATTGTTGATTCGTAAATAAGTTCAATGTTAACATATATAGGTAGCTAGCCTAAAGTTATGTCACGTAAGTGTTCGCGATCGAAGCTGACTGTTGTGCCTCCGTGTGCCAGGCCTATCACTGACCATGGCGAAGTTAGGCCAAATTATTCACCCGTTGACCATACCCGGTCGGCTAGAGCGACTAGCTCGGATGGGGCTTGTCGGGCCCAGTAGTACTACTTATAATTTCCCCGCTATTTAAACCCAATACTAACGATCCGAGAGATTGTCGAGGACTTATGTGATATAGCTGCTTAGTGACCATAACGTTACATTAACATTAACTTAGTTACCGAATAGTTATGTGATGTTAAATTCGTATAACGTAAAGAGATTGAGTTTGAAGAGCGTATACATGTTTCTCCCCCTGTTGTTTAAAACCGGATAAAATTAGGGGCCGTGAACTCACCTTTAGTTGCTCGGTTAGTGTAGCAAAGAAGTCGTAAAGGATGGGACCGCTAATTGCGTCCTAACAAACCAATTGATTTCAAGTCAGTGTGTGAACACACCAATACAAAATTCTACACATAATTTACGCACAAAGTGATACACACAATCAAAATTCTTAACACTCAAACATGCATGCAAGTATCCTCATGTGAACATAGTAATCAAAACAATTTATCATGAACATAATCCAATCCATGCAACACTTTGGTGCACACATTCACAAGTTATCAAGTTTCAGCTTACATACTCATAATTCGGCTGTTTTCTAGGATTTTCATAAAATAGTTCCAACGTTCCAAAAATTCCAATTATTCTACAGCAGGTGACAACTATACTGTAGAAATTTATATAAATTTTTCAAGTCCTAATACTTTACCAATTAACCATAAATATTAATATACTAGGCTGCAGTCAGATTCGTCGCTTTCTGACTGCAGTCCACGGAAAAATTTATTTAAAAATCACCGATCTTCCAATTAACAAAATTCCAGTGGGAGTTGCCCGGAAATTTCCATACCTAGTTGCTGTACAAATTTCATGATTCGACTCCCTACAGATTATAAAATCCAACTCGATAAACAACTAACAAAATTTCAGGATTTCCACAGCTTTAGTTACTGAACTTAATTGGCCACTTAAAAATATCAAACGACTTCAGAAAAATATGAATCCAGCGCCATTAGATTCGTTATTCAGATCTCTACGTTTTAGACTTCAGAAAATCCGTTTTTCGACAACTAATGACCGAGTTACAGCCAGTTGAAGTCGGCTGTAACTATCATTCAGCACCTGTTTCAGCATTTTATCACAACTAATTCGCAATAACCGTCGATACGATGAACCTAGGCGATCAAGAACTGATTTTTCCAATCATAGATCAATACATATATCATATCCATACAAACCCTAATCATAATCTCTAGTTTTTATAAACAAAACACAGCCTATGTTTCCAGATTTCGAACAAACATCAACTTGCAAACATCATCAATAAATCGGCTAACATAACCCTACATTCAAGCATATAATCCGAATATGATCTTGCAAACAATTATAATCCTAACCTTTAATAACAAGATCAATGAGCCGTGAGTGAGATGAGGAACCAATGATCAAAAGAATCGCGACCGAGGATGAAGATGGAGTTGTAACAAGCTGCTTGCGGTCGAGGGACTGAAAGGAGGGCTGCTCGCGATCAAGGGACAAGAGGGCTGTTTGCGATCGAGGAGGTGAACAAGGGGCTGATCTCGCGACCGAGGGGTGTGTAGCAAGGCAGCCGCCGGCTTCTTTAGATATTAGGGTTTTTGTGTTGTGAAGAAAGCATGCATGTGTTTGTATATATAGGCGCAAGAGATGAGGGAAGGGAATGGGTTGCGGTTTGGGTTTGTTCTCGCGGCCGAAAGGACTTGGGTGGGTCGGTTTGGGTTGTTTGCTCGCGACCGGATGGTTTGGGTTTAAGGTTTGGGTTTAAAACTTGATCCCCAAGTTTAGTTCCTTGAGTCGCAAGAAAAGAGGCCGGCTCGTGTCGCGGTTCGGCTCGATTCATTTGTTTATTTACTACGTCTATACATTATAACTAACATAAAACACGAACTCGGATATCACATAATAACGCACCAACTTATAAACGTTTAATACGTAGCACATAATTTATTCGACAAGTATTGCGTTTAAGTTATCCGAAAAACCGGGATGTCACATTATCCCCATGTTGAAAGAATTTTCGTCCCGAAAATTGAGTAAACGCGGTTTAGAATGCAGCGTACATGTTTAGAGTGCCACGCACAAAGAGTTAATTCGTTAACGATGGTGTGCGAAGTTACAAGAAGTTCCCAAGTGCCATGCACAAAGATTCCCCAGTGCCATGCACAAGGATTTAGTTAACAATGCTACGCGAAAGTATGAGAAATTTCCAGGTTGTCACATCATCCCCATGTTGAAAGAATTTTCGTCCCGAAAATTTAGTTACTGGTATCGTTAGTTTGCTGCTCAGTTGCGAAGAGGTGTGGGTATTTGCTTTTCAATTGGTCCTCTCTTTCCCACGTGAACTCCGGTCCACGCTTAGAGTCCCAACGAACCTTAACGATCGAAATCTTGCTGTGCCTTCGAGTCTTGATCTCACGATCCATGATCTCGATAGGCTGTTCCACAAAGTGCAGTTGTTCATCCACTTGAATCTCATCCAATGGAATAACTAGAGTTTCATCTGATAGACACTTCTTCAGATTTGACACGTGAAACACGTTGTGAACTCCACTGAGTTCGGCAGGAAGGTCTAATTGATAAGCTACGGGTCCAATACGTTTCAAGATTACAAACGGACCTACGTACCGTGGGTTTAGTTTCCGTTTTCCAAAGCGGATTACACCCTTCCAGGGTGACACCTTCAGTAGGACGCGATCGCCTACTTGAAATTCGAGCGGTTTGCGTCGTTGATCCGCTTAGCTTTTCTGTCGATCTCGTGCCGCCGCCATGCGGTTTCTGATTTGTACAATCTTTTCAGTAGCCTCAAGTATTAACTCAGGGCCTGTGAGTTTACTGTCACCGACTTCTGCCCAACAGACCGGTGATCTACATTTACGACCGTATAATGCCTCAAACGGTGCTGCCAAAATACTCGTATGATAACCGTTTTTATATGAGAATTCCACTAAAGGCAGGTGGATTTCCCAACTATTTCCGAAGTCTACTACGCATGCCCTAAGCATGTCTTCCAACGTCTGTATGGTCCTTTCGCTTTGACCATCAGTCTGAGGGTGATAGGCTGTGCTCATATCTAAGCGTGTTCCCAACGCTTTCTGAAGTGACTGCCAAAAGTTGGACGTGAAGCGAGCATCTCTGTCTGAGATGATGGACGTTGGCACTCCGTGCCGAGAAACTACTTCCTTAATGTAGATGCGAGTCAACTTCTCCATCTTATCTGTTTCTTTAATAGCTAGGAAGTGTGCGGACTTAGTTAAACGATCCACAATCACCCAGATGGTATCGCAACCACCCAAAGTTCGCGGGAGTTTAGTGATGAAATCCATCGAGATCTGATCCCATTTCCACACTGGGATCTCAGGTTGTTGGAGTAGCCCCGATGGCTTTTGATACTCTACCTTGACTTTTGCACAAGTCAAACACTTACTCACGTAGGTGGCTATATCAGCTTTCATGTTGGGCCACCAATACACAGCTTTAAGGTCTTGATACATCTTATCCGAACCAGGATGGACCGAGTATCGGGATTTGTGAGCTTCGTCCATGACTAGCTCTCTGAGGTTTCCGTAGAGAGGTACCCATATGCGATTCATGAAATACCGGGCTCCATTGGGTTTTACTTCCCAATCGCGTTCCATTTTTCCCACCGATTCGGCCTTGATGTTTTCTTCCTTAACTGCTTCTAACTAAGCGTCGCGTATCTGTTCGGGTAACCCCGAATGAATAGTGAGCTGTAGTGCTCGTACCCGACGAGGTTTCAAGTGTTCCTTCCTACTGAGGGCATCAGCTACCACGTTAGCTTTACCCGGGTGATACCGAATGGCACACTCATAATCGTTCAAGAGTTCGACCCAGCGACGTTGTTGCATGTTCAACTCCTTCTGATCAAAGATGTGTTGGAGGCTCTTGTGGTCTGTAAAGATTGTGCACTTCGTTCCATAGAGGTAGTGTCTCCAAATCTTAAGTGCAAACACTACTGCTCCCAATTCCAGGTCATGCGTCGTGTAGTTTTTCTCGTGAACCTTCAATTGTCGCGACGCATACGCGATGACCTTATCGCGTTGCATGAGTACGCATCCCAACCCCTGAATGGAAGCATCACAATATACTACAAAGTCATCTGTCCCTTCCGGCAAGGACTGAATGGGTGCACTGCAAAGTTTCTGTTTCAGCAATTGAAATGCCGCTTCCTGCTTGTCACCCCAAGCATACTTGATGCCTTTCTGGGTGAGGGTAGTAAGCGGTTGTGCGATCTTTGAAAATCCCTCGATGAAACGTCTGTAGTAACCAGCCAAGCCCAAAAATTGGCGGATCTCCGTCGGTGTCCTGGGTGCTTCCCAGTTTTTGATAGCTTCAATCTTGGCAGGGTCGACGTGGATACCCTTTTCATTTACGATATGCCCGAGAAACTGAACTTCCCGAATCCAGAAATCACACTTTGAAAGCTTGGCATATAGCTTCTCCTGTTGAAGTAATCCTAGCAGTAATCGTAGATGTTCAGCATGTTCTTCTTCACTTTTGGAGTAGATGAGTATGTCATCGATGAACACAATGACAAACTTGTCGAGGTATGGTTTACACACGCGGTTCATGAGGTCCATGAACACCGCGGGTGCGTTGGTGAGACCGAAGGGCATGACCAAGAACTCATAATGACCATACCGAGTACGAAATGCCGTCTTAGCGATATCCTCCTCCCTGACGCGTAGCTGGTGATAACCGGACCGTAGATCAATCTTGGAATAGTAGCTTGACCCTTGAAGTTGGTCGAAGAGATCGTCGATGCGAGGTAACGGGTATCGGTTCTTGACAGTAACCTTGTTGAGTTCCCTGTAGTCGATGCACATGCGGAAGGTCCCGTCCTTCTTCTTGACAAAAAGGACTGGAGCTCCCCATGGCGAAGCGCTTGGTCGGATAAATCCCTTTTCTAACAGCTCCTGAAGTTGGGTAGACAGCTCCTGCTGCTCGGCTGGAGCTAGGCGGTATGGAGCCTTGGCGATAGGAGTTGCATGGTTCGCCAATTCGATTTCAAACTCCAATTGTCGATGGGGTGGAAGACCAGGTAATTCCTCTGGGAATACATCGGAAAAATCACGGACGACAGGGATATCTTCTATACGTTTCTCGTCCTTAGGCTGTTCGGTAACCAGTGCGAGTAAAGCGAAGGAGTTCTTCCTCCGAAGATACTTCTGCGCTTGCATGTAAGAGATGATGTTGGTGACGGCGCTTGCCTTATCGCCTTGTACCATCAAGATTTCGTCGTTAGAGAGCGGAATACGGATAGATTTTTCGAAGCAGAGGACTTCAGCTCGGATGTCGGATAGCCAGTCCATTCCGACTACCACGTCAAAACTACCCAGGGTAGTTGTCATCAGATCAATGGTAAAAGTGTGACCCGCGATTTTTGAGTTGACAGCCGGATACTATATGGGTCACATCTACAGAATTACCATCGGCTAATTCTATAACATAAGGGGTCTCTAATGGTTTAGGCGTGAGATTTAGGTTCTTCCTAAAAGACTCAGATATAAAGCTCCTATCCGCACCCGTATAAAAAAGCACAGTAGCAAAATGTTCATTAAGGGGAAACTTACCGGTGACCACGTTCGAGTCGTTTCTGGCCTCTCCGCGGCCCAATGTAAATGCGCGACCTTTGGCACCTCCTGTGCCACCATTTCCATTATTGTTGTTATTATTGTTGTTGTGGTTATTGTGGTTGTGGTTGTTCCCACCATTGTTGTTGTTGTTACGCAGCTGTGGGCATTCTCTTTTGAAATGAGCAGTGCTACCACACTGATAGCATCCCCGGTTAACACCCTGCTGTTGGCCCTGGGGTTGATTTTGGTTTTGTCGAGACATGATTTCCCCACGACAATCCTTTGCCGCATGTCCTACCTTGCCACATCGTTGGCAGCGATTCCCGGCACAAGGGCCGTGATGATGAAGATTACAGCGATTGCACTGCGGCTTTCGACCTGCATAGCCGCTTGCGTTCTGGTTGTTGTTGTTGTTGGCGGGCTGATTTTGGTGACCCCGGTGGCTGTTGTAATTATTAAACCGTTTCTGGTTCCCCTGTTGTGGCTGGGATGACGAAGACTGTCGAACAGTTGAGTCTTCAAACTTTCTTTTATTATCAGGGGCGACTTCAGTTGTACCCCGAGTTGGCAACTTCTTTTGTTCCACCGCCTTATCGGTGAGTTTGTGCGCCAATCGGATTGCTTGATGTTCAGTTGCAGGGTTACTAGCCATTACCATACCCTGAATCTCCGGAACCAGACCCCCAAGGTAAAACTCGAGTCGTTTTTCCACAGTGTTAGCCAGATCGGGACATAGAAATACCAAGTCGTGATGTTTCGCTGTGTATGCTTCGATTTCAGATCCCACCATCTTGTGGTTCCATAAGGCTTGCTCCAACTATTGCACTCTGTCTCGTGGACAGTACTCTTCTTTGATTAGGGCCTTAAACTCGGCCCAGGCCATTGCATTTGCAGCAATAAGTCCGCGCGTTTGGACTTGTGCATTCCACCAAGTTAGTGCCCCATCTTCCAGTGTTGAGGCTGCATACTTGACCTTGTTGGCCTCTAGACAGTTGCACATTTCAAATACTGATTCAGATTTTTCGATCCAGCGGACCAGTCCTATGGGCCCTTCTGCCCCCGAGAATTTGCTTGGTTTCGCGTCGAGGAACATCTTGTAGGGGTTAAATCCCCCTCCTGCTGCCGGTTGGTTCTGAACACCCGCTAGAGCCGCGTTCACGTGCTCTTGAATCATTGTAGCTAGTTCTTCGGGCGTCATGTTAAGGTTTCCACGTCGTCCAGTTGCCATTTAGATCTTCGAAAAACAACAAAACACACCCCGATAAGTGTATATATCCAATATAGTTATCCTACTTCGTACTTAAATAATTATCAAGTTATGTCAACTCAAATATATTAAATAGTCAAAAGAAATACTTGATTAAATGAAGTTTCAACGTCTTACAAAGTGCCAACCAAACATATGAATTCACTATAAAGTCTCAAGTTTAAACACATGTGGGAAAATAAATAGACTGAAGGAAAGTAAATAAAATAGCGAGACGTGTCAGTCGTCTACGTCTCCATCCCCAGATCACTATCGTTGCCATCATCCTGCGCGGCATTCCCGGCTTCTACAGCTGGGTCCTCCTCCGGATCTCCTCTGGATCCTCCTCCGGATCCTCTTCTAGATCCTCCTCTGGATCCTCTTCAGGATCCTCCTCTGGATCCTCTTCCGGATCCGCCTCTACCGGCACTGGAGGGGCCGGTGCTGGTGCAGGTGCTTGATTTTGTTCTAGCTCCTGAATTCTCCAACTAGATTCCAGGACTCTGTCTTCGAGCCAGTCGGCTCTTATCTGCTCAGCACGCAGATCTCTGGCTAAGTTGTTACGAGCTATCTTACTCGTATGTTGCTCTTCCTCGAGCGAGCCAGTTTTACCTGTCAATTGTCGTATCATCCATCCCTGTGCTAGGATGGTTTCCTGCATTCTTTCTAATTGTTCTTGTTGTTTCTGTATCATATTTCTAAGTAGGTCATTTCCTACTTCTTAAGAGTTAACCGGTTTGACCGGCACAGCGATGATTGGGCGTGATGACGACTCCTCCCCCAGAGCGAGCCTTTTCCTCGCAGCTGAGCGTGTCTCCACGCCATAAGACGGTAAGGGTTCCACCATAGGTGCCTTTCCTGGCGCTCTTGGTGGCGTAAGTTTGTCGGATGATGATGATGATGACATTGCCTGTTAGGTTGTGTAGTTAGTTACGAGTTGTTTTCATTTCTTATTATGAAGTCATAACACAGTTGTGGTACATCACATAACAAGATATAACAGTTCGGTGCCAAACTACGTCTAGTGTCGTGTATTCAGCTATAGTTTAGGTCTACTTTTAATGCAAACCTGGTTCTCTATAGCTAGTGGCTCTGATACCAATCTGTCACACCCTCAATTTCCACTTGCGGAGTTTTACCGCGAGGCGTGTGAACAAACCAGAATCTGAAACACTAGTACGTCGAACGAATCTATATGATTTGATAATACGTTTTCCAATAATCATTTGTTTAACCATTCATCGTAGATTTTATATTGTCTTAGTTAGTTACCAATGTTTAGCGGAAGCATTAGTTTTTATGGTTGAGCGGAAGCATAAAATAAGTAGTGAAACGGGCGCCAACACAAACGCCAAAACAAATGAAAAACCCAAAACAATGTTTGTAAATGAGACTCGATAAAAGATGTCTTGATCAATGCAAGTGAGTGCACCTAGAGCTCCTAGCGTCCTGAGAAACATGTAAAGAAACAAGTGTCAACATTAAAGATGAGTGAGTTCACAGGTTTTCATAAATTCGTTTGTTCGGTTATGAGTTTGTTTCCCCCGTTATCCCTAACCCGGGATAACGATTTAGTTCCATTATTCCCAACCCGGAATAATACTGATAGTTCCATTATTCCTTACCCGGAATAATACCGATAGTTCCATTATTCCTAACCCGGAATAATAACGTTGTTGGTTCCATTATCCCTAACCTGGGATAATATTGCTGATGGTTCCATTATTCCTAACCCGGAATAATATTGTTGTTTGTTCCCTTATTCCTAACCCGGAATAATATTGTTGATTCGTAAATAAGTTCAGTGTTAACATATATAGGTAGCTAGCCTAAAATTATGTCACGTAAGTGTTCGCGATCGAAGCTGACTGTTGTGCCTCCGTGTTGCCAGGCCTATCACTGACCATGGCGAAGTTAGGCCAAATTATTCACCCGTTGACCATAACCGGTCGGCTAGCGCGACTAGCTCGGATGGGGCTTGTCGGGCCCAGTAGTACTACTTATAATTTCCCCGCTATTTAAACCCAATACTAACGATCCGAGAGATTGTCGAGGACTTATGTGATATAGCTGCTTAGTGACCATAACGTTACATTAACATTAACTTAGTTACCGAATAGTTATGTGACGTTAAATTCGTATAACGTAAAGAGATTGAGTTTGAAGAGTGTATACATGTTTCTCCCCCTGTTGTTTAAAACCGGATAAAATTAGGGGCCGTGAACTCACCTTTAGTTGCTCGGTTAGTGTAGCAAAGAAGTCGTAAAGGATGGGACCGCTAATTGCGTCCTAACAAACCAATTGATTTCAAGTCAGTGTGTGAACACACCAATACAAAATTCTACACATAATTTACGCACAAAGTGATACACACAATCAAAGTTCCTAACACTCAAACATGCATGCAAGTATCCTCATGTGAACATAGTAATCAAAACAATTTATCATGAACATAATCCAATCCATGCAACACTTTGGTGCACACATTCACAAGTTATCAAGTTTCAGCTTACATACTCATAATTCGGCTGTTTTCTAGGATTTTCATAAAATAGTTCCAACGTTCCAAAAATTCCAATTATTCTACAGCAGGTGACAACTATACTGTAGAAATTTATATAAATTTTTCAAGTCCTAATACTTTACCAATTAACCATAAATATTAGTATACTAGGCTGCAGTCAGATTCGTCGCTTTCTGACTGCAGTACACGGAAGAATTTATTTAAAAATCACCGATCGTCCAATTAACAAAATTCTAGTGGGAGTTGCCCGGAAATTTTCATACCTAGTTTCTGTACAAATTTCATGATTCGACTCCCTACAGATTATAAAATCCAACTCGATAAACAACTAACAAAATTTCAGGATTTCCACAGCTTTAGTTACTGAACTTAATTGGCCACTTAAAAATATCAAACGACTTCAGAAAAATATGAATCCAGCGCCATTAGATTTGTTATTCAGATCTCTACGTTTTAGACTTCAGAAAATCCGTTTTTCGACAACTAATGACCGAGTTACAGCCAGTTGAAGTCGGCTGTAACTATCATTCAGCAACCTGTTTCAGCATTTTATCACAACTAATTCGCAATAACCGTCGATACAATGAACCTAGGCGATCAAGAACTGATTTTTCCAATCATAGATCAATACATATATCATATCCATGCAAACCCTAATCATAATCTCTAGTTTTTATAAACAAAACACAGCCTATGTTTCCAGATTTCGAACAAACATCAACTTGCAAACATCATCAATAAATCGGCTAACATAACCCTACATTCAAGCATACAATCCGAATATGATCTTGCAAACAATTATAATCCTAACCTTTAATAATAAGATCAATGAGCCGTGAGTGAGATGAGGAACCAATGATCAAAAGAATCGCGACCGAGGATGAAGATGGAGTTGTAACAAGCTGCTTGCGGTCGAGGGACTGAAAGGAGGGCTGCTCGCGATCAAGGGACAAGAGGGCTGTTTGCGATCGAGGAGGTGAACAAGGGGCTGATCTCGCGACCAGAGGGAGTGTAGCAAGGCTGCCGTCGGCTTCTTTAGATATTAGGGTTTTTGTGTTGTGAAGAAAGCATGCATGTGTTTGTATATATAGGCGCAAGAGATGAGGGAAGGGAATGGGTTGCGGTTTGGGTTTGTTCTCGCGGCCGAAAGGACTTGGGTGGGTCGGTTTGGGTTGTTTGCTCGCGAGCGGATGGTTTGGGTTTAAGGTTTGGGTTTAAAACTTGATCCCCAAGTTTAGTTCCTTGAGTCGCAAGAAAAGAGGCCGGCTCGTGTCGCGGTTCGGCTCGATTCATTTGTTTATTTACTACGTCTATACATTATAACTAACATAAAACATGAACTCGGATATCACATAATAACGCACCAACTTATAAACGTTTAATACGTAGCACATAATTTATTCGACAAGTATTGCGTTTAAGTTATCCGAAAAACCGGGATGTCACAAATTTTGACATAAAATATGTAAGGTGGGATAGTCGTGATAAATAATGACTAATCTAACCATCTTGCGAATACATGAATGTTAGTTTGACGCTTAGCAAGCTAGGTGGAAGCTTGGGAAGAAGCGGGTCAAACGGATCAAGTACGCAAAAAAGCATAACCGGATGTAAGGTAAGTGAAGCTTACATCTTTTTTAGTAGAACACATACTTATAGTATTGGTTAAGAATAAGGTAAATTAGCATTTGAAATGTGACGTTCCGACGCGAAGTAATACATTTCGTAACAAGGGAAAATGGTTAGAAACCATAATTGATGGTAAAAAAGGTAAAACGGTAAATTAATTACCTTATGGTGTAAACCATAATGGGTAAAAAGGGGGAAAATATGTAATCCGATCATGAGTTGACGGATAAATAAAAAGTTTTGAAAAAGACACCCTATGGCGTAAGTCATACTGAGTCAAACGAATTAAGAAACGACTTTTAAGTAATATGATCATATGGGGTAAACCAAAATGGCTAAAATAGGTGAGATGGCAAATAAATACCATCTCATAAGGATAAATGGTCAATTAAGCCAAACGGGTCAAATGGTGATGTTATCACCATTTGACAATGATGACTAATGGTCGTTTGTCGAGTTTTATGCTCACAGGAAGAATAGCGTATGACTTGTATCACTATTAATTAGCATCTAATAGAGCAAGGTATTAAAACCGGTCAATGCTATGACCCGAGCCAGGTATGTGTATGAGTCAAAACTCTCATTGAGAACTTAAGATCCGATGAGTGTTAAACGAGTCATGAGTGAACATTGGATTATCTAAAGTAAGGTAAATATAATAATTTAAATTGTAGACATTATGTTCTTAGGAAAATAATGATTTCAAATAGATTATGGTTAAAAGTGTCCACTTGGTCAAAATATGCTTTTAAAAGTTCTTCATCGTAAAAAGGACTAAAGTTAACCAAAACGCCCTCGGATGATAAATCGAGCAAACGACCCTTGAGGGTAGTTTAAAAATGAGTTTTATAAGTAAGTATACCCTTTCGATAGAGTAAAAGTGGAAACATAAGCCTTTTTAGTTTAATATCTCCTGACGAGTCTTTTTCGTAAATTTGTCAAACCAAAAGGTAGAATTCGAAATACATGGTTTAACTATAACATGTAACATTCATGTAAAATGGTTCCAAAACCCGCTCCGTTTGAGAATCAAGTTTTTACTAAAAGTTCGTTACGCAATTATTTATTAGTGTGTAATTAATTTTTGTATTTATGGTTAATAAATAAATTTCATAATTAAAATAATAATCAATAAAAAAATAATATACTTAAAACCTTAAAAATAATAAAAAAAAATATATATAGGAATAGCCAGGAGTCGAACCCGGGTTCCCCCACAAAACTCACACACCAAAACACCACTAAACCACACACACCACATGTGAATAAAACCGAATTCATTAAATTTTATACGCATTCCAAACGCTAACCTGCAAATTTTTGAAGTCCAAATTGAAACTGATAACCGATTCAATCAAAGCTTAATTAACAACGTCGGTTATGAAATTCATATATAACCGACACTGTAAATCAGTTTCAATCTCAAAAATCAAAATCAATTTTGTAACCAATTCGAAATCAATGGCGGGGGTTATGATTAGAATTCGATGATTGGCTATAAATATTAAATCATTTCATTTCATTCAACTCGCTCAATCTTCCAAACCTTCACTCTAACATCTCTCTGATTGGATTCTTGTCGCCGGAATTTCAGTCGTTCGCCGGAATACGCAAATCGGTATCGTTTCTTCAGTTCGTTTTATTTCTAAAACTTTCTGATATTTATAGTATGAGTGAAGTTGTTTAAATCAGTTAATCAAAACTGATTAACTATGATTCAGACGGGTTCATGTTCTGGGTTTTATTTATGAAGAAGATAAACATGAATAAGTGTTTTTGTATAATTAAATTTGTTGTTTTAAACGGGTTAGACACACAGTCCAGTGGTGGACTGTGTGCAAACACAACACATACGTTCCGGGTTCGAGCCTTATGCGTGACCGATTTCCTGAAATAAAATCCATTTTTTAAAACTTAATTAAAGCATAATAAAATATAATTTCAGAATCATACTGGGTTAGACACCCAGGCTAGTTGGTAAGGCTGGGTGCAACACAGAATAAGGTTGCGAGTTCGATTCTGAGACTACGCACCGGTTCAATTACATTTAAAACATTTTTAAATAAATAAATTCAGAAATAACTTAACTAGTACATAAATATAATTAAATTAGAGATTATTTCAGGTTAGACACGTAGCTCAGTTGGTAGAGCTGCGTGCACGCATACGGGAGGTCACGAGTTCGAACTTCACACGCTGCCAATAATTTGAAGTCAAACCGGTCGACCCGGTCAAACCCTGAAAAAGGGTATATTTTTAATAATCAATTTCTTTATATTTTAATTAAAAATAATTAAAATACTTAAAAATAAGGTTTTTAATGTTTAAAAATTGTTTTAATACCACAAAAATAAATCTAAAAATCTAACAAAAAGCACTAATTGAAAATATTAATTTCAAATAAAAAATTTATTTATTTATCGAATTATTACGTTATTATTTAGGTTAGTTTCTCTCGTGGTTAAATCCAAACTCGTGCACGTTCGTCGTCAATCTAAGGAAACGCACCCACTGTGAGTGAATCCTTACAAAATCCTCTTTTTATTCATGTTTTGGGGTGTATCATGTGTCGTTTACATATTTTATTTAATTCAAACACTTGTGCTAACACCATTATGTGATCTAATGTGTATGTAATTTTTGTTGTTGTTATATGTGGTTACATTATATCATTTCAGTGCAATCATTCACATAAGGCCCATCAGTTCTTCGTTTGATACAAGTTGAGCATCGCGTGCCTCATTAGATCAACTGGGTTTGATTGAGCCTTGATCTCACAGTTCATCATTTATCATTCTCATGTGTACATTGTTGATATTATGTGGTTGTGGTTAGATTATATATGCATATGCTCATATATGGTCCATGTACATTTTTCTTAAATTAATCAATGTAACTAATCAGTTTAAATGTTTAATTTAGATTCACTCGCCAACTTTTGTTGACCCAAACTTTTATTTTACACATGATACAAGTGGACAGGCTGTGGAGAGGAACACTTAGGATTGGCCTTAGAAGATGAATAAAATATGTCTTGTTTAGAACAATATTTCTTGTGTTTGGACATTTTCTTTTAAGTTTCAATTAATAAATATGAAACTTAATTATAGTAAATGTCATGAGCTTTGATGAAAATCCAATCATGCCATGACTTCCATTTCCGCTACGTGTCATGCAAACTCATATTGTTTATTTGTCACATATTTATATCACACACAAATGCATGCAAGCACTTTCACTATTACATGTTATTGTGTGATAGTTATTGTGGTTTATGTATTATTAACATATCATGCCTACGCAAACACACACATCACAATTTCACAATTATCATGATTTTTTTTCAAGGATTTTATAATGTTTTCATGTTTTTCAATCTCATCAAAGTGAGTTCTACGATGGGTATGTAGTAACTAGAACGGTACGAGTACCGGTAGTCGGAACGTCCTGTCTAGGATTGGCATTTGTATAAATCCAATATAATGGACCACTTTGCCTATTGGGGACTAACAATGAGAGTACGAAGGACCTATTAGGCCAAAGCATGCCACACCAAACGTCGTGTGAACTAACCCCACTTTGAGTTGTCATTGTGTCTACACCTGGACACCCTCCGACCTTATATCTCGCAATCATGTTTTACAATTTTCATTCGGATGATGCGAGTGTTAACAGGCCAACATCAATATGAACCCTACAAAGCCCAGTAGTCATGGGGGCCCACATGACTACCTAGGCCAAAGTATGGGAGACATATGGGGGACCAAACATAAGCAAAGCCCAAGACATCCTATGGATGTAGTAAACTTATTTTCTCATTTATTTTGTGAATGTTACTTTTTCTTTTACGACACATGACACCTAAAAACGATCAACTCATAATCTCACTACGTATTTCCTGTAGATGTCTGCTTGACACTCTCGAGGTGGTAGAAGGTCAGGAAGATCTGGCGAGCGCATGGCCGTACTTTCCGACATCTTAGTTCAAGTCCAACAAGCTCTTGCAGCCAATCCCATCAACCCCACCAATCAAGAAGGACAAAATGTTGCCAATCCTCCCACCAACACCACCATATGCACCTATAAGCATTTCAACTCCTGCGACCCTCCAAAATACAAGGGGACTGAAGGTGTAACCGCTCTTCTCCGTTGGTTTGAGGAGATGGAAAGCACTTTTCTCGACTGCGATTGTCCTGATGATCGCAAGGTGCGTTATGCTACCGGTCATTTGTATGGGGTAGCACTTACGCGGTGGAACGCGGAAAAGGGTAGACGAGGTGTTGAAGCCGCCGTGGCCTTAACGTGGGAAGAGTTGAGGGAACTTATGACTAGACGCTTCTGTCCAAGAAGCGAAATCAAGAAATTGGAAGACGGATTTTATTTCTTGAAGCAAAAGGAAGGAGACCACATCACTTATAATAAGTGGTTCCTCGAGTTGAACCAGATGGTTCCAAACTTGTTCACTCCACTCTATCGCTTAATTGAGCACTACATTCGGGGTCTTCCCTCGAAAATTCAAGATTCAGAGATGAGTACTACACCTGCAACTCTCGAGGCTGCAATGGAGCTGGCTACTGAGGTCACGGAAAATCGGATCCGAAATGACGATTTTAAAGATGAGAAGAAGAAAGACAAGGCACCTGCTGAAACCCCAACCCCAACCCAAACATGATCGTCTTCTAAGTTTGCTGGTAAAAGGAAACGCAATAGAAAGAATTTCGCTATTACCCAAACCAATCCCCCTATCACTGCCGCTCCAATCACACAAGTTGCTCCTCCTACCGCCCCGTTTAAGAAACTATACACCAGATCTCATCTAAAATGCAACCGATGTCAATACCATCACCCTCCTGAGAACCCATGCCTTCATTGCGCAAGTTGTGGCCGTGCAGGTCATACAATTCAAACTTGCCGCATCCTTCAAAGACCAAACCGCAATCAACCTCAAGCTCAACCCAATAACCAAGTGGTAGGCCAAGTCCAATATCAACAACCTCTATTATTACCACCTGCTCAACCCATGGCCCAACCTTATTACCAACCTAACTACCCTATGATGCAACCAGTCAGAGCATGTTTCAATTTTGGTGATCCAACCCATTCTCGAAACACTTGCCCACGTTTGGTGAACATCATAAATGCTCAAGCTCAAGCTAATCCGGTGAATCAAGCCAACCAAGCCAATCCACCCATAAGAGGAAAGCTTTCAACATCAATGCCAATCAAGCTAGAGCTGGTAATAATGTGGTTCACAGTACGTTTCTCATTAACGGCACTTATGCATCTATTCTATTTGACACTGGTGCGGATAAGAGTTTCGTGTCTTTAGAGTTCGAATCTATACTTGATTTACCTCGCGTTAGTGTAGCCGAATCATTCACAGTGGAAGTCGCTGATGGTGAACCTATTATGTTAGACTCAATTATTCGTGATTGTACTCTTACCCTCGATTATCATCACTTTCCGATTGATCTCATCCCCATGAAGTTGGGTAGTTTCGACGTCATCATTGGTATGGACTGGCTTAGCCAACATCACGCTGAAGTTGTTTGTTATGAGAAGTTTATTCGAATTCCTCTCGTTGCCGGTCAAACTTTACGTATCTTTGGTGAAACCCCCTCCAAAGAACTCAAATTGATGTCATGCCTCCAAGCTCGAAGATACCTTCGCAAAGACTATATCGCATTCTTAGCTCACATCGTCAAAAAGGAAGGCAAGGAAAAGAAGCTCGAAGACATTCCAATCGTTAAAGAATTTACTCAAGTTTTTCCTGACGACGTTTCAGGACTTCCTCCTATGCGAGAAGTCGAATTCCGAATCGATCTTGTACCTAGTGCTACACCAGTCGCAAAATCTCCATATCGGTTAGCCCCATCTGAGATGCAAGAGTAAGCTAGTCAGCTGCAGGAGTTAACTGACAAAGGATTTATACGTCCTATTTTATTACCTTGGGGTGCACCGGTTCTATTCGTAAAAAAGAAAGATGGAACTTTTCGAATGTGTATCGACTATATAGAGCTCAACAAGCTGACTATCAAGAACCGCTATCCTTTACCTCGTATCGATGATGTAACATCTTGTAAAATCGTGTCCAATAATATAGTGACACATGTTGTATTTTAAATATAGTCTGTTAAAGACCAATAAGGACTTAAGGCGTCAACATGCTCAATCTGAGCCTCTGAATGACGATCTGATGTCAATATGCATAAATAACAGCCTCTGAGTGACTAATATGTCAACATGCTTAAAATTTGGCCTCTGAGCGACTGATATGTCAACATGCCCAGCCTCTGAATGACATCGGGATCAACATGCTTATCATAAGCCTCTGAGTGATCCTTTGTGAAGTCCTAAACTCTCATACGTGCCATTTGTTGGACGAAAGAGTTCAATGAGAACAGGTGTTATGCAGAAAGTTGGCCTGGGCATCTCGCGCCCCGTGAGAACAGGTGTTATGCAGAAAGTTTTGTTTGGAGACCAAGTAAAGCTCCAAAACAATTTAAACGAAACCATGGCTTCTCTAAACTGCTATGCCACGTTTTGGGACACTTGTAAGCTTCTTCTCACACCCCTAAACACCCGGCTTCACCTCCTTTGAGTTATCCAACTATAAATAGGTGTTCAAGTGTTCCTTCCAACTTACACCTTTCTTAAACATAACTCTTCTCCCTCCACTGGAAGTTCCTAGTTGAAAGGAGCATTCAACTTAGTTCTCTTACTCTTGCATTTTCGTTTATAGGCTTCTATAGCCAAAAGTTAAGCGTTTTACGGCAAACGCTTTGACTTTCGGTTAAGACCATTATCATCCAGGCATTGTTCGAAATGAACATGGCTAAGTGATCATAATAAGGTGGGTGTTAGTCCCTATAGAGGGAACCTCCTGTAGATCACGTTTGCTAAACCAATTGACGGGTCAAAGTTATGTTATTAAAAAGTCAAACATGCCATTTTCGGAAAAATCATAAATTGATCTTATAAATGTTATGAAACCTGTTTTGACACTTAAACAAGTTGGTAATAATTATTAGAACATGTGAGAACATGTTCGGCTCGTCAATTTCAGTTCTAGGGTTGGCTCGCAACCGAAAGTCGCGAAGTTTGACTTCTGCTTTGACTTTCAATTCTGACCCGATTTAGATTAGTTACATACTGATCTAAATTTGCATTATGATCATAATATAATGTAGCATAACCCTTTGAGGTTATATTACATGATCATAATCAGAATCTAAGTTTATGCGCAAGTTCCATAATTATGCCATTTTGACCAAAATGTCCTTTTTGCATAAAACAAGGTTTAAATGGTAACTTGAAAATAAGTTTCTACTGATGTAATATTATAAGTAGGAGTATTTGGGATGTTAAACCAGGTTATAAACTGAGTTTTCAAGTAGGTCTTTAAACTATGTCGATTAGTGACGATTTTAGTCCTTGTAACTCATAAAGTGATTTTAATCAATCTTTTCAAGGTAAATCATTTACCTACTGATATGTTATATTAAATAACATATTTTAAACATTTTAATATTATCCAAATGACAGTTTTCGTAAACATCGCTTAAAAACGTCATTTTACGACATAAGCGCCGTTTCGGCGCATAGTATGGTTTTAAACCATATTATTGACCAAAACTTGATACCTACTGATTTTAAATCTTATTTTAAACATATTTACAGTAGGTACATTTTATAAACTCAGAATCCCAAATAATTTATAAACTATGTATAAAATTACCAACATGCCCCTATAAGGCATAATTTCGTTTTAAAACCTTAACGGGCATACAAGTTGATATCCTACTGATATCTTAACTTAATTAAAATATAATGGCATATAGAACTTGTCCATGACTTATCCGGTTACCCGATATCGTTAATATGCGCATAGTTACATATATGTAACTATTTTACGGAAATTAACCAAAACAGGTTTAACCTTGTCATTTAAGTTTCAAAATCAAGAATGTATATAGATTACCCATATTATACAAGTAAAGGTACTTGTCGGGTTTAAACTACATTCTATCCGATCATCGTTTAATCAAGCGTTATACGTAATGATCATGTACACTATCTGGTTTATAAGACCGTTAGTATTTAATTGGCTAGCTTATGCCATAATCCAGACTAGAGCCTTCTCGGTAAATGCTATCTGCACTTGGTACTTTTGTATATGGTTGAGTTATTTAAAAATAAAAGAAGAAGACTAGCTCAGGTAAATACTCTCGACTTATTTTCCCTATACGGGCTTGGGATACGGTAAATTATTACCGCTTGGTCCAAAATGGGGTCAATCGAATGCCCACTTGTGGCTAGTAAAGCTGCATATTTCGTTTTAGTTAGTTTTGTTTGATAATATAACATCGGGGGTTAAATTACCATGTCCTGGATATCCTGGGCTCAATACATTAGTTATTGGCCACGACCTTAGCACGGGGTGTAGGCATACACCTTTTGATGCTCATATGCAATGTTCCCAAGACGTTATGGATGACTCCTTCGTGAGTCCTGAGTGGTGTGTATTTAATCATGTCTCGGTTTCTTTACTGGGCCATGTATGTATGGACAAACATGTGAATCTGATACAATGTTGCAAGGTCAACTTTCCCAAGTTAATAAAAGATTTTTGCGCCGTTTGCACTTAAAACCATTTTAATGTTTTCAAAATAAGTCAGTTGGGTGTATTTACCAGCGTAAGCTGACATATCGTCCAAAGGCTAATCTGCAGGTACAATACAAAATAGGCCGGTAGCTGCTCGGTAGAGAATAAGAGGATCTTGCAAATCCTTAGATCTGCCTAAAGTCTGTTTTGTATTCTTTCTTGTACATTTTACGATCCGCTTGTGGATCTTCTATTACAAGCTTGTATATTATTTTTTTTATTTTCGAACATTCGGTTTGTAATAGTAATTTTACTCCAAGACTTCCGCTGTGCCGTGTTTAATTAACCATGATGATTATCAACTGATGTCACGATACTCCCCGCCGGCGTATGGATTTCGGGGTTGGAAATCCGGGGTGTGACAGGGTTGGTATCAGAGCCAAAGTTTGAGAGAATTAAACACTAGCCTTTTGTGTTTAGTCTCAAACTTACACGAGCACATTCCTCAGACTTTCGAGTCTAGGCATTGACCTAGGATTACTCATTTCATTATTAAGTTATTAGTACTGTTTTTAAATTGATTTCTAACAGGAAAATGCCGCCACGTGTACGAGGACAAAGTGGACGAGGAAAATGTCCAATGAGGGGAGGACCATCGGGGCGTATTCCTCCTCAACCTCATAATTCAGATGCATATCAAGAATCAGGAGATTCGTCTCCATGGCAACCAACGAGACGTTCCGTCTTTAATAGACACTCACCTTCACATTCCCAAAATTCTTACCACTCACATCACTCCTACCGTTTTCACCATTCCCATTCTCATCACTCCTACCGTGAAGAGTTTAACTCCAACCATTACTTAAACACACCTCCAGCTGATCAAAATCAGTTGGACCAGCCACACCCTATGGACGAGTACTCCGACCCGGAGATGCCACCATCGGGATCAAATGTGCATCCCATTGAAATTTCGAGCGATTCAAACTCATATTCCGGATTGCCCTACCAAGGTCCTAATGAGTGGGACCAATACTGGAACCAAATTTACTTTCGCCCACACTCCTTCTCACCACTCTCAACCACTCCAAGTTCAAGAAGATGTCCACATGGAACCCCTGGACCAACCTTAATAACCACCTGAGCCACCAAGGAGGAAGTGTGGAGCACGTATGTCAGTACGTGCCGGACAAAGGTCGGGATCGCTACCACCTTTGCCCAATTCTTACCCCACTATTTAAGAGGACCCACAAATGGGTGGACCCTCTAATGTTCCACCTATAGTGGAACCAACACCAACACCTGCTGTTCAACCACCACCAACGGGTTATACTAATCCAATTCCCACGTACCCAGACACGTCTGGATATGACCCATATAACCCGTCTACGCCGGTAGACTATCAAGCGTGGTCGCAAGACCCAAACATGCAGGCGGTTATGCACAACGCGCTTTACCCGTCCCCTTTCCCACCTACCTATCCACCAACTGGATATCCAACTTATGGGTACCAGTATCCGGTTATGCCACAACCTCAACCACAACCTCCGCCACCACTAGAGGCCATTAATGAGGCCTTAGAAAGGAAGAAAGAGATGCAGCAGCAGGCAGAGAAAACGGAGAAGAAGACGAATAAATTCTTCAAGAAACTCTCCAAGTTGGTTAAGGGAAAAAAGTATGAGTGAAGTCTCTTCTAATTATATGTAGTCCCTGCGAGGACATTGTTATTTCTTTTAATCCTTGTGTGACATGTTTATTTCCTTTAAGTCCTTGCATGGACAAGTTCATTTCATTTTTGTAGTATTGTAATTTCTAATCAAAGTTTAATGAAGTACTTTCGAATTATATATATATATATATATATATATATATATATATATATATATATATATATATATATATATATATATATATATATATATATATATATGTATTAATCCTCTTGTAAACGAGCATCTCGATTTTACTCGAAATTTATGCTCTGCGATATAGTTCCAAATTGATCTTAATGGTTTTGATTTTTGCCAAGTGGCACAGACCACATATTTGGCCAAATATATAAATGATAGTTAAGAACGGAAGGGTCTTCTATCAAGATAGTTAAGGGAAGTTATCCTTCTATCTAGAGGTGGTGGACTAAGTTCAAGCCTCCAAGTCATTAAGGTCAATGCGACCGGGACTTATAATCAACCATTAAGATCCTCTTATGTTAACATTCAAGTAATGTGCATACTCATGGTTGTGTGACTTGAGGTATCACACTACCCTTCAAGGCAATGGACTATGTCCTAACCTTACATAGCCCTTGTGATCTGTTTGATCCCGGCTAATATCACCAGTGCGGTGATTAAACATCCGTTAGAGATGTATTTTATATAAACCTTGAGATCTATTTTATCCCGGTTATATAGCCCTTGTGATCTATTTGATCCCGGCTAAATAGCCCTTGTGATCTGTTTGATCCCGGCTAATATCACCAGTGCGGTGATTAAACATCCGTTAGAGATGTATTTTATATAACCCTGATGATCTATTTGATCCCGGTTATATAGCGCTTGTGATCTATTTGATCCCGGCTAAATAGCCCTTGTGATTTGTTTGATCCTGGCTAATATCACTAGTGTGGTGATTAAACATCCATTAGAGATGTATTTTTATATAACCCTTGTGGTCTATTTTATCCTAGTTATATAGCCCTTGTGATCTGTTCGATCCCAGCTAATATCATCAGTGCGATGATAAAAATCCATTAGTGATGTATTACCCTTTCGGGTTATGATCTATTCTATACAACCTATATGATCTATCTGATCCCGGCTAATATCACCAGTGTGGTGACTAAACATCCATTAGTGATGTAGTGCCTATGTGCCCTATTATATGTCCATTAGTGACAGGCCTATGTGCCATATTTCATGTCCATTAGTGACAGGCCTATGTGCCATATTTATGTCCATTAGTGACTGGCCTATATGCCATATTTAAATGTCCTTAGTGACAAGCCTATGTACTATATGTAATTGTCAATGATGACAATGACATTTGTGACATTGCGATCCACTGTCCAATCACATATGGACTATGTCCAAATTGTAATTTGCCTATGATGGTCCTATTAAGACCTAGGCCAAATATAGATATGTTAAGCTTAAGAGTTGTGATGTTATTCACACTAGTATAGGCAATGGATTGTTATATCTAATATTGAAAGCCGATATGGTTGATACACCATGGCTAAATGAAGTTTTAATGGTATATAGAAACCAAGACTTAAAGATGGCTAACTCAAACGATGCACAAAGTAGCCATAGAAATGTTGAATCTAACAAAGCTGAAAACAAAAATATAGATGATGAAAATTTTCAAGCTCGCATTGATGCGGCTGTGGAAAGGGCCATGAGTAAGGCCATAGAAAGGCTAAGAGAGCCGAGTGCCACTCAGTCTAAACCCCTATCTATTCCACCATCTTCAACTCATAAAGAGAGCTCTGTTCACTCTTCAAATGTGAAGAATGAACCTAGGAAAGCAGACTTTGCTGATAACTCTTGTTCTGCTAAAGACGGGTGTGACCTATAAGTACTTTGTCTCCTGTAAAACCCAAGACTCTAATGGGGAAAAAGGAGCCGTAGAAGCCCTAAAGTGGCTAGACGAAATGGAGACCATTGTAGACATCAGCAGCTGTGCTGAAAGGGATGTGGTCAAGTATGTATCACAATCCTTCAAGGGCGATGCCCTAACATGGTGGAAGGCCATGATTCAATCAACTAGTAAAGTATACCTGTATAATCTGGGATGGTCCAAGTTTGTGGACCTTATAAGGAATCCTACTGCCCACACACATGAGGTGGAGAAAATGGAGTGTTGATACAGTTTTGTGTCTGTCGCTTGTTCTTAATTACAGTTGTGATTGTACGGTCTTTGCTCAAGTGTCTGCATAGGTTTGGTCGTGTCGAATAGATCGAGATATCCTTCTATCTTGATCTAGTATGACATCTTAGCTTGTCTGTGTTAATCAGTTGCATATGTGCATACTGATAAGTCTTGTAAACGTCAAGTCTACACACGTTCTCCAAGAAGAAGAATTCTGTGTGAGGCATAGATTTTGTACAAAACACATGTTTCGTACGAATCAGGGTGATTTCATACGAAACACAAGCATTTCGTACGAAACACTGACTCGTACCAAATTCTGGAGATGTGTCTCTGTGTAATAGTGTGTTCCATATGTTTGGCAACGTGTTTCGTACGAGTGACTAGCTTGGACACTATAAAAGCAAACATGCACCTCTTAGTGAGGGTTTGCTGAAAAGCCCTTTTGTCCAGAAGTTAATAGAACGAGCTAGCAAACTGATCCTTTGAGTGGGATATCTAAGTTAGCATTTCTGGTGAAGACGAAGACACAAGCACACAGCAAGTTTGTTTGAGTCATACGAGCAATGTGTGTATATGTTTGTACTTGTTCTCAATCATTAATCAAGATAGTGAATCTTTGGTTACCCTGTGTTCTTTACTTTGCTTTGGTTGCATGCACACTTGGATTCCGCACTTGTGTGTATGTCATTTGAACAAGGAACTGGTTTAACTTGATCCTCAGGTGGACCTACAAGTGGTATCAGAGCATTGGCTCTTTCCTTGTTCAAAACCGGGCTTAGTTGTGTCTGAGCTAGTTTGAAGATTTCCGAAGTGTTCTTGAATCTCCAGCAGAAAACATAAGTTTTGGATAGTTAACTAACTTAAAACTTGGTTAAATCTGTTGCATGCAGAAAATTTTATGGTAAAATTTTTCTAAAGAACACCCTTGAAGAAGAAATCTTCAAAAATTTGAATCTGATTAGTTTGGTAGGGTTAACATTTTCAGACTTGGATATGGACTTGGACTGTGGACTGTTAAAAATCTGTGTTTTAACTAAAGTGGGTAAGACAACAGGTATTTTCGAAAAAGCAGGTCTACACAAGAAAGGAAAGTTCTCACCAAACCATTTCTGAAAAGATTCCTCTGAAAAAAGCTAAACAAAACATTTGGTGCGACTGAGTTATTTCGTGCGAATCATCTGACCCGCACGAAACACCTGGCTCGCATGAAACATCAGTGTTTCGCACGAAACAGGTGTCTCACACGAAACAAAAATTGTTTGTTTTTCGTGTTTTTCAAAGCTTTGTGATTTTAAGAATTTATCATATTTTCAGATCTGTGAATTTTTAAAAGGTAATTATAATCGTGAAACTTTAAACCTTTACATTTTCATAAAACAAGAAAATATAACGAATTCTAACCCGTTGGATTGGAGTTGTTCAAGCTCAAATCAGGAGTCTTCGCAAAGCTCCGCAACATCATGGGTAAAATCTTTGATGCCACAACATACAACAATGATCTCTGCAAATCAATGGGCGTATGTTGCGAATCAAAATCAAAGCATCCAAACTCCGTTAATGAGCTAAAGTGAAACAGGGAGTAACAACCATCCGCCCAACCTAAATCATATGAACGATTATCCTTCCTGGAAAAGTCGTTTTCATACATACGTTCTTGGACAGAACACAGAATTGTGGACGTGTTTCACTACCCCCTACAATGAAGCACTTGAAGAAGCTGGATCAAATCCAACCACATTGGCCAATCTAGTCGAAAGTGACAAGAAGGCTTACGATCTAGAGAAAAAGGCATTTGCTATCCTCACACAAGCTCTACATAAAGACATTTATCATCAGTTTATGTATTATACTACAACGAAAAATTTGTGGGACACTTTGGAAGCAAGAGGTGAAGGTAATGCTGCTACCAGGAAGATTCGGCATGATCTGCTCAAGAAAGAGTTTGAAGGTTTCATGTTCATGGAGAACGAAGGCTTGAATGATATGACCACTCGGTTTTATCATCTTCTCAGCGAAATGTACTCGTATAAAGTGTTAGCAGCACCACAAGAAATTGTGATGCGATTTGCTGATGCTTTACCACCAAAATAGGGTCAATTTATTGATCTTTTAAAACATACAGGTGTTTTGGACTCAATTAGTATTTATGAATTTGTGCAGAAACTGGAGAACAAGAATGAAGAAGAACTCCGGAAGGCACAACGAGTCTCTGCTCCAATAAACCCTGAAATGTATTTTGGAGGTATTAATGCAGGTACAAGCTCAAGTCAGCAACCGAAGCTGCAGACCGCGTTTGTGTCAAACGTGAACTCTTTTCTACCACAACCAGTTCAAACAAGTCAGTCTACATGTTCGAGAAATCAAACCTATGGACAAGCTTTTGATCCGAAAGCATTCCTTCCACAGCCAAGGGATTTAGTGCATAAAGCTCCACAGCAGGCTCCTCAACAAGCTTTCTATGGAAGCAACACTCAATCTACAAATCCCAACACTGTCAAACTTGGCATGTCAAATCTCTCTAAAATCAATGTAGAAGTTGCACAGGAACATGCAGAACTTCTAAATACCATGGTCAGTGCATATTGTGGTTTAGTTGCAGGTCAAATAGGGAACATCAATTTGACGAACGAAGACTACGAGCAAATAGACCGAGATGAAATGGAGCTGATGGACATCAAGTGGGCATTTGCAAGTGCTATGAGAAGAGCGAAGGATTATATGAGAAGAACGGGTAGAACCAGTTTGGAAAGCAAGAAGGATACAAAATACAGCTTTGACAAAACCGCCGTTACTTGCTTCAACTGTGGAGAAAGAGGTCACTTCAAGCGGGAATGCACAAGACCTAGCAAAGAAGGAAATCACAACCCCTTTCGCAATCTGTCTCATCCATCCAACACAGCACAGTACAACAATGAAAGAAGAATAGTAGCTGTTGGCAACTCTAACAACACCAATCAATCAGGACCTTCAAACACGCATAGAGCTTTGGTAGTTCAGTCTGATGAAGGATGCGATTGGTCAGTACAGTTGGGAACTGAGAACAACAGAAGAACTGCATGCTATGCGAAGATCGTGGATCAAATCAAGCATGATCATAGCATCAATACTCCAAATAACGATGACACATCTGGGGATGCTGGTAGTTCAGATGAAGAATGTTCAAGTTCAGATGGTTATGGATCTGATTCTGATGTGAAGAAAGGAAGTGATGTTGAGGTTTAAGAATTGCTGAGTGAAGCTGAGTTATTAAAGAGTGAAAAGGTGGGTATGACGAGGAATGCAGAAGCTGCGGAAAAAGAGACAGAGGCACTCTCTACAGATGGTGCAGCTTTTCCTCATCACATGGTCTTTATGGCAAATGTTGAAGGTTCTTCAAAATAGGTAAATTCTGAACCTCCTATTGTTTGCAATGATTGTGTTGAATTGAAAATAAAATATGAAACCGTCAACAGTCATAATCAGAATTTAGTTGTTGAACTATCAAAATGCAAAGAGGCGAATTTGGCGCTAACTAGAAATGAAAAAGAATTCAAATCTGTAATAGAAACCCTTAAGAAAAGTGTTTCTGAATTGACAAAAACAGTTTTGAATAAACAAGCAGGAATTAATAACTACATTAATCTCCTAAAAGAAACAAAGAAAGAGTTAGCCATCGCCAAATGCGAATATGATTCGATCAAACGCAAATTGGAAAGTTATTCTAACTCCCAATATGTGCTTGATCATAGTATTGAAGTTCAAAAACTAAAGGGAGATGCTCAATGCATAGGGTATAAGTCATGTCCACCCCAAACACAACTATACCAAAATGCCTGATGAAGAGGAGATGCCTCGTTTTGAACCCTCTATACCTTTGAATCCTGAGGAATTCGCAGCAGGGTTAGGGTTCAAACTAGGCAATTCCTCTCAAGAACCAAGCAAGCCAGAAAATTCATCGTCTGATGAAGAAGAGGATGATACATCAGATGATGAATCAAGAAATGGTGATCAGGATCAGCCTCTTGATGAAAGGAAAAGAGTAGAACCTTCTGCTACTCCTAGTACTCAATCTGTTGAGAATCAAGAGACCGTTCCTAGAAATATGTCAAGATATAAGTGTCGACAGATGAAGCAGATAATATGTTGTATACCTTGGTTGGAGATAAGAAAATCTATTTAAACAAAGATTTTCCAATTAAAAACGTAAATCCAATCTCTATAGATCAGGTGTTTGAAAAGTCAAAAACCAAACCTTTAGAGAAGAAAAAGCCCACCAAACACAACCATTATCCGCTTCAAAAGAAAAACAATGGCAGCGAGTTGAAAAGTCTACAGTTTCTCAGCCGAAGGTTGAAGCAAAAGGCTCTCGTTGCCAGAAAAAGGCTAAAACTGTTAAATTTGTGAGTTCTAAAGGTACCGATAAAGTCGATACTTTTCAATTAAAAACGTAAATCCAATCTCTATAGATCAGGTGTTTGAAAAGTCAAAAACCAAACCTTTAGAGAAGAAAAAGCCCACCAAAACACAACCATTATCCGCTTCAAAAGGAAAACAATGGAAGCGAGTTGAAAAGTCTACAATTTCTCAACCGAAGGTTGAAGCAAAAGGCTCTCGTTACCAGAAAAAGGCTAAAACTGTTAAATTGTGAGTTCTAAAGGTACCGATAAAGTCAAAACTTTTCAAGGAAAATCTAATGTTGATTTTGTAAAGAAAGTTAAGATTCTGAAAAGAAACAGTCAAAACCATTACACCCAACACACTGATGGATGTAATGAAAATGAACCAAGTACCTCAGGATCAACAAGTTCAACATCAAGTTGAGAAACACGATCTCCTAGTTTTGTTGAAAGGAGAACATGTTTCAAATGTGGAGAGTATGGCCACATTATAAAGGATTGTCAAAATCCAGCCAAATCAAGATTTATAGAGAAAACCCCTCATGAACCAACTTGCAAACGTAAATCTGTTTCTCCGACACAAGATAAACGAGTCATTAAAGATCAAAAAGAGAAGCAAAAACGTAAGCAAGTAAAAGCAATTGAGAAAGCTTTGAAATCGGATTTTTTGAAAAAGGATCAAAGATCTTCAAAGTCAATAAAACCAGACACTGTTAAACCTGTAAATAATAGTAAATCTGGTAATAAACAAGGATCTTGGAAATAGAAGACCGGTAATGGTTCAAAAGGACTTTCTCAGTTTGTTAATCATCAAGAAATTGAGATTACATTTCTCGATGATAAGGGACAACCCATGACCACTAAGGCTTGGGTCCCCATCTCAAACTAATCTTGTTTGTGCAATGTTCAGGGTGTTCCAGGAGGAACTGTAAACAGTCATTAGAGAGCATCAAGGCACATGGCGGGCGACTTGCGGCTCCTATATGATGTGAAAAGCATAAGGGGTGGTTATGTTGCTTTTGCTGGTGACAAAGGTGGATACATCACTGGATAAGGAATGGTCACCAATGGTGTTGTGAGCTTCGACAAGATCAATTATGTGCGGCAAATTGATCACAATCTTTTTAGCATTTCTCAAATCTGCGACAAGAAGTTCACGGTATATTTTGATGATGTCGGATGTTATGTGCTGAAGCCTGGATTCAAGATCCCCAAGGAATGGATTCTCCTGTCGGCTCCAAGAATTAATTATTTGTATATTCTTGATATGAGCCAAGCTATTACAACATCTGCACAAGTCACATGTTTTGTCTCTAAAGCAACCGAAAAGGAATCAATCTCGTGGCATAGACGTATGGGACACATTCACCTAAGGAAAATGAACTATTTGGTGAAGAACAATCTAGTGAATGGTGTACCAGTGAAGAACTTTCATCTTCAAGACGTTTGTGTATCATGCCAGAAAGGGAAGCAAGCGAGAAAGTCCCATCCCGTGAAGAAGATCAACGCTGTGAATATGCCACTGGAACGTCTTCATATGGACCTCTTTGGACCTATGAAACACAAGACAACCTTTGGTGCTTCTTATTGTCTGGTAGTTACTGATGACTATTCCAGATTCTCATGGGTAAACATGTTGGCACAGAAGAGTGAAGTTCCTACCATCCTCAAGAATCTCCTGACTCTGCTAGAAAATTTGTACAATCTGAAAGTAAGGAGAATCAGAAGTGACAATGGCACGGAATTTAAGAATCAAGTTATGGAAGAGTACTGTTCCTCAAAGGGTATTCTGCATGAGTACAGTTCTCGATACACTCCAAAACAAAAATGGTGTCGCTGAGAGGAAAATCGAACTCTTATTAAAACTGCAAGAACCATGTTAGTAGAATCAGAACTTCCTGTTCAATTTTGGGGAGAAGCTGTTGCTACTGCGTGCTACACGATGAATAGAGTTCTGACGGTGAAGAGACATGGGAAGACATGCTTTGAGTTGTTACATAAAAGGAAACCGGATATTTCTTTCTTAGAACCTTTTGGAGCTCCATGCACTATGATCAACCCACATGGAAAGTTTGGTCCCAAGGCTATCGAAGGTTTCTTTCTTGGATATGCTACTCCTAATTTCCGGGTGTGGAATTTGTCTTCGAAGAAGATTGAAGAATGGGGTGAAGTCAAGGTTCAGAGATATATAAAAGCTACAAGAGCTCCGGGTGCTCCTTGGATGTTTGACTATGATGGGCTGTTTGACTCCTTTAGTATGCCAACTTTTGATGATGCAACAGCTGCTGCTCAGATGTTATTGGAAAGTGATACTGCAGTAGACTCATCATTAGTTCGACCAATTATTGTTAACCCTCAAGTATCGACTTCGGTTAACAATCTGGTTCAAAATGAGGAATTCAAAGACGCTGGGGATTATAATGTTTCATCAGAAGATGATGAGTTTCATGATGCAAATGAAGCTGCCTCTGGTGTGGTTCCTGGATTTTCAAATGATACGTCAAATATTCAACCTCAAGGAACGACTGAAGGTCAGGCATCTACAACGTCATCAAATCCAGCTATCGATTTAACTGTTGATCTGAATATCAACAATTTGGGTATAAATTCTCGAGTTCCTGATGTGACAGAAACTCGTATTCATAATATCCATCCTCAGCAGAATATTATTGAAGATGTCCAGAGTGGTGCGCAGACTCAAAATCAGCATCGAAACAACCAGAATGCTGGATTGTATTCGAAAATCAGGAAATCTGGTGGGCTGAATGATTGGTCTTTTGCCAGCTATGTGTGCCAAGTTGAACAAAAATCTTGGAAGGAGGCAATGAAAGAAGACTCATGGGTTGAAGCCATGCAGGAAGAACTGCAGCAGTTTCAGAAGTTAGGCGTCTGGAAATTGGTTGACAGGCCTGACGGCTACAAGAATATTGGTACATGATGGGTGTACAAGTGCAAGAAGGATGACCGAGGTGTTGTTGTGAGAAACAAAGCGCGATTGGTTGTTAAAGGTTTTAATCAAGTCGAAGGGATCGATTACAATGAAGTTTATGCATCGGTTGCACGACTTGAGGCCATAAGAATCTTTTTGGCTTATGCGTCCTTCAACAAGTTCACCGTTTATCAGATGGATGTGAAGAGTGCATTTCTTCATGGTGTGGTAGAAGAGGAAGTATATGTTGAGCAACCGCCATGTTTTGAAGATCCTCTCCATCCTGACATGGTTTGGCTTCTCAACAAGGCGTTATATGGTCTTCATCAAGCTCCGAGGCTTGGTATGAAATGTTGTCTATCTATCTGTTGAAGAATGGTTTTCGATGAGGCCTGATCGACTGTACTCTCTTCATCAAGGAACAGGACGAGGACTTGCTGCTCATACAGGTTTATGTTGATGATATTATATTTGGGTCTACTAACACTCGAATGTGCAAAGAATTTGAACAAGTTATGTAGGAGAAGTTCGAGATGAGTGCAATGGGAGAAATGACTTTCTTTTTAGGTTTGCAGGTTCAGCAATCAAAGGAATGGATTTTTATCCATCAAACCAAGTAGTCGGAGATATTCTCAAACGATTTCAGATGGATGACTCAAAACCCTTGGGAACTCCATTAGCTCAAAATCATGGGATTACTCCAGACGGAATGGGTGAACATGTAGAACCATCTCTCTATCGTGCTATGATCGGATCTCTCATGTATCTTACTACTTCAAGACCCGACATAATGTACCCAACACGTCCCCTTGCACGCTATCAGTCTAGTCCAAAGGTTTCTCATTTGATGGCCGTGAAAAGGATCTTTCGTTATTTGAAGGGTCGCCCTGACACTGGTCTATGGTACCCTAAGGATGATAACTTTAATCTGACAGCATTCAGTGAATCTGATCATGGCAGCAGTAAAATCGATGCAAAGTCAACAACAGCAGGATGTCAGTTCTTGGGAAATCGCCTAGTCACGTGGCAATGCAAAAAAACAGACTTGTGTAGCTACATCAACATGTGAGGCTGAGTATATTTCAGCTTCTAGTTGCTGCTCTCAAGTTCTATGGATTCAACAGCAAATGCGCGACTACGGTTTTGAATTTCTTACTACTCCTATTTTTGTTGATAATGAAGCTGCTTTACAGATCACTCTGAATCCTGTACAGCATTCAAAAACAAAACACATTGAGATTAAGTAGCATTTCATACGAGATTGTTATGAAAAGAGACTTATCGATGTTGTTAAAATCAACAATGATCACCAACGTGCCGACCTTTTTACCAAAGCCTTTGATAAATCACGTTTTGATATCTACTTTTGGTCAATGGCATCAAGGTGAAACCCGAGTAACTCAACCATGGCTAACTATTTTTGTATATCTTTTTCTAAAAATCTAAAACTACAAAAAGATTTTCAGTTTTATATTTTAGGGGGAGTAAATTTCAAGAAATACAAAAATATGTCTTTTATTTACCTTTTTATTTAAGGGGAGAAAAAAATACAAAAACATTAGAAAAATAAAAAATGAGTTTCTTGGATAAGCTGAAGATGATGAAATTCACTGGTAAATCTGTCAAAAATGGTTAAAAATCATAGAAAGAAGATTGATAAGTAGCTTTACTAATGATGTATCGGTAGGCTCACAATCAGACTAAAATGTGCAGGTTGATATAAACCTAACAGACAGAACGCCAGGTGGGAACCATTCATTGGCATATGGTCTTGTTACCGAAATTTTGTTTGAAAGAGTGCCGAGGTTCTGAGATATACGGTCTTTATGCTTGCTTATCATCTGGGTATCATGGTTGAATCTTTTGCCGAAAAATAACGGTGGCGCAAGTCTAGAACTTCCATGATACCATACATGCGTGTACATACTGCATCTGACCATCAAATAAGTGATAAAAATATCACATCCCCAAAATAAGTGATAAAATATCACAGCTTTATGCGGGAGCTAAGTTCGTCTCTTTGTCGGTACGATGGTACTAACCTGTTCACGGACTTACTCATGTGCCCTGCATGCATATGAAAATCAATTCTCTCATCAATAAGTGATTAAATCACAAAGGGCTTGTTTTCAATCAAAAATAAGTGAGTATCTCACATCATTCATATACGTCAAAACAGATGATAAAGCAGTATACTCACCGGTAAGATTTTCTCTCGTGCATATCTTGATACGGGAATGTGTCGTGATGTGGTTGAACACCGGGTAGTAAGTATAAATCCATACCTTAATCATATCTCCTAATCATGATTACATCTGATAAGTCTGAGCTTACGTGGACAACAATACCTATAATCATAGTTAAATACTTATCTATTTAATTTTGAAAACCAAATATCGTTCTTGACAAAGATTAAAATGCTGTTGATTCCTTTAACTTGAAACTCGAAAAAGATGGTAGTTTATCTGTATATTTTGATTTTAAGTCTAATTTACTTAGTTGCTTATGTAATTACTTTTTGAAAGTTAGCCAAAGTTGATACTCGAGAGTTTCTACCAAGATACGGCAAACAACCATCTGTTTGATATCGCAACTTCATAAAGTAATATCTTGCAACAAGTAATCCTTTAAAGAAAACCAAAACCTGAAATTCGTTTGAGTGTGTGTATCTCATACGAATGAGCCTAGTTATTTAATTTGACTTGGTCACTTATTTTTCTCAAATCTGCTGCTGGAATTCATACGAGTGTGTGTATCTCGCTCAGGGAATACAATCATACAAAGAAATTATATTTGTCTATTGAGTACAGATTGATACAAAAGAACATGAACAAAGACCAGCAATGAAGAAATCTGACAAGTCATAAGAGTAAGCAAGAAAGATTTGAAGTTTCTTAGAAGTTCGAAGACCTGATGCTCTAATCATTGGATAGCAGATCTATCAATGGATAACAGATCTTCAGGGGGAGTTTTATTGATACTCCAAACCATTCTATGTGAAGACCAAAGTCTGAAGACCGAAGACCAAGCAACATCCAAGGGGGAGTTTGTTGATACAGTTTTCTGTCTGTCGCTTGTTCTTAATTACAGTTGTAATTGTACAATCTTTGCTCAAGTGTCTGTATAGGTTTGGTCGTGTCGAATAGATCGAGATATCCTTCTATCTTGATCTAGTATGACATCTTAGCTTGTCTGTGTTAATCAGTTGCATATGTGCATACTGATAAGTCTTGTAAACGTCAAGTCTACACACGTTCTCCAAGAAGAAGAATTCTGTGCGAGGCATAGATTTCGTACAAAACACAGGTTTCGTACGAATCAAGGCGATTTCGTACGAAACACAAGCATTTCGTATGAAACACTGACTAGTACCAAATTCTGGAGATGTGTCTTTGTGTAATAGTGTGTTTCATATGTCTGGCAACGTGTTTCGTACGAGTGACCAGCTTGGACACTATAAAAGCAGACATGCACCTCTCAGTGAGGGTTAGCTGAAAAGCCCTTTTGTCCAGAAGTTAATAGAACGAGCTAGCAAACTGATCCTTTGTGTGATATCTAAGTTAGCATTTCTGGTGAAGACGAAGACACAAGAACACAGCAAGTTTGTTTGAGTCATACGAGCATTGTGTGTATATGTTTGTACTTGTTCTCAATCATTAATCAAGATAGTGAATCTTTGGTTACCCCGTGTTCTTTACTTTGCTTTGGTTGCATGCACACTTGGATTCCGCACTTGTGTGTATGTCATTTGAACAAGGAACTGGTTTAACTTGATCCTCCGGTGGACCTATATAGAGACAGACTTCTTGTCTCTATCAATGAAAAACCTAGACTGTCGAAAGTATGTTTCCGATTTCAATTCCCTATCTAGGTTAGTTTCCTATTTAATTACCCCTGAATCTAAACGCATTGCGCGTTTAATTAATGGGTTTGCGCCCGAAATAAAGGACATGGTAAAGGCTGCACAGCCTACTACCTATAGGTCTGCTGTAGACCTATCTCTTTCTCTCACCCTTGATCTAGTGAGACAAAAGTTAGTTAAGTCTGAACCTGACGGAAAAAGGAAGAGGGAAGATGACAACTCCCATAAGTTTAATAAGAAAAATAAAGGGAGATTTGGGTTCAAAGGGAACCAAGGCAAGTCGGCTGTAATGCCATTTTGCAAGACTTGCAACCGCAAACACTGGGGACAGTGTACTTCTGATCCACAAGTTAGACCTTGTGGTATTTGTAAAAGGAGAGGGCATAAGACCCTAGATTGTAAAGATCTTAAGGATGCTACTATATCTGCAACAAAAAAGGGCACATTGCAACTAACTGCCCTAAGAGTTCAAAGAATAATAATCCGAAGCTTAGAGAGGCCAAGAAGGGGAATGCACGCGCCTTTCGCCTGACTGCTAAAGAAGCTGTTAATGACAATAACGTCATAACAGGTACTTTCCCCGTTAATGGTATTTATGCCAGAGTTCTTTTCGATTCGGGTGCGGATAAATCATTTGTTGATCAAAAGTTTAGTAAACTATTAAATTTACCCATAAGAACCCTAGATAAAATTTATGAGAACTCGCCGATGGAATCTTAGAAACTGCTTCATCCATTCTTGATGGATGATCTATATCCATTATAGAAGAAAGACGGTTCGATGCGAATGTGCATCGACTATCGGGAGCTGAACAAGCTAACCATTAAGAATAGATATCCTCTCCCCAGGATCGATGATTTATTCGACCAACTTCAAGAGGCTAGTTACTTTTCTAAAATAGATATGAGATCAGGATATCATCAACTGAAGGTTAGAAGTGAAGATGTTCCTAAGACAGCCTTCAGGACCCGCTATGGTCGTTTTGAATTCTTAGTGATGCCTTTTGGGCTAACAAATGCACCAGCAACATTCATGGATCTCATGAATAGAGTCTGCAAACCGTATTTGGATAAGTTTGTCATTGTCTTTATAGACGACATACTTATCTATTCTCATAATCAGAATGATCATGAGAAACATCTTCGGTGCATCCTAGAATTATTAAGACAAGGGAAACTTTATGCGAAGTTCTCTAAATGCGAATTTTGGCTTAGAGAAGTCCAATTTCTTGGACATATGGTAAGTGAGCGTGGTATCCAAGTGGATCCCGCCAAAATTGAGGCCATAATGAATTGGGAAGTGCCCAAGACCCCAACGGAGGTTCGTAGTTTCTTGGGATTGGCCGGTTACTATAGGAGGTTCATTGAGAACTTTTCAAGGATAGCCACTCCTTTAACTTCCTTGACCCGTAAGAATATTAAGTATAATTGGGGTCCAAAGCAACAAGAATCTTTTGAGATTCTTAAACACAAGTTGAGCAACGCTCCTGTGTTATCTCTACCTGAGGGTATTGAGAATTTTGTTGTTTATTGTGATGCATCACACACCGGTATGGGCTGTGTGCTAATGCAAAATGGCAAGGTAATTGCCTATGCATCACGACAATTAAAGGTGCATGAAAAGAATTACACCACCCATGTTTGGAGCTGGGTGCCGTTGTATTTGCACTAAAACTATAGAGACATTACTTATATGGCACAAAGTGTGTTATATACACAGACCATAAAAGTCTCCAGCATCGGTTCAATCAGAAAGAATTAAACATGCGACAACGCCGTTAGATGGAAACTCTTAATGATTATGATTGTGAAATTCGCTACCATCCAGGCAAGGCAAATGTAGTTGCCGATGCCTTAAGTCGCAAGGAAAAAGGTTAAACCTATTAGGATTAACGCTAAGAGCATTGAACTCAGAAATAGCTTGAGTGAGAAGCTATTAGATGCGCAGAAGCAAGCCTTGTTAGAGGCTAATATCCCTAATGAGGGATTAGGCGGAACCATTGATCAATTAACGCCTGGAAAGGATGGAATCCTAAGATTTAATGATAGAATTTGGGTTCCGATCTTTGGAGGACTTAGGAATCTAAAGCACATAATTCAAGATACTCTGTTCTCCCGGGTGGTGACAAGATGTATCAAGATTTGAAGAAGAATTATTGGTGGATGGGTTTGAAGAAATCCATAGCCACTTATGTGGCTAAGTGTCTGACGTGTTCGCAAGTTAAGGCCGAACATCAGAAACCGTCAGGACTTCTACAACAACTTGAAATTCCCACTTAGAAATGGGAAATTGTAACAATGGATTTGATTACCAAGTTACCTAAGACCAAAAGTGGTAATGACGCTATTTGGGTCATAGTGGATAGGCTGACCAAGTCAGCACATTTCTTGCCAATTAAAGAAACGTAAATTCAGATAAATTGGCTAAGTTGTATGTGGACAAGATAGTGTCCCTACATGGTGTGTCGGTATCTATTGTATCCGATAGAGATACTAGATACACATCTCACTTTTGGAAAAGTTTCCAACAATCGTTAGGCACACGATTAAAATTTAGTACGGCTTACCATCCGCAGACTGATGGTCAAAGTGAACGTACTATTCAGACTCTAGAAGACATGCTCAGGGCATGTGTAATTGATTTACGCGGAAGTTGGGATGACCACTTACCCCTAATAGAATTCTCCTACAATAATAGCTATCATACTAGCATCAAGGCTGCTCCTATTGAGGCCTTGTATAGGAGAAAATGTAGAACGCCCGTGTGCTGGGCGGAAGTTGGGGAGGCCCAACTATCAGGACCTGAGATTGTCCTGGAGATAACAGAAAAGATTATGCAAATCCGTGATCGTCTCAAAGCTGCCAGAGATAGGCAGAAGAGCTATGCTGACAAGAGACGTAAACCTCTTCAGTTCCAAGTAGGGGACAAAGTCATGCTGAAAGTATCACCCTGGAAATGTGTGATGCGTTTTGGAAAGAAGGGCAAGTTGAGCCCAAGATATATTGGATCATTCGAGATAGTCGAATGTGTCGGCACTGTGGCTTATAAGCTTAGATTGCCAGAGGAGCTTAGTGGAATCCATGATGTATTCCACATATCTAATCTTAAGAAATGTCTAGCCGATGAGTCGCTAGCAATGTCGCACAATGAGGTGCAAATTGATGAAAACCTGAGGTTCGTAGAGAAACCAATTTCGATCGAGGATCGACAGGTTAAGAAGCTCCGGAGAAAGATGATACCTATAGTAAAGGTTAAGTAGGACGCTTTTAGAGGTCCTGAGTATACATGGGAGGTTGAGTCCACTATGCGACAAAAGTACCTTTTGAATAAAATCTCGAGGTCGAGATTTCTTTTAAGGGGGTGAGGATGTAACACCTTGTAAAATCGTGTCCAATAATATAGTGACACGTGTTGTACTTTAAATATAGTCGGTTAAAGACCAATAAGGACTAAAGGCGTAAACATGCTCAATCTGAGCCTCTGAGTGACGATCTGATGTCAACATGCATAAATAACAGCCTCTGAGTGACTAATATGTCAACATGCTTAAAATTTGGCCTCTAAGTGACTAATATGTCAACATGCCCAGCCTCTGAGTGACATCGGGATCAACATGCTTATCATAAGCCTCTAGTGATCCTTTGTGAAGTCCTAAACTCTCATACGTGCCATTTGTTGGACGAAAGAGTTCAATTTTGTAAATATGTGAAAGTTGGATAACAAAGGGAGTAAAAGTGTCAACATGTTAATTCTTACCTCTGAGTGACCTTTTAATGAACCGAGAGCTCGACAATGTCCAGGCATAATCCCGGATATGCTAAGTATTGGCTACGGAGGGCTAAAAGTGCCAAAAAGGTGTTTTAGAAGGCTTTTATAAGCTTTTTAAAGTCAAGGGGTTAAAAGTGTCAAATTTTGAATCTGGCCGTGGGGCGGTCGCGGGCCGCAAGAGACCTGGCCTGGGCATCTCGCGCCCCGTGAGAACAGGTGTTATGCAGAAAGTTTTGTTTGGAGACCAAGTAAAGCTCCAAAACAATTTAAACGAAACCATGGCTTCTCTAAACTGCTATGCCACGTTTTGGGACACTTGTAAGCTTCTTCTCACACCCCTAAACACCCGGCTTCACCTCCTTTGAGTTATCCAACTATAAATAGGTGTTCAAGTGTTCCTTCCAACTTACACCTTTCTTAAACATAACTCTTCTCCCTCCACTGGAAGTTCCTAGTTGAAAGGAGCATTCAACTTAGTTCTCTTACTCTTGCATTTTTGTTTATAGGCTTCTATAGCCAAAAGTCAAGCGTTTTACAGCAAACGCTTTGACTTTCGGTTAAGACCATTATGGTCCGGCCATTGTTCGAAATGAACATGGCTAAGTGATCATAATAAGGTGGGTGTTAGTCCCTATAGAGGGAACCTCCTGTAGATCACGTTTGCTAAACCAATTGACGGGTCAAAGTTATGTTATTAAAAAGTCAAACATGCCATTTTCGGAAAAATCATAAATTGATCTTATAAATGTTATGAAACCTGTTTTGACACTTAAACAAGTTGGTAATAATTATTAGAACATGTGAGAACATGTTCGGCTCGTCAATTTCAGTTCTAGGGTTGGTTCGCAACCGAAAGTCGCGAAGTTTGACTTCTGCTTTGACTTTCAATTCTGACCCGATTTAGATTAGTTACATACTGATCTAAATTTGCATTATGATCATAATATAATGTAGCATAACCCTTTGAGGTTATATTACATGATCATAATCAGAATCTAAGTTTATGATCAAGTTCCATAATTATGCCATTTTGACCAAAATGTCCTTTTTGCATAAAACAAGGTTTAAATGGTAACTTGAAAATAAGTTTCTACTGATGTAATATTATAAGTAGGAGTATTTGGGATGTTAAACCAGGTTATAAACTGAGTTTTCAAGTAGGTCTTTAAACTATGTCGATTAATGACGATTTTAGTCCTTGTAACTCATAAAGTGATTTTAATCAATCTTTTCAAGGTAAATCATTTACCTACTGATATGTTATATTAAATAACATATTTTAAACATTTTAATATTATCCAAATGACAATTTTCGTAAACGTCGCTTAAAAACGTCATTTTACGACATAAGCGCCGTTTCGGCGCATAGTATGGTTTTAAACCATATTATTGACCAAAACTTGATACCTACTGATTTTAAATCTTATTTTAAACATATTTACAGTAGGTACATGTTATAAACTCAGAATCCCAAATAATTTATAAACTATGTATAAAATTACCAAAATGCCCCTAAAAGGCATAATTTCGTTTTAAAACCCTAACGGGCATACAAGTTGATATCCTACTGATATCTTAACTTAATTAAAATATAATGGTATATAGAACTTGTCCATGACTTATCTGGTTACCCGATATCACTATTATGCGCATAGTTACATATATGTAACTATTTTACGGAAATTAACCAAAACGGGTTTAACCTTGTCATTTAAGTTTCAAAATCCAAAATGTATATAGTTTACCCATATTATACAAGTCAAGGTACTTGTCGGGTTTAAACTACATTCTATCCGATCATCGTTTAATCAAGCGTTATACGTAATGATCATGTACACTATTTGGTTTATAAGACCGTTAGTATTTAATTGACTAGCTTATGCCATAATCCAGACTAGAGCCTTCTCGGTAAATGCTATCTGCACTTGGTACTTTTGTATACGGCTGAGTTATTTAAAAATAAAAGAAGAAGACCAGCTCAGGTAAATACTCTCGACTTATTTTCCCTATACAGGCTTGGGATACGGTAAATTATTACCGCTTGGTCCAAAATGGGGTCAATCGAATGCCCACTTGTGGCAAGTAAACTTGCATATTTTGTTTTAATCAGTTTTGTTTGATAACTTAAACATCGGGGGTTAATTACCGTGTCCTGGATATCTTGGGCTCAATACATTAGTTATTGGCCACGACCTTAGCACGGGGTGTAGGCTTACACCTTTTGATGCTCATATGCAATGTTCCCAAGACGTTGGGGATGACTCCTTCGTGAGTCCTGAGTGGTGTGTTTTTAATCATGTCTCGGTTTTCGTACTGGGCCTTGTATGTATGGACAAACATGTGAATCTGATACAAGGTTGCAAAGTCAACTTTCCCAAGTTAATAAAAGATTTTGGTGTTGTTTGCACTTAAAACCATTTTAATGTTTTCAAAATAAGTCAGTTGGGTGTATTTACCAGCGTAAGCTGACGTATCGTCCAAAGGCTAATCTGCATGTACAATACGAAATAGGTCGGTAGCTGCTCGGTAGAGAATAAGAGGATCTTACAAATCCATAGATCTGCCTAAAGTCTGTTTTGTATTCTTTCTTGTACATTTTACGATCCGCCTGTGGATCTTCTATTACAAGCTTGTATATTATTTTGTATTTTCTAACATTCGGTTTGTAATAGTAATTTTACTCCAAGACTTCCGTTGTGTCGTGTTTAATCGACCATGATGATTATCAACTGATGTCACGATACTCCCCACCCGGGCCCTCCGGTGTATGGATTTCGGGGTTGGAAATCTGGGGTGTGACAGATGACCTTCTAGATCAACTACAGGGTGCCACCTATTTCTCAAAAATCGATCTTCGTTCTGGTTATCACCAACTTAGAGTATGTGAAGAAGATATTCCAAATACTGCTTTTTGAACTCGTTATGGCCACTATGAATTCATGGTTATGCCTATTGGTTTGACCAATGCTCCTACTATTTTCATGGATTTGATGAATAGGGTGTGTAAACCCTACCTCGATCATTTTGTCATAGTCTTCATTGATGATACTCTTATTTATTCTAAGACCAAATTTGATCATGAACGACATCTTCGACTCATCCTAACACTTTTGAGGACCGAAAAGCTTTATGCTAAGTTCTTGAAATGTGAGTTTTGGTTTAGAGAGGTACAATTTCTTGGTCATGTCGTTAACGACAAAAGGATTCATGTCGACCCTGCAAAGATCAAAGCTGTAACATTTGTCAAAAACGGGTTTTCCAAACCCGCTCCGTTTGTAATCAAATATCAAGTTATAAATGTTTCGTTGCGTATTTATGTCAATTTTAATTTTTAATGATGTATAATTAATAAACAAACTAGAATATAAAAGTTATAATTGATAAAAAGTAAAAATAAAATAAATAAAATGAAAAATAGGCTGTCGGGACTCGAACCCGGGTCAGCCGGAAAGACTCAAAGACTTAACATGCGCACTCATAACCACTCCGCCACTTGATGTTTTCTGTTAGTTCTAGGAATCAATTAAATCTTATGTCCAACCATAAATCAACCGGTTTACGCTAACTGAAACCGTTATCGGCTTCCAAACGTCCTGGACGTTTGAGTGATCACGGAATTCTGATTATAACCGATAAACCGACACCTTCAATCAATTTGATCTTGAATGGACTTGAATTCATAAGTTGATCGGTTTTAATAACCGAAAAATCTGCACTTCCTGATTTACTCCAACCTTAGTCCCCTCTCGCGACTCAAACTCATCTGCAGACCTTCAATTTCATTTTCGCACTACTTTCAGTTCGTCGGAGCAGCTTTTTGAACTCGCCGGACTTTCGCCGGAAAACCGTGTCTTCCATCAAATCAGTAAGTCTCTCAATTCTTTCATCGTCTATCAGTTGTTAAGCTGTTGCTAACTCAAACCCTTCAATCAGAGTCGGTTTCAGGCGTCGATATCGGGTAATTCACTCTCGCCGGAAAACTTCTGAAAGTTCCCAATTCTCGCTGTGAAAAGGTATAGCGTTCTAAACCTTCTGGTAATTCTTGTTCAGTGCTTCAATTTCGCATTTAGCTAATAAAAAATTGTTAATCTGTCCGCTCAGACGAAAACCGTAAAAACAGAGCCGACGACTTCGCCGGAATTCTGAGATAAATCGTTTCTCCGGTATGTTACTTCCAAAATCGTCTCTGCCATTTCATTTTAGTCATTTGAATGTTTGCCAATCGAATTAAACAATAAACAATAGAGTAATCGTAGTCTGTGATTCTGTAACGAAGAAGATGAAGATAGGTTGTTTATAAGTTTAATATAATTTGAATATTATCTCGGGTTAGACACATAGTCCAGCGGTGGACTGTGTGCACACATATATCACATGCCGCGAGTTCGATCCTTGACACACACATATGCTCTGTAATAAAGATGTTTTATTTTTCTAACTGAACCGGTTTAATTCACGGTAGTTGTTAAGTATAATAAAAATCGGTATATTAACCAGGTTAGACACACAGTCCAGCGGTGGACTGTATGCAACACTAACCCACAGGTCCCGGGTTCGAGACCTGTTGCACACTCCGGTTCGACGATTAAAAACCCTTTTTGAAAATAAAAGAATTTTGAATAAACTAAAATAGTATATAAATATATAAAAAACAGAATTATTCGGGTTAGACACGTAGCTCAGTTGGTAGAGCTGCGTGCACGCGTACGGGAGGTCTCGGGTTCGAGTCCTGCCCGGCGTATACATGCACACAATAGAACCGGTCAAACAGTCAACAGTCACAGTCAAACAGTCAATGGTCAATGGTCAACGGTCAACGCAAAAGTCAACATTTTTTTATATTTTTATTTATTTAATTTAATTAAAAAATCAATTAAAAATACTTAAAAAAATAATGTTTTTAAAGATAGGAAATAGCCTTAAACTCACAAAAATATATCTAAAAATCCTATTAAAATTATTAATAAAATCCACTCATTTACTATACCTTCCGTTATTATTTAGGTTAGTTAATCCTCGTTGATCAATCCTTCAAACTCGTGCGCATTTCATCATCTTCAACCGAACGCACCCAATGTGAGTGAATCTCTACAAATTCCCCGTTTTAATCACGTTTTGGGGTGTATCATGTGTCTTACCATTTATTATATTTAAATCATTGTGCATACATCATATCATGAACAAATGTGTATTCAGCTTGTATCAACTGTTTGTGTGGTTATTGTTTAGATTTAATTTATTATTTTCAGTACATGCGATATCATAGGCCGCCGCTCCCCATTACATTATGAGCGTTGAGCAGTTCCCCATTACATTATGAGCGTGAACCGGGCGTTGCCAACGTACGATCGGCTCCGTTTGATTGAGCCTTGATCGCACAGACATTCATCATAGGCCGTCAGTTCCCCATTACATTATGAGCGTGAACGTGACGTTGCCAACATATACAGTTTCATTCATGTTATATATTCATGCAAGTTCATATGTTATTGTATGTTATTGTTTGTGGTTGTTATTGCTATTGTTTGATTATTTACAATTGCTCACATATGACTATTGCACAATTTTTCCTTGATAAAGATAACAAGAAATCAATAATAAATGTTTATCTAACAAGGTTCACTCGCCAACTTATGTTGACCCAAAAACCCCTATTTTTACACATGATACAGGTGATCCAGCTGCAGCAAGAAACACATAGGATTGGCTTAGAAGAATAAGCTGGTTTAGAGCTTGGATTGTTTAGTTGATTATTTTTCTTTGTATTTGTATGAACATGATTGGATTGTTGAGAATGTAATTTTGAATTTAATAAATATGGAACATATTAGTAAATATCATGAGCTTTGGTGATAACCCAATTATGCCCCGACTCTTATTCCGCTGCGGGTCGGGGTGTGACAGATTGGTATCAGAGCCATGACTATAGGGATATAGGATAGGTTACTAGACCCTTAGAGCCTATACTATAGTTGATTAGAAATTTTTAAGATTTTTGTGTGTTACATGCAAAATTCATGATGTTTATATGTTTTATGTTTAATGTTACATTCAATGTTATACAAGCATGTTCATAAGTACATATTATTATATAATTCCTATCATAAATCATATTCTCATAACATATCATATCCATGCGAGCACACACCACATCATTTTCATGATTGTTTTTACAATGATTTTTGTATTTTCAAATCACATCAAAGTGAGTTCTCATGACGGGCATGTAGTAACTGGAAGGTACAAGTACCGGTAGTCGGAACGTCCTGTCTAGGCTGGCATTCGTATAAATCCAAAATAAAGGACCAGTTTGCCTACCTGGGGACTAACGATGAGAGTACGAAGTACCTATTAGGCCAAAGCATGCTATACCAAACGTCGTGTGAGCTAACCCCACTTTGAGTTGTCATTGTGTCTACACCTGGACACATTCCGACCATACATCTCGTAAACATATTTCGTGGTTTTCATTCGGGTGATGCGAGTGTTAAAACGCCAATACTAATGTGAATCCTACCAAGCCAATAGTCATGGGGGCCCACATGACTATACAGGTGAAGGTATGGGGGACATTTGAGGCTCAACATGAGCAAACCCAAGACATCCTATGGATGTAGTTGCATTATTGATATTTATGTTATTTTCATTTTCTTTAAGACACATGACACCTAAAAAAAGACTCCATAAACTCACAATCTTCTTATGTATGTTCCTGTAGATGTCGGCTAGACAACAACGAGGGCGTAGAAGATCAGGAAGGTCACACGAACGCTTGGCCACTCAAATCGCAAAGCAAATGGACGCGGTGCTTCCTGACATTGTGGTTCAAGTACAACAAGCTCTCGCCATAAATCCCACCAATCCTCCCCAGCAAGAAGACCAGAACATCGACAACCCTCCTACCAAAAAGTGCTCATATAAACATTTCAAGTCTTGCGATCCTCCTAAATTTGAAGGGAACGAAGGTGTCACTGCTCTCCTCCACTGGTTTGAGGAAATGGAAAACACCTTCCTCAACTGCGATTGTCCCGAGGATCGCAAGGTACGATACGCAACCGGGAGACTATTTGGGGTAGCTCTTACCTGGTGGAATACTGAAAAGGGTAAGAGGGGGATCGAAGATGCAATAGCCTTAACGTGGGAGGAGTTAAGGGAAATCATGACGAGACGATTCTGTCCTAGAAGTGAGATTAAAAAGTTAGAGGATGAATTTCATTCATTGAAGCAAAAGGAGGGAGATCATACTTCCTACAACAAGAGGTTCATAGAGTTGAACCAAATGGTCCCTAACTTGTTCACCCCAGTTTACCGCTTAGTTGAGCATTATATTCGAGGTCTTCCCTCGAAAATTCAAGATTCAGTTCTCAGCACTTCGCTAGCAACACTTGAAGCTGCTATGGAACTAGCTACTGAACTGACCGAGAATCGAATTCGCAACGGTAAATTTAAAGAGGAGAAAAAGAAAGCCCCGTTGAGGGCCAAACTTCAAACCATTCCACCTCCTCCTCTAAGTTTGCTAACAAGAGGAAACGTAACACCAGAAACTTCGCTGTCACACAAACCAATTTCCCTATCCCTGCTGCACCCATTACCCAAGTTGCCCCATCACCTGCACCATATAAAAGGCCATACTCGGGCCCATTACCAAAATGCAACCGTTGCCAATACCATCACTTTCCTGATCGTCCCTGCCAACATTGCACCGGCTGTGGTCGCGCAGGTCACACTGTTCAAACCTGTCGTATACCTCAGCGAACGAACCGCCACCAGCCCTCAACCCAAACCCACCATCAAATAATGGGTCAAGCCCAACAACCCCTACTACTACCACCTACCCAACATTTAGCCCAATCATACTACCAACCCAACTATCCCATGGTGCAACCTATGCGGGCTTGCTACAATTGTGGAGACCCAAACCATTTTAGAAACACTTGTCCACGTTTGGTGAACATTATACATGCTCAAGCCCAAGCAAATCCGGTGAATCAAGCTAACCAAGCTCCTCCACCTGCAAGAGGAAGAGCTTTCAACATCAACGCTAATCAGGCTAGAGCTGACAGCAATGTGGTTAACGGTACGTTCCTTATCAATGGTAGTTATGCATCCATGTTGTTTGATACTGGCGCGGATAAAAGTTTTGTGTCCTTAGAGTTTGAACCTAACCTAAACCAAATTCGTGATAAGCTCATGGAGTCCATAACAGTGGAAGTTGCTGACGGGAAACCGATCTCATTAAACTCTATTATACGCAATTGTACTCTCACCTTAAACGATCACGATTTTCCAGTTGACCTCATTCCTATGAAGTTGGGAATGGACTGGCTCAGCCAACATCAGGCTGAAGTTGTATGCCGCGAAAAGTTTATACGCATTCCTCTTTCAAACGGTCAGACTCTACGAATCTTTGGAGAAACCCCATCGAAAGGGCTCAGATTAATGTCCTGTCTTCAAGCCCAAAAATATCTACGCAAGAATTATGTCGCATTTTTAACTCATGTCGTCAAAAAGGGAACCATGGAGAAGAAACTTGAAGACATCCCAGTAGTAAAAGATTTTCCGCAAGTTTTTCTTGACGACATTTCAGGACTTCCTCCCGTGAGAGAAGTCGAATTTCGCATCGATCTTATACCTGGTGCTACACCAGTTGCAAAGTCTCCTTATAGGTTAGCCCCATCCGAAATGCAAGAGCTAGCAGTCAATTGCAAGAGTTGACTGACAAAGGATTTATACGACCTAGCTCCTCGCCTTGTGGTGCACCTGTCCTTTTTGTGAAGAAGAAAGATGGAACGTTTCGCATGTGCATCGACTACAGAGAACTCAACAAGTTAATGATCAAGAATCGCTATCCATTACCTCGCATTGATGATCTTCTTGACCAACTTCAAGGCGCCAGCTGTTTTTCAAAAATCGACCTTCATTCTGGCTATCATCAACTTAGAGTACATGAAGAAGACGTCCCAAAGACCGCCTTCCGAACTCGTTATGGTCATTATGAATTCATGGTCATGCCATTTGGTTTAACCAATGCTCCAGCAGTCTTCATGGATCTAATGAACAGAGTCTGCAAACCCTATCTCGATCGTTTTGTTATAGTCTTCATCGACGACATTCTCATTTATTCAAAGTCTAAGTCCGATCACGAACGGCACCTTCGACTCATCCTTACACTCCTAGGGAATGAAAAGCTTTACGCCAAATTCTCCAAATGCGAATTCTGGTTAAAAGAGGTACATTTCCTTGGACATGTAGTCAATGACAAGGGAATACATGTCGACCCCTCAAAAATTAAAGCGGTACAAGAATGGCAAGCACCACGTACACCAACTGAAGTAAGATCATTCCTTGGTTTGGCTGGTTATTATCGCCGTTTCATTTCAAATTTCTCTCACATTGCTGTACCACTCACGGCTTTAATCATAAAGGAAAACCTTTCATATGGGGACCCAAACAAGAAGAAGCCTTCCAAACCCTTAAACAAAAACTCTGTGATGCACCAATCCTCACTCTTCCTAAAGGTTGTGATGACTTCGTGGTTTATTGCAACGCGTCAGGGCAAGGACTAGGCTGTGTTCTAATGCAAAGAGGAAAGGTTATAGCTTATGCTTCGAGACAACTCAAGACTCATGAGAAGAACTACACCACCCATGACCTAGAACTTGGAGCCGTCGTGTTCGCTCTTAAGATATGGAGACATTATCTCTACGGTACTAAGTGTGAAATATACACTGACCACAAGAGTCTTCAACATATCTTCAACGAAAAGGAGTTAAACATGAGGCAACGAAGATGGGTCGAACTTTTAAATGACTACGACTGTGAAATTCGGTACCACCCTGGCAAGGCAAATGTGGTGGCTGATGCACTCAGTCGAAAGGGTTATGCGAACTCCATTCATCTTCTATGTTCGCAAATCATACTGACATTAAAGATCAAATTCGAGAAGCCCAACATGTTTCAGTAACGGAAGACGACGTACGAAAGGAGCTGTCCTGTGGAGCTGAACTTAAAATTGAAACTAAATCTGACGGTATTCTGTACTATCTGGATCGCATATGGATTCCTGACCACAACAACCTTCGTGAATTCCTTATGAATGAGGCACATAAAACACGATACTCTATACATTCAGGAGCCGACAAGATGTATCAAGACCTTCGGTACACCTACTGGTGGCCTAGAATGAAAAAGGATATTGTGTTTTTGTTTCCAAGTGCCTTACATGTTCCAAGGTAAAAGCTGAACATCAAAGACCCTCAAGACTTCTGGTCCAACCTGAAATACCTGTATGGAAGTGGGAAAACATAACCATGGACTTCATTACCGGCTTACCTCGCACTTCTGGTGGGTATGACACTATATGGGTAATCATTGATCGTCTTACAAAATCAGCTCACTTTATTCCAATCCGCGAAGATTTCAAGAACGAGAAGCTAGCTCGTATCTACATCAGCGAAATCGTAAGCCGTCATGGTGTACCGTTAAGTATTATTTCAGATCGTGATGGTCGTTTCACTTCACGAACATGGCAAGCCGTACAAACCGCTTTGGGTACACGATTAGATCTCAGTACCGCTTATCATCCTCAAACTGATGGACAATCTGAACGCACCATTCAAACTCTTGAAGATATGCTTCGAGCATGTGTCATAGACTTCAAGGGAAATTAGGACGCTCATTTACCATTAGTTGAATTTTCGTACAACAACAACTATCATTCAAGTATCGGCATGGCACCTTTTGAAGCTTTATATGGTCGTAAGTGCCAATCTCTAGTATGTTGGCACGAAATTGGGGAAGCTCAAATCACCAGTCCAGAATTGATTCAAGAAACCACAGACAAGATCCATCAAATTCGAAACAATCTTCTAGCAGCTCAAAGTCGTCAAAAGAGTTATGCAGATAAACGACGAAAGCCTGGAGTTTAACATTGGTGATCATGTACTTTTAAAAGTATCACCGTGGAAGGGAGTAGTTCGTTTTGGTCAAAAAGGCAAGCTGGCACCACGTTACGTAGGACCTTTCAAGATACTCGAAAGAGTAGGACCTGTAGCATACAAGCTTGATCTACCAGAAGAACTCAACAGAATTCATCCCACATTCTACGTATCAAACTTGAAGAAGTGCCTCGCTGATGAGAACCTCCATATTCCTCTAGAAGATATTCAGATTGATGAATCTATGCATTTTATTGAAAGAGCAGTAGAGATCATGGACTTCGGAGAAAAACGTCTAAGACGAAGTCGCATTCCAATTGTTAGGGTACGCTGGGAGTCGAAACGGGGACCTGAGTTTACTTGGGAACGTGAAGACTCAATGCGCGAAAAATACCCGCATCTTTTTCCTACTACTACTACTTAAATTTCTGGACGAAATTCCTAAAAGTAGGGGATACTGTAACATTTGTCAAAAACGGGTTTTCCAAACCCGCTCCGTTTGTAATCGAATATCAAGCTATAAATGTTTCGTTGCGTATTTATGTCAATTTTAATTTTTAATGATGCATAATTAATAAACAAACTAGAATATAAAAGTTATAATTGATAAAAAGTAAAAATAAAATAAATAAAATGAAAAATAGGCTGCCGGGACTCGAACCCGGGTCAGCCGGAAAGACTTAAAGACTTAACACGCGCACTCATAACCACTCCGCCACTTGATGTTTTCTGTTAGTTCTAGGAATCAATTAAATCTTATGTTCAACCATAAATCAACCGGTTTACGCTAACTGAAACCGTTATCGGCTTCCAAACGTCCTGGACGTTTGAGTGATCACGGAATTCTGATTATAACCGATAAACCGACACCTTCAATCAATTTGATCTTGAATGGACTTGAATTCATAAGTTGATCGGTTTTAATAACCGAAAAATCTGCACTTCCTGATTTACTCCAACCTTAGTCCCCTCTCGCGACTCAAACTCATCTGCAGACCTTCAATTTCATTTTCGCACTACTTTCAGTTCGTCGGAGCAGCTTTTTGAACTCGCCGGACTTTCGCCGGAAAACCGTGTCTTCCATCAAATCAGTAAGTCTCTCAATTCTTTCATCGTCTATCAGTTGTTAAGCTATTCCTAACTCAAACCCTTCAATCAGAGTCGGTTTCAGGCGTCGATATCGGGTAATTCACTCTCGCCGGAAAACTTCTGAAAGTTCCCAATTCTCGCTGTGAAAAGGTATAGCCTTCTAAACCTTCTGGTAATTCTTGTTCAGTGCTTCAATTTCGCATTTAGCTAATAAAAAATTGTTAATCTGTCCGCTCAGACGAAAACCGTAAAAACAGAGCCGACGACTTCGCCGGAATTCTGAGATAAATCATTTCTCCGGTATGTTACTTCCAAAATCGTCTCTGCCATTTCATTTTAGTCATTTGAATGTTTGCCAATCGAATTAAACAAGAAACAATAGAGTAATCGTAGTCTGTGGTTCTGTAACGAAGAAGACGAAGATAGGTTGTTTATAAGTTTAATATAATTTGGATATTATCTCGGGTTAGACACACAGTCCAGCGGTGGACTGTGTGCACACATATATCACACGCCGCGAGTTCGATCCTTGACACACATGTATGCTCTGTAATAAAGATGTTTTATTTTTCTAACTGAACTGGATTAATTCACGGTAGTTGTTAAGTATAATAAAAATCGGTATATTAACCAGGTTAGACACACAGTCCAACGGTGGACTGTATGCAACACTAACCCACAGGTCCCGGGTTCGAGACCTGTTGCACACTCCGGTTCGACGATTAAAAACCCTTTTTGAAAATAAAAGAATTTTGAATAAACTAAAATAGTATATAAATATAATAAAAAACAGAATTATTCGGGTTAGACACGTAGCTCAGTTGGTAGAGCTGCGTGCACGCGTACGGGAGGTCTCGGGTTCGAGTCCTGCCCGGCGTATACATGCACACAATAGAACCGGTCAAACAGTCAACAGTCACAGTCAAACAGTCAATGGTCAATCGTCAACGCAAAAGTCAACATTTTTTTATATTTTTATTTATTTAATTTAATTTAAAAATCAATTAAAAATACTTAAAAATAATGTTTTTAAAGATAGGAAATAGCCTTAAACTCACAAAAATATATCTAAAAATCCTATTAAAATTATTAATAAAATCCACTCATTTACTATACCTTCCGTTATTATTTAGGTTAGTTAATCCTCGTTGATCAATCCTTCAAACTCATGCGCATTTCATCATCTTCAACCGAACGCACCCAATGTGAGTGAATCTCTACAAATTCCCCGTTTTAATCACGTTTTGGGGTGTATCATGTGTCTTACCATTTATTATATTTAAATCATTGTGCATACATCATATCATGAACAAATGTGTATTCAGCTTGTATCAACTGTTTGTGTGGTTATTGTTTAGATTTAATTTATTATTTTCAGTACATGCGATATCATAGGCCGCCGCTCCCCATTACATTATGAGCGTTGAGCAGTTCCCCATTACATTATGAGCGTGAACCGGGCGTTGCCAACGTACGATCGGCTCCGTTTGATTGAGCCTTGATCGCACAGACATTCATCATAGGCCGTCAGTTCCCCATTACATTATGAGCGTGAACGTGACGTTGCCAACATATATAGTTTCATTCATGTTATATATTCATGCAAGTTCATATGTTATTGTATGTTATTGTTTGTGGTTGTTATTGCTATTGTTTGATTATTTACATTTGCTCACATATGACTATTGCACAATTTTTCCTTGATAAAGATAACAAGAAATCAATAATAAATGTTTATCTAACAAGGTTCACTCGCCAACTTATGTTGACCCAAAAACCCCCATTTTTACACATGATACAGGTGATCCAGCTGCAGCAAGAAACACATAGGATTGGCTTAGAAGAATAAACTGGTTTAGAGCTTGGATTGTTTAGTTGATTATTTTTCTTTGTATTTGTATGAACATGATTGGATTATTGAGAATGTAATTTTGACTTTAATAAATATGAAACATATTAGTAAATATCATGAGCTTTGGTGATAACCCAATTATGCCCCGAATCTTATTCCGCTGCGGGTCGGGGTGTGACAAAAGCGGTGCAAGAAAGGAAAGCGCCACACACTCCTGCCGAAGTTAGATCATTTCTTGGTCTAGCTGGTTATTATCGACGTTTCATCGCAATTTTTTCTCGTATCGTCGTACCACTCACAGCCTTGACTCACAAGGGTAAACCCTTCATTTGGGGGCCCAAGCAAGAAGAGGCTTTCCAAATTTTGAAGCAAAAACTTTATGATGCACCTATCCTTACTCTTCCTGATGGTTGCGAAGACTTTGTGGTTTATTGTGACGCGTCAGGGCAAGGGCTAGGTTGTGTCCTAATGCAAAGAGGAAAGGTGATAGCCTATGCCTCAAGGCAATTCAAAATACATGAAAAGAACTATACCACTCACGACTTAGAACTTGGAGCAGTCGTGTTCGCTCTAAAGATATGGAGACACTCTCTTGGAACCAAGTGTGAAATTTACACTCACCACAAGAGCCTTCAACATATCTTCAACCAAAAAGAGTTAAATATGAGGCAGCGACGGTGGGTCGAACTTTTAAATGATTACGATTGTGAAATCCGTTATCATCCTAACAAAGCCAATGTTGTAGCTGATGCTCTTAGTCGAAAAGAGTATGTGAACTCCATCCATCATTTGTGTTCTCAAATTGTAACCGATCTTCAAAACCGAATTCGAGCAGCTCAACATATTTCTGTCACGGAAAATGATGTACGAGATGAATTGTCTTGTGGAGCTGAAAGCAAATTAGAATCTAAGTCCGATGGAATCCTTTACTACTTAAATCGTATTTGGGTACCTGATCGTGACGATCTTCGGGTTTTTCTTATGAATGAGGCTCACAAAACACGATACTCCATACATTCTGGTGCTGATAAGATGTATCAAGACCTACGATACTCATACTGGTGGCCTGGCATGAAGAAGGATATCGCCATTTTTGTCTCTAAGTGCCTCACGTGTTCTAAGGTTAAAGCTGAGCATCAACGACCTTCAGGATTACTCGTCCAACCTGAAATACCTGTTTGGAAGTGGGAAAACATAACCATGGACTTTATTACCGGGTTACCTCGCACCTCTAGTGGGTATGACACAATCTGGGTTATCATTGATCGTCTCACTAAATCAGCTCATTTCATTCCAATCCGTGAAGACTACAAGAACGAGAAGTTAGCCCACATCTATATTGATGAAATTGTAAGCCGTCATGGTGTGCCCTTAAGTATCATTTCAAATCGAGACGGTCGTTTTACTTCACGAACATGGCCAGCCGTACAATCAGCATTGGGTACACGTTTAGATCTCAGCACTGCCTTTCTCCCTCAAACTGATGGTCAATCTGAGCACACCATACAAACTCTTGAAGACATGTTGCGAGCATGTGTTATAGACTTCAAGGGTAATTGGGATACTCATTTACCGTTAGTTGAATATTCGTACAACAATAGCTATCATTCAAGCATCGGCATGGCTCCTTTTGAAGCCTTATATGGTCCTAATAGCCGATCTCCTGTATGTTGGCATGAAATCGGTGAAGCACAAATCACTGGACCTGAGTTGATTCAAGAAACGACTGATAAAATTCTACAGATCCGCAATAATCTTCTAGCAGCTCGAAGTCGTCAAAAAAGTTACGCTGATAAACGACGCAAGCCACTTGAGTTTTGTGTTGGCGATCAAGTACTTTTGAAAGTATCACCGTGGAAGGGAGTGGTTCGTTTTGGTCAAAAGGGCAAGCTAGCACCACACTATGTGGGACAATTCAAAATACTCGAAAGAGTTGGTCCTGTAGCATACAAGCTTGACCTACCAGAAGAACTCAACAGAATTCATTCCACATTCCATGTATCAAACTTGAAAAAGTGTCTCGCCGACGAAAACCTCCATATACTATTAGAAGATATTCAAATCGATGAATCAATGCATTTTGTTGAAGACCTATAGAAATCATGGACATCGGTGAAAAGCGTTTAAGACGAAGTCATATTCAAATAGTCAGGGTGCGTTGGGAGTCAAAACGAGGACCTGAGTTTACTTGGGAACGCGAATACTCAATGCTTGAAAAATACCCACATCTCTTTCTAGTTACATCTACTACTTAAATTTCGGGACAAAATTTCTAAAAGTAGGGGATACTATAGCATTCATGTAAAACGGGTTCCAAAACCCGCTCCGTTTAAGAATCAAGTTTTTTACTAAAAGTTCGTTACGCAATTATTTATTAGTGTTTAATTAATTTTTGTATTTTTGGTTAATAAATAAATTTCATAATTAAAATAATAATCAATGAAAGAATAAGTAATATAGTTAAAACCTTAAAAATAATCAAAATATATATAGGAATAGCCGGGAGTCGAACCCGGGTTCCCCCACAAAACTCACACACCAAAACACCACTAAACCACACACACCACATGTGAATAAAACCAAATTCATTAAATTTTATATGCATTCCAAACGCTAACCTGCAAATTTTTGAAGTCCAAATCGAAAACTGATAACCGATTCAATCAAAGCTTAATAAACAACGTCGGTTATGAAATTCATATATAACCGACACTGTAAATCAGTTTCAATCTCAAAAATCAAAATCAATTTTGTAACCAATTCGAAATCAATGGCGGAAGTTATGATTAGAAATCGATGATTGGCTATAAATATTAAATCATTTCATTTCATTCAACTCGCTCTATCTTCCAAACCTTCACTCTAGCATCTCTCTGATCGGATTCTTGTCGCTGGAATTTCAGTCGTTCGCCGGAATATGCAAATCGGTATCGTTTCTTCAGTTCGTTTTATTTCTAAAACTTTTTGATCTTTATAGTATGAGTGAAGTTGTTTAAATCAGTTAATCAATACTGATTAACTATGATTCAGACGGGTTCATGTTCTGGGTTTTATTTATGAAGAACATGAACATGAATAAGTGTTTTTGTATAATTAAATTGGTTGTTTTAAACGGGTTAGACACACAGTCCAATGGTGGACTGTGTGCAAACACAACACGTACGTTCCGGGTTCGAGCCTTATGCGTAACCGATTTCCTGAAATAAAATCCATTTTTTAAAACTTAATTAGAGCATCTTTCAGTAAGCTGATAAATAAAATATAATTTCAGAATAATACTGGGTTATACACAAAGCCTAGTTGGTAGGGCTGGGTGCAACACAGAATAAGGTCACGAGTTCGATTCTGAGACTACGCACCGGTTCAATTACATTTAAAACGTTTTTAAATAAATAAATTTAGAACTAACTAACTAGTATATAAATATAATTAAATTAGAGATTATTTCGGGTTAGACACGTAACTCAGTTGGTAGAGCTGCGTGCACGCATACGGGAGGTCACGAGTTCGAACCTCACATGCTGCCAATAATATGCAAGTCAAAACGGTCGACCCGGTCAAACCCTGAAAAGGGTATTTTTTTAATAATCAATTTCTTTATTATTTTAATTAAAAATAAATTAAAATACTTAAAAATAAGGATTTTAATGTTTAAAAATTGTTTTAATACCACAAAAATAAATCTAAAAATCTAACAAAAAGCACTAATTGAAAATATTAATTTCAAATAAAAAAATTATTTATTTATCGAATTATTACGTTATTATTTAGGTTAGTTTCTCACATGGTTAAATCCAAACTCGTGCATGTTCGTCGTCAATCTAAGGAAACGCACCCACTGTGAGTGAATCCTTACAAAATCCCCTTTTTATTCATGTTTGGGTGTATCATGTGTCGTTACATATTTTATTTAATTCAAACACTTGTGCTAACACCATTATGTGATCTAATGTGTATGTAATTTTTGTTGTTGTTATATGTGGTTACATTATATCATTTCAGTGCAATCATTCACATAAGGCCCATCAGTTCTTCGTTGGATACAAGTTGAGCATCGCATGCCTCATTAGATCGGCTGCGTTTGATTGAGCCTTGATCTCGCAGTTCATCATTTATGATGCTCATGTGTACATTGTTGATATTATGTGGTTTGTGGTTAGATTATATATACATATGCTCATATATGGTCCATGTACATTTTTCTTAAATTAATCAATGTAACTAATCAGTTTAAATGTTTAATTTAGATTCACTCGCCAACTTTTGTTGACCCAAACTTTTGTTTTACACATGATACAGGTGGACAGGCTGAGGAGAGGAACACTTAGGATTGGCCTTAGAAGATGAATAAAATATGTCTTGTTTAGAACAATATTTCTTGTGTTTGTTTGTTTCTTTGTGTTTGGATATTTTCTTTAAATTTCAATTAATAAATATGAACTTAATTATAGTAAATGTCATGAGTTTTGATGAAAACCCAATCATGCCCCGACTTCTATTTCCGTTGCGGATCAGGGTGTGACATAAGAAATCCACCATAATTATAGTTGTGGTGGAAGATAAATAGAAGTTTTGTGTGGAAATAGGAGGTAAGGAAAGAAGGAGTGAGATTTAAGCTTAAATGCTTAAATCCTTTAACAGGCCAAAATGAATATACACATAAACCGGGTAATGGTTACGTAATTCATAAAAGTTGTGAATCCGAGTTAAAGATTTCAGGTTAAATATGTAGGAAAACATTTTACGGACATTTAGAAACAAGTTTCAAATGAAACGGATGAAAATCGAACAAGTTACAAAGGTTTTCGTAATAAAAACAACAAACTTGGAAATGCTGCAGCAGCCTGCCGTAACCTACCGTAGCTTATGGTAGGCGTCTGCTGGTTGAAACAAAAGTAACCTGCTGTAGCTTACGACGGGCAGTTTTGAAAATATGTTTATTTTGTTTTTTGTCTTTCGGGCATAAGATACGTTATAAACTTCTCATAACTAACGTATTTCATAATTTATGAAACATAGGTAACGGTTTAAGGCATCGAGGAATCGAACACTATCAAAGCTCAAGCTTTCGCACTTTGTTTTGTTGCTAAGAAACTAATCAACGATAACATCTTGAAATGTTTAATGTTTATGAAGTTTTATGAAACTCGAAATTTTGTACGGACGTGTATTTGCATAAATACATTTAAATGCAAGATTTTTATAGAATTTCAATTTATTGAGTAAAGGACTTACAACATGTTCCTTTTCTTAACAAACGAACACGAATAGAAAATCCCGTTCGGTAAGTATTCATGAACCATTCATGAACACACTATATCCCTAACGAACGAACAAGAACAAAATCTTATGTCTAATTGTTGTAAATTATTTGATACTATTTCTTTATTTGACATTCTAAACGAAAAATAGGTCAAGAAAAGAATCCAGTAAGGATTGAGATAGGATCTTCTACATTCCAAGTTGATGCAATGAAAGAGGACTCCTTTTAAAATGAACGTCGAAGAGTAATAATGCATAATCATCTTGGTAATAAATTCACCAATAATATTCCAACATTTTAAATTGTTAATGTTATTTTATTAAAAAATAAAGTAAATATTATTAAAAACTATATTTTCTAAAAAAAATTCACAAAAGTCAATATTTTTTTTTTCATATAAAACATGTTATATTTCATTTTTTCACAAAAATCACTCAGATGTTTTGTATCAAAAATTCCTCCACATGTAGCATTTTTAAACAAAAAGTATGAAATAAGTAATATTAACTTGTTTATTGCTTATGTTACACAAATGTAAGATATATTTTTCTGACACGCAACACCTCGAAAATATCAATTTATATAAAATATTGCTCTGAATAAAAACCATAAAGTACATTAACTAGGAATAAATAACCTAGCTAGTAATTTACTATGTTTAATAAACATTGAATGATGGACTTTATAACAACATCAAAATATGAGGGGCTAGATTGGTTAATTAATATCTAGAGTATTAAAAAGGGAAAACTCAAAATAAACACACATTTGTGTGCTAAGTTCGACCAGAAGAAAGATAGAAGGTGAAACCGTTCTTCAAAACCAAAATCAACAAAATTGAAGGCTAAAAAGGGGTTTAAATTCTTGCATGGGTTAAGATTGTTAATCACCCAAATGTAACTAACCTAAGGTATGTTGAAAATTTGGTTTCGAATGAAAATTGATATGTAGAGCAAATTGATGAACGGGTTTTTGAGAAATTATCACTAGTAAGTGCTAATAAGGGTGATTGAAATCATGCATCATTTAGCAAGAATCAAGTGATATGGGTGTTATGTAGATATATATATGTGTGTGTGTGTGTTTTGATGTATAGATTGTATACATGAAATCTAGGAGGTTAATGTTGGGTGTATGAACCTATAGTAAACTGAATTTAGATGCTAAGGTGTTTATAATGAACATATCTATTTGCTAAATAGAGATTACATGGTTAAAGATTTACATAAATCGAGTAACATAACTAGTTAAAAGTTATGTACACGAAGTGTTCGATAAAACGCTTAAATGAAATATAAAATTCTGAATATTAATCGAGTAACGATGATAAGAACTTATGGTTGAAAGTTTGGTACTTTCATGTGCCACAAATACGGACAATAAAGTTTTAATAAATAATTAGGTTGCACTTTATAGGCAACTCGGGTGAAGCTTCAGGAAGTCAAGCCGGGCCAAATGCACGACTAAAAGACAAGCTTTAAGGTACGTTGCTTATTGCTTCGTAGAATTCCTTTATTAGACTTGTAATAACATATGTTGATTATTAATGCAATACTTATAAAATTTTGTTTACTCATATGCGATGGATTTCACACAAATGAACTTCGTGGTCAAAATAAAAATTTGTGAAAGGTTTGGTTGTTTAAAAGTGATTGGATTTCACTAAAACATCCAAACGAGTCAAAATAACGAACTTATAACGCATAGCGGAATGGGTGCGTGAAAAGGGGCTTCGGTGTAAACCTGATTGATGGGTTAAATTACAAAGATAAGCGTAAACCGGGTAACGGGAACCAAATTGTAAATAAACGAACTCGGGTAATGAGTCATGATAGAAAAGTCTGGAAATTCTTAAAGGATTATGGATTTATCAAAATTCGGCCATAAAAGGGCCGAACTGGTCAAATTGAATAATTGCAAACCGGGTAAAGACACATAAAACAAAAGAATAGTGAACCGTGCAATGGAAAAATTCATAGATACAATTCTCATGCGAAAGGGTTGTATTTATAAGAGCTCGTTTGCTTAGAAATGTAAACGGGTCAAATAATTTCATAAAAGTCGACATGCTTAAAGGATAGAAATTTATAAATCTGGATGATGGATATTGAGCCCATGATATGGGCGATCAAATTACGATCACGTAGAAACAAACGTGGGATTAAACGAATAAACATACAAAAAGATATTAAAGATTTTGCGAGAAAGGGTAAAACAAGAAAAAGGAGAAACAACAGCACTGAACCGTAACCTACGGTTGGGAACCGTAGGCTACGGTAGAGCTCCTCTGCCAATTTAGAAGAGATTAACCGTAAGCTACGATTCCTCAGCCGTAGCTTATGGCGGGAATTATCCAAAATTTTTATTTTTGTTTCTTGAGTTATTAGTGTTATTAAATCACATTTTAGTTTTATAAATCTAACATTTAACAATCACTACGATGTAAACGGATGCGATCAAGTTAGACAAGAACCGAACATAAATGAAGATGACGCCTCCGCTTTTGTTTAGTTGTTTTACTCAAACCGAACAATATTGATGTTATTTTGTAAATGCTCTCAATTACTAATGTTTTTATTAACATGATTTTCATGGATGTTTCTTGCATTAATCATGCAAGATTTTTTTTTGTAAATTCCTAATATGTTAAGAATGGGTCTTATATCATGGAAAAATTTTGTTTAAAAAATAGACACATGATTAATTATATGAACATTATTTTTTCTTTTATGATGTGAGATTGTTATTTTGTTTTATTTTGTTAATACTTTGTAAATGTATGTTTATTTTTGTAACAAATTATATGACAAAAAAAACTTGTTGCAACTGGAATAATATTAGTTTCGTTAATTTAAATAGTCATACAATTCTTAATAAAGAAATTATAAATCAATAACAAATTAATCATTGCTTTCTAATTGATGTAAGACGTTTGAAGTAATTAACTTTCTTGTTCAACAATTTCATCGTTGTAAAAGAATATATAAGCAAATACAACTGTGTGTTCCGATTCATAGTTATTTAAAATAAAAAGTCACAATTATGTTACAAATTTTCATGTGGAGTGATTTTTATATGTAAAAATATTCAAAGACTTTGTAGAAAGAAGAAGAAGACAATATAGTGTTTTCTATATGAAAAAACTATTGAGTAACTTCTATTCAGATAAATAAATTAAAAATATAAAACTTTTATCAATTTATATAAACCGTCTTTTAAAAAAAAAAGATAAAGATAAATTAGAGTATTTTTATGGTAATTGTCTTAAAAAATGTGTTTTTGAATAAAAATCTCACTAGTACATTAAGTCAAACATCCATGAGTCTGCCGAATATTCTTTTAAATCATTGGCAGCAGGATTTTCTTAAAATAATATAGCTTTATTAATTTATTCGGTGGGTAAATATGGGGGTGTAACAGAGGAAATGAATGGAGCAACGTAAGATAATGATGATAGAAGAAGAAGATGAGGCAGCCATGAATGATGGTTGTTAGCTAGTATTAATTGCCATGCAAAATCTTTTGGTCACTACTATACATTTATTCGAAAGACATTCATCATGTCTCCCCCAATCATAACTATCATTTATTTTAATATTAATGTTTAATGTTTAATAAAGGTATACTACTACACAACAGTAAAAGATACACATGTACTAACAAATTATAACCTTGTTTTGAAAGAAAATGTTCTATAACTTGGCTTATGGTGTTTTATAAAAATAGAATATGATTCTGTTGAAAAAAATGTATAACTCTATTTTCTGATTAAAAATGTGTTAAGAGTAAAGAATTAGAATGTTGGAAATTGAACCGTATAAAAAAACAGATGATCTAAAGCCAAAATATACTACAACTTTTGATCATAATAATAATGTAACATTTGCCCAAGTCAAGCCCTTCTGAAGACCAAATGTTCAAGGTCTGCTATAGCAAAACTCTGTTGAAGACAAAGCTCTGCTGGAATCTAAAGCTAAAAATCTGGCATAGCTAAACTCCGTTGAAGACAAAACTCTGCTGAAGTCTAAAGCTAAAGGTATGTCAAGACAAAGCTCTGCGAAAGACTAAAGCTAAACGTCTGTCAAGGCAAAGCTCTACTAAAGATTAAAGCTAAAGGTCTGCCAAGTCAAAGCCCAGCTAAAGACCAACAGAGGATGTCTCATCAGTGGTTTCTATTAGTCTTTGTAATGTTTAGTTTATAGCAGGTGTTAGCTTAGCAGATGTTGTTAGTTTGTTATTATTGTTAAATGTCACTTTCATGGTGACATCAGCATAAGATGCTTAGTGGTTTGCTTTTTAGTATAAATAGAACAATGTCTGTACTGTTCTATTTGTTACTTCATCTTGACATTTTGTGTACGAACAAATAAGAGTGATCAGGCTGAGGGGGAGTTTGTAATTCTTCATGGACACGTAATTTGTGATTGCAATTTATGTAAAAGCATGTTGATGAAAGCAAATCTTCTCATTGTTGTGATTCAAAGTTATCTTTCGGTGCATATCTCATCTTATTTTATCTTCATTCATTATTTTCATCAATAACTATCACAACAATCAAACTCAGATCCTAACAAGAACTTTGTCTAAAGTAAACTTTTTTAACGGCAAATTAGCCCAGCCAGATTATAAACAACAAGACACGTTTGTTTTTCAGGTAAATTATATATTACTTCGGGTTCAATCGAGTCTCTTTTTTCAAAGAACTCGTCTTTATATCGCAATAACATATTTTTTATTCATAATGGATCTTTTACATGCGACATAAATCATCATATGATATAACTGACCGAACTCATGGTGATGATCATTGTATTTGTCAAACAACACAACATGCTTTTATGATTCCTGCCATTCTCATAGAAGTGGTGCAGATCTAAATCCTTGCAAATAAAAGTTAGATAGTATTTAGTTAAAAATTGATGTTCAAAAAACCTTATATAATTCTGGTGTGTGGTAGTTAAAGTGAATAAATGTTAATTATTCCATCTTTTACATAGTTTAACACAAATCAATATTATGTTTCAATAAAACAAAAACTGAATCTCTAAAAATGGTATTCTAGCTTAATAATTAATTAAAAAGGAAATATGTTATTAAAGGAGCAATGGTGGGGCTTTCGGATTAATTTGATGATTTCATATCATTCATCGAATAGATGGTATGCACGATTAAACGAGGTGAAAAGACAAGGTAGGTAAGCAATATACATGTGATTAATTACCAATTATGAAGAAACTTGAGAAACGTTTTCTGAAGTGTGGTATGCACATGAAAAAGAAGATAGAGGTGATCTTTTTAATAATTTCTTTTAAGTATACAAAAATACAACATTTAGTTGCATAGCTTAAATAACGTATATGAGATTATTGCATGTAAAAATAGTATCTTATACGAATACACTAAAACAAAGGGTAAAGTAGATGAAAATGCCTTTTTCTTTAAAACATATGAATTTACTAGGTTATAGACCCGTGTATTAAATAAGTTAAATAAATAAAAAAGTTAATTACATAGTTAGTCCATGTGGTTTGTGAAAAATAACAAAGTTAGGTACTAAGAGTTTAAAATAACAATTTAGGATATTAACTTTTGATTTCGTAACATCATAGGGTACTAAGGTTAACTTTAGTCAAAACCTAACTAACAACTAAAGGTATTTTCATCATTTCACACCTTAATACTCAATCTTGTTACTTTTGTGAAACCACAATTATTGTGAAATTAACTCTTATAATTTAAAACTCAATCTTGTTACTTTTGTGAAACCACAATTATTGTGAAATTAACTCTTATCATTTAAAACATTTTTTTTGTTATCTCACATTTTTTAATTATTTAACTAATATTTTTTTAATTGCGGAAAAAACACTATATATTCTAAAAAGTTATCTATGTACGATAAGAGTTAATTTCACAATAATTATGGTTTCACAAAAGTAACAAGATTGAGTACTAAGGTGTGAAATGATGAAAATACCTTTAGTTCTTAGTTAGCTTTTAGCCGGAGTTAACCTTAGTACTCTAGAATGTTAGAAAATCAAAAGTTAATACTCTAGATTGTTACTTTAAACTATTAGTACTTAATATTGTTATTTTCACAAACCACAAGGACCAACTGTGTAAATAATTCTAAATAAAATATCTTATGTAAGTACAAAATGATAAATATCATACAAAAATTGCTTAAAACCACCATAATTAAGAAAATGTAAAAAAAAATGAAATTTAGATAAAAATAGAATAATTTTGAATTCAATTTATACATATTAAGAGACCAATATATAAAGGACAATTATTCCTAATTATCATTAAATACATAAGTTAAATTTTATAATTTACGAAACTTGAATTATAAATAATTTGAAATGGAACACTAACAGAATAATATGCTAGTACTGCTAAATGTTAAATATTGAGTTGAACATACATTTCATTAACGTTTTCACTTTTATATAATGATTTTTTATAGGAATATTGAAGTTTAAACATTTTTTAAATGACCACAAAACTTTTATACTCTAAAGTTTAACCATTTTACTTCATTGGTGTTGTCTTTCAGTTTCGGTTGTTATCAAGAGTGTCATTACCATGATGAACCAAATCGATATCGACGATACTATATTCCCACCAAATCGTACGGGGGATTTCAGAAGTTATTACTTCAATTATATATTTGTTATTGTTAATAACTAGAGCAAATCAAACCCGTTCCATTAATTTATCTCACTGATCAAATAGAAACTCAAGATGTTATATAAATATTATCTACATGAGAAATAACTTAATTGGTCTTGATCTTAAATTACAAATATAAATTAAAGATTATATACAATTTAATTTAAATATTCACTTAATTATTTATCTGTTTATAACTTAAATATTTTAGTCAAGAAAAAAAAAAGAATAGAGACAAAATCCATATATTCTTTTAGAAATAAAGGTTAAGAAAATACAATGCAAAGATAAACCGAGATAATATATACCCTATTACTTATATTTATATATTATTAGATATATTATTATATAATAATAATATCAGATACTAATCTAATATTTATTTAATAATATTAATTTAAAATACCAAGAAACTAAATGAGAGAATGTCACATTACATTATTTAAAATTCCTTATTAGAATTAGATACTTACATTTTAATATTATCATCGTAAACCCACCTCCACCATCATTGTCAACAAATCACAATTTTCTACCATCAATGAATCTAATCCAAAACACATCAAAACCTTTGATCTAATCACCATATCTGAAGTCTCAATCAATAATCAAACTAAATAACACACGATGAATTTGGAATGAATAGTTTTCAATCTTATTAATCACTAAATATAAATCAAAAATTTATTACAATCTCTCAACCATAACTCGGTTTCTCTCTTGATGATGTCAAACCCAAACTTGGCCTATATAGACTAACCCCAACTTACTAATCAAGACATTACCATAATTAATTATATAATGTAATTAGGAAGTTTGACCAATTTTACCAACTTGCCAAATTTGGTCCCCCGGTTCACCAACTTATGACTTGCTCTCCTTTGCCACCCTTTCCTATCATCGAAATGTGATGAGTCAGGAATTACAGCCAACAATCACCCCCTAATTTCCGATTCGAAACAGGCAAGCCTTTAACTCTAAACACGTCTTATTTGCCTTCATTCTTGTAGAAGTCCTCTTGATCTTTACTTGTGTTTTTCGACATCTTCCTAACTCGAACATTCTTGCAACCTGGTCCCCAACTTGTCCTTTGGTCAAAAGAACTCACACCACCATTGACTCGGTTGTGTTCATGAGAAACACTAGCTTTCTTGGATCATTACACGTTCCCTTGGAATTTAGACTCATCTTTGACTTGCAACTAAAATACGCGTAGTGGCTTTATGAAGAAACTCGATCGGACCTTTATCAGTCTTAATCCTCCCGGTCGATTCTTCTTTATGTAACACTCTGTAAAATCGTGTCCAATAGTATAGTGACACGTGTTATATTTTATTTTTGGTCTATTAAAGACTATCAGGGACTATGAACGTCAACATGCTCAAACTAAGTCTCTGAGTGATTTTCTGATGTCAACATGCATAAACCGAGCCTCTGAGTGACCATTAGTGTCAACATGCTTAAAAATATAGCCTTTGAGTGACCATTAGTGTCAACATGCTTAAAACATAGCCTCTGAGTGACCATTAGTGTCAACATGCTAAAACTTGGCCTCTAAGTGACCCTTATGTCAACATGCCCAGCCTCTGAGTGACATCAGGGTTAACATGCTTATACTGAGCCTCTGAGTGATCGTTTATGAAGTCCTAACTCTCAGATTTCCCATTTGTTGGACGAGAGGATTCAATTCTATATATATATATATATATATATATATATAAGTTGGATAATGGAGGGGTTAAAAGTGTCAACATGTTAATTCTTACCTCTGAGTGACCTCTTAACAAACCGAGAGCTCGACAATGTCCGGGCATAATCCCGGGTATGCAAATATTGGCTACGGAGGGCTAAATATGCCAAAAGGGTGTTTTAAAAGGCCTTTAAAAGTTTAATAAGTTAGGGGCTAAATGTGGCAAATTCTGAAACTGCTTAAGGGTCGTGGGGCGCGAGAGGCCTGTATCTGCAGAAAGCTTGCTTGGCCTCCACACATATTGCCAAAAACCATTTTTTTCGAAACTATGGACTTGCAATTAGCTATGCCAGGTTTTGGGACACTTGTAAGCTCCTTCTTACACCCCTAAACACCTGGCATCACCTCCTTTGAGTTTTCCAACTATAAATAGGTGCCCAAGTTCACCATTTGAACTTGCACCTTTCTTATTCATAACTCTTCTCCCTCCTCTAGAAGTTCCTAACTGAAAGAAGCATCCAACATAGTTCTTTTGCACCTTAGGAATTACTGGTAAGTGTTCCTTCTTTGTGCATTTTCGTTTATAGGCTTTTATAGCCAAAAGTCAAGCGTTTTACGGAAAAGACTTTGACTTTCGGTTAAGACCATTATGGTCCAGCCATTGTTCGTAACGAACATGGCTAAGTGATCGTAATAAGGTAGGTGTTAATCCCTATAAAGGGCACCTCTTGAAGATCACGTTTGCTAAATCAATTGACGGGTCAAAGTTATGATATTAAAAAGTCAAATAGGCCATTTTTCGGAAAATTATAAATTGATCTTATATATGTTATGAAACATGTTTTGACACTTAAACAAGTTGGTAATAATTATTAGAACATGTAAAAACATGTTCGGCTCGTCAATTTCAATTCTAGGGTCGGTTCGCAACCGAAAGTCGCGAATTTTGACTTCTGCTTTGACTTTCGATTCTGACCCGATTTAGATTAGTTAGCTACTGTTTTAAAGTTGCATTATGATTGTAATATAATTTAGCATAACCCTCTGAGGTTATATTACATGATCATAATCAGAATCTGAGTTTATGTGCAAGTTCCATAATTATGCCATTTTTTACTAAAACGCCCTTTTAGCATAAAACAAGGTTTTAATGATAACGAACTTGAACATGAGTTGCCTACTGATATAATATGTTAGTAGGATTATTTGGGATGTCAAACCAGGTTATAAACTGAGTTTTCAAGCAGGTCCTTAAATTATGTCGATAAATTGACAATTTAGCCTCTATGGCTCATAAAATGGTTTTAATCATATCTTTTCAAGTCAAATCTTTTATCTACTGATATGTTATATTAAATAATATATCTAAGACATTTTAATCTGACCTTAACATCAGTTTTCATTAAACATCGCATAAAACATCATTTTATGACATAAGCTCCGTTTCGGCACATAGTATGGTTTTAAACCATATTATTTGACCAAGACTCGTTACCTACTGATTTTAAAACTTATTTTAAATATTTTTATAGTAGGTACATTATATAAACTCAGAATTCCAAATAATTAATAAACTATGTGTAAAATGACCAAAATGCCCTTTCGATGCATAGTTTGGTCATAAAAGATAAATTACACATATAATTGATATCCTACTGATATTATATCATAAATTGATTATTTTTCCAGAATACTTATGATCATAATCTTAAATCATATTCAAGTTCCTTTTATACAATGTAAAATTACCAAAATGCCCTTATGAGGCATAATTTCATTTTAAAACCTTAACAGGCATGTAAGTTGATATCCTACTGATATTAAAAATTATTTGAAGTATAATGGCATATAGAACTTGTCCATGACTTATCCGGTTACCAGTTATCGCTAAAATGCGTACGGTTAAGTATATGTAATTATTTTACCGAAATTAACCGAAACGGGTCTAACCTTGTCATTTAAGTTTCAAAATCCAGAATGCTATTAGTTTACACATATTATACAAGTGAAAGTACTTGTCGGGTTTAAACTACATTCTATCCGATCATCGTTTAATCAAGCGTTATACGTCTTGATCATGTACACTATTCGGTCTAAGTCTATGACTTAAATAAATACCGTTAGTATTTAATTGGTTAGCTTATGCCATAATCCAGACTAGAGCCTTGCTGGTAAATGCTATCTGCACTTAGTACTTTTGTGTACGGCTGAGTTATTAAAAATTTAAAAGAAGACTAGCTCAGGTAAATACTCTCGACTTATTTTCCCTATACGGGCTTGGGTTACGGTAAATTATTACCGCTTGGTCGAGAATGGGATCAATCGAATGCCGGATTGTGGCTAGTAAATCTGCATATTCCGTTTTAATCAATTTTGTTTGATAACTTAAACATCAAGGGTTAAATTACCGTGTCCTGGATATCCTCGACTCATTCCATTAGTTAATGCCCACGACCTTAGCGCGGGGTGTAGGCATACACCTGACAGACGCTCAAATGCAAATTACCTAAGACGTTGGGGATAACTCCTCCGTGAGTTCTAAGTGGTGTTATTTAATCATGTCTCGGTCTCTGTACTGGGCCCTGTATGTATGGACAAACATGTGAATCTGTTAACAAGGTTACAAAGTAATTTTCCCAAGTTATAAAAGATTTTGTGCTCTGTGCACTTAAAAGCATTGTAAAATGTTTTCTAAATGAGTCAGTTGGGGGTACTTACCAGCGAAAGATGACGTATCGACCAAAGGCTAAGCTTGCAGGTACAATACGAAATAGGCCGGAAGCTGCTCGGTAGTGAAATAAGAGGATCTTACAAATCCTTAAGACCCGCCTAAAGTCTGTTTTATATTCTTTCTTTGTACATTTTATGATCTGCCTGTGGATCTTCTATTACGAACCGTCTGTATATTTTTTTCGTACTTTGAACATTTGGTTTGTAATAGTAATTTAAATCCAAGACTTCTGCTGTGCTTTGTTTAATTGACAATGATGATATCAACTGATGTCACAATACACCCCACCCGGCCACCGGTGTATGAATTTGGGTTGGAAACCCGGGGTATGACACTTTACCAAATCAAGCCCTTTGATTCAAACCTCGATTAAACACAAACTCTTTTAACCCGAAATATATCCCTTGATTAAACCAACTTGTTCAACCCAACTAAAACCTAAGCCAACGGGGACATGAACTTGTTTTTCAAAAAATACCAAGACTTGTATATTTTTTCCTTGTAATTTTAAACATCTAAAAAACAAACTAACATGTTTGAAGTTTCTTGAATCAATGAGTACCAAAACCAAGTTATTTTTTCTTGAATTCCTAATCAACAACAAAATATAAAACCACCTGGTTTGACTTTTTTTAACCAAATAACTGTTAAAAATATACATCTCATTATATTTTTAATCATTTTTTGCAATTTCATTATTTGTTATATGTTATATATACTGATAATTTTATGATTTTATGTTTTTTTGCAATTTCATTATTTGTTATATGTTATACATACTGATCATTTTATGATTTTATGTTTGTATGTGTTACATGTAAATGGTTGGTGGTTTATGGTGTTGCTGAGAATTAGGCTTCTGAAATGTGGGCTTGTAGCTGGGCACGTGATCTGGATCTTTCTGGAGAATATAAAATAGTTATAACAACTCACAATAAATTGTTACAACAAACCCGAATGTTAACAGATCAAGTTGTTTTGAGTCTTCTATATATTGCAAGTTTCAGTGAGTCATTTGAGAGTTCTGAGATTTTTTTGTACTTGTCATTTCTTTTTCTCTCTCTAAAGGCAAATTAGGGTTTCTTCTGATAATCATATTGATTCTCAGTAGTTTGTGAGTCTATTGTTCGTTTAGAATCAAGATCATCGTGTCAATGATCTTGTGAGTGATTAGAGTGCTTGTATAATCTCAGTTTCGTTCTTGTAAGTTGTTCAGATCATACTTTAAGAGTTAATAATAACTTGTTTGGGTATTTTCTAAGTCTTGTAAGTTTGATACCGTTGTTTTAACATGGTATCAGAGCCATAGTTGCTCTTGGCTTTGTTCGATCTTCGGTTGTTTCTGCTGTGAAGTTTTGTTTGTCAGATCGTGTAGATATATATATTCTCTGGGGCTCTTTAACGGATCTGAGTTGTGTTTCATTGTTGCTGATTTTAGATCTTGAAGATCTGGTTGTCTTGGAGTGTGTGTCGCTCAGGTTGCAGAAACACTAGGTCTAGGGTTTGGAGTTTTGATCTGAGTCTTGGTGAACTCGTGTTTACCCAGGATCTTGTTGTTTTGGATCACTTGGAAAGGATTCTTGGAAGCTGCCACTCCAGTTAGGTTCAATCCTTGAAGATCGTAAAAGCCTAACTGGATTTGGAGAAACCCTGACTTGGTTGCATATTTGGTGAGATCTTTCCTTGATTTACTCTTTGTTCTTTACTTTCTTTTGCATTTAGGCATTGTTGTTGTCGGACTAGTCGGGCCGGTGTTGGTTGGGATACAAAGAGGGTACATTTTGTTGCATATTTTTGTGATATATGTTTGTGTTGTTCTTGTTGATTCTTTGGTGTTCTTAGTTAGAATACAGCGGGTAGGCACCTCTGAGTGACGATCCTACTATCTGGTCCCTGGTACAACTTCGTAGTGTCGGTTGTGTTTCTGTGCTTGTGTCTGCTGTTATTAGTTTATTATGGCGGATCTGTTAAATCTGTTTGGTGAAATTATAATTAGTAAGTTAGAATCTAATAATTCTCTTTACTTACATGCAAGTGACTCAACCAGTTTAACTGTTGTTAACATTAAGCTAAAAGGAACTGATAATTACACTGTATGAGCTAATGCTATGAGTCTGTCTTTGAAGGTTAAAAACAAAGTAGGTTTTACTGATGGTACTTTTCCTAAACCATAAGATAATGAAATCTTAGGAACTCAATGGGAAAGGTGCAACTCTGTTGTACTTACTTTGGATTTTAAACTCTGTATCTGAAGAGTTATACTTAGGACATGTATATTCCAAATCTGCAGCAGAGGTTTGGAAAGATTTAAGAGATATGATGGACTGTCGTTTGTGTCAATCAAAAACCGAAATAAACTACGTAGATAGGATAAGTCGGGTATCGAACCAGGGGAGTCTTGTGGAAAACGTTATATAGCCAAAGTCTAAATATCGAGCACAATGAATACTGATCTTGAACTTTAAATTTGTGACACTAAAGTAAACACAATAAGTTGCATTTTAATTCAATAGAGAGAACGATGATTCCCCCGAACTTTGGAATGATAGTTAACTATTAGCATACGTTCATTCTAACCATTGAGATTGGATATTGATTGCATCACCAATTGTGATGTTACGTGATTAAATACTCTGATTAACAATTAATGAAAGGTTATCACATAGACATCATTTACAATTAACCAACCCTAATCCTTAACCAAATAGATCCCAATTTCAAGAACTCTCAGGAATTGAATGGATGCAAATCAAGGATGAACAAAAAGTAAATGTTTACAATGGAAATAATCAAATTTGTAGTGAAAAGCATCGAATGTTTAGATCACACAATCCCAATGACTAACAAAGCATACTAAATATCCGACTTAAATCATTCCTCCATCCGGAGGAATCATAACAAAGAACTAGCCACTCATTATTCGGTTAGAGGCTGCAAAGATTGGGTAATCAGTTGACATCTTGATCTTGTTGATGATCGGAATGGAATTCTGATGATTGTAGGTGAAAAAGTTACCAACTTTGAAGCCCTAGCTCTGGGTTTTTCGTTCCTCCGCTTGATAATCCGTCCAGAATTGACCTAATCTCTTACTTATAGCTGCAGCAACAACTCGAGCGAGTTTTTCTCAAACCTGACCATAAGCTACGGTCTATGATCGTAAGCTACGGTCCAAAGATTCTGTCTATTCCTCTCCCAGCCGTAGGCTACGGTACAAGACCGTAGGCTACGGTAGCCATGTTCTGCCAATTATTGTAACCGGGACCGTAAGCTACGGTTGGGAACCGTAACTTACGGTCCAAACCTGTTGGATCTTCTTTTGTTAACTTAAGCTAACCGTAACCTACGGTTAGCTAACCGTAGGCTACGGCGGGAACTAAATCATTGCTAATCTTCATTAATACATTCATAAATTACCAATCCGCCCCCGGACTTCTCGTGGTATCCATTTTTAGCGTACTCAACGTTAGTTCCTGGTCCGTACAACTCCCGTTTAGTGCTTATTGTTGCGTGACTGCATCTTGTGTCTTCCACATTGTTTCTAACTGTCGTAACACGTCCAATTTAACCAGTTATCCTGCAAAGCAACCAAGTCTCGTAGTTCTCTCATTCAATGCACATAACAGCCAAAAACTAACTAAAACACGCAATTTCTAACCATTACCACTCGAATTTCATCCCATACATCACATTCCCACACTTGCCTTTGATTGTCCCCAAGCAAACCAACTTTATATTACTCACCACAATAACAAAACAACAAATCTCTTAACTGGTTCATTCAATACAATTCTTTAAATCGTAACCATCCCATAGACTAACACAATCAAGATTTACAACCTGACACGGGTGACCCAATACAAACGCAAGGCTTGTCTGTATAAAACTAACATGCTTATAATTTAAACACATGCTACTTGCCCTCACAATGTACCCTCCACTCAGTTCAGCAATTGACTAGCATGTGATGTGCTAGTATATATTCGCTCATGGCCAATTATGACTTCTGCAATTATAAACTTGTGTAACAATCATGCTTACATTGTACGAATGACATGATACCTATTGGTAGCCTTTGTAGCTTGAACATTAACTCTTACAGCTTCTTCACGTATACACACTTGGTTCTCTACCCACACCTTCGGGTTATCGTTCCCCTTCTTCTTTTATTCTTGCTTCCCAAAGGTTTTTGGTTTCTCTTTTTTTTTAATTTCAGCTGGATCCACTTGAGCCATTAAAGCTAACCTTCATACACTGCACCTCTGCTACAATATACATGATTTCTAATGCCTTCGTTGTTCATCTGCCCATGTCACCGCACAACTTCAACATGTATCAAATTACACAAGTTCTAATACAGATTGTCATATCGGCCTCTTGCAACAATTGATTCATCTTGATATCCTATCACATCTAGTGGCTCAAACCTCACCAAGAAACAAAAAGATAAACGGTTGCCAACAAATAGCATATGCAATTTAAAACATGTTACCCTTATGCATACATATCTTTCCACTTTAATATCGGATAACCCTGTCAGACCTACTCTCATGAAACTTAAAGAGACAATTACGACAAGAACGTGCTCATTACTACCAATAAGAGACCCATTAATGTTTGAAATCGTAAATTTTCATACCAATTAGCATACTTAAGGTGATAAAACTTCAAAAACTTTTAAAAACTCTCAATTTTTATCAACTTCATTATTTCAAGCTTTTCAGCGTTTCCCCAACTATCTCCTCTCGAGCTTCCCACATCCCCACACTTGGATACATTGTCCCTAATGTATGGTGCATGTTAAAATTAACCCGAGAATACTAACCATTACCCAAACAACGATGAAACATGTTCAACCCAATACAAACCATCCTAAATACATCACACCACGAATTAACACATAATAAAAATTGTCTGAAATTGGAAATAACAAACAAATAGATAGAGTGGAGCACATGGACCTGATCGATGCAACTGATCATTGAATGCTCATTGATACGACAGGCCTGGCGGATGTCCATAGTAGCCACCCAAATGCTCATAGAACGCGCTCATGTCGAAAATGTCCGCCAATCCTCCCTCTGGACGATCTTGCTGCTGTGATGATGACTGGGGCTGCTGCTGCTGGGAATACTCATAAGGCGGCTGCTGATATGGGTATGAGCTTTGGAAGTGCGGCTATGTGTACTCTCGCGGTAACCACATGGATCCGTGGACTTGCGGCATCGGATGTCGAGTCATTCCAGGCTGATAGGGTGGCTCCTGGCTGTAATCCACGTATGGTTGATTTTCCACATATGGAACCCCTTGGTAATAATCCAGATGACGTCGGGTTTGGTTCTCATCATATGACCGCATATTTAGTTCCATCTGTGACTCCAGATGGCACACCCGCTCTGATCGCGCCATATAATCCATCAGCTCCTTATGCTCACGTTCTCGCCCGATTGCCTGGATCCTTGATCGAAGATGGCCTGCTGTGACATCTCCCACTGCCCATAGTCGGTCGGTCGCCGGCTATCAACAAACACTTGGGTCTCATCATCAAAGATCCCCCACGAATGCGTTGCCTATTGTTGTGCTTCCGGCTGCTTGCTCGATCCTGCACCTACATCAATACCAGCCTCACGTCTCCACCGTATCACCTCCTCATCACTAGAATCTAAATCATCCATCTCCCCCTGCTTGGGGGCTGTCTTTCCCCACTGTAGTACCTTAAGTTTTACCCCATCCCCATACTGAATTTTGTACCAAAGTTTTGTCTTTTGTAGGCAATGCGGTCATGTTTGCACATGTCTGCAATGGAGAAGATTGCATGAGGTTTGGTGAATGGGTATTCCGTTGGTAGCAATGCTCCCTGTCTTCCTAGCAATGTACTGATCAGTCTGACATGATGTATCAACTTTTTCAGCTTGGCGTTCCTGCTCTGCTAGACATGCATCATCACTAACTGCCTAAATGATAAGTGTGGCTGGCCGGTCATGATGGCATACAGAAGTGGCAGATCATACTTTCTTATAGCCATTCGGTCCCCCAGTAGAGGAGCCACATTATTCATGACAAAACTAAGCAATACCCTGACGAGAGTCTTTAGATTATCCCGCCTCATCTCAACCCCCTTATCCAACAGGAACAGTTCCGAATACATTAAACGCTCACCCACCAGATTTGTCTGCTCATTAAAGTAATCACTCTCGTTAATCAGTTGGTAGAAATCATCGGGTTGCGAATCAAATCTGGCCACCTGCCTTAATGTCGCAAATGACATGGTGGCTCGCTTCCCATTGACCACGCCAGTGAGAATGGTGGTCCTTGGTGGGTTATTTCCCTCATCTCTTTCCAGTGTGCTCAACCAAGCCATTACGCTCTTTATATAAACATCGCCCTTCTCATGACCCTTGAAGTCTGCGACCGCCTCCCAACCAAGTGCTACCAACTTTTGATATAACCCCAACGCCCGTAAATCCGGTTTATAAACCATTTTTTCAAAGCACGTATTCTCCTTAACCGAGTGTTCGTCCCCCATTTTAGCGTAGAAAAAATCTGCCTGATACTCTTTGCGTTGCTTGTTAAGAGTATCCTTCGTCCAGGTTGGGCGGTATGGTACATCACCATGACCGTACTGTAGCTCCTCCTCCTCACTAGACGATTCTATCTCTCTGATTTCCACACATGTCCCCCGTCTTCTTTTAGATCTCGTCGGAGCAGGTCCCGATGGCTCGACGGCCTTTTCTTTCCCAGCTCTCTTTTCCCTTACCATCTACACACAAAGACAATTAACCACAACACAAATTCATTAAGCTACTTTCAGTCATATCAGTAAACCAATTCAAACATGTAACCCATGACCCTCCCCACACTTGTTTCTTGACATGTGGGGATCTTGGTACTCACTAAGCTTTTATGTATTCCCCAACCCTCTACAAATTGTGAATCACAGTACAGTTATCAATGCATGCTTCAAGTTTTCATAAACAATCATTAATAATTGGATGAGTACCCTTCACCCTTTAATATCTAACCATACCTTCATGCTGACCGTTAAGAGCAAAATTGGGGTTAAAGATCATACCTTTGTAGCTTAGAATGCTTAGATACTACCAGATTCACTTGACTTGGGATTTGCAGGAAAAAGCCCCAAACTTTGAATTTTAGGGTTTGTTGTTGATGAACAGATGTTCCACACTCGGCTGTTCTTCGGAGGAAACTGTTATAAGGATTTTATTCCTCTCCAATTTTTGCGCGATTTAGACTCTTGAATCACCCGATTTGGTTGTGTAATGAGGACTTGAGATGTGAAAAGAGATATGGAGGTTTTTGGGTGTATTGGAGAAGAAGAAGAATAAGAAGAAGATGCTGGTTTCTAAGTGGGAGGTGATAAGGGATTTTATGGTTTATTTGAATTTCAAAACGGGTTATAGTAATACTGGTTCGGATATACCCCAAACCCGACCCCTCTGCGCCTGTCTGTCCCTGACCGTAGCCTACGGTTGCAGACCGTAGGTTACGGTCACTTACTTCTGTTCATTGGCACTTAGACCGTAGCCTACGGTATACAACCGTAGGTTACGGTAGAGAGGTTCTATCAGTTGTTGCTTTGTGGACCGTAGCCTACGGTTAGAGGCTGTAGGTTACGGTCAGCCTAAATTTTATATATATATATATATATATATATGAGTTTAGAAGTTGTTTAAGTTGTACGTGATGGTCCGATAATACCATGCCACCCCCCGAAGAAGTTAGTGTCGACCGCGACACACAATTACTCCCTTCAACGCCCGACGCAGCTAGTACATAACCACCCGTGCGTCGTGTCTACGAGCGGGATCATTAACCTATTCAAAGTTCCACAACCCATACAAACAAGAAACATGAAACAAACAAAGAAAAGAAATATGTACCACAATCCGGGTTGCCTCCCGTAGCGCTAAGTTTACGTCTTCAGCCGGACCCCGTAACTTCCTAAGAGGTTGTATGCTCGGGTGAACTTACAAGGAAGTTCACCTCATCTATCGGTGATTCATTCAAGTCATCCGTGTCTAAATATGGTTTCAATCGGTGGCCATTTACCACTTGCCGGCGTTGGTCCTTAGGATCTTCGATTTCCACATCACCAAACTTCCCAACATGTACGATCACAAACGGACCTGCCCACTTGCTCTTCAATTTGCCTGGAAACAATTTCAGATGGGAGTTAAATAACCATACCTTTTGACCCATGGCGAAAAAATGACGTCGCAGTTTCGTATCATGAACGGCCTTCATCTTATCTTTATAAGCCGCCACCGTATCATACGCCTCGTTGCGCAACTCTTCAAGCTCACTCAACTTTAACAACATGTGGGCACCTGCATCAGAATAATCAGTGTTGACCTGTTTAACCGCCCATAATGCTCGATGAGCAATTTCATTGGTAGATGACAACCCTTCCCATACACCAATCGATAAGGGGTAGTGCTAATAGGGGTTTTATACGCCATGCGGTATGCCCATAAGGCGTCATCCAGTTTAGATGACCAATCCTTGCGATCAATACGCACCGTTTTTTGTAAAATTTCCTTAATCTGCCTATTTGACACTTCCACTTGCCCACTTGTCTGTGGGTAATATGGTGTAGCAATGCGATGATCAACGCCATACCGTTTCAGAAGTTTGCTCACGTTGAAATTTTTGAAGTGGGACCCCCCATCACTAATGATCACACGGGGTACCCCAAATCGGGAGAAAATATGTGCCTGAACAAACTTACACACGACGGTATAGTCGTTGGTCCTAGTAGCTATTGCTTCAACCCACTTTGAAACATAGTCAATCGCTACTAAAATATATAGATGACCGTTAGAGTTTGGAAAGGGGCCCATAAAGTCGATCCCCCACACATCAAAAATGTCCACAACCAAAATTGGCTTCATTGGCATCTCGTCCCGTTTAGAAATGCCGCCCATTTTCTGACAATTGGTGCAATGTTTAGCAAAGGCAAAGGCATCTTTAAACAGCGTCGGCCAGTAAAGGCCGCATTCTAACACTTTATGGCCCGTCTTCTGTCCGCTGAAGTGACCACCACATGCCGAAGCGTGAGCGTGTTTCAACATCTCTTGAAATTCTGTCTCCGGAATACACCTCCGGATGATTTGATCAGCACCTATTCAGAACAAATCCAGTTCATCCCAAATATAATTCTTCACCTGTGCCAAAAACTGTTGTTTCCTCCTTTTGTTCCATGCTTCCGGCATAGTACCTGAAACAATATAATTAGCAAAATTAGCATACCATGGTTCAGAACTGACAGACATAATCAACTCATCCGGGAATTGTTCATTGATTGCAGGTGTGACATCCTCGCACTCTGGCGGTAAGCGTGACAAGTGGTCCGCGACCACATTTTCACACCCTTTTTTGTCTCGAATCTCTAGATCAAATTCTTGTAGTAGAAGGATCTAACGGATCAGCCGCGGTTTTGCATCCTTCTTTTCCATTAAATATTTAACTACGCTATGATCAGAGTAAACCATTACTTTACTTCCCCAAATATATGACCAGAACTTGTCCAGTGCATAGACAACGGCGAGCAACTCTTTCTCTGTTGTAGTGTAATTAAGTTGAGCATCGGAGAGAGTTTTGCTCGCATAGTAAATGACAACCGGTTTCTTGTCTACTCGTTGTCCTAGTACGGCCCCGATTGCAAAGTCACTTGCATCACACATTATTTCAAAAGGTTTTGTCCAGCCCGGTGATTGCAAGATCGGGGCTTGTACCAGTTGGTCCTTTAAAATATTAAACGCTTGAACACATTCATCATTGAACTCGAAAGGAACATCTTTTAAAAGTAAATTAAACAGTGGTTTAGTGATGACACTAAAACCTTTGATGAACCTACGGTAAAACCTGGCGTGTCCTAAAAATGAACGGACGCCTTTGACATTAGTGGGTGGTGGTAATGTGGATATCACTTTGATTTTAGCGCTATCAACTTCAATCCCTTTACTCGACACTATGTGTCCTAACACAATGCCCTCTTGAACCATGAAATGGCTCTTCTCCCAACTAAGTACCAAATTTGTTTTGACACATCGTTCCAATACATTAGCTACCTCATTTAAGCATGTGTCAAATGATGGTCCGAACACAGAAAAATCATCCATAAAGATTTCCAAGGTCTCCCCGACCATATCTGAGAAGATACTCATCATGCACCTTTAGACGGTGGTCGGGGCATTGCACAGCCCAAATGGCATCCGCCTAAATGCGAAGGTACCGTATGGGCATGTGAATGTAGTCTTTTCTTGGTGGTCAGGATGTATGGCGATTAGATTATACCCTGAGTAACCATCTAAAAAACAGTAAAATTTCTGACCTGACAATTTTTCCACAATATGCTCAATGAAAGGCAAAGGAAAGTGATCCTTTGATGTGGCGACATTGAGTTTCCTATAATCAATGCATACGCGCCACCCGGTTACCGGCCGAGTGGCGATCTGCTCACCATTGTCGCCTTTAACAATTTGGATCCCTGCTTTCTTGGGTACCGCCTGGGTTGGGCTTACCCACGCGCTGTCGGAGATCGGATAGATAATGACGCCATCTAACCATTTAATAACCTCCTTCTTCACCACCTCTCGCATGTTCGGGTTCAACCGTCGCTGTGCGTCTCGCGTAGGCTTTGCATCTGCATCAGTTATTATCTTGTGCATTACAATAGAAGGGCTTATACCTTTGAGATATGCGAGAGTCCAACCAATTGCCGCTTTATATGTCTGAAGCAACTTCAGCAATGCTTCTTCCTGTCCATTTGCTAAATTGGCAGCGATGATGACGGGTAGAGTCTGATCCTCTCCCAGGAAGGCATATTTGAGATGTTGTGGTAACTCTTTAAGCTCAACCTTTGGCGGACTGATTAGGGATGGTTTCAGTCCCGATGAAATTTTGGCCGGAAGACTATCTACTTGATGCGTCCATGGAGGCCTTCTTTCTTGCATTGCTGCCACCTCCAACTTCTGCAATTCCTCTTCTAAATCCTGTATCTGATTCTGTTCTGCCCTGTCACACAACAAACATAGCTCGGATATCTCCTCCTCTAAATGGAGAGAACATCCATCAATGATATCTGCCATGAAACATTCATCACTGGGAAACATGTCAGAAACGTTAGAACACATTTAAACGGACCTTCCTATTCCCAAACGTCATATCGACAGTGCCAGTTCGGCAGTCAATTAGTGCATGTGTTGTGGCTAGGAAACGCCGACCATGGGTGACATTTGGTTGATTGATTTGGTCCGAAGAGACATAATCAAGCACCAAAAAGTCTACCGGAAAATAGAATTCTTCCACCTTGACAATGACATCGCGAACAATTCCCCGAGGGAGCTTAGGGGTCAAGTCTGCCAATACGACAGTCGTATCGGCTCGACGTAATGGACCAAAATCATATTGGTCACATAAGCTCCCCGGAAGAATGCTCACGCAAGCTCCGAGATCCAACAACGCTCTATTCATTTTAAAATCGCCCACCTGAATGGAAATTAATGGCGTTCCAGGATCTTACAGCTTAGGTGGAAGTACTCCACTCAGCACATCACTCACTCGTTCAGTTAAATCAATCTGTTTAGGCAGTTTATGTTGCCGTTTTTTAGTACACATGTCTTTTAAATATTTAGCATATGCTGGAACCTATTTAATGGCATCAATTAAAGGTAGATTGATTTTTACTTGCTTAAAAACTTCCAAATTTCTTCGGGTTGTGGTCCCCTTTTGTTTATGATGCCTTTATTACCCAGATTCCGCAAAGCTTTGGGAAAGGGAGGTGAAAGCGGTTCCCCTTCCTTAGCCTTGATCGGTTCAGCATTTAGAGTTTGGTTGTTATTATTATTATGCTTCTTGTTTTCATTCATTTTAACAACCTGTGGCTCTGGTTCGCCATCACTCACCCCATCCTCACCTAGATCCTCCACCACACCTTCCACAAAGTGTGGTGGATTGGTAGCCTTGGTGTAAACCTTACCACTTCGAAGAGTACTCACCTGATTAATCTGATTTCACTTTTTCGGGTGAGCTGGATTCGTGGTTGTATCGCTTGGCAGCCGCCCATTGCTTTGTTTCAGCTCCTTCAATTCATTCGCTAGTTGACCCATCTGCGTTGTTAACAACTGAATAGCTTTGTCACACACCTCATCCTTCTAAGCCCGTAATTCATCCAATTGATTGCGTTTATGCAAATCTTGTTGAATGGACTTTAACATCTCCATTGTATTAGTACCTGCATTATGGTTAGAGGACCCAGTTGTACCACCCTGGCTCGAGTGATACCCTCCTTGAAAATTCTGCTGAAATCGAGGTTGATTAAAGTTTCTCTGTCCCCCAGGCTGATTATTGCTACCTTGAAATCCCAGGTTGGTTTGATTATTAGTATTTCCGTAACTGAAATTCGGGTGATTTCTGAGGCCCGGATGATATGTGTTCGAGTTCATATTAAAGTTTCTGCCGCCCCCTCCATTTCCTTGGACATAGTTAACATCTGTGCTGCCCGCACCAATACTCGGACACTGTTATGCGATGTGTCCCAAATCCCCACAATGCCCACAAAACGGCATTTGACCACTAACTTCTGGTGTATTATCGACCGCTCTTACAACAGAATGTCGAGTGCTTCTTGAAGATTGAGCCTTACGTTTCGAAGTTCTTGCATTCCGCTCCAAGTATTCCCAATCAACTTGCTCATAATTAGTGCCAAAAGTTCCATTTGAAGTTGAGCTAAGATCTCGTGCATCCTCATCCTACAAACCTTCGTGGAATGCGTTCAACAACTCCCACAATGGAATCCCATGATGTGGGCAATTCTTTAACATCATTTAAAACGATTAAATGCTTCATGGAATAATTCCCCCGGTTGCTGTCGAAAGTTCCAAATATCCTTTCGTGCATTGTTCGTTCGCAACGTTGTATAAAATTCATCGAGGAACAGCTGTTGCATATCATGTCATGTGAAAAAAGAAGCCGACAGCAGCGAATGGAACCATTGTTGAGCCTTATCTTCAAGTGTGAACTGGAAAAGTACCAGTTTCACATTGTCTGGTGTGAACCCTTGCCCGCCAATGGTGTTGCATCGTGCATCGTATGCTGCTATATGCAAATATGGCTCTTCTGTAACTACTCCATGATACTTTGGAAGGCTCTGAATGGATTGCACTCTTACCTCAAATGATCGACCTCGCAATTGAGGAATAACCACCGGTGATGGGTTATTGGCGATGGCCGGTTTGAAGTGACTTTCGACACCCCGTACAGGTTCCCGTTCGAATCTTCTTGGGATACCTTCAAACTGATTAATCGGTGGAGGTATGTTTCTTGGAGATACTCTATGCGGACCTTGAGCATGTGGTGCCTGAAATGGATGCGGTGCAGTAGGAATTTTCCCTTGCTATGGTGCTTGCGGAATTGGCATGTTGATTGGCCGGTTGTTAACTGGTTGCTGATTAACCGGTATGTGAGCATTCACTGATGTAGGGAACCCATAATTGCCATAATGCATCCCATCTCCTGCTCTAAATCCCGTGTCATAGTTGTCTTGTATCCCCAACCCCATCATTTGGTTCCCCCTGTATTCATCAGATGTTTCAAATCCATCGCCCAAATCTGTTGCCCTATGTTGTTGCTCAAATGGTGAATTCCGTGCAGAATTAGATGGCCATGTTTGCATTGGCGGAATCACATTATCGTCAGTGACAATCCTCACATATGGGGAAGATTGTGGAACATTGGTAGATGGAGGAAACGGTTGACTGGGAAAAGGTGGGAGATCACCGAGATTAGGAAATGGTGGCGGTGGTATCGGTGGGACGTTTGTAGTTGCTGATTGAGGCTATGGTGGTTGAGGAGATGGTACGGTTGTGTTTGGTGCGGGATGAGTAGCAGTTGGTGTGAATTGCTGTTGCGGAGGTGGAGTGACTGGTTGGTTTTCGAAGCTACTTGAACTCTCCATTAGACGTGTTTTCAGGTTGTAGGTTATGCAACCCTGTTTTCACGATGCAGTACCCGAGTGTGTCGTGCTGTTCTTTCTATCTCTGGATCAAACACTAGTGGAGACGACTACCCGGAATCGAGTATGATGCATGCAAAAATTGATCACCTTCACTATACAAACAAAAGGGAATTCGCGTAATTCTGAACGAAACAAACAAAAACAAAATAACAAATTAACGCTTTGCGCATGGCTCCCCGGCAACGGCGCCATTTTGATGGACTGTCGTTTGTGTCAATCAAAAACCGAAATAAACTACGTAGATAGGATAAGTCGGGTATCGAACCAGGGAGTCATGTGGAAAACGTTATATAGCCAAAGTCTAAATATCGAGCACAATGAATACTGATCTTGAACTTTAAATTTATGACACTAAAGTAAACACAATAAGTTGGATTTTAATTCAATAGAGAGAATGATAATTCCCCCGAACTTTGGAATGACAGTCAACTATTAGCATACGTTCATTCTAACCATTGAGATTGAATATTGATTGCATCACCAATTGTGATGTTACGTGACTAAGTACTCTTACTAACAATTAATGAAAGGTTATCACACAGGCATCATTTACAATTAACCAACCCTAATCCTTAACCAAATAGATCCCAATTTCAAGAACTCTCGGGAATTGAATGGATGCAAATCAAGGATGAACAAAAAGTAAATGTTTACAATGGAAATAATCAAATTTGTAGTGAAAAGCATCGAATGCTTAGATCACACAATCCCAATGACTAACAAAGCATACTAAATATCCGACTTACATCATTCCTCCATCCGGAGGAATCATAACAAAGAACTAGCCACTCATTGTTCGGTTAGAGGCTGCAACATTGGGTAATCAGCTGACATCTTGATCTTGTTGATGATTGGAATGGAATTCTGATGATTGTAGGTGAAAAAGTTACCAACTTTGAAGCCCTAGCTCTGGGTTTTTCGTTCCTCCGCTTGATAATCCGTCCAGAATTGACCTAATCTCTTACTTATGGCTGCAGCAACAACTCCAGCAAGTTTTTCTCAAACCCGACCGTAAGCTACGGTCTATGACCGTAAGCTACGGTCCAAAGATTCTGTCTATTCCTCTCCCAGCCGTAGGCTACGGTACAAGACCGTAGGCTACGGTAGCCATGTTCTGCCAATTATTGTAACCGGGACCGTAAGCTACGGTTGGGAACCGTAACTTACGGTCCAAACCTGCTGGATCTTCTTTTGTTGACTTAAGCTAACCGTAACCTTCGGTTAGCTAACCATAGGCTACGGTGGGAACTCAATCATTGCTAATCTTCATTAATACATTCATAAAATTACCAATACGTCGCCGGACTTCTCGTGGTATCCATTTTTAGCGTACTCAACGTTAGTTCCTGGTCCGTACAACTCTCGTTTGGTGCTTATTGTTGCGTGACTGCATCTTGTGTCTTCCACGTTGTTTCTAACTGCCGTAACACGTCCAATTTAACCAGTTATCCTGCAAAGCAACCAAGTCTCGTAGTTATCTCATTCAATGCACATAACAGCCAAAAACTAACTAAAACACGTAATTTGTAACCATTACCACTCGAATTTCACCCCATGCATCAAGATACTTATGATAAGTTTGATGGATCTGTAGTTTTTGATCTCTATTAAAAAAATAAATTCATATAGTCAAAGTGGTATGTCTTGGCTGAATATTATCACAAAAACTGAACATTATGTGGAAGAAATTAGATCAAATCTTGCAAATTCCTACATGTACTTGCAATGCTTCTATTTAGTTTAATAATTTTAACCATTTAATTAAACTCATGCAGTTTTTAATGTGCCTTGATGGGGTATATCGGTCTTAGAACTAGTCTTCTTATTAAGAGAACCTCTCCCTACTTTACAGGAAGCAATTTTTGTTGTGTCAGGGAGGAGTCTCATAGAAATGAAAATGTTACTATATCTAAAGATCAAACTGTTGGCCTTCTTTCTAAGGTTAATAATGTGGTTGAAAGTAAAAAAAACGGTTGTTAAAGGTCAAAACCAAAATCTAAAATGCTCAAACTGTAATAAATCTGGTCACACTATTGACAAATGCTTTAAGATAATTGGATATCCCTCTTGGATGAAACCTCCAAGAGGGAGTCAGGGAAGGAAAACTGTGTCTAGTAACAATATGTGTTCTGATGAATCTAATATCCCTATAAATTCTTTAACCTCTTATCCGTTATCTAAATTGTTGAATTTGTTAAAGGAAAAATCACCTTAGACACTGCAGAGTAGTAATGTATCAGGTAGTGTTGTTTGTTCAAATGTGTTTTCTAAACCAGTGCATACCTTTGCCAATTTTGTTGAAAAGGGTTCAGGTTGGATTATTCAGGGCCAACAATCACATGGTTAATTCTGAAACTAATTTAATAGATTTTTTTGATATATCAAATCTAAAAGTACAAGTTAAACACCCTAATGGTACTAGTGCTTTTGTGACTAAAATAGGATCTGTCAAGTTAGTAGAAGGAGTTGTTTTAAAAGACGTGTTTGTTGTTCCTGAATATATATGTTCACAAATTAGCAAAGGATAATGGGTTGTATATTGGTTTTGATGAACATAGATGTTATATACAGGACTTAATAACCAAGAGAGTCCTGGTGACTGGTAGTTAGGTTGAAGGTCTATATTTGTATGGAAATGCTATTGTGTCTAATAAGGTGTGCTTTAGTAGTTTTAAATCTTACAAATTATGACATGCTAGGTTAGGACGCTTGCTAATCAGGCTGTTAAAGCATTTCAAGATAGTTTAAACCTTTCCACAGAGTCTGATCATGGTCCTTGTGATGTCTGCCACAAGGCAAAGCAACATAGGGTTCCTTTCCCACTGAGTGAACACAAAAGTTCTTGTTTAGGTGAACTTGTTCACTTAGATGTTTGGGGACCTTATAGGGTTCCAAGTAGAGAGGGACATAGAGATTCTCTCATTATTGTTGATGACTATTCTAGATCTGTTTGGATTTGCTTAATGAAAAATAAAATTGAAGTTGTTGAAAATGTTAAAGATTTTGTTCATATTATTGAAACTCAGTTTGGTAAAATGGTTAAATGTTTTAGAAGTGACAATGGGTCTGAGTTTGTGAACACTCAGATGCTAGCATTTTTTAAACTTAAAGAAATAGTTCATCAAACCAGTTGTGCCTATACTCCTCAACAAAATGGTATTGTTGAGAGAAAGCATAGACACTTGTTGAATGTTACTAGGGCTTTACTTTTTCAAAGCAAATTACCTATTAGGTTTTGGCATGAATGTGTGTTGATTGCTGCTTATCTTATAAACAGGACTCCTACTACTGTGCTAGATGGCAAGACCCCCTTTAAACTGATATATAAGTTTAGGCCCTTCTTAGATCATTTGAGAGTTTTTGGATGTTTAAGTTTTTGTACTGTCTTGAATGAAAATAATAAATTGAATAGTAGAGCTGAGAATGTGTCTTTATAGGGTATTCATATAACAAAAAGGGTTATAAGTTGTTTAGCTTAGATACAAAAACTATAATTTTTTCAAGAGATGTAAAATTTTACTAAGCAATTTTTCCATTCAAAGAAAAAAATGTGTTTGAAACCTGTGATTCAAATCCCTATAAAGACATAGATGCTCTTAATTTTTTTAACATGTATGATGACTCAGAATCAAAACTTCTCACACTGTGAATGATCCCTATGATGAAAGAAGGGATCAAGGTGAGATTGATGCAAGAACACATGATACTCAGCAGTCAAATGAGTCTGATACTTCTAATATCAGGGCTGAAGTTCAGCAGACAAGTGAAGATCAAACATCACCTGACATGGCAAAGAATGTGACTATTGCAAGTGAAACTTAGAATGCTTCTGAGGGAGAAACAGTGAATTCTGAATCACCTATTTTGTTACCTAGAAGATCTACTAGAACTTTTGTTTTTCCTATAAAGTTAAATGACTTTGTTATTAATGGCAAGGTTAAGTATGGTATTAAAAAAGTGATTAATTTTTCTAAACTTAGTTGTGACTGTATCTGCTTTGCTACTACATTAACAAAAAAGTTTTGAACTTAGAAATTATAAAGAAGATATCAATGATCCCAATTGGGTAGAAGCTATGAATGCTGAGATACAAGCATTACATAGAAATCATACATGGGAAGTTGTTGATAGACCAAAAGATAGAAGTATTGTAGGTTGTAAGTGGATCCTCAAAATTAAGTATAGATCAAATTGTGAGACAGAAAGGTACAAAGGTAGGCTTGTTGCCAAAGGGTATAGTTAAAAGGAGGGCATAGATTATGATGAGACATTCTCTCATGTGGTTAAATTAGTTATTGTGAGATGTGTTGTAGCCTTAGCTGTACAAAATAATTAGAAGTTGTGTCAACTTGATGTGAATAATGCTTTTCTATATGGGGATTTACATGAAGATGTGTATATGTCATTACCTGAAGGTTATGGTTCTGACTTGTCTTCTAAAGTGTGTAAATTGAAAAAGTCCTTGTATGGACTTAAACAAGCCCCTCGTATGTGGAATGAAAAGTTGGTTAATGCATTAAATAGTTTTCATTTTCCACAGAGTAAATGTAACACATCTATGTTTGTGAAAATAGTAAATAATGTGTTTGTTGTTTTGCTTGTATATGTTGATGATATAATTTTAACTGAAGTTCAGTTGTTGAAATTAATAAAGTAAACGAAAGTTTTAAAACCAAGTTTTTGATCAAAGATCTTGGTGAATTACAATATTTTTTGGGAATAGAAGTGCTTAATTGTGATGAAGGTGTTGTATTGTCTCAAAGAAAATATTGTACTGATCTTTTATCTGAATATGGGATGCTTGCTTGTAAACCTGTAAGTTGTCCTATTGATCAGAGTCATAGTATTAATGCTATGTTAAAGACTAATAATAGTCCTTTGAAAAATATCACAGGATATCAACAATTATAGGGAAATTGATTTATTTGTCTCACACCAGACCTGATATCTCATATGCTGTTAACTTCCTTAGTTATTTTATGCATTGTCCTACTGATGGTCATTTAAAGGTTGCTTTTCACTTGTTAAGATACCTAGAGGCTGCACCTGGTAAAGGAATTTTGTTTAGCAAATCTTATCGTCTAAGTGTTACTGCTTATGTAGATTCAGATTGGGCTAAGTGCGTTGATTCAAGAAAGTTAGTTACTGGCTTTTGTGTATTTGTTGGTAATTGTCTTGTGTCATGGAAAAGTAAAAAACAACCAACAGCGTCCAGGTCTTCAGCTGAGGCTGAATATAGGGCCATGTGTTCAGCTGCGTGTGAAGTAATTTGGTTGAAAATTTTGTTGAGTTAAGGGTTGGTGTTAAAATTCCTATTAAATTTATTTTGTGATAACACGGCTGCTATTTCTATAGCAGCAAATCCAGTGTTTCATGACAGAACCAAACATTTCGAAATAGGTTTATTTTTCTTACGAGATTGTATTACAAAAGGTTTAATAAAGTGTACAAGTATTAAGTCTAAAAGTCAGTTAGCTAATATTTTTACTAAAGGAGTTTTAGTTAAAACACTTAATGAGTTGTGTGGTAAGTTGCACTTATATGACATGTTCCATGAAATTGTGTGGGGGGGAGGTGTTAAAAATATACATCACAATCGTTTTTTGCAATTTCATTATTTTTTATATGTTATATATACTGATCATTTTATGATTTTATGTTTGTATGTGTTACATATACATGGTTGGTAGGCATATGGTGTTGCTGAGAATTGGGCTTCTGAAATGTGAGCTTGTAGTTGGGCACGTGACCTGGATCTTTCTGGAGAATATAAAGTAGTTATAACAACTCACGATGAGTTGTTATAACAAACCCGAATGTTAACAGATCAAGTTGTTTTGAGTCTTCTATATATTGCAAGTTTCAATGAGTCATTTGAGAATTTTGAGATTTTTTTGTACTTGTCATATCTTTCTCTCTCTAAAGGTAAATTAGGGTTTCTTCTGATAATCATACTGATTCTCAGTAGTTCGTGAGTCAATTGTTCGTTTAGAGTCAAGATCATCGTGTCGATGATCTTGTGAGTGATTAGAGTGTTTGTATAATCTCGGTTTCGTTCTTGTAAGTTGTTCAGATCAAACTTTTAGAGTTAATAATAAATGGTTTAGGTATTTTCTGAGTCTTGTGAGTTTGATACCGTTGTTTTAACAATAACCAATCAAAGATGTCCAACCTTGTTCAAGTCTATAAATGTGAGAACTTGTTTTCTCCTTGTTTAGTCATAAAAGAAGGAACAAAAACCACAACCGGTAACAGCCGCCGTACGCAGGTCTGATAGACCAGCTTTCATTCGCAAGCCTCCTTTAGTAGCTTAATTTAGCCTACCGCTACCAGCGTAACGGTACCCTCACCATTGCTCTGGTAAACAGTACCTCCATCGTTGGATTAAACAGGTCTGACTAACTTGTTTCATTTCCGATCACTCATACTGCCACCGGGAGCCTTAGTCGATTGATGACCCTTGATACCTTAGCCGCATATCTGTCAAGAACTCGTTTGGTTCGATTGATTGAACTTGGCTCTAACACCAATTCAAGTCCCAATCGACTATCAAACTGAATAACACATGATGAATTTGGATTGACTAACTCTTAATCTTATTTATCAAAAAAATAGAACTCAAAATTTATTACAAACTCTTAAACGATAACTCGGTTTCTCTCTTAGCCAACTTGCCAAATTTATTCCACCAAGTTCACCAACTTGTGACTTGGTCTTCTTTGCCACCCTTTCCCATCACCGACATGTTATGAGTTTATTTGCTTCTACAATAAAATCTCCAACCATTAATTAAACGTAAACAAAACTGACTCGAATCTATAAATCCTAATCCTTTGATGAGAATAAGATAACAAAGACTAAACTTATAAATAAATTTAATGAAAAGATCAACCCTCAAAAGTGATGACACTCTCAAACCCAGCCAAAGTTATATAAACAATATACCCTAAATAAATACTAGAACACTATCTAAAATCGTTGCTACTTCTGTAATGTCGATACCCCCTACACACACACCCCCACCCACCCACCTTTATGTCTCTCCCCATCTAAGCGTACGTCAAACCCAAAAACATGCATTGCATGTGGTATGTTAATAACAACCTATTTTAAAACTATTATAGTTTTATTGGATTTAAGTTAGAAGTGTTTTTAGGATAAGTGAATAAGAGGAAATATAGTGCGTTATGTTCATGTGAAAAAAAATATATATCACATAGGTGGTGGGTGTTTTTATACTCACACTTACTAGACATATGGTATGGTCATGTAAATGTGATATGATAAATCATATAATAGAATACAACTTGTGATGTAGAGGTTAGTGATTGGATCATTAGAGTAAAAGAAATAAATTGTGTTTTATTTTTTTTCCGACACACCCATGAATTCCTCCATAAAAAGAGGGTGTGACCACGCCCCACGAGTCAGTGTTCCGTGCCCCTGGACGCTCACACGTCCATTCCCGGCTCTATGAGACTATAACACACTTTTAGAAAAATCATTTGACGTGCGTCTTTTCATCCAAATCATTGTGCTTAGAGGGACAGGGCACTAGTGGGTAACCCTCTTCCGGCTTCAAACACGGACCAGAACACTGTCGTCACCCATGCGGGTTAGGATGACGGGTTTGGCTAGCCACAAGAGAAACACGTGTAAGTGGTGATGGTTATGAGGTCAATCAGTGGCGGAGCTAGCCAAAAAGTTCAGGGGCATCCCAAGTTATTAATTTGGATTGGTTAGGGGTATCCTTGTATTATTTTAGGGGTATTTTTTTTGTAAAATCGAAAAAAATACACTGCGAATACGAACTTGAGCCGTAGCCCGTGCTACGGCGCTCTGAAACACTGGTTCCGCCCCTGAGGTCAATATGACCGTTGATTTTAAAAAAATTAAATAACTTTCTCTATTTAACCAACTCATTCCAATATTTTAATCTAAGACATTCCTCTATTTTATCACATACACTCTCTTAATTTTATATTTCTCTCTATAAAAAATGCTCTCAAATGGTAAGGAATTCGTGGACCGAAGAAGAAGAAGATATCACGTTGGCTACATTTTGGGTCGTAACCCTTAATGAACGAGCGTCTTCTAATGCAAGGGTTCGTTTTGGAACGGGGTTTTTCAACAATTTTGTATTCATGTTGGTAAGACCAATCAAACTGTGGATTTACTTAATTCACGTTTCACGATTATCCGTTTGAAAAACTACAAGATTTAATTTGATGTTCAACAATGTGGAAAATGCCGACAATGACCTCTTGGAATTTGACGTCATTCAAGTGGTCTTTGTTGACTACAAACGTACGTACGGGCATGACTTTGAACACGTTTTCGCGTGGCAAATTATTAGGATGTTTGTTTAATTTTTTATGTAACGTTTAAGTTTTATGTTTAATTTTTATGTAATGTTTAAGTATTATGTAATGTATTTAATTTTTATGTTTATTTTTTATAAAATGTTTAAGTTTTATGTTTAATTAAAGCTTAAAAGACAGAAAAAATAGTTTATGACAAGGGTAACTATTTTATGACCAATTATTACTTGAGTGAGCTCACCTCTTAGGGTATACGGGGTGGTCGCGGCAAGGGGTGCGTCAAGCTCCTTTGCCGCTCAGCAAACACCGACGCCACCATCTTTTGCCGCCCGGGGAATTGATAAATCGGGGAATGGTTGTCGCATGCGGGAAGGCTTGATTTGATCGTTGGACTTGACTGTTTGTGCTTTTTTGAACGCTGGCATGAGGCAAACAACTATATGACCGTTTATGTTTAAAAAGAACCATTAAATACCTTTATAAATATAATTCCATTCTACCATTTTAAACATTTCATTTTTCACCAAATTTAAAAAATTCTCAAGCACACCGTGGATAGACAAAACAAGAACGATGACAAGAAAAAGGTATTGGGTTCTGGTTCGAATGCGAGAGGGCGTGACTCGCAAAGTAGACGAGGCGGATCAAGTGCGTACCAACCCGACTTCCCACCACATTTTTTCCACAAACGGGTTTTTACAAAACCCAACCCAACTATCCACCACACTTGTTTTCATTACCAAAAGGTTCCACAATGGTTGCGGCGGGTGTGTAATGTTATTTTTAATTTAATGTACTTTTATTTTGTTAAAATTAAGTTTCATTTATTAATTAGGTAGTTTAAAAAATTAGTTTGCCAAATCTCATTTTAGGCATACACCCTTTAAATTTTTTGGGCAAAAGAAAAGAATAAGAGGGAAAATGATATGTCACAAGATGATTGGGTGGGGAAAAGTTTGCCTAAACTCATTCGGCATACACCCCTTACACCCTTAGACCATGTGTAGTGGTACATATGAATAATGCTCCCACCCTTAGACGTTTTGCTACGCATGGCAGTTCAATCAGCAAAGGGCATAAGCGTTTTTCTAAAATGAGTGTAGTGGGATGTGAGCATTGTGGTGTTAAACAATTAAATAAAAAAAACCATCCAGAAAATTTTATTGGACAAACAAAACCATTCAACTTGTCATTAACAAAAACAAAATGAACAAGACTTGAAAAAAAGAATGCAAAAACAATTTTTTTGAAAATACGCCCATGGAGACATTTGCAACACTTTGAAGAGTTTTTTTTTTTTTTTAAGGAAAAACATCAAAAAATACTACACTAGGGATGGACTTAGTAATCAAGGGGTGTTCTGTTGTTAATCTCAAATCCGCTTGTCAAATCAACTTCTTTTAGTTAAAATCAAATCATTTTCTGTTGGAATTTTGATGACCGCAATCCTTACTTCTTTTTCAATATGTTTTACAAATTAGTCAACGCCTTCATATCAAACTCTTTTTAGTTTCTGTAGGAGTTTGGTGATCTCATGATGAAGATCACGATAGCAAGATACGAAAAAAAAATGAATTGTTTTTTTGTTAAGTAAAATGAGTATATATTTTGTTTTGTTTCTGACATGGTCCTTGATTACTTAAAACGTTAAATATTATAAAATTTTAAAAATAAAAGTAAAAACGTGATTTCTAGGCGGAGTCAACATGAGTCTCCGTAGGGAATTTTTGGATGTCTGAATCCTTATACTTTAAAAAGCGTTACACTTTGAGTTACTAAGATTTGATTCTGTTAAAACTTACCGTTAAATAGATAATGAAATATAATATAACAGGAATAAAATAGCCTTTACAATAATATAAAAAATACCGCTTCCGATTTGATTTTCTCTACACTATGAGTCCACCACCTTCAGCACCATGTAGATTCAAGAAATTTATATCATTAACTTTCACTTCAAAGTTTGCAATAGCAAATTCATACAGAAGTCAAAATACAATTTCTCAAATACAAACTTGGTGGATAGTTGCAACAAAGTCAAAATTGGATTATTATTGGGTGGGATAAACATATCCTTTCTTGTTAAACTATGACTTTTATGTTTAGGGTCATTTGCACTCCCTGACCTTAAACTTTAATAAGTATATTGAGTGTCCTTAAAGATCACTTATTGTAATAATCCTGACCTTTAGCCTAACATCTGTTTAATTTTATTGTTAAAAAAAGGCATGTGATTCTCATGTGAGAGCAAACTTGGAATCATGATTTTACATGAAAGTAATATTAGATATCATATAAGAATTGTAGAAATAATTACATGAAAATAATATTAGATATCATATAAGAATCGAAGAAATAATTAGCATGTAATTCTTTTAACTTTGGATATTAAAATATACATCATACTTGATATTAAAATGTTTGATACTAAAAAATCAACTATTTGCATCGGATCAAAATGGTTTAGATATCACATAGCATCAGATCAAAATAGTTTTGATATCACATAAGAAACCATGGTTTAATTGGTTCACGCGGTTCAGTTTTTTAGGTTGATAGCAAAACCGAAACCAAATCGTAGAACCAGAGTTTTTATTAAAAAAAACGCAAAACCAAACTGTTAGATTTTTTTATTGAGGTTCGGTTACTTCGGTTTTGTTACATTGATTAATTCAGTTTCTTCAAGCCCCTTAACTGATACAAGGCCAACCTATGTACAGAAATGATGATAGTACATTTGAGAATTATATATTTTCAGAGAATGCATAATACACAATCATTCGTTACATTACTTATATGTCCATATCTTGCTGCATCAACATGCACTACATAATTTTCCTTATCATCAACATACTACATGTACAAGCTAGGAAAATTGCATATATAACTATATAAGTATGTATGTATGGGTCTTAATTTCTTTTCTATAGGTGGTACACATGAACACTCCTAAAGTCAGTTAATACATTAGTAAAAATCAATGAATTCTAAGTGATAAAGTGAAATGATTGACTGATCTAGTGCTTTAGCATATTATATTTCAGAGACTTCAAATTGATCAAGTGCTTTACAGAAGTAAAACTTATGTCAACCCATGACGGAGTGTTTTACGAATCAAGAGAATTATGGACGTTAAAGATAGATTTAAGGAGGGGAGGCATGTCTATGATACACGACGTAGGGTTTGGGGAACGAAGAAGGTGCTTCGCCAATATGTTTTATTAGAGAAACATAATTAATTATTTTTTTGTGAATCATATATAATATCTAACATAATTTTCATGAAAATCATGATTCCAAGTTTGCCTTCACAGAGCAGCACGTTTTATTTAACAGTAAAATTAAACATACATTAGGCTAAAGGTTAAGATTGTTACAATAAGTGATCTTTATACTGCGGTATGTGAGGGGGGGGGGGGGGGGTTGAGTTGGAGGCTTGAGTTGACATGTGACGGATATGAGCTCCACTAGGCCACCCCAAAAAAAGTGGGGTGTGGGAGCGACGACGTGGGCTAGCCAGCCTGGGTGACCATGTGGATATATATATATATATATATATATATATACACATACTTTTATAAAATAAAACACACCACTATATTATTAAAAAAAGTTACATAAAATCATAATAAATTAAAAAACAACTTAATAAATCCTAAAAAATAAAAAAATTTTACTAAGTACGATAAATATTAAAGCACGGAACTCAAGGAAATTCCAGGTTCCCATCGTACCTATACTCGATTTTGGCGATCTCCACTCGATCGTCGTGGCTAGGGTCGCCCGCAGGGACACGGTCGAAGCATGCTTTAAACCGATCAGGTTGTGACGCGAGTTTCCAACATGTTGTTGGTACTGTTGAAACGCTTGTGTCCGGTAGGCGGTTTGACCACGACGCAGCATACGTTGTGCGTCAACGATTGACGTCACTAGCGCTATCTCCTCTTCCTCCTCTGTCCAATGAACCATTTTCGGTTTTTGGGTTGGTTTTGGATGAAGATTTGTGTTTGAATAGAGTAGTTGTAAAAAAATATTGATGTTTGGGTGAGTATTTATAAGTAAAAAAATAGTAATTTTTTTTTTTAATTTTGAGTTGGGTAGCGGTAACCGCCATGGCAAACGGCTAGCCCAATGATTTAGCAAGCCAATCCTTGCCAGTCACGTCGTCGCCAACCCGCCCCACGCCAGGCTTCATAGCCACGCTAGCGGGGCAACACTGCTACCCACGCTGGCCCGGTGTTGCTAAAACGGCGTTGCTTGGCTAGCCATGCCCGCAACCCAAACCCATCCCCCACAGTCTTAAGAACACTCAATGTAGTTATTAAAATTAAAGGTCGGTGAATGAAAGTAACCCTAAACATAAACGTTATAATTTGTAATTCCCCCTCCAACACTAACATTACATAATAATAATAATAAAATAATAATAATAATAATAAGATTTTTGATAAACAAAATCCAAGCATATGAGAATGCTATCGTCAAAGTTCATACATATTTTGTTTTAATATCCACGGATTGCGGTGAGAATGTTACATATTTATTTGTTTATGAAGTTTGAAAATAATTTTGTTTTCATATCCACGGAACAAAAGCACGACGGAAACAACTATCCCAATTTATTCATCTCAGATCATATTATTTCAATTAAAGTGTCATAGAAAAAGACTGACCTCGATTATAGAGTATATATTATATCGATCTTCTTTTACGAGTGATATTGATGTGGATTGGAACATCCGATTTTGTATATTATTAGTTTTTATTAGAATTCAAGGTTTAAAAAGAAGATTGAGAGAGAATACAATTTAAAAAAAAAAGTGTCTGAATTGTATTGTATTATCATAAAACTTGAAGGAGTGGATACAACAAATAAAAATATGTAATACTTAAAGAATGGTTTTGGTAATCAGATCACGTTAATATTGAAGAGCGGGTAAAATATCATTAGTGGTAAAAAGTGAACCCCGTAAACAAAATAATAGAAACAAATTAACCTAGTTAGTAACATGTATATAAGTAACAAAACAATAAGTTGTAGTCTCATATACAATCAAAACTAAACTTGAGGGATCAAAGCTGCCAAAAATGAAACTTGTGTTTTTAAAACATAAAAATTAACACATAACACACACTTAGTGTGTATATGTCGATCATCAGGAGTGCAACAAGAGCAACCCTTGTTCAACCAAGAATATCAAAATTGAAGGAGAAACTAGACCTCAAAGTCTTTCATGGGCATGAATTATCGATCACCTAGGTTAGGAGATCATAAGGTATGTCTAAAAACTTAAATTGATGAAAATTATAAATTGAGACAAGTAAAATACTTGCAATTAGATTATTGGATTATGACCCAAAGATAAATTAATTCTATATGTATTCTTGATTTTATTGGACAAAAAGAAATTATGAAATATTGACGTAAAATTACTTATAAGTGATTCACTAGTAGATTATAAAGTGGGTTTTGATAATATGATAAAGTTGATAATATACTTGTGTTTAAAATCAACATACATGATAGTAATAAGAAGATACTTGAACAATTTATGAGTTTGATTACATGTTTATACTTGCCATGAAATGGGTTTTTGTATGAGTTGATGAAATTGATGTTATATGCATGTTAATAGATGCTTGAAATCATCATGTGTATATGAATATTTAAAGCCTTTGGCTAAGTTTGATAATCGGGTAAATATCATACATATGATGCAATGGGTTGTTTCATGGTGATGAAACAATCACTAGTTTTTGTATATATTGATATATTAGCATACGATTATTGAGACTATGTTAATTTAATAATTTACGATTTCATGAACTTGGTTGAGAAAAGCAGTTAAAATGGTAGCCTAAAAATAATGCTTAACGGGTATTTGACGAATTGCCTAAATAAGTTGTTGAACTTAATTGTGCATTTGCATATGTTAATAGGCAGTTGACTTTTAAATGTCAAACTGACCTATAATAGGATCAAATGGTAATTTTGAAATAAAGTCCGTAAGGTAAGGTGGGATAGTCTTGATAACTGATAACTAATCTAACCATCTTGCAAATGATAAAAGATAGTTTAACGCTTGACAAGCTAGGTGGAAGCTTGGGAAGAAGCGGGTCAAACGGATCGAATACATGTGGAAAACATAATCGGATTTAAAGGTAAGTAAAGCTTTTAATTTTTAAGTAGAACACATACTTATAGTATTGGTTAATAATAAAGTAAATTAGCATTTGAAATATGACGTTCCGACTCGAAGTGATACGGGTCGGAATAAGTAAAATGGTTAGAAACCATAATTGATGGTAAAAAGGGTAAAACGGTAGATTAGTCATGTGATGACGAATAAATAAGGAGTTTTGAAACATTACCTTATGGTGTAAACCATAATGAGTAAAAGGGGGTAAATTGGTAATCCGGTCACGAGTTGACGGATAAATAAAGAGTTTTGAAAAAGACACCCTATGGCGTAAGTCATAATGGGTCAAACGAATTAAGAAACGACTTTTAAGTAATATGATCATATGGTATAAACCGAAATGGACTAAATAGGTGAGATAACAAATAAATATCATCTTATAACAAATGGTCAATTAGGCCAAACGGGTCAAATGGTGATGTTATCACCATTTTACAATGATAACTAATGGTCGTTTGTCGAGTTTTATGCTCACAGGAAGAATAGCGTATGATTTGCATCACTATTAATTAGCATCTAATAGAGCAAGGTATTAAAACGGGTCAATGCTATGACCTGATCTAGGTATGTGTAATGGATCAAACTCTCAATGGGAACTTTAGATCTGATGAGAGTTAAACGAGTAATAAGTGAACATCGGATTATCTAAAGTAAGGTAAATATAATAATTTAAATTGTAGACATTATGTTCTTAGGAACATAGTGATTATGGTTAAAAGTTGCCACTTGGTTAAAATTTGCTTTTAAAAGTCATAGACTAAAGTTGACCAAAATACTCACGAATGATAAATCGAGCAAACGACCCCTGAGGGTTGTTTAAACATGAGTTTTATAAGTAAGTACACCCTTTCGGTTGAGTAAAGTGGAAGACATAAGCCTTTTTGGTTTAATGTCTTCTAACGGGTCTTTTTTCGTAAATTGTAAAACCGAAGGGTATAATTCGGAATACATGGTTTAACTATAACAAATCCACCACAATTATAGTTGTGGTGGAAGATACGTAGAAGTCTTGTGTGGAAATAGGAGGTAAAGAAAGAAAGAGTGAGATTTAAACTTAAATACTTAAATCCCTTAACGGGTCAAAATGAATATACGCATAAACCGGGTAATGGTTACGTAATTCATAAAAGTTATGAATCCGAGTTAAGAATTTCAGGTTAAATATGTAGGCAAATATTTTACGGATTTCAGGTTAATTTATTGAGCAAAGGTCTTACAAAACAAATACAAAACCCCCTTATTATTCTTCAATCCCATAAATAATTTTCATCAATATTTGTTTTCACAACAATATAAAAATCTACACAAACACACCCTTACGGTGTGTTCTTCCTAGAGAGAGAAAACAGATGAGAGATAGAAACAAAAATCTAGTGTTTTTTTTTCCATTCGAAACCTCCATACGTCGTCAATGGTGTTATCAAAGCCGAAATAGTCAGCTTCCACTCCCCCCTTGATTTTCTCAATTCGCAACATTTGTCATCATTCGAAACAACATACCTCGTCAATGATTTTTTTTTCTTCATTTGAACACCCGGTATTCTGTGGTGAGCCCATGTTATCTCGTTTGATGCTTATGTATTCGTATAGTTGTTGACGAAATTGTGTGTGAAATTGGGGTTATTAGCAGGTTAGAGCATCGATGGGGTATGAGATGGAATTTGGGAATTTGATGTGATGATATACTGAGGATAAGGGGCAAAATGGTCTATTCAATGATTTTCAAACAGTAAAACTGACGGAGTGACTTATAGTATAGCGAATTTCAAACAACAATGATTCATGCATCAAAAAACTTCTTGTGATGACTCAAGTTGACTCCACCCATAAAGTATAGGGACGCATATTGCATTTACTATTATGCCTTTTGTTTTCTAGCAAAAATCACTCAACAATTTTCTACATGTGCAAAGCAATATACTTTTTTTTGTTTTTTTCTTACAAAAGTCATTCTTTTTTTCATATAAAAGTCACTCCACATGAACAAAACTGTGATATAACTTATAATAACTTATTATTTAATAAACTTAGCCATCGTCTCATATTAATTTTAAATTTGATTTATCCTATAATTCTTTTCTTTTATGGTAATTTTACAACCGAAACTTAGATTTATTTTTTATGGGAATCAACTAAGGGTACCGGATTAAATTTTGTTTATAAAATCTAATTTTATGATTTTTAATACCACATATTAATTAGATAAGTGGAAACGTGAATATCTATATAAACCGATTTGATTCCTTCTGGTGATTCATCTGCAATTTGTTTGAGATGCATGCACATATTACCTCTGTCTCTATAAATAGAGAGACTACTTCTTGAGAACCATCAACTTCAAAATAAACAAACTATAAATATATAGATAGATAACTAACAAATAGCAAAAGAAGTGGTGAGCAAGTAATATAGTAAAACAGAAACATAATTGCAGAAAGACAATCACATGTAAAGTCCACCGAAAGTGTAAGAAAAACCTAAGCCTTTTAAAACAAAGCTAAGACCACCTATGTATGTACCATCTCTAAAAATTCTTAACTTTAATTCTACTTCTCCACGAACTCTTATAATGAACCATGAACTCCTATGATGAACCATATTCACAAAGAGATGCAACTTTAGCAAATATTACCAAATCGGCGCCTTCGAATCAATTTAAGTCTAACTCCACTCCTCATTCCCACCACATTGAGGATTTCCACTACTCTCATTTACGCCTTCGTTTGTCTTTTATTTGACTTGGTAGCAATCTGTTTTGCATAATTTTAGTCAATCTAGTGTAACATAATGCTTAGGGTCAGGTCAGTTGTAGATGCTCAAAGAAATACTCACAACAAAATTTTAAAAGATCATTTTAAGATTTTTGTGTAAATGTTTGGTACAAAAAGGTTAAAAAGTATATAAAATGATGAAGGAAACAACTCATTAGTGTTAACACAATAATGAGATACAAATATGAACTTTGCGTCGAGCCGCGACTTTAGAAATTTTGTAAGAAAATGACCAATGTTGGTTAAATAATTACGAGGCAAGTGGTTATGGTCTGTCTCTATTAGCCATCCTACTCATTCTATTTGTTATAATTATTAATAGTGCATAATCACTACAACTTTCTTATCGACCAATTTCATCTTTTAAAACATTATTTATCCATCACTTTTACTCGAATCAATCATAATAGTACTCTTTAAATTACCAAATTTTATTTCTTATCCTCTTCAATAACATCATCAATTTTTTTTCTTTTCGTATAACATCAACTTATACGCACTCTAACTCTGCTACCAAACTACAATTATTATTTTTTTATCTTTTACGGGAATTGAACCCTCGCCACGACAATCATAATTTCAACCCTGATTAAGTCTCATAGTCATATCTTTTAGGTAAAGTTACTCATTACCTATCCGGTTTACGAGTAGCTCAATTTATAATCTTCAACACTTCCTAAAAACTTGATTGAAGTATTAAATACTGTTTATTATACTTTTTTAAGATATATATTCGATTTTAACACGGATAACGCCGTAACGGATAAATGCTTTTGAGTAATCAAGCATGTATCACGTACTACTCATGAAATTTCAAATAATTAATCAACTACAAGGTCCCATACTAAAAAAACCATCATGTTTCGACTTTTATTTATTAAATTCGAGTTTTTCTACTGCTATAAGTAAAAGTATACAATCTTTTAATTGAAAAAACATTATCCAGAAAAAATGGATGATGAAGGGGGAAGAGGGTGGCAAGGCGATGATGGCATGGCGAGGGCTCCGTCGTCGCAACCAATTCAAAACCATCATTATATCTCTCAAACTATCTTCATGTATTTTACCTTTTATTTTTTAATAACATTTTGTATAAAAATAATCAAAAACACTTTTTTGAAAGTAACATTTTTCACTTTTAAAATTACATCTAAACAACTTTCACTCACACCATATTTGTAACGCTCAATCACTAATGTCATTAGACCACTCCAGAATGAGTGATGCTTTAGTTGTCTTTAAGGTTATCCGTAATGGTTTATTGGTTTCACATATTTTTATCGTCAGGTCAAATAGTAATTGTCACATCACTACTACGTTAATATGATCTCTCACTCAATTTTTTCACTTTTGTATATAATAGCTTTAAAAGTTTTCACTATCCACCAACTATTAGACTAACGTATTAATTTAAATAGATTAAAGAAAATTTGATAAAAGGAAAAGAACGTAAGTAGTTGAAGCAAGGCCCCACACACATCTCCCCTCTTCATGTGTGAGGTAGACAACGCACCTACCTTTCACCGGCTTTAACTCTCTAAAGGGCGGCGTATGGTAACGCCGTCAAAGCGCCATCTCACTAGAAAGGTGAGACAGTAACAAACAGCGGAACGGTTTGTTTGAAGCATCATCTCCTTTTAGATAAAAGTGACACCTAATTTCTAAAATGTATTTATGTTTGTTCATGTATTTTTTTTGGTGATTATGACTGTAACTCTTAAAAAGTTTTTAAAAATAAAAAGTTTTTTAACATAAAAACGGTATTAATCATGTGTTTGACGTAATACCGAAAATACCCCTACTCGAGACCCCATCATTCACATGACGCAATGAAAACCAAAAATCTGATAATCATCATGAGCAAAGAAGAAGAAGAAGAAGCAGCACATTTAATCCATTCCCATTCCTACATGCCGCCTTCTTTCCTTCCTCTCCATCCTTTCAAATCTCTCTCCGTTATCATTATCATTACTTTACTTTAACCCCCCCCCCCCCCCCCATATATACACATCACTAGTCTTTTGCCCGTCATATTCTCACCCTACTTCTGTTGTTTAAAATTCATAAAAACAGAGCTCTTTGTTCGTTGTTTTTACCACAGGTGATCTTACTTGAAAAGATACACACACACACAAATTTCTGGGTGTATTTTTTAGTCTAAAATTTGTTAATCGGGTTTGATTCCTGCCCTCTTTGTGTTTTCTGCGGCACCTGGTGATGATGAGAGACTAGGCGAATAGGTGGAGATCGCTAGTTCGATCCTTGTACTTACCTCACCGCACTGTCGTGCCTTCGGGCGAGTGTTTATGGGCTTTGACCCTAGGTGAGGTTTTCTCTGGTTCAGATGCAAGTGTATCCCGACGTGATGAATTTCAACAGTAGCACATTTGAAGGATTTTGCGTTCCAAAAACTTTTTTAGTCTAAAATTTGTATAACTAATCATTTTTACAACATTTTTTGTGAGATTGGTTTATTAGTCACCGATATATCTCTCTTCTTTCCTTGTTTTTCTTCTCATAATCGAAAATTTCTCATTTACTCTATATGCTCTGTTTTTCTTAATTTCTTGAAGCTGAGATTTTTACGTCTAAAATTTGTTGCAAATCTATCTTTTCTCCAACAGTTCTTATGGGTTTCGTTTATTAATCATCGTTATATGTTAAATTTTTTTCATTTTTCTACACAAGATCTAATATTACTCATTTCCTGTATATGCTCTGTTTTTCTAAATTTCTTAAAGTTGAGATTTTCACGTCTAAAATCTGTGTAAATCGATGATTCCTACAAACAATTTTTGTGGTTTTGTTTATTAATTATCTTTGTATCTTTAATATTTTCAGTTTTCTTCACAAAATCTAATATTCCTCATTCCTGTATGTGCTCTGTTTTTATAAATTCTTAAAGATGAGATTTTTACGTCCTAAATCTGTGTAAATCGGTGATTCCTACCAACAATATTTGTGGGTTTTGTTTATTAATCACTATCTTTATCATTCTTTGTTGGTTTTCTTAACAAAATCAAGCATTCATCTTTTCTTGTATGTGCTCTGTTTTTCTTTATATCTAAAATCTATGTAAAATGATGATTCTTTACTTATCAAATCCATTGATTAATTTAGTTTTATTTGTGTAGTTTCTGAGAAAGAAGAGATAAGAAGATGGAAAGGTTGAACTCAAAGCTGTACATGGAGAACTGTCTGATAATGCAAGAGAATGAGAAGTTGAGGAAGAAAGCACAGATTCTGAATCAAGAGAATCAAGCATTGCTTTCACAGCTGAAACAGAGGATAACAATGGGTGCTCAAAATGTGTCTCAAACCACCAATGGAACTCATGGTTCTTCTGGTTCTAGGAACCCTTGAAGACTAATGGAATCACCAAATGTGACATGTGTTATCTCTTTTAGTTTTAAATTAGCCCCCCCCCCCCCCCCCCCCCCCCCTCATTTTGTTTTAGTGCCGTCTTGTATTTCTAAGTAGATATAGGGATGGATACAAGGGATGGGGGTAGAATTGGTACTTTGGTATTTCTCTATGGTGTAGTATGTTATATATCAGTTCTAGTGACAAATTTCTGTTTTAAAATTATCTTTTTGTTTAATTTAATTTTATTATATCTCTGAATCGAGCTTAGCTTAGCTTAAACGAGTTTGATATACTAAACCTCACTATTATTATTATTATTATTCATTTATCTTTTTATATATATAAAAATTAAATATTTATTAATTTATAAACAAGCCGTGAGTGGGTTTGAAAGTTAGAAAAATAACTTACAAGCACTATTCGAGTTTGAAAACCCATTATTAACAACTTAAGGAACTTGATTATAACTATAGATAGAGATGGGCATAATAACCGGTTCCAAACCCGACCCGGTGGAACCTACCTGGGACCGATTCCGGTTCCTATCCGACATATAGTAGAACCGGTTCCGGGTTCAAAATACCCGACGGTTCCTACCCGGTTCCACATTTTTGGAAAAAAATAAGTTCCGGAACCGGTTCCAACCTGTGCCCGGGTTGTACCCGTAACCGGTTCTTATCATCCCGGTTCCTACGGTAACCTTCCAGACCCGGCGTCAATATATTTTTAATGTGAGTTTTTTTTATAAGTCTTTGCTAAAAACAAGTACCCGGTTACACAAACAACCTAAACAAGAAACGTTAAACAAAACATATAAAACACTAAACATACTAATCATAAAACACAAATGGGTTTACAATACATAAAACAAACTAAACTTTCGATGACCCGGTCCCGGATGCTTCACCCTTTTCATTGTTTTTCGCCTTTGTCACCGGACAATGGCGGTCGGTGTGTTTCTTGAGCGTCGAGTTGGCCGACGCCTTCATGAACTTCCCGCACCCCTTGCATCTAGCCATTTCATGGCTATCCGACATCAAGCACAAGTCAAAGTGCTTCCAAATAGCGGGGTTTCTTTTGGTTTCCAAAACAACCACGACCTCATCGTTGCAAGCCATCGTTATCTCTTTGATAGTATTAGATTTGAAGTGTAAAGTGTTAAGTTTAGAAATGGTAAGCAGGAAGGGGTTTATACAGAAAAACCGATTCTTTAATCAGGAACCGGTTCCAACGGTAACATTTATCAGGAACCGGTTCCAACGGTAACATTTTATCAGGAACCGGTTCTGAACAGTAAATGGCAGGTTTGACTGTCAGGAACCGGTTCCCAATAGTAAAATGGCAGGTTTGACTGAACAGGTTTGACTGCAAGGAACCGGTTCTGAACACTAAATGGCAGGTTTGACTGCCAGGAACCGGTTCCCACACTATCAGGAACCGGTTCCGCACCATACCTGGTTCCACACCATACCCGGTTCCATAATACCCGTACCCGGTTCTACACGGTTCCATATTCTTGGGTGTGAACCCGGGTAGGAACTGGACCCGGTTCCACACCATACCCGGTTCCAATGACATCAAAGCAGAACCGGGTCCGGTAATAATAAAACCCGATTATGCCCATCTCTAACTATAGCCCGTATAAATTAAAGGAGTTTATGTAATTGATATAGTTTAGACTTGGAGTTGGGCTCAAGTATAAGCTAGACTCGGCTTGATTTTGTAACGAATTAACTTTCTATTACCAAAATAAGTGGCATGGTGTCAAAAAGTGTTGAGTGGGTGGGGGCGTGAAAACATGGTGTGACATGTGTCACACACCTTTTTGTATTTATTTTATAAAACAAATCTATTAAATAAAAAAACAAATATCTAACCACACCTGATTATCATCACTAGGGTAGATCCAACCCACATTTGAGAGTTTCTAGGAACCCAATATGTTCGGAAAAATAGAAAAAATTAGTGATAAACCTTATAGAATTCAGAAAAAATTAGTGAGAATTAAAAAGAATTCATCAAAAGGAACCCATTGGAATAAAATCTTGGATCCGCCACTGACCATCATCATCAAGAACACTAACGCCTGTGGAATTTCTCCCCCATGCCAGCCACAACGCCGCCTCCGGGGATGGTGTTTCGACGTGGTTGTGGCTTTCACGCCACTTCCACTCCGTATGATCTTACATAAGGAATTGAGTGGCTTAGTTCTTAGTTGGGGTCAATGTGGTTTTGATAAATGACCAACACGTTAATTAGAGTTAAGGTGTGTTGCTCCTTTTGAAATCATTGAGTCGAGTCCTGCCTAAATTTTTTTTCTGTGTAATTTAAGTTGTCTAAAATAAATAAATAACACACTAATTATATAAATATATATGATTAGTATAAAACAAAATATAGAAATACCTAACTTTTGGGTTTCCATATTAATTAAGTGTAAAGATTAACACAAATGAAATATATAGTTTAAAATAGTTCTAACCTAAAACCGGTTGGGCTTTTGTTTTTGTTTTCTCTTTCCAAACCGACTTGTAATAGACTAGACGGTTTGCTCAAACTGGAATGAGCCGAAAATTGGTTAGATCTTCTACCGAGACTAGATTCAAGGAGGGAGCATGCGTTTTTGATTCATGAAGAATGTTGCATCCGATGTGGGATCATCTCATAGTAAAAGAAAATTTAGAACCTATTTTGTTGAGTATGTTTAGCTCTAAAACCTAATAAGATATCTTGTTGCAGGTAAAACTTTTGGTCAAAACTTTTTTTTTTTTACAAAATTTTTAAATTATGAATTATCCGTTAACTTGAACAACATATAAAAACTCAACCACAACTCGGATTTAGGTATATTTTTCATAGAAAGTTATGAATGTCTACTTCATTCTATTTTCATACTTGAAAGATTGTTTCGACCCATAAAATGGTCAACACAGATGCCACATGTTGAAAAAGACCAAACCACATATCTCACCACTACACATGTTCTGAGTAAGTGAATATTTTACTAATGTGACGTCTACGTGACAATGCTTCTCCACTCACTACTCATTAGAAGTAGGAGAAAGTCTTACTCTATTTTATATCATACACTAAATTTTACTTGGGTCATTGCTGAATGACAAGAATTTAAGCAATATTTATAAATATGCATAAAATTGCATGTAGCTTTGTTTGGGATATCCCAATTGGATAGACATAATTGGAGTCTGGAGATCTTATAAACATGTAATATAAAATGTTATAAGCGGATTAGTGTATGAGACCCTCAAGTTCGGATAAAGAATGCTTAGAATATGCACTCCACCGGTTAAGTGTATTGGAAATGCAATGAGCATAACATTTCCAAATAAAAAGGCATCGATTTGAGTTTTTCTTCTGTTTGTTTTATTCTAACTAATAAAAATTTGACAAATGAACTTATGATCATACATATATCGATTTACTTTTGAATAAAAAGTTAGTAAGTAAAACTTCAAATTTGAAATACTCAACTACAGTTGCCGTAGCCATGATTTAGATAAAAATCCTAAATAATTGTGGATTTGGTCGGGATTGCCACCTAAGATGATGGTTTGGTCACTACATCGCCCCCTTGCCTCAACCACTGTGGTTCGCGTGGTTTAAACCACGACAACCACATTCCTCCTTTTCCATTTTCTTAGATTTTTACATTTTGAAAAATATATTAAAAAAATGTAGTGGTTTAGTGAATGAGAGTAGGCATGGGCGGAGGATAATGAAGGCTCGGGGGTGCCTTGGCCCCCGCCGATTATTCGCGCTTAGCGTTATTTTACTGAAAATTTTTAAAAATTTGAACTTTCTAGTGTAAAATATTGGATTTTTAAAAGTCTGGCCCCCACCAATTTGGATTTTTAAAGTCCGGCCTCCACCGAATTTCAGTTCAAACACCGCCACTGAGAGTAGAGTGACATGACGCAGACGTAGAGGGTCATGTTAGTGATGAGAGTAATCACCACACCCTATAGCCTTATGATATCGTCATATCTGTTGTGTCGGCAATTTGAGTAAATTTTAGGATGCTGTCAAAAAGTTAATCTTATAACTGAATATTTAACTCATTTGTCTCGTTAAATGTATTTTTCTGTAAATAACGTGCAGTAAATAAATAAATTAAATGAAGTTGTTATAAGTCAAATCTTTAAAAATGGAAAGGATATGGTATACGTAAAAAATGATGGTTTATAGGACCGGGGATGGAGGACTACTTAAATGTTGTCTGCAAATGAATGATTAAACTGCAGAACCAAGTAACGCAACTGACAATTAAATCATATATCTTCCTAGCCATATATATATTCTTTTTTCTGTTGTACTTCTTTATTCTAGAAATCAAAATTGTATCTTTTTCGAATTGTTATAACTAATATAATAATAATAATTATTATTTTGACTAATAGCTAGTTGAGTAGTTAGGCCCATTTTTATTTGGGTTTAAAATCTAACTGGGCTTCATTGTTTAAACTAGTTGGCCCTATTATTTGGGTTTGATTGTAGTAAATGGGGGAGATCGACACTGGTTTGTCGACCACCCCGCCCTCTTCAGGGCCAGCCCTGATAACGTTAGAACTTTGGCTCTAGAATGACTCGATGCCGGCCAGGTGAGCATTTATCCATACTGAAAACATGATCATATTCCCAAAGTCCCCCTTTCTAGAACCAAGTTAGCTCGAATCTTTTGACTGGCCGAAAAAAAAATGTGGAGCGCTTTTAGTATGTACATTGGCTACCTCCATACTCCTGGATGACACTTTAATGTTCAAGTATAACGTGGCTCGTAACTTGTTTGAAAATAGCTTAAAAAAAGGTGTTTGGAATAAGTTGTATAGAATAATTAAAATACTGTGAGGTTTGTGTATTATTAATCAACCATTTATAAATATACGATGAGGGCCATTAGAAGGAATCCTAATGAAATCAAATTTTTAACTAGGGTAATAATAAAAGAAAACTAGTTAAAACAAGATTCGAACCTATGACCTTTGTGAGAGGGAAATCCTACGTTTACCACCGCATTCACCAATAATTAGTAACTTAATCATTCTCAAACACAACCACATAGCAACACAAACAAGGTGCACACTACTTACATTCTTTACTTAACTAATCATGCATATCCAGGTTCCCAAAACAGTATAAAACGTTAACTCGTGGCGAACTTTATAAACTTCGAGTGTTAATATACTAAACGATATTACACTCACTCAGATTTCCATCACTTTCATCCTCTTCATCCCTTGCAGCATCATCTCTATCATGTCTCCTTTCAACATAAGCCCTTCCTTGCCTTCGTTGAAGCCTCAAAACATGCGTTACACCATCGCGTGTGTGTGCAACCCCTGAATGATTCTCTCTGGCTCGCCTGTTTGACTCCATAATCTGTTATCTTCAAATATTTAGATTATGATAATAATATAGTTTTTGTAGTCATAACCAACACGTTTAGTTACCTTATGTAAATCACGCGGCAGGGGATGAATGTTATCAGAAACAGGAGCCCAAAGTTTTATATTTTTCTCTAATCCAGAAGAAGCAAGAACAGGAATATTTGGATGGGGTTCAACTTGATTCACTATACGCTTATCGCCTTCCATAACGCAAACAACTCTACCATCTTTTTTCTTCCATATGAAAATACGCCCACAATCTGATCCGCACATAACATACTCACAACCAGGCCCGAAAAAACTAACCCCTTTAACCGTTAACGAATTCCTATGCCCAGAATACATCTGTGGTTCATCCAAACTATGCACATGTTCTAGCGAAGCTGCAACGGGGTACGGGCCCAAACCCATATTCTTTTGAAATAGATAAATGTGTTCATTGTTATAAGAAACAAGAAGCTCACTTATGTTGGAATATGACATTCCAGTGATGTGGATATCGCGAGTTTTGATCAGGTGTCTTGGGCAGAAGGTCTCGACGGGTGCACCCAGATGGAGTTTTCTAATATCGTATACGCGCGCGTATTCATCCGAACCTCCTAGTGAAAAATAGTTAGGGTCTCGTGGGTCGATTGTAATGGAGCTTAGTCTGTTTGGAGAAGAATGATGGTGGATGTTTCCGGCGAATGTGGAACAACAGAAAAGCTTTGTGGATGAATCACTTCGCAAATCGAACTGCAAAAACAATAAGTTGTATAAGAGTTACTTCCCACGTTGACTTTATAATGGTCAAACTAGTTATATTTTGGATATCGTTTTAACTTACTTGTTGAACGAGTCCATCCTCGCCGCAGCTGTACAATATGTAGGGACTTCCGGGCTCAACAGCAAGCTTGTGAACACGACCGTTGTGTTTCCCTAATCGTTTTGTTTGTACCTTACCGTTGTCTGCTACCTGACCAAGTCTTACCTGTAAAATTAGATTGTCACACATTCTTTTTGACTATTTTCCATTTTTAAATGCGCATCAGATTGCTTCGCTTAATGGTCCATAATATGTGTGCTCTAGATCCAAACCGAAATGCTTATAAGTAATGATAAAACTTACTTGATATGTTTGTGCATTATCGTAACATATTTTTAACATTTTTTACCTTTTAATCCTATAAATAACCAGAAACACACATAGACATACATTTAATTATAGATCTTTATATACATACACTATATCTGATTATGAGTATCTGGTATCACACAAGCAGTTTTAAATCACACATCCAAACACCCCCTAAATGTACATAACAACTCTTAACCTTCATTAACCCGATAGTCCGATACAATAACCACTACCGATGTTCATGTATGTACTAGACTAAGGGGCTGTTTGTTTAGCTCTTAATGGTTCAGACCTCTTACTGATTCAGCACTTAATGGTTCAGAGTGTTTTTTCACGAGCAGATATCTGAATGGTTCATACATTTGCCTCTGAATGGTTAGGCATTATAGTGAGTCTGAATGGTTAAGACCTCTAATTTGAATTGGTCAAACATTTGCCTCTGAATGGTTAAGCGTTATACTGGCTCTTAATGGCTCAGACCTCTTGCTGGTTCAGCACTTAATGGTTCAGACATCATACTGGTTCAACACTTAACCATTCAGAAGTTGCCAAACAGCCCCTAAGCTTTAACAGGGGACACCTGGCACATTAATACAACTAAGTTGATCGATGATAAGCTTAATGTGCCAAATGTTCGGGGATAGGGTCTACACGATACGAAACCAGTGAACCCCAATCATATGCAGAGCAAAATGACTAAAATAATGTCAATACAGAGTTACTCACCTGACCATCAGCAGCAGAAGTCACTATACTCCTCTCATCACTAAACGGCATAACCCGAGCCTGCATTACATTATCAGCATGACCCGAATCATAGGAAAGCACCAAACATCTACTTGCCACATTCCACAACACAACTCGCCGGTCATCAGAACCCGACACCAGCCGATCACCACTTCGGTTAAACTCAACCGTGTTCACACACCCTTCATGCCCAATCAGCTTACCAGCAAGACCAATTCTGCTCACAACACCCTACAACAACAATCACACAAATCATAACCCAATATTTCCCCATCATCCATCAATTAAATCCATTACAACAGTTTCTTAATAAACAAACAACTTAGAATCTTTAACCACATCAATACAAAACCCAGCTAGCTAACAACCTTAACACACCTAAAACTTAAAAAAAAAAAAACAAAATTTCAAAATAGTGAGACTGATGATAACATTGTTACCTCGGAAGCAGAGAACCGGTGATGGAATTTTCTGGGGGATTGAAACCTAATTCTCTGTTAAAAACATCCAAAATCTGATGTTGTAAACAACTTTTGTTATTGTTGTTGTTATGTAAACTTGAGGTCTTCATTTTTGAGTCAGTTGATGAACATTGGTGGGGTTGAAATTTTGAAAATTATGGGAGAATTAAAGTGAGAAATGTAGGAAATATGATGGGGTTGATGATGATGATGATGATGATGATGATGATAGTAACTCATACATGCTCATATTTTTTTTGTTTCTTCATTTGGCTAGTGTACAATTCTAGTCATCAACCCTTGCACCAAAAGTTTTATTATGAATAGGCAATAGGAGGACATCACCACACACCACTAACTATGTCGTCCTGTCTTTTCTTATTCGTTTTAATTTTTTTTAATTTTATATATAGTAAATTGGATTTAAATTTTTTGTATTTTATATATAGTAAATTGGATTTAAATAATTGGAACCGGCTCTTTTTGGCTGATAATAATTGCAACTTGGTTATTTATCCACAGTGGTCCGGACTTTTTCCTTTTGTTTGTAAAATAGCATGCCGTTAAAAAAATAACGGAGTTAAGTTTTTTTTTCAAATTACAAACCGATGTTTTCGGGCTTTGGATCAGACCGAGAATACTGGTCTATTGATGTAAAGTTTACCTCGAAACAGCGCCCTAAACGATGAAAACGGTGCTTTAATTCGGGTGTTTGAACTTCTAATTAACAAAAATCAAGTCGTTTAGAGTACTGTTTCGAGGTAACTTTTACATCAATCGACTCGTATCCTCGTTCTGACCAAAAGCCCGAAAACATCGGTTTGTTATTTGGAAAAAAAAACTTAACTCTGTTATGTTTTTTTAACGGCGTACTATTTTACAAACAGAATGGAAAAGTTCGAACCACTGTCGGTAGATAACTGAGTTAGAGTTATTATCGGCTAAAAAGAGCCGGTTCGGATTATTTCAACCCAATTTGCCTTTATACATTTGTTTTCTCTTTTCTTATATATATTTTATATGGTACTACGGACATACATCACTTCACACATGTCTTTTCTTTCTATTTTGTTTCTTTAACTTTTTTTATATATTTCTTTTTTTATGCCACCATTGCAATGTACTTATTTGTAACACTCTGAATCTTTTTTTAAATAATATTACTAATAATTATTAGGTTTGATTAAAAATAAATAAGAAGTCAGTTAATATTAAGTCTTGAATAGTCTCTTTTAATATTAAAGTAACTATTAGGAGTATGGCTTTCTTTTGAACTTCTACATGAATAGAAATAACCCGTTCATTTAGTTAGTGTAACCGTAAAGTTAGCTTTGATAACCGGCAACCCATTAACATAGTATTTCAATGTCACCATCATTTTTATTTACTGATATTAATAACTCAAAAAAGCATAAACCAACCATCAAATTTCAACAAAATGGATTGATCTCTATGCTCATTCCACTGTCCTTCAATTTGGTTTTTTTGAAAACATTATGAAAGTAATAATCACTTTTCCTTCATATTGTGAGGGCTTGAGAATGAAAGTAAGAAAATAATAAGAAACTATTATTTTTAATTGTATAGAAACATATATGAGAGATAGAAATAGATTTAGAAGGTTTTAAGAAGTTTCAAAACTTGAGATAAATGTGGTTTTTATTTAAAATTGGGGCATGAAAAACATAAACTTTGTAAGGGGAATTTGATTGTAATAAATTTTAAAGAAAGTATGAATCTCATATGAGAACCAAATCCTAACTATGTATCATAGATTAAGATTAGATATGACCCTTACACCAAAAAAGATTATATCAAACCTTACAATTAATACTTGAAATTATCATTGGCATGCCCATGTCTTTTGAGGTTACCATTTCAGATCTACCGCACGTGGCGTCATCGTCTATCGCCCTTGTCTTTTACGATCTCACCTTCCTCTTTGATTTCGAATTGGCTTGTTTAGCCACTGGTAAATTTGAGTTGTAAACATGCCTAGTTTGAGCTCAACTTTTCAGCTCGAAAAGGATTTCGAGCAGAGTCAATTAGCTTATATATTTTTGAGTTCGAGCCCACCTTTGTTCCTTCAATAAAGATTTGTTTTAGAGAATTTCTTTTTTAACATTTCCTCCAATAGTGGAGCAAACCTTATTTCCTCTTCGAATATGAACAATATTCATTCTTTAAAAAGAAATGACCTATCTTTTAAATCGTCTTTTTATTATTTTAATCTATTGATTGAAGATGGAAAAAAAATAGTAGAAGATCATCTTAATATATGCCTGTTTTTTATATACAAGAAGTGGAAGATTGCCGTAGAAAGCCTAAGGGTTACATGAAAATTTTTAAATATACTTGTTTTCTAGGGTAACCATGAGAATCTGTTACCAAAAAATTCACACAACAATGCCAATACCCTAATAGCAGGATCACGTAGATCACGCATGTGTTGGGATTATGGCCTTCAAGAGGTTATAGCAGGAAACTAGATAATCATCCGCTTACTAGTGCACCACCCTTTGATTGTATTTATATTATAGAGTTAAATGCCAAAATGGTCCCTGAGGTTTGCTCACTTTTGCCACTTTAGTCCAAAATCCAAAATTTTTAAATCTGGCTCCCTGTGGTTTGCATTTTGTTGCCATTTTGGTCCAAAAATGAAATCAGATCAGATTTCCCAAAAAAAAATCTTGGCTTTTTGTCTTTTTCTACAGGGGCAAAATGATCATTTTCATAAAAAACCTTGTCTCTCTCTTCTCTCTATATATGTAGATCATCATCAACACACACACATCCTCTCTCTCTTCACTCTCTCACACACACAAACACTCACTGCTCTCCCTCCCTCTCGCATCTCCAGTCACCGGAGACGAAGTCTGGCCGAGCTCCGGCACCCCTCTTCTTCTCCGACGCGACACCGCCCACGCCTCCTCGATCTACATCGCCCCTTCTCTCTTTGAGGATTACTGATTCAGAGGATTACTGATTCAATCAATGGAATGATGGATCTTTATTCAGGCATTTGGAGAGAGGGAAATGGTCGGTATTTGGCAACAAGAGAGAGAGATGGTGGTGGCTGTTGTTGCGACACCACCTGCCACCGGCGATGAGGATGAATAGCGGTTGTCAGGGGTTTTGATCAGTGGTCTCGCTTATGACCACAGAGGCCTCCGACAAGCGTTAGATAGTCGATTGGCTCTCGCAGATGTGTAATCCAAGTAGATTGGTGGCGATAGAAATGAGATACCAGCAGACAATGATGATTAAGGTAAGTATATCCACCCCAGTAGATAGCCTCCAGATTACCCGCTTGATACAGGTATGTCGATTTCTTCGCTCGAAGGTGTGTTTTTTGTACAGTTATCTTGCTTCGTTTTAACTTTCTTACATCGATTTGATGTTAAATATACATTTGTTATTTTTGTTAGTGTTTTAATAATCCTCCAATCAATTTGGCTCAAAGTAATTTGTGTAGTGTTTTTATGTTAGCTTCTTTGGAGCAGGCCTTATTATGACGAACATGATGTAAATCTAAATAGCATCAGGAAGAACAAGGGTTCTTATTCTCCTCATCAAGGTGTTGATTAAATCGAGGAGGTGTGGGCGGTGTCGCGTCGGAGAAGAAGAGGGGTGCCGGAGCTCGGCCAGACTTCGTCTCCGGTGACTGGAGATGCGAGAGGGAGGGAGAGCAGTGAGTGTTTGTGTGTGTGAGAGAGTGAAGAGAGAGAGGATTTGTGTGTGTTGATGATGATCTACATATATAGAGAGAAGAGAGAGACAAGGTTTTTTATGAAGATGACCATTTTGCCCCTGTAGAAAAAGACAAAAAGCCAAGATTTTTTTGAGAAATCTGATCCGATTTCATTCTTGGACCAAAATGACAACAAAATGCAAACCACAGGGAGACAGATTTAAAAATTTTAGATTTTGGACTAAAGTGGCAAAAGTGAGCAAACCTCAGGGACCATTTTGGCATTTAACTCTATAATATAATATATACAATTAAATAATTTGCCCATTAGCAACATAACCCTTCTCAAATCTCAAACAAAATCCGATAGCAACATTAACAAGGTGAAACCTACTTGCATTCTTTAATTAACTAATAATGTATATCCAGGTTCCTAAAGCAGCATAATATGTTAAACCCGTCGAGAACTTTACAAACGACAAGCGTTAAAACGATTTCCATCACCTTCATCTTCTTCCCTTTCAGCATCATGTCTTCTTTCAACATAAGCCATTCATTGCCTTCTGTTACGCCTAAAAACATGCATTAAAACTTCGGGTCTGAGACTAAGCCGCGAAAAACCATCTCTATAGCTGTTTGACTCCATAAGCTGTATAGTACAGATTTAATATTATGGCTATAATAAAACTAACTTTTGAAATCATAATTAACACGTTTAGTTACCGTGTTCGTAAATCATGAACCAGGGCAGGAATGTTATCAGATACAGGAGCCCAAAGTGTTGCATCTTTTTCTAATCCAGAAGACGCAAACGCATGTATATTAGGATGTGGTTCAACTTGATTCACATACACCTATTGCCTTCCATAATGCGAATAACTCTACCGTCTTTTTTCTTCCATACGAAAATATGACCACAAACTGATCCACTCATAACATACTCACTATCAGGCCCGTAAAAACTAACCCCTTTAACCGTAAAATTGTTCCTATGCCCAGAATACATCTGTGGTTCACCCAAACTATCCACATGTTGTGGCGACACTGCAACGGGGTACGGGCCTAAGCCCATATTCTTTTGAAACAAGTAAATGAGTTCACCGTTATAAGAAACAAGAAGCTCACTTGTGTTGGAATACGACATTCCAGTGATGTGCATTTCACGAGCCTTGATTATATGTTTTGGGCAGAATGTCTCAACAGGTGCATCCTTGTTGCTTGGAAGTTTTCTAATATTGTATACGCGCGCGAATCCGTCACAACCTCCTAGAGAAAAATAATTAGGGTCTCGTGGGTCGATTACAATGGAGTTCAGGCTTAATATGTTTGAAGAGTACAGGTTGTCAGTTCCTGTGAATGTGGAGCAACAGAAAAGCTTTGTGGAAGAATTACTTCTCAAATCGAACTGCAACAGAAAAGCTTTGTGTAAGAATTACTTCCTACTTTTGTGATACAATCCGGTATTGATACACTAGCAACACCCGATAAAACAACCCAAAGAGAAAATCCAGATTATTTCTCAAATATATATCATAGATGAAAAGTTCTAAACGACTCCACCAATGATATAAACATTTCAAAATTGAAGCAAAGAATAAAATTTAACGCAACCGCGTATTTAGTCTTTAGAAAAAGCAAATGAATGAAAGTTATAAGAAAACAACAAAACTATAAGGTTAAAAACGTGTACTATTTACAGTATAAGGCGTGTAATAGAAACTTATAAAGAAAGTCAAAGTTATCGCTCACGCAAGTTGGTAAGTGCTATAAACTATTCGTTAAAAACGGATATTGTTTATCGTATAAGGTATGTAGTGAAATATAATAAAAAGAAAAGAAAAGGTCAAAGTCACTATTCACAAAAGTTGATAAGTGTTATATATATAATTTCAGTGTCTTGAATTTTTGGTTCTTATCACTTTGACTATACAATGGTCAAACTAATTATGTTTTAAATAGAAATTTAACTTACATGTTGAACAAATCCATCCTCGCCACAGCTGTAAAATATGTGGGGACTTCCAGGCCCAACAGCAAGCTTGTGAACGCGCCCATTGTGCTTCCATAACTCTATTGTTTGAACGTTACTGTTATCTGCTACTTGACCAAGTCTCACCTGAAAAATAACAAGTCAAAACAAAGTGTTTCTGATTTCAATATGTTCATTATCTACGGTTTTATCTATCATACGTATATGTACAGTTTGACACGCGTTTTTATATAGAGTTAATCACCTGACCATCACCACCAGAAGTTACGATAGTCCTGTCGTCAGTAAACGGCATAATTTGAGCCTGCAATATATTTTTAGCATGACCCGAATCATACGAAAGGACCAAAGCTTTACTTGCCACATTCCACAACATAACTCGCCGGTCATCAGAACCCGACACCAGGCGATCACCACTGCGGTTGAACTCAATTGTGTTTACCCAATCTTCATGCCCAATCAGTTTACCAGAAAGACCAATCCTTTTTACAAGACCCTAAAACAACAATCATACAAATCATAAACTAATACCCATTTAGTAACACACATTTCCCCATCATCCATAAATTAAATCCATTAAAACAATAACTTAATAAACAAACAAAGTAACAAACATCATGAAGTTAAAATCTAGAACCACAACTATACAAAACCCAGGTAGCTGACAACACTAAATCATTTCACAAAAAAATAAGGGATTTGGCCTGTAATAATCCCAACTAGACGTCATTAGCCATTGCCAGTCTCACCTTTCACCTATTTTTCCTCCACCAGTCCTCTGTTAAAAAAAGTTAACGGAGTTAAGTTTTTCTTCCAAATTACAAACTGACGTATTAGGGCTTTTGATCAGAACGAGGATACGAGTCTATTGATGTAAAACTTACCTCGAAACGGTGCTCCAAACGACTTGATTTTTGTTAAATGGAAGTTTAAACACCCGAATTGAAGCACCGTTTTCTTCGTTTGGAGCACAATTTCAATGTAAGTTTTACATTATTCGACTCATATTATCGTTCTGATCAAAAGCCCTAAAACGTCAGCTTGTAATTAATTAAGTTTTTTTAACTGAGGATCAATGGAGGAAAAATAGGTGAAAGGTGGGCTGACATGGAGAATATTCAAAGGTGGAACTGGCAATAGACAATGACGTATAGTTAGGATTATTACAGGCTAATTCTCAAAAAACAAAAACAAAACAAAAAAAGTAAATAAATAAATGAAAAAATCAATAAAGTAACAGTGATTATAACAATACAAAACCCAGCTAGCTAACAACAATAAACACCTAAATCATTTCACAACAACAACAACGAAAAAAAATCAATAAAGTGACACTGATTATAACAACACAAAACCCAACTATCATTTCACAACATATAAAAAAAAGTGACACTGGTTATAACAATACAAAACCCAGCTGGATAACAACATCAGACACCTAAATATTTCATAACCCAAAAAAAAAACAATGAAGTGACAGTGATTACAACACTGTTTGAAAGTTAGAAAAAGAACCTGAGAAGCAGAGAATCGGTGGTGGAAAATTTTGGGGGGATTGAGACCAAATTCTCAGCTAAAAACCTGCAGAATCTGATGTTGTGAAGAGCTATTGTTATGTAAAGATGAGGTCTTCATTTTTTTACTTAGTTGCTTGCTATATCGCACATATATTTTTTAGGTTTCTTCATTTGGCTACTGTCCAATTCTAGTTACCACACTTGCACCAAAATATATTTTTATGAAAATATTTATTATGACTACGACATCTGTAGACACCCGTCACGAAGAGCATTTGCTACCGGATATCAGTATCAGATCAGTACTGACTTTTTCGTATCGAATGATTTTTGATACGAATTGTTACTCATTTTTTGATGTTTTCAATACCGGAATCAATACCAAGCTCATCTCTAACAAACACCACTAGGTACAAGGAATCAGTACCGGTCGATAAATACTTGTATGAAATTGTACCGTACCGATAGAACTCCACTATCAATTTGTTAACTGTTTTGATGTTTTTTGGAACTAGTATTTTTGGGTTCGGTACGGTACAATATTTTACCTATTTTTTATCTTCGAATACCATATGGTATTGAGCATTTTCACCTTTCGGTATTGATACTGATGTCCAATTTTAACAATGTTTAACAATTTTCAGTACAATACCAAGCTCATCTCTACACCACCACTAACTATGTTGTCATGTTTTTCTATTCCTTAAACGACGCCCCCAACCCCACCCCCACCCCCCCTCTTCTCTCTCTCTATATATATAACGTCCTTTTCTTTTCTTTTTTATGTTTACGTTATACCACTATTGTAATGTGTTTATTTGTATTTAAACTTTGATATAAATAATTATTAGGTTAGGGTTGTTTAAAAGTTTTATGGTTTGGAGCTTGTTTGGATTTAGTTTGGAAAAGGCTCGTTAGATATGGTTCAGTTAGAAAGCAAGCCTAGCACGGCTCAGTTCGTAACGAGCCAAATTGGATCGATTTGGCTTGCTCATTGGTTCAACTTGGTTTAGCTCGGATTATTTTACTTTTACTATACTTCATTTTATATACATAAAATATATTATAGAAAATTTATTTTTGTTTGGAGATATCTATAATATATTTGGGGGTTGATTAGGAAGCTAATGAATTTATATTGTATTTCATCAAGATTTGAAACTTATTTTGTATTTGGTTAAACTTAATTTAGCTTATGATATATCAGGTTGAACTTATTTTGGATACGTCATTTGAATTATTAAATGATATCTTTAACTATTAATTTTGAAAGTTCTATTTGAATTCAAGCTCAATTAAGCCGAGTCATAAGCCAAGTCAAATATGATATCCTTTTACTCTTTTTTCTTCGATACACATTGTTAGCAGGTGCTTTAAGTATAATCTCATTTTTGCTTTATTACCGTCATGTGATACTAACTTTTATCCACGTTTCGGTATGACTTTTGTTCTAAATTGAGTCGCACAATGGGCGAGCATGACCCACTAGGAAAACTTTGAATTTAATATATCTTAACATTTTTTCAAGAGTAAACTTCCGTTTTACTCTTTGTGGTTTGCCCCAATCGTTTAAAAATAGTCATTTTCCTCCAATAGTTTGCTATGTTTTCTCTATTTTGCTCCCCACCTTTAACTCCATCCAAATTGTGTACTAACTGAAAGGGTATTTTAGTAACTTTAAGTACAAAATTAAGGGTATTTTAGTAACACTATAAATAAATATAAATAAAGATTACATTATATAAAATACATAACAAAATCCAATCTGATTATCTCTCTCTCTATCCTTTCTCTGTCTTCTCCGTCACCAACAACCACCTCACCACCACCGTGTGCACCGCCCCCACCTTGAGCCTGCTCCATTGGACCACCACCACCAACCCTAAACTAGAAGATCATTATAATATACATATGAGTTAACTTTCATCAGCAACCAAAATACCACCACCACCCATCAGCAACCATCACTACCAACACCATCATCAGCCATACCACCACCCATGTTCCATCAGTAACCACCACCTTGTACCACAACAGCCACTGTCACCACCTGCTATCTCTTTTCCCCCTCCCCCCCCCCCCTCCCTCTCACACACGCACAAAAAAATAAGAACACAACCATCTCAAACTAGATCTTGTGAGTGCTTAGGGTTCTGTCTCAAACCAAATCTGGCAATATCATCATTCACCACTACTAACCTGCTCCGTCTCGAAATCCGTCTGCCGCCGCCGTTCAGCGTCTTTTAGGGCTTCGATTGAAAGCTCAGACCACCATATTATGCATGTGTAAGGCTCAGATTTAGGGTCACCGCTCTTCCATTACATCTGGGTTTGCGATGATTTGAGATTAGTGCTCAGATTAGATATGGTTAGGGTTTGTGATTGAACTCATGTGTGTGTAGAAATTTGGGGATAAGTATGTTGTTTGGGCTAGGGTTAGGGCTAATCTCAGTTCAATCGTCGTTTGGATCTGAGAAAAACAGGTGGGTGGGGAGGTGTCTGATGGTGGTGAATGTTTGGATCTGATGGCAGATTGGCAGGTGGTGGCGGCTGGACGGTGATGACGGGGGTGGTCGAATGGGGATGGTTCCGGTGGTCATAGAAGATGGTTGTGGTGGTGTTTGTAGAAGGTGGTTGCGGTGGTTGTCCTAGAAGGTGGCTGTGGTGGCAGGGTATTTGAATAGAGATGGAGGTGAGAAAAAAAGAAGAAACATATGAAAGATGTTGGGATGGTGATGATGATGAACTTTAGTTTTTATTTAATTGTTTAGGAATAAAAGAATTAAATATTTATTTATATGTAAATTACCAAAATACCCTTTTAGTTAGTACACAATTTGGATGTAGTTAAAGGCGAGGAGCAAAATGGAGAAAACATAGCAAACTATTGGAGGAAAATGGCTATTTTTAAACGACTGAGGCAAAACCATTAAAGTGACCAAAACACAGGGAGCAAAACGAAAGTTTACTCTTTTTCCAAAAAGTAATATTTAAGGTTTAAACATCATCATTGGAAATGAAAGCAACAAAATAATAATAATAATAATAATATTTTGTTTTTCCATATGGTGAATGCTTGAAAAATGAATGTAAGAAAATAGTAATAAATTTATTATAAAATAATGCAACATAAAGTGTCTTCCTATTTATTTACGAGGCCAGTTAACGTATAATATCTCTTAACGTACGAGCGTACGCTGTGATATTACGCACGTTGTAAAACTCAAAACCCTAATCACGCATGTTGACAGCCATAACATGCTTCATTACACAATTATAACAAGTTTCATTACATAATTATAACATGCTTCATTACATAAAGTAACATGTGAGGAGGTATGGCCGTATAAACATCATGGTCACTCCCGGAGCCCAACTGGAGACTCCCTTTGTACCGATCACATCGGTCTTACTCCCAGGTGAGACCCCGATGTCTTGGCTCATAAAGTCTCAGACGACCCTGAATGCCGTCTATGCGCAGACAAACACCCCTGCTGCCCTAGTGCAGCTCGTTGTTCAGGTGCATGCTTCGCCTGCACCAAGGATATTGAGCTACGACTCACCAGCTGGGGCGAGCTACCGTATAGCCTTCGTCCCCAAGAGACGGAGTACACAAAACCACCGCCTAAGCCAGAGTCTCACTCTCTTAGGCGAGCATCTGTCCACTCACGGTTGGTCCCGCGTCCTCAAGGGGAGCGGTACACCCAGCGTGAGGACGATAAAACCTACGGCGAAAGTGATAGCGCCAACGTCTTTCACCGGCTGCCAAAAAGTCATGCAGCATACCGATCCACTCAACGGGGTGGCTACAACCCGGAAGCGGAGCATGATTACAACTTGGTCTACCGGCAGGCGGACGCGGCCGAACATTCATGTTTATCAAGGAGATAGCGCTCGCACCATTGGAGCGTGCAAACCTTCCCTCCAATGTTGGGAAATACAACGGGTTGACTGGCCCGGATGATCACCTGCGTCTTTTCACCGATGCAAGACTGATTGGAGGATGGACACTACCGATGTGGTGTCACCTTTTTGTTCAAACCCTCACAGGTGTTGCACGCCTGTGGTTTGATAATCTGCCCATGGGCAAACTCGCGTCATAGAACGACTTGAAAGATAAGTTCCTGACATATTTCAGTCAGCAACGGCGTTACGTCAGAGACTCTTCTGACGTAATGAACATATGGCGGTGCGATGATGAAAGCCTTGAAGATTTCATCACCCGCTACAACAAGGAGGTGCTAGAGATAGGGGACGTGCACGAAGATCTGATTCACGCACAGTTCAAGTATGCCGTACGTTGTGACGAGATGATCAAAGTCTTGTCAGGAACTACAGGCCTCCTCAATAGCTGGTAGAAACTCATGGCAGCGGCATAGGTCTACGCGCAGACGAAGCGCAACCTCAATAATAGTAGACCTCCCCTACCTCATCACCGACCCCAAGACTTGAGCAGGAGTTCTGGGAAGAAGAATAAAGGGTGGAGGGACCACAGCCAGAACCCTCCCCACACACACGGTCGACGCTCGCGCGACTATTAATAAGCTCGCCAACCAGCGAGCAATAAAGCAAGATAATCGTGACCGTCAGTGGACCCCACTGACGAAGACACCGGCGGAGGTCCTCAGTACAGAAGGCCATCAGTTTAAACAACCACCGCCGATGCGCAATAAGAAGGGTCAAGACCCCAACCTCTTCGGCGATTATCATAAAGACACGGGGCACACAATCGATAATTGCATCTCCTTGCGCATGGAGATTGAAAAAGCACTTAAGAGTGGGAAGCTCACCCACTTACTGCAAAACGTGCGAAGGAGGTGCGCCAAATCACTCGAGGCGGCGAGGGCCCGAGTAAAAACAATGAAGTATGTTCATATGATTCAGGGTGGTCCTTCGCGCAAGCGTAGCCACCAGAAGAGTTGCACGTCTCACTAGCGTAAACAGCAGGACATTTTCCCCGTTGTCCCTGGGGGTCCACAAGAAGACCGACCGGTAGTGATAACTGGCATCTTTGGTCACTACCGCACCGACTACATGTTCATAGACCCTAGGAGCTCTATGGACATTATCTATGAACAGTGCTTCCAGCAACTCGACCCAGAGGACAAAGCACGCCTAGAGCCGGTGGATTTCCCACTCACTGGTTTCTGTAACGATGTTGTTTTTCCTTTGGGCCAAATTTCTTTTCCCGGTGACTCTTTCCGATGGGCGCCACACTCGCACGGTCCAGGTCAACTTCATGGTCATGCCCGCAACCTCATGCCATGACGTGCTCCTAGGACGACGCGCCCAACGAGATTTCAGCATGATTACTTCCATCCCCCACGCCGCTTGCGGTTTTCCCACGGAAACCGGAGTGGCCATCATGTATGTAAGAAAGGAAGTCATGTCTGTTGACGAGGAACCGTCAATAAAGCAACCAAAGCCATCGTCCAATGGTGAACAAGAAAAGTGGGTACTCAACAACAAGTACCCGGAAACCGTGCTCTTGGGACCCGCCATGACTCCCGCAATCAAGGCGCGGTTGAAACAACCGTTGTTCCGTAATTCTGATATTTTTGCATGGTCACCAGAGGATATGACTGGGTGGTTGCCAAGGGAAATCGCTGAGCATGCTTTGCACGCATTCCCTTCAGTTCAGCCCATAGTTCAGAAGAAGCGCAACTTCGGTCCCGAGAAGACTCGCGCTTTGGACGAGCAAGTCACAGAACTTCTCCAAGCAGGAATCATCCGAGAGGTACGTTATCAGACATGGGTAGCCAACCCAGTCATGGTCCAAAAGTCCAACGGCAGTTGGCGCATGTGCGTCAATTTCAAGGATCTCAACAAGGCATGTCCCAAGGACTGCTACGCCTTACCGGAAATCGACAAAAAGGTGGACTCTCTTGCTTCATTCAGGTGGAAATGCTTCCTTGATTGCTACAAGGGCTACCACCAGATCCAAATGAAGAAAGAAGACAAAGACAAGACCGCCTTCCGAACAGACAAAGGCATTTTCTGTTACACAAAGATGCCCTTTGGATTGCGCAACGCTGGAGCCACCTATCAACGTTTAATGGACCATGTCTTCGGGGATGACATTGGTGAAACCGTGGAAGTATACATTGATGACCTAGTCATCATGAGCTCGGATGAGGAGAAGATGCTAGCAAACATTCAAAAAACGTTTGCCACCTTGCGCAAGGTAAATCTGAAGCTAAATCCCAGCAAGTGCTCTTTTGGAATGGAGGAAGGCAAATTTTTGGGATTCATCGTTGCGCGAGATGGCTTCAAAGTCAATCCCGATAAAGTGGAAGCAATTCAACGTATGTCATCACCCTCAACTACCAAAGTAATGCAACAGTTGGCGGGGCGGCTGGCTACGCTGAACAGGTTCTTGGTTAACCACGCTATGAAATCCTTCCCATTCATTAGCACTCTACGGAATTGTGTGAAAAAGAACAAGTTTCAGTGGACTCTGGATGCAGAGAAAGCCTTCACCCAAATGAAGGAATGCTTAATCCAGCTACCAACGCTCACCGCGTCGCAGAAGAACGAGCCACTGATACTTTACCTTTCCGCATCAGATATCGCTCTGGGAGCAGTCCTGCTAGTAGAGCGCGCAGGAGTCCAGACTCCGATCTACTACGTCAGCAAGATGCTTACTGACCCAGAGACTCAATATCCCATGATGGAAAATCTTGCTCTAGCTTTGGTCCATGCATCCCGGCGGTTGCGCCGATATTTTTCAGGCCACGAAATAACAGTTCTCTCGAACTATCATTTAGGTCAAATTTTGTTGAAACCAGACATATCTGGCCGCCTAGCAAAATGGGCGATTGAGCTTGGTGGACACAATATCATGTATAAACCACGCCCAACAATAAAGGGCTAGATACTAGCTGATTTCATCACGGAAGTCCCACAGAATAAAGCGCAAGAATGTAAAGCTGTACAGAATCCAACGCCGGTTACAGATGACCGTGCATGGATACTTCACACCGATGGCGCGTCCAACGATGATGGTGCAGGGGCAGGTCTTCGTCTAATAAGCCCCGACAGTCAAGAATTCACCTATGCCATCAGATTGGATTTTAAAAGTACGAATAATGAAGCTGAGTATGAAGCATTCCTGGCAGGCCTTTGGTTAGCAATCAAAATGGGTGCGCAAAATTTGGAGGCCCACGTCGACTCACTCTTAGTCGCCGGACAGGTCAACGGCCTGTACAGCGCAAAAGGCGAGGTGATGGCCTTGTATCTAGAATAGGCGCAAGCCTTAATAACCAAGTTTTAACACTTCAATATAACCCATGTCAACCGAAGCGAGAACAAACACGCCGACGCTCTCAGCAAGTTAGCCGCTACAAGCTTCAAGCACCTTGCGCGTGAGGTGCGCCTTGAGGTACTCAAAAACCCTTCCGTTCCTTTACGACAAGTCAACATCATTGAAGTGGGGAAGCCGTCCTGGATGTCCCCCATCATCATGTTCTTGCAACACGGGAGTCTCCCGGAAAACAAAGCGAAAGTAAGGAAGGTCCAGAACAAGGCACTCAACTATGAAATGGCGGACATTATCTTATACCGCAAGTCATACCTTGTCGCTCCTCCGCATGCGTTAATCCGCAAGACGCGCAATACTTGATCCGCAAAATACACGAAGCATTATGCGGAATTCACGTTGGCCCGTGCATGGTCGTGGCAAAGATCATGAACGCTGGATACTATTGGCCTGACATGCACCTTGATTCGGTTGAAACAAATACGTAAGTGCGCATCATGCCAGCGCTATGCCCCGAAGACACTGCGTCCAAAGAATCTTCTGATCCCGGTGACAACAACGTGGCCCTCAGCAATGGGCAATCGATATGGTGGGACCATTCCCAGATGCTCCAGGAGCGGTGAAATTCATAATCGTTGTAGTCGATTATTTCACCAAATGGGTAGAAGCCAAACCCCTTGCATCGACCACAACAATTGTAATGCGAAAGTTCATATGGAACACATTATATGCCGCTTTGGGTTACCCCTACGCATAGTCAGTGATAACGGCCCCAATTTCGCAGCCGATGAGCTACAGCAATGGATGAAAGAAATGCATATCGAACACGTATTCACTTCGGTCGCGCATCCCCAAGGGAACGGCCAAGTGGAAAGAATTAACAAAAGCATAGTTGAAGGGATCAAGACAAGGTTGGGTACAGCACGCAAAGGCTATGTAGATGAGCTACCAAGCATCCTATGGGCTCATCAAACCATGCCTAAAACCAGCACGGGCGAAACTCCTTTTAGCCTTGTGTATGGGACGGAGGCAGTGATTCCTGCAGAGATAGGCCTCCCATCACCATGCATGCTAGCTGCGCAAAGACAAAACAATGAAGACGAGCGCAGACTTGACTTGGACTTACTAGAAGAAAGGTGTGAAAACGCTGCCATCAACGAGGCAAAATACAAGTCCAAGCTTGAAAAGTATTACAACGCGTGAGTCCGCATATGTACCTTTTTACCTAGTGACTTTGTTTTACGCGACAATGAGGCATCTAATGCCGAACGTCCTGAAAAACTGGCACCCAAATGGAAAGGTCCTTATGTTATTCATGAAGTCCTGGGAAAAGGCGCATACACCCTTAAGCGCCTAGACGGAACAAACATCCCTAGGAGATGGAATGCGCAGCAGCTAAGATGTGCTACATTTAACTTGCAAATTTGATATCTGTTGTCTACTCTAAAATACAGCTCTCACGCCCCATTATGTAATAAAGACAAGAGTTACTTGATTTATTTGTATCTTAATGTTTCGTTACAAATGCGCGGAACCACTTTGGGTATACGCAAAAACACCTTGGTTCACAATGACTCGTAAACCCTAAGTTACTACCTATGAAACACGCATAGGAGTTGATGTTCACGCGCGAGTTCATTATCAGTTTCATTCGCTATACCTACACAAAGTTGGTCCATTTCACGCAAATATTGTAACAAAGAAGAAACATTTCATTACAAGATAAAATATTTACAAAACCGTGCAACGCGCGACACAGTCAAAGATCCTACAAGATATTACATTAAGGATCCTACACTAGTCTTCTTCTTCAGCAGCGGCCTCGGCTTCTTCTGGAAGATATCTTTCAAGCGATCGACGAAGTCATCATGGGTGAGCGCCTCGCTTACCAATTCTAACGTCGGGATATCAAGACGGTTATACCCTTGGTGTGCCTTCTCGAAAACAGCTCTGGTATTAACTCCATGAGTGGAAGCATGGCTGGAATCCCATGGAATATCAAAGGCATGAGTAACTTGTTGCGCACACTCAGCATAGCCTTGCGCATGCCCATCATGGCGCGCAGCAACCACTAGCTTGACTACTGCACCATCCAACTCCGCAGAGTTCACAATGGAATTGGCAATCTGCAAATTCAAAGGAAATTTCAGAGCCATCACATAAAAATCAGAAAAACAAGTGAAACACTTACATTGACAATTCCATGCTGCTGAAGCCACAGCAGGTTGTTGGTCAGCGACTCCACCAACGACTCGGAGATGGCGCGGGAGTTTTCGGAATCCTCCAATTTTTTCTCACCCGCCTCCACCTTCGCTTCCGCCAACCGCAGCTTGCGCAGAATCTCAGCCTTCTCCACCAAGGCTGCTTGGAGATCTTTGTTGGCGCTCTCCAGAGCAGCGAAAGCTTCAACCTGTTCGATTCATAACAAGGTTAGCATCATAACTTAGTAAAAATCCAAAAAAGGGAATGAACACAAAGACAAGGGGTACCTCTCTCTGCTCACTATGTGCGCATTGCACACTAGCCTATGTAGCCGCCGCCTCTTTCTCTCTCTTCTCTTGCGCCACACCAGCGCGCAATTGGGCCAGTTCATCCCTCAGGGATTTCTTCTCCCTGTTATCCCTTTCACAAGCCTCCTTCCACAACTTGTGCTCCTCAGCAAGTTTGGCGTCCGAGGCTTCGGCCCGTCTTTTCCACCCCTGCGCGGACCATTCTTCAACTCGCTGGTTATCGGTGAAGGTAGTCTCCTTTGCCTGCACCGCAGCTTCACGCGCAATCTTGTAAGTCACAGAGGCGGACTTGGCAGCTGTCTGGAGGTAAATATGGTACGTCTCTTCTTCTTCATGATCAGAAAGCAAACGTACCTCCGCTGGGGGGAATGCTCCTTTAAAAAAACTCATGGCACACCAGCCAGTGAGAAAAGTCTTCTCCTTTCTCTAACTTCCACACAGGAGTGTGGATCTCTTCAGCTTGAGCGAATGAGAAACACCTATAATAATAATCCCCCGTAGTTTCATCCAGGCGGATTGGAGACACATCATGGGTGGAAGCCCCCGCGCCACCCCCTTGTGGAGCACTGGTCTGAGCACCCTGGACGGAAGCCGTTCCCACTGGCTCCGCCTAACCAACATAAGCCGCGACACCCGGATGCGCGCGTTCTTCCACCACCACAACGGGTTCTTCCACAACGAACCCCGTTTCTTCCACTTCCACCGCAAGTTCCCCAAGATCCACCCGCGATTCCTCAACAACAACCACAAGTTCTTCAATATCCAGCTGTGGTTGCGTCAATGGAACCACCGGACATTCCACCATCGGAGAACTCGCATTAGTACCCATACCGGAACCTTCCACCACCACGTGAGGCCCCTCCCTCACTGGGACCGGTTCTTCTGCCCTAGCAGCAGAACTCCCGTCTTGACCAGCAGCCTGGGTCATGGGGGAATCAGTGTCCGCGGCGCTCGCGCCAGATTCCACAAAAACCGGCTCATCGCCCACTGCATAACAACAAAAGTTAGCCATGCATAACATAAAAACCAGAAGAAAATCGTGAAGGTTAGCGAAGTTACCAAGCGATATTTTAGCAGTTAATGTCCCCAGATCCGAGCGTTTCCCCATGTGTTTCCGCGCAGCCTTTTTAGGTGGTTGCGCGGAGAGGTCCTCCTTTGGACGCCTCTTTCGCTTCAAGGCACCTCTGGGACCTCCTCAGCGTCCTCCGGACTAGCAGATGTGGCGGTCGGGATAACCGCCTGCTTTGGTGCAGCCTTCTTCGCACCTACAGGTTCAAGAGCCTCCCATGAGTCAGAGATGACTACATAAGCGTTCCACTTGTCGGTAACAACGCGCTTACCTTTGGGAGGGCCCGTCCCGGGTTGAATTGCCTCTTTCTCCACCGCTGTGCTCGACCCTGCGCGCCTCTTTCTTGTGATCTGGGCCAACGCTCAAATCTCCCAGAGCGCCTACATTACAACAGGAACAACACATAAGTCACCCGCAAAGGTGCATTATTGAACAATCAAGGCTTACCAGTTGACGGCGCAGGAACCTCCAGGTCCGCATCCTTGATCAGGGCAAAGTTGCCCAGGACCTGTGCATACCAAGTGGGCTCATCTGGCCCCAAGGGAAGCCTCTCAATCTACCCTTGCTTCCTCTGAAAGGCGACCAAAAACAGTGGGGCTCCTGTAAGAAAACACATGCATGTTAAACAACAGATTACTCCAAAGTAAAGGAAACACAACGGAACAAGGACACTTACTCCGATCCCCCTCCACATACACTGGTCGGTACCGGCGGTCGGGTTTCCACAGCAGGCTCATCCCCGCCGCCACCAAGATCCTCTCTGGCAACTGAATCGCCGAGATCTCCTTTAAATCACAATACCAGTGGTCCAATACTGGTATTGGCAGGGTCTCCGCCAGAATCTCTTCTGGCCCCCGGAACGTCAAAGGCACAGGAATAACACCGGCCTTCATGAAAAAGAATTCTTCCTTCCAATCATGGAAGGACTTGGGGGGAGAGAGCAAAATTTTCCATGCTTGCGCACGATGCTGAAAAGAATAAAACCCCATTGAACAATGGAGTTGATAAAAAATGCGAAAACGGTCGACGGTGGGAACACACCCCGTCGATCGGCACAAAAACTCAAAGTGCTTGATCCTCACCATTCCCATTGGATTCAACTGGGAAAGGTGGAAGCCATAGTACTGCAGCATTTCAAGAAAAAGTTTGGTGACGGGCAACCAGAAGTTACTCTCACCGAAAAATCATAAAACAGGGTGATATAGCCCGCCGGAGCATTGGCGGCTGTCTCACCCTCAGCCGGCAACCGAGCATGCCAGTTGGGAGGAAACCGGAAACCAGAAACAAAGTCATCAAGAGTCTGTCGGCTCAGCTTACAAGCCGACAAAGGGGGCAAAACCCCAACACCAGAGGCAGTCTCAGGCCCTCTGGATGCCGTAGAAATCAAGACAAAGAAAAAAGTTTTTGAATACAACTTTGAAGAACACAAAAACTCAAAGAATGCAGAGAAGAGAATGAAAAAGAAGGTGAAGGAATGAGGAAAACCTAAGCGGAGTGCCTCTATTTATAATACTCACATTTAATGTGGTTGGAGAACGTGACACACTCGTGGCGATAACAGCCAACCAGAGAAAGACGCGTGGCAAACACGTTGCAAAAGACAGTTAACATGCGCGCGTGGCCTCCACTCTCCCTGCCAATTCATTAATGAATGGCAGACGAAACGGCTGAGTGCACGCTACAGCTGTCAGATGTCCTTTCAAATCCCATTTTTTCTCAGCAACTCACCTGCAACGTCAGGGGAGCAGAGTTCCGAATTCCAAGAACTTGATGAAAAAACGTTTCCTTCACACAAACGTTTTTCTCCCAACCCTTGTCAAAAAATTTCGCCACTACATTAAACGGCGCATGCAACAATTCTTGTAGCACTCCTCCCACTTTACAACATGCGCGTAGGAGCAGCACTGGACTGGGGGGACTTGAGGAGGTATGGTCCCAAGTGACCATACCCTTGACTACATTTAACAAGGGTAACCTTTCATGCAACATGCAACGGTGAGCATTCTTCAACGCCAATAGGTCATTCAATGAGCCTTGCGCAATCAGCGCAACGATGAATTAGACCAACACCAACAGGTCATACAACGAGCCTTGCGCTCTCAGCACAACGGTTAATTAGACCAATATAATTAAGTCACACAACAAGCCTTGAGCACTCAGCGCAACGACAAGTTGGACTGAACAACACAAGTCACACAACGAGCCTTGTGTACTTGGCACAACGGCGAGTTAGACTCACGCGCGCAGGATACTAGACCCTGCCCCAGAACAACATTCCTCTGAGCTGCGAATCCCAAAACCTTGCAAGGACAAGACACACATGAGAAGCGCCTCATAGTCTTGGAACAAAAGGATATACCCCTGACACCCTGCGCTGGCGGGAAAACCCCTGACAGCCTAGCAGAAGGGGTAAGCACTAAGAGGTGTTGACCATACTCAAGGGTACAAAGTGGCATAACTGTGACCAAGGGTTACTCGGCAGGTTGCGTGTAACAGTGTCCATGACCAGTAATGCAGACGTCAGACCATACACCAACCACATCTCTGCCAGTGACTGTTCCACTTTCTCTGCTTTCGGCTGGCAGCAGGCCTGACACCAGAGACGGCTGCCTTTACATGTGGCACCACTCAACATCCGACAAAACACACCTCCTGACGGAGGACATTAATTCTCCTACAGGGAGCATTTAATGTCTAACGCAGAGGGACAAAACGGATGTCTCTGGCTGTATGGGCCGGGCCCAATGCCTACCATCCCATCTCCTGAACACACCTTTTTGGCTATAAATAAGTAAACGGATCTCCAGGTAAAGACACGTTTTGCTACACATACGATATACACACTACTACCTTACTTCCAATCCACAAATACTTATTCTCACGCCGGAGTGTGGTCACAGAGAAAACCACCATTTTCTCCGTGACGAGACTAACGGCGCTGCTAGTTTTGTAGATCAGCTAAAGCGAGCTTACACCCAAATAGTGAAGTGAAATGACAACCCTCTATGTAGAGATACCCTGGTTGTAACTTATATATCCCCGGATATCCCTAGGTTTAACCAGTGCTTCTTCAACATGCATGATAATGGTTTCTCAACTTGCGTGATTAGGATTTGAGTTTTACAACGTGCGTGATTTTACAGCGTACGCTCGTACGTTAAGCTAGATTGTATTTTATACTTTCACTTTATTTACTACACAACTTACAATTTAACTACGCCATATTAACATAACAATATCTCATTGATTGTCATTAATTTTTACAACAAAATTACAATCAACAATTACTAAAGCCAAGAACACCTAAAAATGCTAACCCTTACGAACGTTATTAGGGTCAGCGTAGCATAAAACACGTTGATTTCAAGCTAGAGTTCAGTTTGCTTCTTACGAATCCTAGACATTCACCCAGTTAAATCAACCAATTTTTCGTTAATCCTACGCTCCAACTCAACAACTTGTTCAAGAATACGTCCAAGTTGTTCGAAAACATTATGCTCCTCGATTGGGATTGTCAATTTTTACCTACAAATTGATTTATAAGTTAAAATTTGGTTTAGCTTTTTAAATACATAAAGTCAACATACTATAAAGCTATCGATGTTATTAGATAAAATTAGGGTCGTACACATCTCATTAAGCATTTAGCCAGTTTGATGATACTTGTCGTCGCCCATCAAGAAAGTAAAAGTAAAACGACACAAATGCAAAAAAAATTAAAAATACTAATAGTTTTAAACAAACATCAACACGTTGAATTTTATATGATTCTTAGATTAGACTCAAATAATCTTACGTAAACCGGTTGCTTGTGCTAAGCCATCACAGTTTAGTAAATTAAGATGTAATCTATCGTAGCCTTTCCAATCGTAACATTTATATACTATGAATTAGCAACATGTTAAAGACATGTAATTAATTTATGGGCTATAGATACATGAGCTGCATATATGACAGTGTCTGGGTTCGGTTATCCTACTTAACTGGAATAACCTGTTGTTTGAAAGAACGGATTATGAGTAATGGGTATCTATAAGTGAAGGGAACATCGTAATTACAACCGATATAGCTTATGGTTTCAAATTTCACAAAAGTCGATGTGTGAATATTGTCACAGGATGCAAAAGTTCTACAAAACATTAAACCAAATGGTATACCATAGATTCTTTAATGAGTATAACTAAAATTTGTACCTTTGTTGTTTATTACCAAAAACAGAAATAGAAAGATTATAGATCAAAATCTACATACACCATGGGGCAATCCAGTATAAAAGAATCCCCTCTTTACAACACCTAATTATATGACCATTTTGTGCAGGCAGGACTTTAGGGTACCATCAAATCAGATATATCTGAGCCGGGTCGGTTTCTACAACGCTATGTTAATTCAAGCTGCACATGTGTAAAACTCAATAACCGTCCGATTATTCTAACTAGCCAAAATTCTGTGTGATTAACGGTGTGGTGGGTGGAAACCCGATTTTGCCATTGGAGGAGAAAACTATAAGTATACTAATCTTCATCATCAGCTATTGCTGCAAAGGAGAAAGGTTTGAACTTATAACCATCGCCTCCGTAAAACTTGTTTTGAAACTCCACCCAATGTAGCCTCAACGCATGAAGGAAAGCACTTAGCGTCTCCATCATGAGTAATATAAATGCAGTTGCAAATGCAAATACTGCTAGTCCCACCATCCGAATTAAGATGTTATTATACCTGAAAATCACATTAATTTTTATTCTCTAACAGGTCAAATTGGTAATTCCAAACAAGATAGCTAAAATAATTTCAAATGGGTCAAATGTCGGCTGACTGGTAGCGAAATTGCATAAGCCTCTTAAATTATTTTATTCAAAAGGGTAAAATGCCATTTTCGACCCTGAGGTTTGGCCAATTTTGCGACTTTCGTCCAAAGGTTTGTTTTTTTCGCATCTAGATCCAAAAGGTTTAAAATCTTGCCATTTTCATCCGGCTCGTTAACATCCATTTTTCACCGTTAAATCAGAGGTATTTCCGTCTTTTTTGTTAACTTAAAGAGCAATTCGGTCTTTTTCACTTTATGTAAAAAGACCAATTACACAGAAAAAGATAGAGTTGCCCTTTAAGTTAACAAAAATTGACAGAAATACTCATGACTTAACGGATGGAGTTAACGAGCCGGATGAAAATGGCAAGATTGCAAAACCTTTTGGATCCAGATGCGGAAAAACAAAAACCTTTGGATGAAAGTCGCAAAACTGGCCAAAACTGAGGGACGAAAATGGCATTTTACTCTAGTAAAAAATTTCAATTGTCATTACAGTATTTTAATTTAAAAGAAAAAATAATATAAAATTGGATAAAACATGTTAGAAAGAAGAAACTTACCCCCAAGCAAGGAGGAGAACTTTCTCGTAGAATACAGTGGACAATTCTGAGTGAGCTAAGCTGTAATAAATATGAACTATCAGTCAATAAAAACACAGTAGATAATAAATGCCTGATTATTAATCTTAACTAAGGTCTGAGAATGGTGTACCTCAAAGCCCATAATCGAAGGTATGAAGCAGTGTTAGAAACGGAACCAAGTACAAACTCGATAGAATGTATCATTTGATGTACAAAAACCTCACTGAAATTAAATTCCTCTTCATGCTGCCGTGGAGAACCGGGGTCTGAATCTGTATCTATCTCAGATGACCGAAGAATCCCATATGCACGACCTTGAAACCTCTAAAAATATCAAACGATAAAACCATTAACTTTGCAAGCTGATTATATATTTATATATATATTAATATGCAATCAAGATAATTAGATTACTACTGGAACATTGACAGCAAAGCCATTTAAGACGCAAAAGAACAATATTTATAGTTTTTAGTCAATTGTTAATGGATGAGCATAGATAGAAACAGGTAGTACCTCAGTATGGAGTTTCCTCAAAATAAAAGGCTTTGGGAAAAGCATCCATGGAACAGCGACAAGAGCCAAAAGCAACAACAGGATCTGCAAAAGCTGCTATTAGAAAACCACTGGGGGACTGGTTGATCAACTACGTAGAGTATGATGTGTACAGTATAGAAATAGTAGTTAATTATAGGTGTTTTATGAATTGTATCATGTATGGTTATACACATAGTATATAACTTCAGATGTGTTATGTACAGTGATTATTATATAGCGTGTCGCTGAAGGTGCTTAATTGCGTAGTTAATTATAGGTGTTCTATGAAGTGCATCAGTCTTTAGCTTAATTGACAGTTACTTGTTAAGTCATACTCAGCGTAGCTGACTTTTAGTATGCACATCAGGTGGTTCGAAGAAGTGATGGCTGGCTTGTGGCAAGGCTCCACGCTGAAGACTACCATCCCCTTGTTATGATTTCAGTGTTTTAAACAATGTTTTAATTGAGTAATTTGTAAAGACTTGAAATGTTTTTGCTACATTTGTTTTAAATTGAATGAATGAATGGTATTTTATTTTCGAACTATTTGCCAAAGAGTAAATCCAACGAATAAGACCCCCGGGTTTTGGGGCGTTTCATTTCATGTATTAGTCCAAATTTTGGGTGACATTCGACCTGCTCCGGCTCGACCATTTGACATGTTTCAATATTTAGCTAGTTTTTTTATGTTACCCGTTTGAGGTAAGATAACCCGAACCGACTGTATCTTAACTAGATGGTACTGGGGGACTGGTTGATCAACTACGTAGAGTATGATGTGTACAGTATAGAAATAGTAGTTAATTATAGGTGTTTTATGAATTGTATCATGTATGGTTATAGACATAGTATATAACTTCAGATGTGTTATGTACAGTGATTATTATATAGCGTGTCGCTGAATGTGCTTAATTGCGTAGTTAATTATAGGTGTTCTATGAAGTGCATCAGTCTTTAGCTTAATTGACAGTTACTTGTTAAGTCATACTCAGCGTAGCTGACTTTTAGTATGCACATCAGGTGGTTCGAAGAAGTGATGGCTGGCTTGTGGCAAGGCTCCACACTGAAGACTACCATCCCCTTGTTATGATTTCAGTGTTTTAAACAATGTTTTAATTGAGTAATTTGTAAAGACTTGAAATGTTTTTGCTACATTGTTTTAAATTGAATGAATGAATGGTATTTTATTTTCGAACTATTTGCCAAAGAGTAAATCCAACGAATAAGACCCCCGGGTTTTGGGGCGTTTCATTTCATGTATTAGTCCAAATTTTGGGTGACATTCGACCTGCTCCGGCTCGACCATTTGACATGTTTCAATATTTAGCTAGTTTTTTTATGTTACCCGTTTGAGGTAAGATAACCCGAACCGACTGTATCTTAACTAGATGGTATGAAACCTGAGCTTCTAATTTTAAAGGATCAAAAATAAAGAGAAACAATAAGTTGTACCTGAAGGGGCCGTTGTCCCCAAAACAGCTCGTTTTCACCAAGATCATCAAAAGGACTCAGGAACATATAAATCATCACATGATAAAGATCGGCTTGAGAACCAGTGCACCACTTTATGATAATGAGAAGCGAAAGATACCCAAAAAGACTGTTTAAAAATATCATCTGTGGCACAAACTGATACCTGACAAAGTTGCACCAATCGTTAACTAATGTCACATATCTACAAGAGTAAAGTACACGGATAGTCCCTGTGGTTTTCCTAAATTTTGGATTTGGCCCCTGGCTTCTCAAAAGTACACGAAACGTCCCTGTGGTTTGCACTTGGTAACGCATTTAGTCCCCAGCCAACAAATATAAAGGTTTTAGGAGGTCCAAGTTAAGGGTAAAATGCATTACAATGTGCAAACCACAGGGGCCATGCATGTACTTTTCACAAGAAGTTGGGGACTAAATTTGTTACAAAGTACAAACCGCAGAGACCATCGGCGTACCTTTGGAAAGCTAGAGACCAAATCCAAAATTTTGAAAAACCACAGGGGCTATCTGTTAGGAAAAGAGCACACACAAACACACAATGAACAGAAAACAAAGTAAAACGAGACATGAAGATTTACGTGGTTCGGTCAATGTGACCTACGTCCACGGGCTGCAACTAGGGTTAGGATTTTATTTCTGGGGTGATAAGAATTACAAAGGACCTATCAACTATTTATAATACCCAAATTAGGGTTTACAACTTGTTGACCAAGAAAACGGTAAAATTGGAAACTGTATAAGGCTTAACAAAATTAGCATATCTGCTCCATAATAGCGCATCTCATGACAAAAGCAAATATTACCGCATCCCACATTTAGAGCATCTATTAGAGCATCTGTTAGAGCATCTAGCATTAGAGCATCTAGTACTAGAGCATCTATTAGAGCATCTGATTAGCTGCAGCTGCTCTATTCTGTTCACTGCATTGCTTGCATATTTTCTATGCACGGTTGTTTTCTAAGCCTACATTTCTAACACTATCCGTGTACTTTACTCTATCTACAAAAATCAAAGTACACTACATAGAGAATCATAAGATATATACCTGATATCCAGTGAGTTGTTGAAGAAAATTGAATTAAAGTAGCTTAACATGATTCCAAGATTCATCTGGGCAACACCGAACAATATCGACATCTTCATTTTAAGAGAGTTCAAGAACGGTAGCTCTGAACGACTCCCGCGCCAACTAGGGTCTACACCAAACGGATATGCATCGCGATATTTGATTAAACCGACTGTATATGCATCACTGTTAATGGAAACAGAAAATGGTTGTTTAGTGCTAGTAGACAAGAAGCTATCTTCAACAGAATTATATTAATTAGGGCTGCAAACAAACCAAACGTTCAGCGAACAATTCGTGAACTGTTCGATGGGAAGTTTGTTTGTGTTCGTTCATTTAATAAATGAACGAACTAACACGAACAAAAAATTCCGTTCATTTCGTTGATGAACGAACATGAACAAAGGCCGCGTTCCTTCATTTATGTTTGTGAATGTTCGGTAACGTGTTCGTTTTATGTTCGTTTGGGTTCGATAGTTCATTAGCGTTTTTAGTTTTTATATTTTATTTAATACTTCAAAATCCCGACAAATAAAAAATTAAAAAGTATCAGTGTTCTATATATTCTGTTCATGAATGCTTGTTTGTTTCATTTGTTTCCAATTGTGTTCATGAGCGTTCGTTTGCGTACGTTGCCTAAAATTAATGAACGAACACGTTTATTTCCTTAACGAACGAACATGAACATAAAATCTTGTTCGATAAGTGCTCATGAGCACATAGAGAACCTTAACAAACGAACGCGGTCTTGTTCGTGTTCATTCTGTTCGTTTGCAGCCCTAAATTAATAATGAACAAAAAAATGTCCGGACATAATATATGAAAATGTAAAGGAAAATATACCTGCACGAATCGTCACGGCATTTATAAGCAGAATTGCCAAATATGTGATAAGGAACAGAAAAGAATTCATTGTATATTAGTCCACAATAGATTGAAAACAGTGACATCAAGAGAAGCACATAACGACCACCGAATAACATCTCCATGAAGCTCCCAAGTTTCTGCAATAATCAATGAAAAAAAAGGGATTTTAAAAAGCTAAAAATTGACAATGTATTAATGACTGTTTTATAGAAACAAGTGAAAATTTTTATACTGCTTTAAATTTTGACAAGAACACTGTTTTTTACATCCCATAAATAAACTTCTGTTTCTCAATGTGAAAAAGAAAAAACTTTCAAAGGCAATCTGTATCTACCTTAATTTTGACATTAAAATTAATGGCTGCATAAAACTACAAAAAACGTAGATAAATTCATAAGAGTAAAATGCCATTTTCGTCCCTGGGCCAGTTTGCAACTTTCGTCCAAAGGTTTGTTTTTCCGTATCTGAATCCAAAAGGTTTAAAATCTTGTCATTTTCATCCAGCTCGTTAACTCCATCCAATTTTCTTCGTTAAGTCAGAGGTATTTTCATTTTTTCTGTGTTAAATTCAAGGCAATTTGGTCTTTTGAATACTTGTACATTATGCTAAATGCTTGTACGTATGACAAAAAAGACCGAACTGCCCTTTAATTTAACAAAAAAGACAAAAATACCCATGACTTAACTGAGAAAAATGGATGGAGTTAACGAGCCGAAAGAAAATGGCAAGATTTCAAACCTTTTGGATCCAGATGCGGAAAAACAAACCTTTGGACGAAAGTTGCAAAACTGGCCAAACCTCAAGGACGGTAATGGCATGTTACTCAATTCATAATGATTTTTAAGTTAAAAGCACTAGATTTAAATGTCAATACATATATAACAACAAAACAAAATTACTTTGATATAAGACGACCACATGGATTTATAAAAACAAAATCAACGTTCTAAGAGAACAAACCTGAGAACTAAGCTTCCCTTCACGAGCTATGAGAATCAATGCACCGATCAATAGACATATTCCATGTCCCCAATCCCCAAACATAACCGCAAAAAGAAATGGAAAAGTAATTACAGTATAAACTGCTGGATTGGCTTCCTGATATTTAGCAACACTGCAGTAAATAGAATATAGACATCAATAACTCCCACGCACAAAATAATAACATATGCAATCAAATATGTAGTGTTTCATCAAGAAAAACTAATATTTTGACTAATATGGAAATGAAACATAGGTTTACCCATAGGCGTCAACGATTTCTTGATATGCATTTGTGAAAGCGTTAGTTCTGAAATATGTTGGAGGTGATTCCACAGCATCCATGACATGGAATATGATGCCGACCTGTGAGTTGCTGTCAAATGTTGCTCGTTGCAGCGCCTCTTGAATCTAATGTAAAGTATAATGTAGTTCAACAAATAGAAAGCAATAATTTGAAAAGGAAAATACGATATAAATAAAAGAGTAAAGTACACGGATGGTCCCTGTGGTTTACCAATATTTTGGATTTAGTCCCTAGCTTTCTAAAAGTAAACTTATGGTTTGCACTTTGTAACGTATTTACTCCCTAGCCAACAAATCTAAAGGCTAAAGCATGTCAAAGTTAGGAACTCAATGTGTCACAAAGTGCAAACCACAGGGACTAAATACGTTACAAAGTGCAAACCACTTGGACCACTGTGTACTTTTGGATAGCTAGGGACTAAATCCGAAATTTTCATAAACCACAGGGACCATCCGTCTACTTTACTCTAATAAACAATGCACATAAAATACCTGGGGTTTGGCAAAGATTGGGCACCATCCCTCTCCAACTAGACACTTCTTTGTAACATCAAAGTTTAACATATTCAATGTATCAAACACAGCTTTCTCTCTTTTAACCTACAAGATCATCTCATTAAATAAAGATGCAAACAATATCAAAGTTTAATGCAGTTAATGCGGTAAAAAATTCGATATCGGTCAAGGACCGATATTTGAGAATTGAGATATAGGTTATCGTGGTGGGATATTGGTAATTTTAATATATATATATATATATGTGTATATATATATATATATATATGTATATATATATATATGTATATATATATATATGTATATAGCAATTTAACACTAACAATTCAGTATACTCTCCTATCATTAACAAATTAACCTTTTGCAACTTGCAAAACACTAACAATTGTAGCAAGTAGGAACTCATTAAGACTTAAAACACTAATAGCAGCAATAAGAAGAAAGGCGAAAGGTAGAACTAAGAAGAAAGGTACTGAGATCGGAAAAATATCGGTCAATATTGCCGATTTTATTGGTACCGATATTTGACACGGATATTTTACATGGGGACTGATAACCGATATATCAGTGATATATAACCGATATTAACTGCATAGAAGTTTATATTAATGCAAAAAAACACCTATAAGCACACCTTACCATGTTCATCCATAGTGTTAAGTGAAACCCGATGGAGTGAAGAGCAGCATTCCTATGACGAATTCCAACATCCAAGGTGGTTTCCAATTCAGAAAGCCGTGACAAAACCTGCAAAAGGATAGGTTGAAAAAATGTTTTTAAAAAGAAAATCACGTGTAGTTGCAGGTTCAAACAAGCATCAATAGCGAAACAAAAATCATATATACATTTTATATTTTTTAATGTATCAGCACTATCCATTTGTAAACAAACCTCTTGAGTTATTTGAGTCTGCTTTGTTAAGTCTTCTGGAACAGGATAACAATTTGCACCAAATGCTTCACAGATTTTAAGTATTTTTGTCTTTGCCTGCTCTCCGGAAAAGAACACTACAAATACAGTTTTTTCAACCTGTACAAAAACATATAAACTAGATTCATATTTGAACTTTAAATATAATCAACTAGTATTTTGACCCGCCGAGCGTTGCGGCGGTGTCAAAACTTAAAGCAACTCCAATTTATACCGTAAAATATTTGACCCGACTCGTTTCCGAACAAAATTTACGTCAAAACGTAGACCAACTGAAAGCGCACATAAAAATTAGCACGAAAACGTATTATATTTGACCTGTCTCATTACTGTGAAAATTTACGTAGAACGTAAATAACTTGGATTTATAATGAAACGTACTTAAAATAAGCACGTAAAAAATAGTTTTTTTTACGTTAAAATGGTATCACGCATTGGGGCGGAGTTGAAACGTAAAGTAACTTGAGTTTATACCGCCTAATGAAAACGTATTATATTTGACCCGACTCGTTAACGTAGACCAACCAAAAATGTACATAAGAATAAGCATGAAAACGTATTATATTTGACCCACATACATAAAAATAAGCATGTAAAACTCGAGGGGGTCCAAATGACATTTTACAAAGTTTTTATAAAGCTGGGGGTGTAAGTGGCAATGCTAAAAGTTGAAGGGTTGAATACAAAAAAAAAAAACATGAGTTGGATGGCATTGCTGTAAATTTGGCAAAAAAAAACAATAAAAAACAGAGGTTATGTCTTAGGTACTATTCCTAAGACACCCTCTTTTGTTATATATAATAATACAGATACTGATGTTTAAGCAGCAGAATGATGACATTTCAGTAAACCACGGGTGTCAGCCCAGTGGCCAGCCTCACCCATTCCAAACGGGAGGACGCGGGTTCGAGTCCAGCTCGGCCCGAATAATCCTGCTGGGTAGTAACCGCCAGGCAGCTATGGGGCTAAGCTAGCTTGGGGAGGGAGAACCCTCCCGCGGTCAGGGGTACCGTGCATTTACCCTTTTTTCCCCCGAGTGTGTCAGTATGTATTTGTATTTATGAGATGTGAGCGAACCATTTCAGATGATACAGGATCCATGATGAGCTCATCCGCAGGGGCCTGATTGAAAAGCAAATTTCCCCTTGTTGCACGGAACAACATTCTCTCAAACAATAGTATCTTCGATTTCGGGATAATCCCACTTATAAATCTAAGGCCAGATGAATTCGGCGGTCCAGATTGTGTCGCCTGTGTGATAAACAAACTTTGAGTATCTATGTGATGGCACTCCAAAATGCAAAATGCATATAAGATTTTTACGGTTTTACCTGCTCAAGTAAGGAGGCTGACTCCGGATAATCACTAGGGTACACATTATCGTCTAATTCCGTGCCTTCTGCAGTCTCGTAACTCTTACCTGAGACAAGAAAGACTCCTGCCTGGAGAACATACTTACATTCAGAATAATGTTCTGGAAATAGAAAATTTACAGTTATAAAACTGGATGTTTCCGTAGCTGAAAACAAGCATCAAAACGAACAGCATGCACAATCTACCTTCTGCAGCACGATCTTGAACTCTAGCAGCTCATTATATGTTTGTTGTAGTTTCTCACTGTTGGCATTCATCTCAATAAGTTCGTGTTCATGCTCAGCAAGTTGTGTCTGATATTACAAAATAATAATATGAACAATATTTAGTTCTAAAGCAAGTTAACCTCCTCAAAGAGGGTATGTTTTTTGTTCTTATTTTTCCTCAGTGAGCTTGAAAGAGCAGACCTCTAACGCTTCCAAGTCGACATCTGGTTGCAGTGTAGGAAGAGCAGAAGATTGTAGCCCGGCTTTGCGTATCTGATCTTTGAAAAACCGAAGCTTTCTTGACATTTCAGCACATCTTTTTACCTAAAAACCAAGGCATGATGTGCAAGACAACATAAACTTAGATATACATATACCTTGCTTTATACTGGTGATATATAAACACATAAATATAGGTCTACTTTTTGCTGGTACCATTTCATATATATATATATATATAGGGTTGGGATTCTAAGAGAAGTCCACCCTATTTAAGAAACTTGAGAAACATTCTGGACCACACATTTTTCCTAAGTTTTTCTTAATATACACATAGGTATAGTTTAAAATTGACTATATACATATGTGTATTTGAACTATACATATATATATTGTCAATTTTAAACTATACATATGTGTGTATTACGAAAAGCCTAAGAAAAATGTGTGCTCCAGAATGCTTCTCAAGTTTCTCAATTAGCCTAGTGCTTCTCACACGATCCTAACCCTATATATATAGGGATGGGTTAAAATGAGAACCAACTAGAGTTGTGAGAACCGTGAGAACTAGGCCATCCAAAAGGTTTTTCCGAAATTTTTTTTCTCGAAAGTCATAAAAGAAAATCACTTGTTTCAGCAAAAAGAAAAATTAAGAAAAAATGCCGCATACCCATATTTACATGAGGCGTAGAAAAAATATTTATCTCACGGTTCTCACAACCCGTGGTGGTTCTCATTTGAACCAAGCCCTATATATATACACACACACGCACATATCATAGTGCTGCTGTAAAACCAAAACACATTTTATCGAAATGATTACATAAAACAAAATCCAAATTGTATAGAACCATCTTTCGATGGAAGAGTTTAGGCTCAAAACAAAACATTAATTTAGCAGTATAGCATAATAAAAGCCACAGCCAAAAACATAAATCTACATGAATAAATTAACAACTGAAGGAAATTATGAATTTGGTATAATATTACCTGATTAACAAATGTTCTTTGAAATGGGCTTTTATCATCATTTAACTGCCAAGAAGAATAAAATGCAGTGAATTAGAAATTGTATGAGTTATATAAGAATAAGAGAAACTAAGTTAGTGAAAGAACCCTGACAATTGGAATTGTACTTTGATCTCAATGACTTATATACCATATCAAACAATCAAAAGAATTGCAACTTTCAGTTAGTTTTCTTTTTATATAAAGATCCTTATTTGCTTGCAGTTACTGTAACCTGATCCAGCCTTCTTTTATCAAGGCAAAAGAACTATTTAGCTCTTTCAGCAAGACCTAACCACCATCAAACAAAGAACAAAGTATGTGTGAATTGTAAAAGAAAGGTAAAAATCACTCATCATTCTGCATATCTCAAACAACTTAAGCCTCTAAAAGTGCATCCACGTCTGTTACAGCCGAAACAGAACAACCCATCCCAAAAGACTAGTCTGGTGGGTGAGGGAGCCTATTTGGTCCATAAACCCCACATCTATTGCCTATACAGCCGATGTAGGACAAGTCTCATACCTTGCAACGGTTTCAGTCCGTAACAACATCATCGCTATCAGAATCATCCTAAGAGATTAGGTTGTACAGAACATACCTAAACATCCTATTCCGCTTTAGCAACAATCTCTGTGAAATCACCATCACTCTAGTGACTAGTTCATTCCTCTATATCAAACTTATTATCTCAAATAGTTTTCTTACTCTAAGCCTAAACTACTTAGAAAGGACCAATATCATAAAACCTTCTAGCACCTATGCTACCATATTACCTTCAAAAAATCAAGTAAATTCACAAACTACAGCTACATTAACACTAATTTAACACTACACAATAGTAACTAACTCAAAACAACAAACTACATACAACAAATTAACACCAAAATATATCAATTCTCTAAAACAAGAAACATCATACACATAAACCTCCATCGAAACATTTCAAAACCTAAGTTTTCAATCTCATCAATTCAGCAACCAATCATACAAACACACACATTCACATACATATACATATACAAAATAAAGTTAGATCGAAAACATACGTCACTGAACTGAAGTAGACCTAATTCGCCGAGATAAGATACAGCACGATGAGCAGATTCAACCGGAATGATTAACTGAACGAACGTCATCTTTTCCGATCGCATGAGATCCATTTCCGGCAAATTCTTCAACAATTCCATGATTATTCGCTAATCTAATCACTAAAAGTCAAGATATACCGATTGATGATACCGGAATTGCAGATATCTAGGGCTAGATCTGCAGATCTGGCCTCTGTAAATTCATACTGCGTGCAGTTTCTGGATCTAGAAATGCATATGATACAGGGGAATTTTATTAGTTATGGGGTTATTATTTTATTTTTTGTTTTCTAACTGTTTTGGGTAGATGTCAACGGCCTCTAGACGTGATAATTTGCCTCATAATTTGCTTTATGTGCCTAAAAGTTTGTATATCCGGCAAAGAAATGGTTTACTTTACCACTAAGATACTCTTTAGTATTTTATTTCTTTATTTTTTTTTCATTGTCAATCCATAAAACTATCTAACTAGAGAATGCGTTAAGAGCGTGATTTGTCTCAGATGGCAACATATAAGCTGATTTAGGCGTTAATCGTCGGCGGAGCGTTATATGGGCGCCATGGGGTTGGGCGTTAGCTTGGTAACGCCTAAAGGGGCGGAGAGGAAGGTGAATGTAATGAGGGAAAGAAGGCGAACTCACAATAAGGTATGTTAGGGTTTTGTTTGGAGAGAAATGTGTAAAATCATTAGCAATTAAGAACACTTACATCATATATATGTATATATATATATATACACAAGACAAAGACAAAGCCAAACTCGACTAAGATTGCGCCTAGGTCATTTAACTTTATTCAGCTTGATCTCAAGCTCGATCATTTTGGATATTTGAATCAAAACTCTTAGTCCTATAAAAAATTTAACAACATTCCCAGCTTTTAACGAAATATCATAAAGAACTAAATACATGGTGGTTTTATAAGATAATGGAATACAAGTTCATTAGTTGTGGTTTATAAGGGTGGGCGAGGTGCTCATCGATGACCCTATGCCTGATTGAAGTGATACTGGTATTACCGATTGATGACTACCCTTATAGTGTCTCTGATCTTTCCCACACATAACTCATCTCTCTCTCTCCTTTCACCGGTGACTACCATCCTGATTGCATACCCGATTCATGGTACCTGATAGAGTGACGCCGGTGTTACCAATCAGATAACACTACCAATTCATGGTAGCCTAAAACGCCTATCCTACCCTAATAACCATCCCACAAAGCTTGATATCTTCTGCTCAAAGTAAGCAACTCATTTCTAAAATGCTAAATTGTCAATTTTTTATGAAGCTTCTTAACTAATTTTACATTGTGTATTTAAATAACCCATCAATTTATCCATCCTTATTTTGTTATACAATTAACTCATTTTATCTCACATATTATTTCAAAACTACTGGATTGTATTAATAAGCTGTTGGGCTATATTGACAAACAAATAAGTTTAAAATAAGAAGATTAAACCGTTGTTCACGTAATATGGTTTAAATATGAAAAGGGGTAAATTATATTTTACGTCCTTTAAGTTTTAGCAAAATTTCAGACGTTATCCTTTAACGAAATTACAACGGATGTCTTTTATGTTTTAGTCTCTTTACACAAGATGCCCTTTATGTTTAAATTTCCTTATCTTATATGTCATTTATTGTTGTAATCTTTTTAGGGAGAAATGACACTGCTTGTAAAGAAATTAGAACATAAAGAACAATCGTTGCAGTTTCGTTAGTTAAATGAAAGCGCCTAAAATTTTGCTGAAATTTAAAGGATGTAAAATACAATTTACCTATGAAATAAAATATTTAAACACATACTTGGGTTTCCATTTGATCATTATCCATGGTAACTCAAAGTTTGTTCAAACATATCATGTTGTCTATCATAATACTTAAAAATTCGTAGATTCTGTATATTTTTTTAATTTAACTCAAAAATATCATTATCACTATAAATATAATATATAAAAATTCATAAGAATCTGTTAATGTTTTTTAATGTTTAATTCAAAAATATTATTATCATTATAAATTCTAACTTAAAACATATATTTGAAGTAAGGCCGAATTTTTAGGGAAGGTTTAGCAAATCTAATCTAACCAGAAATAGATATATTGATCAACTTAAAAATATTTAATGTAAAGAGGGATATTAAGATAAAGATTTTAAAATAAGCAATGCTAACTATCTATGATATTAACTCGGTTTAAAAAATTCATATTTAATTTTTTTATCAAAATCAAATTTTTTGAGTGAGATATGTTGTTGACACGTGACATTTTTTAAAATCATTTATTAGAAGTAAGACATACTTATACAAGTAATATCTTATATAAGCTTGCAAATCCAATAAAGCTTGATGTTTGAGGGTTAGAGCTTGTTTATTAAACAAACTATGGTTTAGGCGTACGCTTGTTTATTAAACGAGCTAGCTCCAAATTTAGATTTGAGTTCAGCTCAAGCTCGTTTAGCTAGCAAACAACTCCAACTTTCAGTCGTAGCCATCCACACATCTAAGCTTCCAAACAAAAGCCACGATGATTAATCATTACACCTGATGTTTATGTAGACGATAATCTTGGGTGTTCTTTTTATCTAGAATCCTTAGGTAATTTCATTAAGTTGTATTTATTATTGCTTGAGCCAATAGAATATGAATGCAATTTTTATAATGTTTCCTTAATTCAATTGAAATCACAAACCAAGTGCCATTAAATACTCATACATATCACAAGTGGAACAGGTGGTGGTCCTCAAGAGCAGGCCCAACATTATCACACCATGAATGTGAAGGCACATCAACTGATAAAGGAGATCATTCAAGTATTTAGTATACCCATACCAATTTATCAAGGAAAAAGGGTTAGAAATGGTGTAACTTAAAACAAACATAAGTTTTACGTCGTTTTAGTAGGCCATGAGATATGGATGGACACTATGGGGCGGACCTAGCATGTTACTAGGGGTAACCTCCGCTACCCCTTAACGCTCCGGCGGTAGTGTAAATTTTCGAAAAATTTGACGTTTTTTCAATTTTGTTACCCCTTTTTATATGAAACGTTGCCCCTATAAAGATTTTTTTAGATCCGCCACTATGGACACTAAATGTGACATGCGACTCTACAACTAGCTATAAACGATCCGGGGTCTAAGTTCTTTCATCTTGGTCCACGATTTTGAATTGTAAGATTTCTCTGCGATACTCTTGAATCTTTATTTGATTATGTTTGAATTGTGTGAATCGTGAATTTTATTAATAAGATAAATTATTAGTAATGGTGGGAGACTCAACATCATATGTGATGGAAAGGGGCCACCTACCTTTTTTTGTTTTTCTAAAGGTGTTCAGATTATGAAACCCCATGAGAAAGTGTTTGGTTAGGTATGTAACTTTACCTATGATACAAATGGTACAAATAAGACAAAACCTTTCTTGTTATATTTGGTCGTTAAAAAGGGTTTCATATTCTAGTATAGTGATTTGATAACCAACAAACCCCACGTAAAATTCCTGTGTATTGATTTGTTGATCATTTATTCATTTACTTATTTGCATATTGTTGTTTTTTTACCTTTATTAACATATATATATATATATATATATATATATATATATATATATATATATATATATGTGTATGAAAGATAATCAATCACGTACAGTGAAGAAGATAAAAAGTTGGTAAAAAGTCGTTTATTACAAAGAAAAGTTAGTACGATATAATAAAAGAAGATACCATAACACTACATGGTGTTCACCGTGTTGATTTATTCCCGATGTTTGATTATGGATCTTTATGATATTTTGGTTCCAGTTGTAACATGGGTTTCCTCGTGTTAACGCAATTAGAGATCTTGATATTTACATGATGGGTTGCAAAATGCTGTTATACAAATGAAATTTTTTTACTAGGGAGCAGAGTTTGAGGAGAAGACCTAACGTCAACCGATGAGTTAAGCCGTCACCAGAGGAACTTTAAGATCTGAGACGAAGGAAAGAGGAGCATACCAAGTTAAGGAAAAATAAGGTTGTTCATGAGGAGTGGTTGAAAGCACATCATAATAGGAACCCTAGGCGTGGTCATCGTAGACCGTTTGATCGGAGGAGGCTGTCATGGCGACTACCTTCTTTGTATAAAATCTTATGGGTTTTGTGATAGCAATCGCTTGTAGAAGGTAGGGTGAGCAAATTAACCACCATAACCAATAACTAACCCATAATCAAACCGATTTTAACCGATAACCAACATATGGTTATGAAGCTTTGGTTAACCGACCAATCGGTTATGGTTCCGGTTATGAAGCTTTAGTTACCGATATAACCACTTTTAATGTTAAGTCTATAATTCGATATAATGGATTTATGTTTTACAATAACCATGTAGAGTTTTTTTTACTAAGATAAAAGCATATTAGTAACAAAATGATATTGGTGTAGATGTTCTTATTTTGATGAAGAACTAAGGTGTTATGATATTATAAACCTTTTATATAACAATGAGTACATAATTACTTTATTATAAGGGTTCCCACATTAGTAGTTTAACCAAAAAGTGTAACCTTGATTGTCTTATAAAAAGGTCAAAGCTAAGTCTAAAATGGTGGGTTTCGTTCTTATTTTGTAAGCCCATTAGTGTATAATTTTTACCTTTATTCCAAAAGTTAGTTTTAGGTAAAGTTTTTGGTTAATAACCAAAATTAATCGAAACCGACCCATAACCAACTTCATAACCGATTAACCGTAACTGAAATTAGCGGTTATAGTTATGGTTAATAGTAAAAACCAAACTAAACTGACTCATACACACTCCTAGTGGAAGGTCTTCCAACATTGTGGTAAATAGGAGGATGTAACCACCATAAATTTACGATCATTATTATTATTTTACGTATTTCGCAACGTAATTCTATTATGCGCGTTAATACAAGTTCTTTATGTTACCTATCAAATTCCTTCACACTTGTTTGTTCTTCCGTGTTCATGCAATTAAATAAAACTCTTTCTGTTTTAAAAAAAAATTATCTGAAAAGACGCTTTATTGTAACACCCCAAAAACGGGTTTGTTGATCAAACTCATTAATATTAAAAAGTGGGTAAAAGACCGTTAGCGGTAAAAGTTAAACTATAAACAAAATGACTAGGAACAAATAAACCTAGTTAAAAACATGTATACAAGTAACCAAACAATGAGTTGTAATCTCATTCATAATCAAAACCAAACTTGAGGGACCAAAGCTGCCTAAAAGGGAAATTGTATTATAAATATCAAAAATTAAAAACACAAAACACATAGTGAATGTGTATGCGTGTGTGTTCTACGGCTGGAGAACAAGAGGTAAACCCTTGTTCTTCCTAAATCATCAAATTAAAGGATGAATTGAGCTCGGAATCGATGCATGAACGCATATAAACGATCACCTAATCGAGGGGATCATAAGGTATGTCTCAAAACCTAGATTGGTGAAAAATCATAACTTGAGACAAGTTGAATACTTGTCATTAGATAGTTGAATTATGATCCAAAGATGATATTAAGTCTATGTGTATGCTTGATTTCGTTAAACTTAAAGAAATTATGCACAATTAAGTGCAATATTACTTGTTAGTAATTAACAAGTAGATTATGAAGTAGGTTTTGATTATATATAAAATTGATGATATACAAGTGTTCATGATCATCATACTTGTATGTATGTGTAAGATATTTGAACAAATTAGAGGTTCGAATAAATGTTCATACATGACTTGAAATGGGTTTTGATAATAAGATGAGATTGATGTTAAAAAAACAACATGTTATTAGATACTTAAAAATCATCATGTGAATATGAATGTTTAAAGTATTTGGCTAAGTTTAATGTTTGGGTAAATTCCATATATGATGCAATGGGTTGTTTCATAGTGATGAAAAAATCCCAAGTTCTTGTATAAGAATGATAGATTATCATATGATTGTAGAAACTATGTTAATTTGATACTAGCACTCATGTGAACTTGGTTTGAGAAAAAATAACTTAAATGGTGGCCTAAGAATAGTGCTTACCGGGTAATTAACAAAATTCGTAAATGAGTTGTTAAACTTGTTCGTAGGTTATTATAAGTAAATAGACAGTTGACTTTTAAAAGTCAAACTGACCTATAATAAGATCGAATAATAAATTTGATATAATATCCGTAAGGTGGAAAAATCGTGTTAGATGATGACTAACCAAACCATCTTACGAATGATAAATGATAGTTTGACGTTTGACAAGCTAGACGGAGGCTTGGGAAGAAACGGGTCAAACGGAACAAGTACGCGGAAAAGGGCATAATTGGATCTCAATGTAAGTTAAGCTTACATTCTTAAAATAGTAAATTTTACTTATGTTTTGAATATGAATTAGCGTTTTGAGTTTTCGGAATGAGATTCTGAAATATTAAGTTCCGACACGGATGGATACGGGTTGGAACAAGCGAAAATGGTAATAAACCATATTTGATGGTAAAAAGGGTAAAACAATAATTTAGGAATGTAATGACAAGTAAACAAGGATTTCGAAAAAAGTTACCTTATGGTGTAAGACATAAGGAATATAAAGAGCAAAATGGTAATTTAGTTATGGGTTGACAAATAAATATTTAATCTTGAAATAGACACCCTATGGTGTATGCCATAACGGATCAAATGGATTTCAGAAACGACCTAAAGTAATATGATCATAAAGCGTAAACCGAAATGGACTAGATGGGTGAGATGGCAAATAATACCATCTCATAAAGATAAATGGTCATTTAGACCAACCGGGTCAAATGGTGATATTATCACCATTTAGCGATGATGACTAATGGATACTTGTTGAGTTTTGTGTTCATAGGAAGAATGAGGATGACTTGCATTGTTATTAAATAGCAACTGATAGAGCAAGGTATTAAATTGAATCAGTGCTATGAGCCGAGCCAGGTACGTGTAACGGGTCAAACTCTCACAAGGACTTAAATGTCCCATGAAAGTTAAATGAGTCATAAATGAATAATGGATTACCTAAGGTAAGGTAAATCCAATAATCTAGCCTGTAAACGTTATGTTCTTAAGAACATAATGATTTTACATAGATTATGGTTAAACGTTCATTTTGGTCAAAACATGATATTATATGCCCTTCGTCGTAAAGAAGGGTCAAAGTTGACCAAAATGCCTCGAATGATAAAATAAGTAAACGACTCTAATATTAGTTTAAAAATGAGTTTTATAATATAATAGACCCTTTCAGTAATGTAAAAGCGAAAAACATAAACCTTTTTGGTTTAATGCCTTTTAAATGGTCTTTTCCGTAAACGGTCAAACTAAAAAGGACAGAAATTGAACAAAATGAATTTACGATAATAAATTCACCACAAATAAAGTTGTGGTGGGAGATAGATAGATCTCTTAGTGTGGATATAATAAGATAGATAAGGTTTGGTTTGAAATAAGCGTTAGATTACGCTAAAACAACCAAACGGATCAAAATAGTAAATAAATAAAGGTCTAGTTGAATAAGGCGATGATTTTGCTAAGGCAACTATGCGGGTAATAATGGACTGTTAATGCATACCGAATTGGATGCATAAATGTATAGTTTGGTCCAAAAAGGGGTTAAAGGGCAAAATGGGCAAAATCGGAAATATGAGTATAAACCGGAAATAAATGCTTAAGTCATAGGAAATAAGTATCCGGGTCAAGGATTTCGGGTTAAATATATATATATAAAAAAACAATTTACAGACAATTAGAAACAAGTTTCAAGTGAAACGGATTAATATTGAATGAGTTACGGAAGTTTCGGTAACTAAACGGCAAATAAGAGAAAATCTACAGCAAGCCACCGTAAGCTACGGTGGTCTACCGTAGCTTATGGTAGGCAGCTGTTGTAATGGAACTGAAGGCCTGGACCGTAAAGCAGAAGGTCTGGACCGTAAAGGTGGACCTTAAGCTATGGTGGCCAGCCGTAGCTTACGGTGGAGGCTAAAACTAAAGTTTTGTTTTTATTGTTTTAAGCCTTCGGGTTTATTCGGTTAAGATATAATTTATCATAACTAACGTATAATATAGGTGATGTTTGGAGCACCAGAGGAGGATCAAGCTATGTGAAGAACCGAACACGATCAAAGACGAAGCTTCCGCACTTGGTTTTGGATTATAACAAAACAAATCATTGATAACATGTTAAATTATTTAAATATGTTTAAAAAGTTTTAATAAACTTGAAAATTTGAATGACGTGTTTTCGCAATTGCATGTTTAAATACGAAACCTTTAATAGAAATTCAGTAATATAAAGATAGGGTCTTACAAGTTGGTATCAGAGCTCAAGGTTAATGATCAAATGTGTTCGGTTCGAGGCTTGGTCACATGATCCGGTAAGTTATTATAAATTTAGCGGTTTAACATAATTAAAGTGTTGTAAATAACACATAGGGTTATCGTGTGAATACACGCTACCCAAATAAAATGATAAAAGACCGATATAGCTAGTGAATTACTTGTGTTAACAAGTATTGTAGATAGCCTTGTACTATACTAAGGGCGCTTATTAATTTTCAATGTTACTAATCAACGTAAACGTTTTGGTTAAAGGATGCTTGCATCTGAAGATGGCGGGAATCTAATGATCTGTCGACGCGATGACAGAATGGTCTGAAGTATGACAAGTAGAGCATACTCGTTAAGGACCTAAACTAAATGATGATATTAAATAAAGGTGGAACGGCAATGAAGGCCAATGAAGAAAATATCGCACAGGTGCACACTTTAAATTATTGTATAACTAGTAGTATACAACAGATACGTAATGAACAACGGTTGTATACAGGACTAAAGCATGGGAAACTGGAAGGGATACTCATCCATGATGATGTTCCCAAGAGAAATTGGGTGGGTAATACTCATTATTCACAAATAGTGAATAATAAAATATAAAAGAGTACAGATCTAAAATCTTGGATGGAGTGACCATCCAAGTAGAAATTTTCAATAAGATTTTATTAAGGATAAGTAAAGATCACATAGATAAATGTGATTACGTAAAAGTCTTATAAAAAGGGAAAACATTTATATGTTTTGAGATGAGAAGGGTAAAAACTAATAATTGTTAATAAAAATTAAACAAAGTTTTACCAAATAAATCAGACATATAGACATGAACCGAGGATTTACTTACATGAGAAGTAGTGTGTTAGTTATAATAAGGTCATGTGTACCATGTGTTGATCGCTTACTCTAGCCAAGTAAATGATAAACACATGATATCATGAACTTGTTATAATAAACGCATATACATTCGATGTGGTAAAGACGAGGTGAATGGGAATGAGTCATTATGGACAAAAGAACCATGGTTGACAAAAGGGCACGCAAAACCAAAGTATAAATGACCTGTGAGGTCATAGAAACGGAGGTAGTGCCCACACGGGAAATGATCAAAGTCGATGACTATGATCGTAGAAAAGATAAAAAGAGAAAAGAAAGAAATGATGATGATAATCATCATTCATGGTCTGTCAGGCCATAAAGGATGATCGGATAAATAATAAAGTTTGATTGTTCAGAAGTGATGGATTTCACACGAACAAGTCAAATGGGTCAGATAAAGGATAAAGTTTGACTGTTCAAAAGTGATGGATTTCACATGAACAAGTCAAACGGAATGATAAAGTTGATTGTTCAAAAGTGATGTATTTCACACGAACAAGTCAAACGGGTTAGATAATGAATAAAGTCTGACAGTTCATAAGTGATGAATTTCACACGAACAAGTCCAACGGATTAAATAAAGGATAAAGTTTGACAGTTCAGAAGTGATGGATTTCACACGAGCAAGCCAAACGAGTCAAAAAGAAGTATAGTGATTGAATTTAAAAGTAAACGTAAAACAGGTAACATGAGCGTTAAAGCAAAAGAATAATGAGCCCGGGTAATGGGACGTGATTAAAAATACTGTAGACGCAAACCGAATAATGGGAGCGTGAAATAGAAATGAACCCATAAAATGGGTCGTGAATGAATATAAATGAAGACGCAAAACGGATAACGGGAACGTTAAAAACATTAAGATAAAGAACTCGAGTAACGGGTTGTAAATCGATATAGGCTTAAACCAGATAACGGTAAATGTGAGACAAACCGACACATAAATGACATATGAAGTCATAGAGTCGGAAGAATTGTTCGAACGAAACATGATCTAGTCATGGACTATGATCGCGCAGACGCGCACGGGTATCAATAGACAGTGTCTGATCTGAATAAATGTTTGGGACAACATACACAAAATGTGTCGTTGCCACCAAAGATGGTAGTTGTGACTCGGTGGTGACGAGTGGTCAATGCCATTTGATATTGTGCTAAGCTTAGACGCAAGTGATCAAGAAACGACTAATAGATCCGACGAGTGAATGTGATTCGTCATAAAAAAATAAAAATAATAATAAATAAATAAAATTGTTAACAAACCAGATCAAACAAGGTCTTGAGGCCATAATTGAAGTAAAATAATTTAGCCTTCATGGTAAAATGGAGCCACGATTTGACGATAAAGAAAGGACAACATAAATAATTTTCCTTTCAATTACAAAGAGATGCATTGACACCAAATATATATTTAGAGAACGATACGGGTAAAAGGATGATCTAAAGGATCACCACGACCTTCGGGTTACGAATAGTGTAATGATCTACAGGGTCGAAATGACCATGGGATCACGAATCAAGAGGAATGATACATTAAAAGACCTCACTTTAGGAGGCCAATCAAAAGAAAATAAGAGGGGGAAAGTTTAAGAATTGGCTTAGGAGGCTGAGTAAAAAGGGCCTACGGGCCTCTTAAATAAAGTGAGGAAATTATTTATGATTCCCCGCGTGAAATAAAAACAGTAAAAAAGAAGAAATACTAGATTGCCAAATTTTCGATGCGGGTAATCGACATAAGTTGAAAGGAAAAACGTTAAACTAGAATTCGGTTTTTAGTTAGAATCAACGTTTTAATAAAATAAACGGTATGAGATGAATTGGAAAATGATTAACAGTAAAGGAAACAAATCTTGACATCATTATGTGTGAGATGATAAATTCGGAAAGAAAATTTTCGAAAACAAAAAAGATAGATATAAAATTTAACATATATATATATATATATATATGTGATCACCTTGTAACACGAGCTATGTAACTAGGGTCTCAAAAGTTTGTAAAAGCCTTGCGAAGGCAATATGAGGGTACCAAAATTATGAGGTATAAGGTGACTGGTGACTAATAAGTCTAACAGACAAGATCGGTCAAGATCAAAAATTAAATTTAAAATTTGTTGAATGCGCTTATTAGTATAAGGTTTGCGTGGAATAAGCATGTTGACAGATACATATTACCGAGTGGGGAAATGACGACTCGATCAAGTAAAGAAAAGGGATACAAGATGAAAGAAACGGCACATGAGGCCTTACACATGAAGGGCGCATGCACCTTGGAGCGTAAAAGGCACTGCCATACCTTCCTAGTAAGAATTTTTGAATAATCAAAATATGAGCAATACCCAGGTGAAAACAAAACCAAGTCCATTGGGTTGACCCAAGGAACTACGTAAGAAAGGTTTCGATGACGAAACCACTTTAAGAGGGGTAGATTTGTAACACCCCAAAAACGGGTTTGGTGATCAAACTCGTTAATATTAAAAAGTGGGTAAAAGACCGTTAGCGGTGAAAGTTAAACTATAAACAAAATGACTAGGAACAAATAAACCTAGTTAAAAACATGTATATAAGTAACCAAACAATGAGTTGTAATCTCATTCATAATCAAAACTAAACTTGAGGGACCAAAACTACCAAAAAGGGAAATTGTATTATAAATATCAAAAATTAAAAACACAAAACACATAGTGAATGTGTATGCGTGTGTGTTCTATGGCTGGAGAACAAGGGGCAAACCCTTGTTCTTCCTAAATCATCAAATTAAAGGATTAATTGAGCTCGGAATCGATGCATGAACGCATATAAACGATCACCTAATCGAGGGGATCATAAGGTATGTCTCAAAACCTAGATTGGTGAAAAATCATAACTTGAGACAAGTTGAATACTTGTCATTAGATAGTTGGATTATGATCCAAAGATGATATTAAGTCTATGTGTATGCTTGATTTCATTAAACTTAAAGAAATTATGCACAATTAGGTGCAAGATTACTTATTAGTAATTAACAAGTAGATTATGAAGTAGGTTTTGATTATATTATAAAATTGATGATATACAAGTATTCATGATCATCATACTTGTATGTATGTGTAAGATATTTGAACAAATTAGAGGTTCGAATAAATGTTCATACATGACTTGAAATGGGTTTTGATAATAAGATGAGATTGATGTTAAAAAAACAATATGTTATTAGATACTTAAAAATCATCATGTGAATATGAATGTTTAAAGTATTTGGCTAAGTTTAATGTTTGGGTAAATTCCATATATGATGCAATGGGTTGTTTCATAGTGATGAAAAAATCCCAAGTTCTTGTATAAGAATGATAGATTATCATATGATTGTAGAAACTATGTTAATTTGATACTAGCACTCATGTGAACTTGGTTTGAGAAAAAATAACTTAAATGGTGGCCTAAGAATAGTGCTTACCGGGTAATTAACAAAATTCGTAAATGAGTTGTTAAACTTGTTCGTAGGTTATTATAAGTAAATAGACAGTTGACTTTTAAAAGTCAAACTGACCTATAATAAGATCGAATAATAAATTTGATATAATATCCGTAAGGTGGAAAAATCGTGTTAGATGATGACTAACCAAACCATCTTACGAATGATAAATGATAGTTTGACGTTTGACAAGCTAGACGGAGGCTTGGGAAGAAACGGGTCAAACGGAACAAGTACGCGGAAAAGGGCATAATTGGATCTCAATGTAAGTTAAGCTTACATTCTTAAAATAGTAAATTTTACTTATGTTTTGAATATGAATTAGCGTTTTGAGTTTTCGGAATGAGATTCTGAAATATTAAGTTCCGACACGGATGGATACGGGTTGGAACAAGCGAAAATGGTAATAAACCATATTTGATGGTAAAAAGGGTAAAACAATAATTTAGGAATGTAATGACAAGTAAACAAGGATTTCGAAAAAAGTTACCTTATGGTGTAAGACATAAGGAATATAAAGAGCAAAATGGTAATTTAGTTATGGGTTGACAAATAAATATTTAATCTTGAAATAGACACCCTATGGTGTATGCCATAACGGATCAAATGGATTTCAGAAACGACCTAAAGTAATATGATCATAAAGCGTAAACCGAAATGGACTAGATGGGTGAGATGGCAAATAATACCATCTCATAAAGATAAATGGTCATTTAGACCAACCGGGTCAAATGGTGATATTATCACCATTTAGCGATGATGACTAATGGATACTTGTTGAGTTTTGTGTTCATAGGAAGAATGAGGATGACTTGCATTGTTATTAAATAGCAACTGATAGAGCAAGGTATTAAATCTAGTCTGTAAACATTATGTTCTTAAGAACATAATGATTTTACATAGATTATGGTTAAACGTTCATTTTGGTCAAAACATGATATTATATGCCCTTCGTCGTAAAGAATGGTCTAAGTTGACCAAAATGCCCTCGAATGATAACCTAAGTAAACGACTCTAATATTAGGTTAAAATTGAGTTTTATAATATAATAGAACCTTTCGGTAATGTAAAAGCGAAAAACATAAACCTTTTTTGTTTAATGCCTTTTAAATGGTCTTTTCCGTAAACAGTCAAACTAAAAAGGACAGAAATTGAACAAAATGAATTTACAATAATAAATTCACCACAAATAAAGTTGTGGTGGGAGATAGATAGATCTCTTAGTGTGGATATAATAAGATAGATAAGGTTTGGTTTGAAATAAGCGTTAGATTACGCTAAAACAACTAAACGGGTCAAAATAGCAAATAAATAAAGGTCTAGTTGAATAAGGTGATGATTTTGCTGAGGCAACTATGTGGGTGATAATGGACTGTAATGCATACCGAATTTGACGCATAAATGTATAGTTTGGTCCAAAAAGGGGTTAAAGGGCAAAATGGGCAAAATCGGAAATATGAGTATAAACCGGAAATAAATGCTTAAGTCATAGGAAATAAGTATCCGGGTCAAGGATTTCGGGTTAAATATATATATATAAGAAAACAATTTACGGACAATTAGAAACAAGTTTCAAGTGAAACAGATTAATATTGAATGAGTTACGGAAGTTTCCGTAACTAAACGGCAAATAAGAGAAAATTTGCAGCAAGCCACCGTATGCTACGTTGGTCTACCGTAGCTTACGGTAGGAAGCTGCTGTAATGGAACTGAAGGCCTGGACCGTAAAGCAGAAGGTCTGGACCTAAAGCTGGGGCCAGGCGTAGCTTACGGTGGAGGCTAAAGCTAAAGTTTTGTTTTTATTGTTTTAAGCCTTCGGGTGTATTCGGTTATGATATAATTTATTATAACTAACGTATAATATAGGTGATGTTTGGAGCACCGGAGGAGGATCAAGCTATGTGAAGAACCGAACAAGATCAAAGACGAAGGTTCCGCACTTTGTTTTGGATTATAACAAAACAAATCATTGATAACATGTTAAATTGTTTAATTATGTTTAAAAAGTTTTAATAAACTTGAAAATTTGAATGACGTGTTTTCGCGATTGCATGTTTAAATACGAAACCGTTAATAGAAATTCAGTAATATAAAGATGGGGTCTTACATTTATTTTATAAACACAAAAAGTATTAATGATTTTAAATCGTTGTTAATAATTATATGTTTATAAAAAAAAATTCAAAATATATCTTTTAAGAAGTTTTAGAAGATTTCACGTTTATAAAATTTAATTATAAATTCTAAAGTTTAGAAAAAAAACATAACTATAATTTTCGACTTTATAAAACCTAACAAAATACTTGCTTTTCTAGTTACGAATTACAGGGGCCAATTGTGATATATATATACCCCATTACGAGTTGCGAGAACCGTGAGAATTTTTTGTTTTCATGCGAGTTGAGCCAAAAAAAATTTTCACAAATGTTGATGAAAATATTATGAATACATTTGTAAAAAAAGTAAAAAAAATTGTCGAATCGGTAGTTTTGATTGATGCAAGTTTTTTTACGTGCAGGCGTAAATTTGCATGAATATAAATATTTTTTTACGGCTCATGTAAATATGGATATGCGGCATTTTTGAATTTTTTTTATTTATATATAGAGGGGAAGGATAAGACGAAAACCCACTTGAGATGAAAACTCAAAGAACCCTTGTAAAAACCCCATGTAATATTTTTATTTTTTTTCTAAAAGAAATAGGAAATGTAACATACATATATTTGAACATTTTTATAAAAGAAACACAAAAAACGACAAGTTTTTTTTTAAATGTTAAAATTTCATTTTATATAATATATGTCCAAAAAAATATAACATACAAATTTTGAACATTTTTTTAAAACAAGTAGGTGCTTTTTACATTTTTTTTATAAAAATGTTCAAGTACATAAATATTACATTCCCATATTTTTTTGAAAAAAAAATAAAAATGTTACATAGGGTTTTCTTGAGTTTTTTCAACTTAAGTAGGTTTTCGTTTTATTTTTCATCTATATATATATATATATATAGTTAGAGGTTCATGAAAAAAATATAAAAGTGTGAGAAGGATAAGAAATATTTTGGAGGTGACACGTGTCCCTTTTCATTTTGGTAGTTTAAGAGTATAAGTGTAATTTAATTAACAAAACCTTTTAATTATGGAATAAATATATGTAACCGATTTTTGGCAGTTATTGTAGGGATTTTCAAATTTGAAGGCATACACTTATAAAGAAATAACACCCCTAACTCATAAAAACACCACAACATGTATATTAAAGCCATACATCTTATAAAGAACAGAAATATAACAGAAACAACACCCTAACTCATAAAAACACCACAACATGTATATTGAAAGCACACATCTTATAAAGAACACCCTAACATTGAATATAACAGAAATAACACCCTAATAAATCAAGGACCTTTGTCCTCACATTAAATATGACAGGAATAACACCCTAACTCATAAAAACACCACATCATGTATATTGAAGGCATACATCTTACGAAGAACTAAAATATAACAGAAATAATACTCTACAATTAAAACACCATTGTATGAACATAGAAAAAACACCATGGACTAAAACATCCAAGCAAGACGTAATTTTTTCTCTACATAAGTATATCAATATGATACTCATTTTAAAGATAAAAAAACACTCGTTATTATGGTGTATTTTTTTTAAAAAGAGTTACGTATAAAAAGTTATTGACGTTTAAAAAATAAGGAGGAACTTACATGTGCATTAATGTTAGTTTCTTAATTTAAAAATATTAAATTATCTTTATACTAGAAAATTAATTATTTTAATAGTCAACACTATTTACAAGATTGAAATCAATATCTCAACCATTAGATTAAAAATCTAAATGTTTAGATTCTTTCTTACCATTCTCACAAAAAATACTTTTTTTACAATAACCTCACCATATATATATATACACACACATTGTGATTAGAAAAGAAACTTGTAGGTTATTTTGAGCAACCTATGCGAAATAAAGGGACCATGTGTGTCGATAAAATGAAAAGTTTCAATTCTGAATTCACATTCATACGCGCCTCTGTCGTGTCTTGTTCGACAAGCCACAGATCGATCTGTTCCATTGAAATCTCATGTAATGTTTATGAAATGCTCTTTTATTCGGACCGAATAATTTTATTATCGACCTCAATCTTTTATTTTCTGCATTCATACAACCCACCCAAATTCGCGAATCAAAGCACGTTATTTACCAAATTTGTTATATATATCAACCATACTCGATCACCTTAACACGTACACCCTCAAATTTCACTCGAAAACGACTATTCTTTGCTCTACAATCTGTTCGGAAGTTCGCCGGAGGTCTTTCTTCTTGCCGGAACTTCTAGCACCGGCCACCCGCAGTTCTTGTGATTTTACGTCGTCGCAACCCGTAAGAAATCTCTAATGCTTTCTGGTCTATATTTCATACTAATCGAACCTTCCCACTTTAATTTCACATCACGCCATCTGATATTAAATCAATTGTTGCTTATTAGGACTTAGGGGTGAGCTTACTAGTTACTACTGATTTGGGAATAAGGATCCACTTAAACACTGAATAAATGTATTTAGAATTCACATTATATAGAATACTTAGAATTATTAAAATCCATTATTTATAATTGTTTTTCTCCTTCTAAACAAACTAGATGTTATCCATTAACAATATTTATGTTTAGTCTATCAATAATAGTATGACAAGATCATCTTGTTATGCATAAATATTTATTTACTACAATTAATTTTAATTAATCCATTTAAAATATTTCAATTTAAACCCTATAATTTCCAAATTAGTGTGGAAGCCCTAATTCCCTATAGACTTAGCATGCCTTAGACCATCACGATAGACAATTACTCGAATATTATTGGGTAACACTTTGGGATTTCTTCAAACCTTTTACTTATTTGCAGTTGTTTACCCTAAGGTGGGTACATAGTTCCTTTTTTACCTCTTTCTGGGATGATACATATGTTTCACACTTTTGCGTAAATGTCTGGAAAGCTACACACTCGATTTGTTCCTACTAACTTTCAACTGGCTGATATCTTCACAAAGAGCTTATCTAAACTGCAATTTGAATATTTTTGAAAAATGCCATGTCTCGGTCCTCCACCATTTCGGTTGGAGGATAATAGGAATAATAATCATAATAATCAAATCACATAAATCATTCATGTAATCTCGTGTAGTCAATATATTGCCATATATATGTTGTATGTAAATTTCTATATAATATAACTAGGTTATCACCCGGGACTGCATCCTAGTAGTTTTATATTCTTGCTTATTAAACATGTATACTTTTTTAAAATATAACATATTATTTCATTAAACTTTGTCAGGACATTCTTAATTCTTAATACAATAATCTATTAAAACAATGTCATTTATATATGTTAACAATAACAACTTAAGTAATTGATATATATATATATATATGTATGTATGTATGTATATATATATATATATGTATGTATGTATGTATGTGTGTGGTCCCGTGGGCGGCGGCGGTTATAGACGGAGGTTTTGGGGATAGTACAAATTTGGCAGAACGAAATAGACATGTAGGCACAGAATTAGCGGAAGCTTTTCATTCATTCAAACCGAAAATGTATACATCTTGTCTGGCTGGCGGAGTTCCTGGAGAGAATCCGACAACGTTTCCCCTAAGGGAACTTCCAAAACTTACAAACAATGAATACCCAACACCTATTTATAGACATGACAGCTCGTGCGAAGCAAGCATGTCGTCACTCGTACGAAGGGTCATTCGTACGAGTGAGATGTTATCACTCGTACGAGTAACAAAGTCACTCGTACGAGGCACACTGTCACTTGTACGAGGCACATGTCACTCGTACGAGCCAGTACTGGTTCACACTTAGGTCGTGTGTTCGTATCTAATCTATACAATATTCAATACACACTCTTTCTAGCGTATTCGCACAGTGACGGCCATAAAGTGTATCAACAATTCCCCCCTTGGACGTTACCATCGAAGCTTGAACTTGAACTTGAAATCTGAGAGCTGTGTTTGAATATTCTGCAGCTTCAATCGGGTATCTGTTGACGTCGTAATTCCCCCTTGATTGAAGATCCGGGTTTGCATTATCTACGTTTAAGCAACATTCCCCCTGAAATAATTTTTTCCAGAAATTGATCTTCAGGTCGTTGTTTGCACGGTTCAAAACCCCCTCTTATTTGCTTGATCAACAAGTTTTCTCGAATGATCATCAACTTGAAATTAAACAATGCAGCTTCTCCATTTCGACGTTAACCATATCCGCGTTCGGTTTAGCGCATTCCCTTGATGATCGATCCTCCGATCTTCAAAACCCAACCGGAAATTGATAGAAACTTCGAAATACTACACCGAAAAACTTCAAACCAATAAATATGCGCAAAAATCTTCTCAATCAGCAAATCATCGGAAACAAACTATCTGGTAACACATCAAATCTTAGAAACATTCTTCGGTAATCAGAATCACATTCTTCCTTTTTAGTCACAATAACAGATATATAGCTATCTCCGCTGGAATGGGGCACTGAAACTACAAGACATCCGTGTTATCTAGCGGTTACCGAAAAACAGTTCATTTGCAATGCAGAGTTAATGATAGTCAGTCGTATGTGCTTCCGATTCCACATCAGGGTTCAGGTGGTTAGCCCTTGAGCATCAATCTGAATCATGATTTGAAAATTCTGAACATTTTTCGATCACACATTCCAAATGTATAGTCTATTTCGTGAATAGACATAAACATTATCTCATCTCTAATGAATCTTCGATCCTCTGTGTTTCCCAGATAATATGCAGTCTGAACCACCCGGATACTGTTGCAGCGTCACGAATTTCAAAAATGCCAGAATTTTAACATATACGTGAAAATTTTTATTCCCCTCATTTTTGCAAATTCTGACGTCTTGAATTCTTATGGGAATGAAGATTATGGCGCGACTGCAGCATATGGTACCCAAATTTTGTGGAAATTTCCCAAAATTGCAGTTTTGATCAGATGTTGACTTAACGTTGAGCCCATTAATAGTCACTACACCAGATGATCAACATTTTGCGCAGATATCAGTGACTACCCCAAAATCTTCATCCCTTTGTGATCGTATCATCAAATCTATACTTTAAAGCTCTAGACGGTGTCTCCGAACAGCCCGAATTAGACATTAAAATTTTGAAAAAAATTGTAATCACCAAATTTTTTCTGGACACTCGTCTCGTCAATACGATTAAAAATGCCTTTTTTTGTCACCAATTCGTACGAGCTGGGCTTCGTGCGAGTGATGCTTCGTACGAGTGATGCTTCGTACGAGTGACAAAGTGTCACTCGTACGAGCCATAGCTCGCTCATACGAATGAAACTAATTACGTCTTTTCAATCCAGAATCTTCATTTCTTTGAATTTTTGACATGATTTTTGCACAGATCTCGTCGAAAATCAGTTTCTAACAATTCTATGGTTTCAATTTTACATTATGTATGTGGATTGTCCAATTATTTGATGTTTTACGTCTAAAACCCCTCATACGTCCAAAATTAATGAGCATGGGTGATTCATCAACTGTTAGATTGAATGAATCAGTACCGTAGCTCTGATACCACTTGTGAGAGGGGATCGGCTCTCCTCCGATGAGCCACCGGTCTGACCTAACTCAACTAACAGAGGCGGAATTCATTGTTAATGAGGTTGACAAACGTACAAGTGAGATCTACTGTTTAACTGCTTTGAATATATTGATTGACGTGAAAAGTACAATGCAAGTAAACAATTCAACAGGGCTTCACCGTACCAACTGGACTAACACTTACTAGCTCTGACACAATACTCCTCTATTTATAGGTCGACATAACTCGCATATGAGAGTGTGAAACAGATTATGTGACTCATGCGAGCAGCTGCCTCGTACGAGTGACAGAAAGTCACTCGTACGAGTCAAGCGACTCACTCGTACGAGCCAACAACACAACAAATGAATCAAACAATAACATTTACACATTGACGTTCTAAGCCCTATATACAAAATCAACATATCCTACACGTAGGCAATAGACATTACGCACCAACAAACTCCCCCTTGGATGTTGCCGCAGTCTTGGATAGTCTTCTAAAATCTTCATAACATCTGACGTTTATCGACCAAAGAACCGCTTCGATGGCTTGCGACGCTCCTCAAAAGCTATAGGGGTTTGATCTGCCGGAGGAGGTCGGTTAACTGTATTGCCAAACCAAAAACTTCTCAGCGACACTATACGAGCTCGCTTTGCAATCCTCGCTTCCTTCTTATATTTCTTCTTTTGCTCTGACTCCTCTAATTTCCTTCAAGAAGTGTTCCATGTCGATCCAGAATGTATATCATTGGCGAAACAGACATTAACAATCTTTTGAAACTGGAGTGCTTGTTCTTTGTCTTTCTTTTCATAGCTAATTGTGAACAAACAATCTATATCTTTCTTCGAACAATTTACTAGCAACATAGGGTCTAGTACTCGAATACCACTCCACAGTCCATATATACGTTTGTGTGCTATGACGACTTTGGTAGGCTCCTCAGTTATCTTCCACGAATCATCATCAGGGTGCACACAAATCACAGCTTCTCCCGTGTTAGAATCATAGTGCCACCACTTGAAGATTTTATAGAAATCTTGCTCCATCTAAATCATAGGCATATTCTCCATAACCTTTGGCCTCTTCACAACGAGCGTAACATCCTTTTCTTTAGTAATCGGATTGACTTTCGTAATACGCTTTGGGAAATGAGGTTTCCAGTGTATAAATCCATGCATAGCTTCAAGCTTGATCAACTTCCATAGCCGTTGGTTGTGGAATTTCATCTTCAGATTTATCATCTTCGTTTGCACGAGCTCTTTGATATCCCAATATGGCAAGGATTTGATGTCGCTCAAGTATCTGAAGTACTGGATTCCAAATTCCCTCTTGATAGCATAAACATTTAGTTCCTCGATCTATCCCCAGCTGATAATGTCCCCCGGAGAAATATCTGCATCACGTGTAAAGAACGCTAGAGGACGTTTGAACTTTCGTTCGGCTGGTGAAACTCTGAACCACTTCTTCTTCATTTCTGCAATTTCAGCTCTAGTCATCTGTTGAGGAATGGTACCCTATTTAGCAGCTTCTTCGACTTTTCGTTTCAGAACATCGGCATTTTCCGCTATAAACAACTCAGTAAAAGTTGGGGAGTCATTTGTACCATGATCGGCAAGATTAGTAACATCGTCATCAGAATCATCCTCCACGACAACTCTATCATAATCATTCGCTTCTTCAACGTGCTCGAAGACTTAATCACTTGGCTTGAAAGCGCTAATCTCTTTCAGCTCGTCTTCAAAATTAAACTCGAAGTTTTCTTCGTCCATGCCTAACATCTCAGTAATCTCTTCCTTGGTGTAGCTATGGACATATTCTTCCTCTTCAACATCATGCTCAAGATAAAAAATCTTTGGCTTAGGCATGACAGGAACGGTAGATGTATCGGTTACCGTGAGGATTCCTGCCTGCTGAGCATTAGAAGGACCTTCAGTTCTACCCTGATCTCTATCTTCAGTCATTTGATTCGCAGAGTCGTCCAAATACACAGAATAATCAATATCTTCATTTAAAACAGATTCTGTTACACGAACACCCGTACCACCTACATCATCATCATAATCGTCACTATCAGAATCAGACTCACTAGACAATAAATCATCAAACTCGTCTATATCTTCAGCCTCTTTTTCCTCATCAAATTCATCAGCTGCTGCTTCAATCTCTCTCTCTAACTTCCTCTTCTGTAGCCATTCACGATGTCTCGCAGAAAGATCTGTCGTGTCAATATCCACATCCTTAGGCTTTCCTATCAGAACAAACTTCTTCGAGACTGAATACAACACAATATCTGTAATAACTGGCGCAGATTCAGCTTCTTGCTCAGTTGTGACGTTCACAGGATCCTCAACCACTTTCGCTTTGCCCTTACCTTGCGCATCAGATGATTCCTTTGCAAGACGTTCTCGTTCAGCGACCCGCTCTCTGGCTTCAGCTCGTTCGATCTCATCTATCTCTGCAGCAATATTAACACCCAACTTCTTCGTCAGTATCTTCTCAAAAAGATTCATCCTTCGATCGCTTCTGAGTCGTTCTTCCTCATATTCAGCCATGCGAATTTGTAAACGCTCATTTTCTGATACAATACTGGCGAGCGTAGCTTCGAGCTGTTGTTTGTCTTTGTTTAGCGCATTGAGTTGTTCCTATAACTCTGCTATCTTGACAGTGTTTAACATGACCTGCTTCTGTAACTCTTCAACGCGTGGGTCATTAAACATGTCAACTGAAAAGTCTTCGCCCCCTGGAATATCACCAAAATCAAAGTGAGGTTGGGACTGCGAAGCTTGCGGCGGCGGCGGCTGCGGTGTCGGTTGTGGTGGCGGCTGTTGAGTAGATTGACGTGGTGGAATTTGTGGAGTCAGTTCAACAACCTCTTCTTCGACTATCTGCTTCTGCACTTTCTCTTTGGATTTGACGTTAGGAGAATCAGTGCTTCTAGCCGTCACTGTGCCAATAGGCTAGAAAGAGTGTGTATTGAATATTGTATAAATTAGATACGAACACATGACCCAAGTGCGAACGAGTACTGGCTCATACGAGTGACATGTGACTCGTACGAGTGACTTTGTTACTCGTACGAGTGATAACATCTCACTCGTATGAATGACCCATCGTACGAGTGACAACATGCTTGCTTCGCACGAGCTGTTAAAAATGAAAAATTGTGTTACAATAATTTCAATCAAACAAAACACAAAATTGAATTTATCATTGAAAATAAACCAACCAACGATTATTTCGAATGGAAAAACCCAAAATTTCAAATCTAGGAAGCAACTAATTCTCATAACAAAGTAAATCTCATTAGTCCAAATACGAAGATTGAAATTTCAAGAAGAATCCTTATCACCACGATTGCCGGTGTTGAACCTACGTTTTGAAGAAGAGCAAGGCAATGAGGCATCGACATCGTACGCTCCATAAACATTGTGTTTGCCATATCAGTGTTCTGCAAATCCTTCACAATCTGCAACTTCTTCTTAGTTATATTCTCTGGGATACTTTATAGTCTGTCACACTCATAAACATCAATCAGTTCACGGGAAAAAAAATTGTTCCAAATCCGCTGAAGTAACACAAAAGCCTTCGTCTGCGAGAAGTTCCTTAATCCATAAATGGCGAAAGTATGAAATTAATAAAAACAATGTTGGTCAAATAGCAATTTAATTTTAATGTAACGATTATACAACAATAAGATATTACCAGATGATATTCAACATATTGTGTATGCATAATACAAAACTCAAAAGATGATAGCCCGTCACTCCATTCTTTACATACACATTTGAATCGATTAATTACTTTAGCATTTAACTAGATTAACATTTCATCCAGTGCCATCTCAAAAGGAATATAAACCATGATATGAACTACCTAACAACAATACAATATACAGTAAATTAATATGAATACATGAAAAACAATGTATGTAAAAAAGATGTATTTGAAATATACCTTCGTGCAGGGAACTAAAAGAGAAGACCCAAATTTTATATGAAAATGAAACCAATACAATGCTTAAATTATAGATGGAGAAATTTTAGAGTTGTTAATAGAATGAGATACTAAAATAATATTTACAAAAATCTTCTATTTTAAAGATTTATTGTTTTGATTGTGTTTCAAATTAGGAAATGATATATAATAGGCATTTTATTGAGTGTGTGTTTATTGAAATATGTTACTTTAAATATCTACTCATTTACTTATAAAAATATTATCAAGTCATCATTTTCTTCATTTTCGTTTTAAACAACATGTAAATAGTGTCAAATTTTATATCACTTTTGAATAATATAATCTAAACAATAAAACTCATAATTCATAACGTTCAATTAAAAAAAAGAATCAAATTCAAAAGACAATTGAAAATGTTAAAATAGTTAAACAAAAAAGTATCACTTACTAAAGAAAAGATAATATTTTGTAAAAATTAAAATGGGTAATAATGATTTTATGAGATATCAAATTTTCTTGATCTACTACAAACAAAAGCTTCCTTTGGCTCTTGAACCATTTGAAAACAACCATTTTGCACCATAGAACGCTCCATTGTTTCATGACGTCAATCCAATCAACAACAATATACCAATAAGAAACAATAAATAATAATTTGAGATTACAATTTAATAAAAGATAACAGTTGCGCTGTAAATAAATTAAATAAACCTTGTCATTTCGAAATCTACTTCTATAGTTGATATTTTCAATTCCCATTCACCTCCACAATTCATCTTAATGGTTATATTGAAATTGTTATGTAAACCGACAACATTTGCGATGTGTTATGGGAGCCACTACAACATCGTAATCAAAATAAACATAATATTAGAATGTGAATTATAAAAAAAATAATAAATTAGTAGAAAAGATGAATGAAAAGTTTTTTTTTTTTATCAAGGTATCAACTAAACATGATTCAAAATATGATACTTTGAATCATTAGAAAACTCAAGGGTGTTATATGGATCATATATATCATGAAGGTCAATGTCATCTAATGTTGATTTCCTCAACAATAACTCATGTCCGTTTTCATTAAAATTTTGAATTTTAAAAAGTGACCTATTTTAAAATAAGTCTCTATTTGCATCTTGGAAACAGAGAGTTATTGTTGAGGAAATCAACTTCAGATGACATTGACCTTCATGATACATATGATCCTTACAACATACTTGGGCTTCCTAATGGTTCAAAGTATCATGTTTTTGAATCCTGTTTAGTTGATACTTTGGTAAAAAAAAAACTTTGCTCATTCATCTTTTCTACTAATTTATTATTTTTTTTATATAATTCACATTCTAATATTATGTTTATTTTGACTACTATGTTGTAGTTGTTACGGGAACACATCGCAAATGTTGCCGGTTTACATAACAATTCCAATATAACCATTAAGATGATTGGTGAAGGTGAATGGTAACTCAAGATATCAACTGAAGAAGGAGATTTCGAAACGACATGGTTTATTTAATTTATATATAGTGTAAGTGTTATCTTTTATTTATTTGTCATCGCAAATTATTATTTGTTGTTTCTTATATGTATAATGTCGTTGATTGGATTAACGTCATGAAACAACGAAGCGTTCCATGGGCAAAATGGTTGTTTTAAAATGGTTCAAGAGCCAAAGGAAGCTTTTGTTTGCATTAGATAAAGAAATTTGATATCTCATAAAATCGTTATTACCAATTTTAATGTTTACAAAACATTATGATCTTTTCTTCAGTATGGTGGTATTTTTTGTTTAACTATTTTAACATTTTCATTTTTTTTTTTAATTTGAATATTATGAATTGTAAGTTTTTATTGTTAAGATTATATTAGCGATATAAAATTTGACACCATTTACATGCTTAAAACTAAAATGACGACTTGATAATATTTTAATAAGAAAATGGATAGATATTTAAACTAACATATTTTAATAAAACATACTCAATAAAACGCCTGTTATATAACATTTCCTAATTTGAAACACAATCAAAACAATAAACCTTTAAAATATAAGATTTTGTAAATATTATTTTAGTATCTCATTCTATTAATAACTCTAAAATTTCAGTATCTTTAAATTAAGAATTGTATTGGCTTCATTCGCATACAAAAAATCCAATCTTCTTTTTTATTTCCATGCACGAAGGTATTTTCCAAATACATCTTTTTTGAATACATTTTTTCCATGTATTCATATTAATTTACTGTATATTGTTTTGTTGTTAGTTAGTTCATATCATGGTTTATATTCTTTTTGAGATGGCACTGGATGAAATGTTAACCTAGTTCAATGCTAAAGTAATTAATCGATTCAAATGTGTATTTAAAAGAATGGTGTGACGGGCTATCATCTTTTGAGTTTTGTATTCTGCATGCTCAATATGTTAAACAGTATCTGGTAATATCTTATTGTTGTATAATCGTTACATTAAATTAAATTACTATTTGACCAACATTGTTTTTATTAATTTCATACTTTCGCCATTTATGGATTAAGGAACTTCTCACAGACGAAGGCTTTTGTGTTACTTCAGCGGATTTGGAACAAATTTTTTTCCCGTGAACTGATTGATGTTTAGAGTTTGACAGACTATAAAGTATCCTTGATAATACAACTAAGAAGAAGTTGAAGATTGTGAAGGATGTGCAGAACACTAATAATGGCAAACACAATGTTTATGAAGTGTACGATGTCGATGCCTCATTGCCTTGCTCTTCTTCAAAGTGTAGGTTCAACACAGGCAATCATGGTGATAAAAATTCTTCTCGAGTTTCAAGCGTTCTTATTTGGACTAATGAGTCTTACTTTGTTATGAGAATTAGTCGCTTCCTACATATGAAATTTTGGGTTTTCCCTTCGGAATAATCGTTGGTTGTTTTCTTTTCAATAATAAATTTAATTTTGTGTTTTGTTTGATTGAAAAAGTTGCAACATGGTTTTCATCTTTAATATATATATAAATCAATTACTTAAGTTGTTATTGTTAACACATATAAATGGCATTGTTTTAATATATTATTGAATTAAGAACTTGCATATAGCTTTCAACACATAGATAATTTTTGTCGACTTTGTTGGCTTGTCTCCTCGAATCATGATCATTTCTCTTGTAGGCGTACAAATCTCAATAGTATTTTGATCATATAGGATTCGAGCATGATTGGCTACCAGCCAATCCATTCCTAATACTACATCTAATCCGGCTAGAATCATAGGTAGTAGGTTTGCTGTGAACATATGTCCTAGTAATTCTATCTACCCTTCTTGGAATACTTCGCGTATCTTGGTAGAGTTTCCTTCTGTTGTTTCTACCGTACAAACTTGGCTTAGCTTAGTCAATGGTTGATTAAGTGCTTGATAGAATGCAGTATTTATAAAACTTTAATTTGCACCAGAGTCAAATAATACTTTAGCAAATACGTTATAGACAAGAAACATACCAGCAATCACGTCTGGAATCATCGTTGCTTCCTGTGTAGTGGGTACAAATGCTCGTGCGTTCGTCTTAGCTCCATCTGCTTCTTTTGTCTTGTTGTCAGGTATTTTCTGTCACACCCCGACCCGCAGCGGAAAAGGTGATCGGGGCATGATTGGGTTTTCATCAAAGCTCATGACATTTATTATAATGTTTCATATTTATTATTACAATTTTAAAGAAGATCATACAGTCAAATCATACAAATACAACATGTTCTATACATCTTTCTAGACTTCATTATTTTTCTTCTAAGGCACTTTCCTATGTGTTCCTAGCTTCATCCTGTCCACCTGTATCATGTGTAAAAATGGTTTTTGGATCAACAAAAGTTGGCGAGTGAACTTTGTTAGAAAACATTTATTATTTATTTCTTGTTATATTTAATATGGAAAAATTGTGCAATAATCATATGTGAGCAAACGTAAATAAACATACAATAACAATAACCATAACAAAAAATAACATACAATAACAAACCACCTTGCATGAATATATAACATGAATGACAATGTAAATGTTAGCAACGTCTCGTTCACGCTCATAGGTAATGGGGAACGGCTCACGCTCATAGGTAATGGGGAGCAGACGGCCTATGATGAAATGTATGTGCGATCAAGGCTCAATCAAACGGAGCCGATCGTATGTTGGCAACACCTCGTTCACGCTCATAGGTAATGGGGAACGACTCACGCTCATAGGTAATGGGGAGCGGCGGCCTATGATAATGTATGTACTGAAAATGATAAATTTAATCTAAACAATAACCACACAAACAGTTGATACATGTTGAATACACATTTGATCATGGATATGATGGATGCACAAGTGTTTAAATGTAATAAATAATAAGAAAACGTGATTAAAACGGGGAATTTATAGAGATTCACTCACATTGGGTGCGTTCGTTTGAAGATGTTGAATGCGCACGAGTTTAGAGGATTGATCGACGAGGAATAATTAACCTAATTAATAACGAAAATGTATGGTAAATAAGTGGATTTTATTAACAATTTTAATAGGATTTTTGGATATATTTTTGTGAGTTTAAGGCTATTTTCTAACTTTAAAAACATTATTTTTTAAGTATTTTTAATTGATTTTTAAATTAAATAAATAAATAAAAATATAAAAAAATGTTGACTTTTTGACTTTGACCGTTGACCGTTGACCATGACTGTTGACCGTTGACCGGTTCGGTCGTGTATATATTTGCACTGCGTGAGACTCGAACCCGTGACCTCCCGTACGTGTGCACGTAGCTCTACCAACTGAGCTACGTGTCTAACCCGAAATATTTCTGTTTTTAATTATATTTATACACTATTTTAGTTAATCAGAATTCATTTATTTAAAAAGATTTTAATTGTATCGAACCGGTGCCGTCAACAGGTCTCGAATCCGGGACCTGTGATTTAGTGTTGCACACAGTCCATCACTGGACTGTGTGTCTAACCTGGTTAATATTCTGGTTTTTATTAAACTTAACATCATTCAGTGAGTTATCCCGGTTCGGTTTTAAAAAGGGCATTTTTATTTAAGAGAGTGAGGTTGGGTCAGGGATCGAACTCGAGACGTGTGTACATTGTTTGCACACAGTCCACCGCTGGACTGTGTGTCTAACCCGTTTATTATACTGATTTTAATTAATCTTATAAACATAGTCGACTTCGTCTTCTTCGCTCAAGAACACAGACAACGATTAATCAACTGTTCTTGTTTAATTCGATTAACGAAATTTATAAGCGATTGAAATGTAATGGACAGAGAGGGTTTGGGGAAAGAATGTACCGAAACAGATGTCTTTCTCAGAACTCCGGCAAGGATTCGTCGGCTCTGTTTTGTGAGCTCCGTCTGTTCGGATCAATTAACAGTTTTGATTGATTAGATGTGAAATTGAGTTACTAAACCATGATTAACAGGAGGTTTAGATGATCATACAGATTAACAGCGTGATTTCGAAAATTCCAGCGATTTTCCGGCGAGTACAGAATATCCGGCAACGTCGTCTGGGATTGATTCTGGGTGATGGATTGATGTTAGTAATGGTCTAACAATGGATTGAAACAGAAAGAGTCGAGGTATTTATCGTTTTGATGTGAGTCTCGGTTTTCCGGCGAAAGTCCGGTGATGGCAGAATATTTCCGGCGAATGAAATTGCTTTGAGAAATGGTGCGATTTTGAGCGAAAAGACTACCAGAGGCTTGGGTGTGTATTTATAGGAAAGAATATCGATGAATTGGGTCCGATTTCTGTCTTGATTCGTTGGTCAGTTTTCTTCCGGCGATTATGACTGATGTCGCGGGATTAGACATCGGTTATAACCGACGTTGAGATTAATACTTCCGTTAAGTCAATAGAAACCGACAATAATTGGCGAATTCGTCGGGATTTCCGGCGACTGCGAAATGGGCGCGTTGTTGACTGAATTTGATTTCGAGTTTTGTTATATGAATTAATTGTTTCGATATATCATCAAATAACACAAGTGGGGGAGTGGTTGGATGTGTGTGAGTTAAGTTACTAGGCTTCATCCGGCTGACCCGGGTTCGAAACCCGGCATCAGCAATTTATTTTTATTTCATTATTTATTATAAATTCAATTATAGATTTTAAATTCTAATATATTTATTAATTATGTATTGTATAAAATTAATTTGAGCATTAAATACGCAACGAAATTTTAACTGAATGTTCGGTTAATAAACGAAGCGGGTTTGGTTAACCCGGTTTTTTACGGATGTTACATTTTCGTCAGCTTCAGGCAATTTGGCTTAAAGTGACGTGTTTCTCCGAAGTTAAAACAGAGAGTAGATTTTCTTTTACATTATTCCTCTTTATGCCCAGGTATTTTGCAAAAATTGTAGTGCCAGACACATTTCCCAGAATGCTTCTTTTTACAAATCCTACAGGAAGGCGTAGAAGATTTCCAACTCTTTTCCTTCGTTAGGTACTATTAGGGCAAAATTCTTGTGAAATTTTGTGAGCTAATTCTTTCCTTTTATTTTCGTCCCTTGTGCGGATTAATCCGTCAGTCAAAGTATTAGCTAACTCGAATGTTTCCTCAATGGTTTGAGGTCCGGCTGCTTGAGCATATCACGGATATCACTAATTAACTCCAAATATAACGAGAAATTAGTACAGGTTTTGGCGAAGCCATAGTTGGTACCATCCTTGCAGATCCGAAGAATGTTATCGTATACTCACAACAATTCACATAAGCCATTTTAAGATTTAGGAACTTATTAGCCATTTGTTCTTTCTCATTAGGAGGACAAAATTTCCTTTCTATTATTTCTTTAAATTCCCTCCAATTCATGGCATAGGCCATGTCACTCCCTTTTGCCTAAAGAATCGTGTTCCACCATTCTAATACTTCATCCCTGAAGAGATTAGAAGCACATATTACCTTATCTTCTTCGACATGTTTGCTGATCTTAAGAACAGTTTCAGTCTTTTCTAACCATCGCAGAGCAGCCATGGCTCCTTCACTGCCAGCGAATTCAGTTGGTTTATAGGCTAGGAAATCTTTATAAGTACATCTAGGAGTTATTGCCTTCATTCTTTTAGGATGTTGAGCTTTAATAAAGACATCATTATCTCCATTAACGCTTTGATTAGAGTAGTTGCCATGGTTTCGTTTGCTATTCACGGCTTTATTATTTTCTATAGGTGCAAGGTTTCTAACAACTTCGATAATTAAGGGTATTGCTTCAACTATTCCCTAAGCTACTACTATATTCTCTATAACACTTTTATCTAAAGAATTTTCATGATGATTCTGAACCGATTAATTACTTCATTCGACATCTGAATTGTAAACATATTTCAAATATTAATATCACAGAATAAATAAAAAAATAATCAAAATATCATAAACACATTTCGTAGTTTGAAAGGCCCTGGTCTAGTTCTGTCTAAGTTAGTGGTAATGGAGCTGGATTGGAACTTTCTCCGGTGGTTGGGTTTCCTATTTGTTTGGTTGTTGAGTTTTTATTTTTCTTTTTGTCCCATTTTACTTTCCAATCAAACCTTCTCTTTTTCGGGGCTTCTCTTTCCAACGGCTGAGCCTGAAATATCATTGTTTCTTTTTACTTAGCTTTGTATTTGGTTTGGTGACTGGCTTAATCCTCTTCTATATCTGAATTATTGACGGATATGTGCTCGAAAGCCTCGACCAAATCTCTATCTATAACACCCCAACCTGTAACAGGTTGTCATGTCACTATTACAGATATCAAAAACCACAAGTTTCATTAAGAAACAGAATCCAAGAAACAAAAAGTCTCGAAACAACCAGAAAGCCTAAGTCTTATATTATTTAGTTACTGAAATAAAAGAAATAACGAAAAGCTTTAAAAACTTGAACTTCATATTCCTCTCACTCATTCCCGTTTCCCCTGATTACTTGTAAACACATAAGACAAAAACAAGAAAAAAAAACTACGGCTGAGCCAAACAGTTGCTCAGTAACGGAGAAATCAACAGTAAAAGTAAGGCAAGCATACGGAAGAAAAACGGATCGATACCGACACTCAACAAATCTAAAAGATGGCACTAAAATAGATACTTATACAACTTGAATCCAAAACTTATATTGAACATAATCAGATGCATATAAACATATCATAACAGAGACAAGACATACGTGACACCATATAACAAATAAATAAAAATACGTCACGTAATATGAAATCACCCACGAGCCTAAACAGAGGGGTACACAACTATAGTCTATGCACCGAGACGGTGCGTATAGACGTACACACATTATTCCATCTCAACAGGAGTCAGGAGTCAGAGCTAAGATCGATCTATTTGCCTCTAGGGGCCAGGTGCAATACAAGGACAAACTAGAGACGCCGTGAACTTTAGTTACACATCGTCACGATGAGTGCCATGTCGTTGACGTCCCAACGACAAGTGTTAACATATAATTGCTCGGGTGACAGAATACAAAGCCGTATCAGAACTATGTGTCTCTTGACATAAGTCTAAAGGGAACATGCAATAACGAGCACAAGGACTAAGGTCTATTGCATGTAAGATATATACTAGTCGTAACATATAACAATACAAACCAGAAACAATTAACGAAGACATCCGTACTACAAAGTAACAGACTTGAATAAAAATACTATGATGTCAAGAACAGGAATCCGTACCAACGAGTAATGAAAATAAAATTATACTACGATGTAAAGAAAACGGAATCCGTACCTTGTTAACAAGCAAAACAAACACCAAAGTCAAGACGTCCACAGACAATCAACAACCTATAGTCCCGTTATAACCCAAATCATCAATTTTATGAACATTATTTGATTGGTTTGTTAAGAAATTCCCGGCGACCAAGGTTTATGTTTGAGTTTATTAACATTCTATTATAGAGAAAAAAAAATTGTGACTAAATCGTTTAAACAATTATTCCACCTACTGTTATATTCTACATACTTGCCCAACAACGAAAAGTTAATCCAAGCTATTACACATTCATTTTTAAAGATATTCATAGACTTTGGTTGTGGTAACTTTCATATGATTAATAAATATTTATTGAATAAATACAAACCACTGTAACGAGAATTAGTAAAATGTACATTTGTACTCATATATGGGTATATGACAGAACCACTTAGTTATGCGATACTTACAATTTCATGAACCTACCAACTCTATTTTTCTTTAAGAAAATAGTCAAATACCAATCATTATGATTTATTAATAGTACCCTTTGTCAACTAATTTACATATATATGAAATATTTTATATGTATACGTGTATTGTATAAGAAAACAATGGCTATATTAATTTAATTCTAGTAAGAAACTCTATGAGTTGGAGCCTTGACTTATGCATATACATACTTAAACCCACAAGTTTATAAATATAAATTAGCAGTTCCGTCCATTTGCTTTTAAATTCAACTTCCACTCTAGAGTAATAAATTTCTTAAAACTGTATATCATCCAAAGGAAACAGTAAATCACCACAAAACAGAGCGCAAGTTGGTTGTCGAACTATAAGTGTGGTTATTCAATCGACATTATTTGCCGTATAGATATTTCTAAACTTTAGTCGCCGGTACGAACTCAAACCAGAATTTAAACATCTAAATTTGCATTGGACGATAGATCGTTTGGGTACCTTAATCGCCAAACGGAATCGGACGGAGACTAATGGAGTAGCAACAACATGTAGTCAAATGGAACTGAACTAAGACGAACGACAGCGCTGGCTCTATACCAGAACAAAGCGATAACGATCCAGATTAAATTTCCGTCAAGCATTATATGAAATAGAGAAGGATATATTACGTATCGGTACCTTATCGTGATTCAAAAATCGTTACTGGTGTTGACGAAACTCCGCGCGATGGTCACAAACGGAATGCGAATCACACGAGATGATCACGGCAGTACGGTACCGACGCTGGTTCGGTGGCTATTGGAGGAACTATGATGGTGTGTAACGTGACCGAAAGCTCCTGGCGAACAAAGGTTTACGAGATTGCGACGGTGGTGATAGTATAAACGAAACTGAATATAAGAGTGGCTTATAAAGAACGGTGATCCCAAGGTCATATCCCAAAATCTTCGACAGATTGGTGGTTTTGAACGTGTGATAGCGAGAATGATAAATGAATAAAGTGACCGACAATTTGAAGACTTTCATTACTCTATGCACCTCATTAGAAAATATGTTTTTACTCATTCATTTCTTTTTTTTTTTCCATGAACGTATACCCACCAAGTTGGTTTTAGGAAAAAATATAATCCTTTTATTTTTTTCAAGATTAAACATGTATCCCATAACTAGTTTACCTTATTTAAATTATACAACTCTCATATATAGTTAGACTTTTATATGATTATGTGGTTTTAAAGTTTATGAATATTACACTATCGCTCATACTATTAGATAAAAACAATTAAAACAACGAACTCCAAAGAGCGTATATATAATATTTGGTTAGCATCAAAATGATCACATAAGTTATTTCATTTATTCCCCGACTACTAATTTTAAGTATTTTCACAATACTTAATTAGCTTAAATCAGTGGCTCTGATACCACCTTCTGTCACAACCCCCGACCGTACCATGGGTGGGAGCCGTGATCAAATACAAGTGGTACCGGTGTTTATTAAAATTGTCACAGCGGGAATTTCATCAGGACTGGGTGTCAGGAAAAATATCAGAGTTTCAAAACACCGCAGTTTTTATTTCATAAAATGTGGGATGAAACCCATATTTATATAAAGGCTTTTCACACGGATATACCCTTAATTACAAAACATGTTTTATTCAGGTTTTCATAGCCACGTATTTAAGTTTGAGTGCTTTCTAGAATTTTCCTTTCCTTCACCATAAATTATCTGAAACACGTTTTATAAACATTTGGCCAGCAAAAAAAATACTAGTGAATTCATTCAATTTTATGAAAACACAATATTGTAATTACAACATTAAGAGTTTATATATTTGTTTATATCTTTCAATTACCCACAGTACTTATCACTTGCTCAGATCGGTGATTGTGGTCATATTACATTGGCTAACTCGTTGTTCAATAGCAAAGATTATCATGTAATGTATACAAAACCCCACATACCGGCTGTAATTTCAGAATACAAAGACTTAATCACTGTAACACAGCTTGGAAAAAAAATTAGAATTTTGCAAATCATTTTAGTAAAAGAGAATTACTCACATTGCAGATTTAAGTTATCAGTAATAGCCTTCTGGTTTAATTATTGTGTTAATAATTAAACACACAATGCACACGTATTAGTGTATTAACCCATTTCAACTTTAACAATAATCACGAGATTAAAACCTCAACGTGATGACAAAGTATAGCCTGATACAGGCAGCACTTAAACAATCGCTGAACTATTTATAGATCGATCGGACAGGGCATCGTACCAGTAGTTTGGGTTAACACGTCGAGTATGGAGCAGCGTTTAGGGTTTTAGGGGCTCGGGACTTTGAATAGAGATTTGAGAGAGAAAGAAACGTCGATTTTAAATTGATGTGGTGCATTGAAACTCGTCCCATGGTCGCCTTTATATAGCCAATCTGGGATCTCTCGCGCGTCACGTGAGAATCAGGATTTTCCCCCGCATGGTGCGACAGTAGCCTATTAGGGCTAGGTCAGCCTCGTCAACCACATAGGCTTGCCACATGTGGCGAAACGGTGCCACGTGGTCTAGTATACTCCCGCGCGTCGCGAGAGAATTTAGAATTATCTCGAATGGCACCTGGGAGGTCCATTTTTTCGCTTTGCGCTGGGTCTCATCGTGCGTGTTCGGGGTTTTGCTTATGGTATTTTGGGAGTTGTTACAACCGGTCAAGGTCAAAAATTGCATTTATAACTTATTAAATGTGCTTGTATTAATAGGATTGGTGTGGAATAAATATGTTGATAGATCATATGATCGAGGGGCCAAAGGGTGACTCGCTCTTATTGACGGTAAAGAGAATAAGTACAAGATTAAAGTAACGGCCCATAAGGCCTTACACGTGAAAAGTGCATGCGGAAAGGCCTATGACAATTCTTAACCGAAAGGTTGAACGCCTTGAGAACAAGAAGTCGATCAAGTAAAAGGAAAAAAAAGGGAACATCGGAAGGGGTCGTGCACCACTTAGGAGTACGAAAGACACTACCCTACCTTCCTGGTTCGGATCAAGGCTTTGAACCTATAATTAAGGGGGGAAAGTCCTAAAAATGATAAATTTAAAGTTGGGTGCAAAAATTGTGAAATTTTGGCAAAATTTCGGGCAGGGGTAAAAACTGTTTGCATGGTAAACCTGCTGGAAAAGTGTCCTCTCCGCACCACGTGGAGGAGACACCCTGCTTTAAACCGAATGAATGATTTGAAAACCTGAAGGATCCGGGTTCGGATTAAGGGTTTGAACCAAAGTCATAAAAATGGTAAACTTGAAGTTGGGTGTAAAAATTGTGAAATTTTGGCAAAATTTCGTTCATGGATAAAAATTGCTAGCATTGTAAACCTGGTGGAAAAGTGCTCTACTCCTTCGCCATGCGGAGGAGACACTTAGTCAAAAAGGTCACAGTTGCTCTCCATAGCGCCACACAGGGGAGCTAGGTGGCCCCTCCGCGACACGCGGGAGCACTCTTTTTCAGCGAAACTGTTTTCTTCATTAAACTGAAACGCATTTGCCCGTTTAACTCAAACACTAATTGTTCTTGGTGTTTTTGTTAGGCTTTCACAAGAGCGGGTACCTGACGGACGACCAAACACGTGAAGAATTAAACGCTATTTATCTCTTTGGACACAATTCACAGGAAAGTTGTAGTATGATCAGAGGGACAACGTTGTAGAGATTAAAACTCTATTACTTATAAACTGTAAATTAAGTGTTATAACCGTCATGTCGATTCGTCTGTGTTGTCAGTTAACCCAACTGTGTAAGTTCTAAGTTTAATAAATAATAAAAACTAGATGTAAGCCCCGCCGCGTTGCGACTAAGGCTTACAAATTTAGGTGTCACGTATACCAGGAATACCAACTTCACCATTGTTATAGTATATGTTCCTGTTATGTATACGTATTTATTTTTTCTCAAAAAGTACCTCAAACATATATATTAATAAAAAAGGTTTGGAATTAATCTATCTTCTTTTATGTATAGATTAACATGTTTTAAATTACTAATTATATCCATTAAGTAAAAACTGAAATAAGATTATAATTTACTTTATTGTGGTTGGTGGTGATTTTGACTATGGTTGTGATGGTAATAAACAAAAGGTTTTTACAAATTTAATTTTTTATTCGATAAAAGAGTTGTTGCTTACCTATATATAAACATCCCTAATTACCCACTTTATTTATCTCTCTCCCAAAACCTTCCTTCATTTCTCTCTCTTAAACTCAATGTTTCCTTCAATATTTGATTTCATAAATGTTGTAGAACATATCCTCAAGTCTTCCATTAATCTTTACATAAATCTCTCTTTACGAGATATATACCTACATACATATATAATCTTTATCTGTATATGTAACCCCTTCAACTGTGTCCAAATTCTTGTAAGTTATTTCCAACCTCCACCATCTCAAAACCTCATCATCAGAGCACTTAAGCACCAACACTGCCTCGCCGGAAAACTGGTTGATGGCTGTTGTTGCCGCCTACGACGACCCCCTCTCTCATTATGCACTCAACATCTCCTTATTTCTGATTCGACGGGTCGGTTTTTGGATTTTTAATAACCAAAAAATTTGGTTCGGTTTTCGGATAACCATTTTCAATACCTGAAAATAATCGAATCGAACCGATATGTTATAATAGTATGTCAACTCCATATATTTTTATGTTTAAGTTGTTTAAGTGTTTAATCCATGCTACTAAGAATTATTAATTTTATTCTTGATTGTCAAATATCTATAATAATAACATTAACATGTTTATGTATTATTAAAATGATTTATCCATTATTTACAAGAAATAACTAAATTTAATATAAAAATTAAATGAATTTCAAAATATTATAAAAGAAAATGTTTGAATAAAAACATTAAAATGGATTAAAAGGCTAGGTTTATGTGAACACTATTAATAAAAAAGACTACATATATTAACTTAAATGTAAACATTTAAAAAAACATTCTTAAACTTTGAATTATATTTTTAATTTTTGAATCTAACGTAATTTGTTTAATAAACCGAAAAACCAAACCGAATCATTATTAAAACCGTAATAACCGAAATCGAAAACACCGAAACTGAACGGTTTTCAAAAACCGAACTATCGGTTACGGTTTTGGTTTTACCAAAAAACCGAACCTTGCATACCCCTAGCCACCATCCATGAAAACCAATAATAGAATAAATGGAAAATAACTTGTACAACATATGTAGCACAAGTTATAAGTAATGATGCCTAAGATTGTTATAAATTAATAATATATAAATATAAGACCTAATCAAACGAGTTAGAGTGTTTCATGTATCCATAACATAATGAGCTAGTGATATGGTACTTGCCCCTTACATAAATGGAGTTGATTTAATTATTCAAATAAAAGTTAAAGGTTTTGTGATATTTAAGTTTAAAAAATGTTGGAAAAATAGATATTTGGTTGTATTTTTCTTGAGTTGTGTTTTATAGGATGGTTTGGAGGTTACATGAATTTTCTAATGTAGAAGATTGTTTAGATATGATAAAAGAAACTACTGTATATTTCTCATTTTACACAAAAAAAAATCTTGCTACGTAATTTACATATTATCAAGTCACTAAACTTATCTTATAAAGCGATAAATAGAAATATTCACTTGTTACCTTTTAAACGTTTCAAAACTTTACGAAATGACATTCCAGATGTACAAAATGTTGACTTATATATTTTATTTTATTTTATATCATATGAGATGAGACAATACTATTTACATATAAATCGATAAAAATAATGAGTTGGTGTTTCACGTTAAGAAATATGTACATGACATCAATGTAAACAGACAATTTATCTAAGTAGCAGGGCCGGCTCTGGGGTGGTCGGGAAGAACCATCGATTAGGGCACGTTTTATCTCGGGACACATTTAAAAAATCTTGTACAAAGATGTATATAAAGAACTATCAAACCCAAATGTATCACATATTGATGCGGCTCAGTTGGGTTTAGCGCTTAGTATGTATGTTTAGAGCCCAGGTTCGACTCCATCATCCTATTTTGTTTCTAACTTTTATACCCGTTTACCTTAGTCTGCTTTTTTTTCTCTTTCTATATACCCATTTACTTCATACTCTTGTTTTGGATATATTTATACTCTTGTTTTGGATATATAAAATAAAAAGGAAATGAATCTTTGCTAATATGAGCTGAGATTGAAAAAACGATAGCCATACTCCTTGAACTTTTAAAGATAAACCAAAATACTATATGGCAAGACTTTAGCATAAAAAGGCCCTCCAATATATCGATATAACAAACAAAGCAAAAGATTAAAATAATAAATATTAAGCAAGTGTTTGCTGCGTGATTTTTTTTTAACAATTTATCATTTTTACTCTGTAACTACAAAATTGAGCACTGTTTAGGGTTCCAGACCAGTAGTTTATGTGGAGTAAATTATTTTTTTCAAAATAGCTTTACGAATCATCGGTTAACTATTAGCCGATTACGGCATATTATTCACTTATTCGAATACTATGATTTTATCATTTTGATAATTACAATTTTCATTCATATAACTTTAATCATCGTTGAAAGAAAATACTTTACATTATCTTTTTTATTAATTTCTAAAATACATGTTTTTTTCAAATTTAAATATGACACCCGAATTTTGAGAGCTGGCATGCTAAATAACCTCCACCAAGGAGTTTGCGAGTAGCCAATTTTGGTAGCCTCCACTAAGGAGTTTGCTGGTAGCCGGTTTTAATTGTTTATTTCATGAATACATGTATTTTAAACAATTCAAAGATTTTATTATGTTCGTGAAGGTTTTCTTTCGTTTTCGAAAAAAAAAAAATATTTTGTTGGTTCTTTCAGTGCCATTAAGCTTTATCTTTTTTTTCCTTAATTTTAACAACTTTTTATATAAATATCATTTTTTTCTTAATTTTGACAACCTTTTATATAAGTATTAATTAAAATTGCTGGATGTCCTACTTACAAGGAAGTATGGCTGTTACTAAAACGCTAAACGCTTAATTTGATTATTACGTAAGAAAATATTTATAAATAGCTAAAAGTTGACAGAGGTCATACATATTTACATACACTAATGACTCGTCATAAATAACTTTTTGATTCCTTGTGTTTTACTAGTTTCAATCATTTGAGTTTAAAATTAAAAAGTTTGACGTCTTAAGTTTCTAATCGCTTATTTTATAACGTTTTGAGTCTAACTTTTTAACAATTGTACTTTTGATTTTGGACTCAAGTGGTTAAAACCACTAAAACACAATAAATCAAAACGTTATAAAATGAGAGATAAGGAATCAGGGCGTTAAACTTTTTGATTTTAGACTCAAATGATTATAACCACTAAAACACAAGGATTCAAAAATAATTTACTTCGTCTTTTATCAGTTATAACTAGGTCAGAACCCCATGTATTACACGGTTGAATATATGTAATTTTACATATTAAAATAAAAAAACTTTAAAAACCTCATGTATTGTACGGATTTAATAAATGTAACTCTATATACCAAATAATAACACACAATTATATCATTAAAAACCATGTGTATTACACGAGTTGAATAAATGTAATTTTGTATACCATATGATAAAAGAAAACATATCTTTAAAAACCCTCTGTATTACACGGGTTGAATTTGTGTACTAGATAATAAAAAAAAGTTATATATTTAAAAAACTTCATATATTACACGGATTGAATAAATGTAATTTATATATTAAATAATAAAAAAGGTTAAAAGTTAGGTTTGATTTTATAAACTAAACTCAATCAAATAAAACAACTTTCTCAAAGGTTATAATACCTAACCGATAAGAGCTGCATCACATTTTTGGTATAATACCATGTTTATTATATTAAATAAAATATCATTATCAAACTATTAATACAATGTTAATGTTATATATATATATATATATATATATATATATATATATAGGGAGAGGATCATGAGAAAACTATAGATAAATGAGAAAACTAAAAAAGTCTAAAAACCATACCAATTTTTTTTACATTTTTTATAAAAAATCGCTACTTTTTATGTATAAAAAACATAAAAAAAACTTGTGCGGCATATGTGTATTATATGCTTAGATTTAGCTTTTGAGTTTAGTTTAGCTTTTAGGGTTATGTTTTTTGAGGGTTTAGGATTAGGATTAGGTTTTTTTGGGATGGGGGGATTGGGGGGGGGGGGGTTAGGTTTTTGGTGGGTGCGGGTGGGGGTTTAGGTTTTGGGGGTTTACGTTTAGGGTTTAGTTTTAGGTTTTTTTTTTGAGTGGGGGTAGGGGGTAGGCTTTTGGTGGGAGGGTGAATTCAGGTTTTTGGGCCGTGGGAGTGAGGGGGTTTAGGTTTTTGGGGGTGTCGGTGGGGGGTGGGTTAGGTGGTTTAGGCTTTTTCATATTAATGCACATGTACAGTACAACTTATTTTTGAAAAAATATTTTTTTATATATTATATATAGCGAATTTTATTAAAAAAATAAATAACACAAAAATTTTGATAAGTTTTTTAGCTTTTTTAGTTAGTTTTTTGGTTTTCTCATTTAAACTAGTTTTCTCATGATCCATCCCCTATATATATTAAGGCATATAAAATATCAATTTAGGTAATGTTATGTTAATATTCTTTCATTTAGATTAATATATTATGTGTGAATATTATATTTATTCAACAATATTAAGTTTGATTTTTATGATAGATAATTTGGTTTATTAAAAACACCTTATCTTATATTAAAAATTTAAATTTGAAGTTAATTTTTTATTAGAAAATAGAAAAATTCTTTTTCAAATTAAGTAAAGTAGGATAATAATATTAATTTACTATTTAATTAATATAAGATAAACATGAAAAAAGCGGGAAAACAGAAAATTAGATGGTTTTCATAAATGACACGTGTCACACATTGATTTACTTTATATATATATATATATGGGCAAACCAGGCCCTTCATTTTTCTTGTCATGACGAGTTTACACCAGCATTGGCCAAGGCCCGCTTCAGACCTGTTTTTATGTAAAATTCTCAATATTGTAAAGCAGGTATTTGAATTGTGGGTTTATTTAATTTTCAACTTATGTCATCTGATTCCAAAGTTAGTTGAACTCGTGTTTCAGTGTTGTTTAAATAGTTGATGCAATGTATAAGGATAGGATTCAAGAATCGAATAACGTTACGATAAATTTTAGAAGAAGTATCTAAATATTGCATAAAATGTAAATACTACATTAAATTGAAAGTTTAACATGAGTTATAGTGTTATGTTAGTTCTATTAGAAAAGGAAAAAAAATTGTTTCCTTAAGAAATTTAAAGAGATTGAATGAATTGGGAGTATATTTGCTGTACGTACACACATAATTGATGGCTTATGTTTAGGTTTTATGATTTGTGTTTCTCAACACACACTATTTTTTTATGTTTCTAATTTCTGGGCAAGTGTTAATGGGGAATTTCCGCCAATCTCCTTGCATCACGTCACCTAGACCATCAATTACCCTAAACTACCCAATTTAGTGGCATCACTACCCTAAAACCTGGACCCCGTTGTTTTCTTTTTCCATACACACAACCCTCTTTATCTCTCTCATACCCACACACACAACCATGTGGCTACAACTTGAGGGATGTTACACACAACAATGTAAACGATAGAGGCAATGGAAGGGACTTCAAAAAAAAGGTGACGGTTTTGGCCTCGGTGGTGGTAGGTGTCGGTTGGTGGCGTGGTCATGGTAGTCGGTAGATGAGTTGGTGTTTACTTGTCAAAGCTCAAATGATTAGAAGTCCTATAACATTAAGAAGAGTAAATTGCCAAAATCGTCCCAGAGGTTTTGGGCATATTTGCCTGTTTCATTCAAAAGGATTTTTTGTGCATCGCAGTCTTTTACCTTTGGATTTTTTTCTTGACATTTTCATCTTTGATGTTGTCAATTTATTGTGACTTTCGTCCCTCGAAAAATCACCCTCACGGGTGAAAATAACAAGATTTCAAACTTTTTGAATGAAAATGGCATATCAGGAATGAAAGTCGTAAAAGTGGCCAAACATCGGGACGAAGATACCATTTTACTCCATTAAGAATTAAAAAGGAAAGAACCACTCACTTTTGATTAGATGTTACTATATTAGTGAAAGGTCCATATGCGTTAATAAATACATCCTCTTTGAACAAAACATAAATTCTTTGAACAAAACAGAAATTTGTTGAATCAACAGATAAACATTGTACAATAACAATTTCACTACATATTTCAAATTACATAAAACTTTTCTAAAGTTTGGCCTGTATTTTATCCTTAATCATAAGGTTAAATTATTTAAACATACCATAATTTTTCAGGTTTGTATAACTAGGATTCTACATTGTCCCGACCAAAAAGAAATTTTATATAAACTATATAAATTTGAAGCCATTTTAATACCAAGACATACAAGTATTATAAATAAATACTATCTCTACGATTTGAACCTTGTATAACTTTTTTTTATATTATTTTCTTTTGTTTTTTTTAAATAAAAATGGTGGAATGAAGCATGAGAATGGATAGGGACAAATTTGTCAGAAAAGAAAAGTGTGAAGTTCATATTGAAAATGAAACAAAGCTGAAGAAGTTTCCACGTGAAGATGTTCTGTTACTTCAACAGAATTTATTGGATTCATCGCACACCCTTTAATTTTATCTTGTTTACAAAAACATATTTTATTTGTGTACATAATTTGCCCTTTTACTTTTCTTGACACTTGTTTTCTCTGACTAATAATATGGTTTGACCAGTCAATAAACCTGACTCAATCCCAACACATATATGTATCATGCCTCCCTGTCCCCACCCCCATCCATAACTACCTCAAATCAATACTAGGTCTTTTTTTTCTGTACTTATACTTGGTTTATAGTATGATATAAATAGTTCAAGTATTAATACATATCATAGAATAAATATATAATTATGGAGTAATGATGAATCCTTCTAGCAATAAGATTGTTATACTAATGAAATTAAAAGACAAAATGAAATATTGTTGGAATTAGGATCAACTAAGGCGTTTACGGTTTGCTTCAATTGATTTTCTCAAAAGTCATGTAACGATCCACTAATCATAGTTGTAAAAAATACAAATTAAACTAGTCAGATTGATCGGGTCGACTAAACAAACGGTTGGTTATAACGATTTAGATGGTTTAAACCAGTTTTTTAAAAGGAAAATCAATTTCGTTAGTCTGTATTAACTTTTAAAAAAATGATACAACTGAGGCTGACAAGCATTATACGTTTACATTACTTAATATTCCGAAAACAAAAAAATAAAGGTAAACAACCAGATTACATGGTCCATTATGAACAATAATTTCTAACGCTTTAAACCCTAAACAATAAACTCAACTATAAACACATTAGGTTTATAAACGCTTTAGATTAATTTCAAATTATATATCACATTTTATTAAGGATTAACCGTGATTACTGTGATTACATTTGCGATATATTGTGTATATTATGTATTGAAAGAAGAGCCAAAAATGATAGGATCCAAGGAAGATTGAGTGGAATGAATGATTGTTTGTTTATTTGGGTCTGACAAGATAATGACAACTTAGAATATTTTGTTGGCAACCTCGAAATACCCACCACGACCACCTTCCGTATAATTTTCTTTTCTAAAATATTTTTTCATCCCCATATTTGTTGGGATGTCAGCCAGTCCTCACTCCTTCACTACAACTATTTCAATTTAAACAAACTATTTATTTACTAAAAAATATTAAATACAGTTCTTTTCTTTTGAACGCCTAACGAATCTTTTAAATGTACTATTGACGAAATTCACCATATCGGGATATACTCGCATCCGAACTGAATAAAACCCTTACCTAGGGCAGAAGCTCATGAACACTCACCCGAAGGCACGACACTGCAATGAGGTAAAAACCCGTTCAATTCAAGGATCGAACTAGCGATCTCCGCCTACTAGTCTAGTCTCCCATCATCATCTGGTGTTGCCGAAATTTATGGGGGAAATACTATGGTGTTTGTATGAGTATACCTTATTAAATTTTATTTTTTTACATATACATAACGGGTTTTTTAAATAACGTGTCCTTTCTGGCCGGTGATTTCCCCGTCCAATCCCAGGGCCGCCCCTGAAAAATAGGAATCGAACTGGGTCTCTTAAAAACTATGTATCTCCCTTACCAATCTACCACCAACTCTGAATATATATTATATTAAACTATCAAAAAAATGTTATAGATTGTATTGTGATTGGGTTGGTAAGTTAGTGAGTGGGATGCATGTGTTTTGTGTCCGGCCATTTTGGCATTTTCTTCGGTCCTAAGAAACTCAATCATCCATTTGATTATGTTCACTACTACTTTTTATGCTCGTGTTTTTTATTATTGTTATTATTATTATAACAAGTAGTTAAGACTATTGTACTATTAAATATTATTAAATTTAATTCTTACAGCGACATGTTGTTTTGTTCTTTAGTGAGACATCAAAAGACATAGCGACATCTGTCCATATCAAGTATACATTATAACAAGATTTACCATTTCACACACATATATAAAACTATTTTTATTTACCGGTTATTATTTTAAAAGTTCAACTTCTGAAGAAAAAAAATTCACCGTATTATACCAACAAAAATGAAAGGTATATCTTTAGATACTATTTAGCGTTTATTTCTGCAACTTAAAAATTATTTTGTGATTCACATGTGTGTTTTATGTGGGTTTTTTGTTGATGTTTAAAAAAGGTAATTAAGAGACATACATCATCACTTGAAAAGATGGTATTGTCGAGGCATTTGCTAGGGAGAGAAATCACTAGTACTTTTCTAACGATAAATTAAATTTAAAGAATTTGTAACATATTACTCTCTTTCTATCTATGTTTTATTTATTAATAAAACGAAAAAAAAATTCCCGTGTTTTCAAAGATCTAACCTTTTCCTATAATTGTTTTTCCATTTTATATACAATACACACACCCTCTTTGTATAAAAATTGCATGTACATATAATGTGTACATGTGTTTAAAAGAAAGGAAAGAAACAAAAACAATAGGACTGCAAATGTCTCACAATTTCTAAAGCCCAATGATATCAGTTCTTATTTTTTAAATTTTCAACACACACACACACACATATATATATATATATATAGAAACATAAATGGATAATTAGAAAACTAGTTTAAATGAGAAAACCAAAAAACTAACTAAAAAAGCCTAAAAAACATATCAACTTTTTAATAAAAATCGATATATATAATATATAAAAAAAATTTCAAAAAAAAAAAGTTGTATTGCACATGTGCATTAATATGAAAAAGTCAAAACCAACCCACCCCCACCGACACCCCCAAATAAACCCTAAAAAAAAAAAAACCCTAAAAAAAAAAAAAAACCTAAATCTACCTTCCCACCAAAAGCCTAAACCCCCACCCCCAAAAAACCTAAACCCCCCACCCGCACCCCTTAAAAAAACTACCCCCCCCCCCAATATATAAATCTTGAGGTTCTCGGCGAGAGGAATCGAAAATTGTGCTTTTGAAGAGGGTTAGAGTCATACTCCCTTAAATGGAGTACAACCGTACGCTGCAAAGCGGGCATAAACCTTAATTATACCTTTAAAAGTTGTTTTGACAACCAAAAACCCTATATTTCGACTAGGAGCCAACTCTAGGGGTTGTGGGACGATTTTAGAAGACTTATGGTGATTTAAAAGCTTCATTTCATTATTCCAAACCCGAAACATGAAAAATCAAATCAATCAGCAAAGATACAATGTGATCATCTTCAGACACACGATTGTGTTAGCAACTGTGTTCAACATGTTCTTACCTACTTTTGGATTCTAGTTTTGTTCTAATCATTCAATTTGTCGAATCTTTATGTTTATTTCCTTTGTTTAAATAGTTTTGATTTAGATACTTCAAATCGACTTCATCAGTTTTGGTTCTATAATCATCACCAATTGGGATTAAGTTTTCGTTAGTCATTGATTTCTTTACCTTTAACCATTGGAACTGCTTGTGTTCTTAAAACCTAGAATTGGTAATTGAATTAGGTGAATATTTAATTGTGACGTTGTTCGGTTTTGGATTACTATCACATTTAAATTATTTATCTTTTCATTATATACCGAATCAAATATTTCAACAGATCATGAATCATGTATATGTGAATTTCAATTTGTGACAAACTAGGTTATTTGATTCGCTTCACAACTTGAAACCCGAGGATTGGTCATTCTTCTATTGCTTTTCAAATCAATAAATGCAAGATTTCTTTATTTTTAGTTAATCAAAAACCAAAAGATCATTTTTAGTTAAGTATTAGAATAAATAATCGAACAAAAGTTTGATACTATAAAGAGATTAAGTATTGAGTGGGATTTATGACTTAACAAATCCTTGGTTATAGTTTAGAATTTTCCGAAATACTCTAATAAGAATTAGTTTACGCAAAATATATGTGTTCAACGGTTAGCTCAAATCTTCATGTTACTCTGCACGCAACTATGTTATGTAGTAGAGTGAGGTTAAAGTGGCAAAACGTACAATGGGAGTTGTGGAGAAGCGTATTCAAAGATATCAGCTTTGTTTAGTTCAATTATGTAATTTTATGTTTGTGTCCTGATCTGCAACCTTTCCGTATTTGTTTTGTGGGTTGTCTTTGGCTACTTACTAAGTGCTTCTGTTTTTTTTTTCTAATAAATTGTCGTTGTCATTAAAGAAAGTAGAGTGAGTTCATTTTGACTATGAAATGCAACCAGTTTGTAGAAGTTAACAATGGGAAATCCTCGCCAAGAAGAGGTAATATGGGATCGTAAGACAAGTGTTTATCCTTCTTTGTTAAAAATTTCATGAGATACACACACATCGTAAGGTGCTCCTTGCTTAATTGTAAGGGTTGTTAAAGTATTTAACCTATGAGTGCATCAATGGAGTTCCTTGTCTATGAGTTATGCACTTGTACTTGGTAAAGTAGTCAGTATACACCTAATCATAAGCCTCATGAGTTTTACATGATGACGCTGATGTGTGGCATGCTAAGCGACTTCCTTGTATTTGATAGATGGAGACTTCCCCGTATAATTAAGTCGGCTAATGAAGTGAAAATTAGAAACCAATAACCTAACGTAATAACTTACGAGATTGACTAAACTGAACCAAGTGTAGGATAAAACATGCTTCTAGTTGATGTTGCATCTTTTAATATTCAAGTTGTTATTGAACTCCCAAATTTACTTTTTCTTTCTTTCATTTGTGTAAATTATTCAAACTACTACTCTTATCCAAATATATAAGCCAGTACTTACCTTTCGATGTATATTGGTTCAAGTTGAAACGAAAAACCAAAAAACAAGTGTATGGTAATACATGCATAGATAAACCACTTCTTTGTTGACGTATAATTATAGAAATAAGGCAAAAGCGTGTGTATTTTTTGGAACAACGAAACTTATAAAAAATATAGAAAAACGGGCTAACAAGCAACTAGAACCCTGAAAGTTACAGATACATCATGAATATTAAATTCACAACACCTATTCCAATTAATGTCAAAATATTCTGATCTATTTGTAATCCAGTAAAATGAATTCTCTTTAATAAGATCCCCCGTCTAATTGAAGTGGATATGATGATTGTTGAAGTTATTTCTTGCCTTCCAAATCTCCGAAGTTGTAACAAAAAAAGACTGCTTCAATGATATTTTCCAGTATTTTAAACCTTTAATATTGATTGCCTGGCCTAGGATTTGTTGGATAGGGAGCTCCCAGAATATTGAGCCAAACCTTAATCGACCACCAAGTAGATTTGGCTATCAAACAGTCCCACATAATATGAGAAGTGTCTTCCTCCCTTAATTCACATCGAGAGCACTTCATATCTTCAATCGCCACACTACAAAGGGCCAAATTCGATTTTGAAGGCATTCGATTAATTGAAGCCCTCCAACCGAGGAAGTTAAGTTTTTGTAGGAACCCGATTATTCCACCACGACCAAGGTACGCTATTTTCTAATTTAGCAGTTTCGTAAAGAAAGATCTTTTGGTGTAATTACATAACAATTTAAAATAAAAAAACATCGGTGTATAAATTTTGTAAAGTTATGTCATTATATATTGCTCTGAAACTTTTTGAAAATAAACAAGCGAAAGATTTGTAAAATAATAAACCACTGGATACTCAACCCTGTCCATTAAAACCAAATCCCTTCAAAACACAAGTCAAAAAATTTTAATAAGCACGATCGCCTCATCTAGTTGTAATGATTTGTGTGACTATGTGACGATTTAGGGTTGCATTATATGATTCTTCATATTTGGCATAAAGTTCCATTATGATTTAGGATTTCATCGCCTTTTGTATTAATTTAGGATTTGATGGTGATTTGATATTTGGTTGGTAGAATCAAATGCTTTGGTTTGAATGAATAAGAAGGTGAGTGGGAGTGGTGGTTAGAGGCAATGGTGGGGGTTTTTGGTTTGGTAGAAATGCTAGTGACATCATTTCTTGATGGATTTTTGTTTCTTTTGGTTTAGTAATATATGTTTAAATTAAGGTAATCGACCCATATAACTTCATAGGTAATTTAGTCAGAAAATGTAGAATTATAAATGAATCAAATGAACATAAAGAGGGTTATTTTTGTTTGTTTGTTCAAGTTTAACGAACAATTGTAAACATTCAAATGAATGAATTTTCTTTATTTGTTCACTCATAAAAAATATATGTTTTTTATTCGTTCATATAATAATAAATATAATTAAACCAACATAAATGAAAACAATAGAAAGTTGATAAAATAGTCTATCAAAAAAATTATGGAAGTAAAATTTACATAACATTCACATTTTATGCATATGTTCACGTTTAGGTATGCATACATTATTAAAATATGTGATGTACATTAAATAAATGAATATATAGGAATGAAAAGTGGGTCACACATGCACGTACATCAATAAATAAATAAACTTAAGAGTTTGTACATCTTAGTTCATTTACATAAAAGGACATAAAATATTGTTTATGTTCGCTCATTTAATAAGTAAACAAACATAAACAAACAATCGATATTACTAATAATTATGTAAATTTGTAACCTTAACAAACAAACATAAACAAACAATTAATGTTAATAAATATTTTGAAAATTTCAAACCTTGACAAAAAATTTAATTAGCAACCTATCACCATGAAGGACAAATAGTTTATCTCTATAAGAAAGTACTACAATAATAATATTCTATCATGAATAGTGATATTAGTGTTTTTTTTTTCTTTTTCTATTTTTTACTATTACTCTCAACTTTTAGAATTGACTCATAAATCTCCTTAACTTTCTAAAGACTTTTTAATCAATTTTTACGGGTTTATTTTTATGTATATACGGGTATAAATTCAAGTTGTTTACATTTCAACGTAAATTTTTCCCGCAAATGAGTCGGGTCAAAATATAATATGTTCTTATGCTTATTATTATATACGTTTTCGGTTGATCTATGTTTTGACGTAGGTTATATATTTTTTCCCTAAACGAGTAGGGTCAAATATAATATGTTTTCATCCTTATTTTTATTTACGTGTTCAGTTGATCTACGTTTTGACGTAAAAAAAATTGAAACAACATGACAACGTGCGGGGCAATTTATTAGTTTTTCTATACTTGTCAACATGCTTTAGAGGAGTTTTTCTATAAGTAAATAGAATAATCTCTAATCTTTGATTATATTGAATGATAACAAAGTAATTAGTAATAATAATTGTGGAGTGGCAATGAGTTCATATGGTACATATTCTTTACTTGTTTTGCAAACGAAACACACCCCAATCTGGGTGCTCACGACAAGAACGTGTCAATGAATAGAGAAAGCTTACCATAGAAAAAATATTGTGACATCCAGCACAATGATGATGACACATCGCATCCGTTACTATTTCGTGTGATTTTCCTTCCATTTAAATATAACAATAGTGTTGGAGGTGACTTCATATTCACTAAAATCGACTTATAAATTATAAAATAAAACTAGTTCATACAAATAAATAAGAAATTTAATAGTTTACGAATCAAATTTTATTGCTTTTGAAATAGTTCCTTTATGAACACTATTTTAATAATCACAACAAATTTTGAAAAAAATTAAATGTTAGAAGCGTTATTCTAACACATATATATATAGGTATCAGATCATCTATAAGAGAGAATTAACGTGCGAAGGCTAGGAAGACTTTAGGACCATTAATCTAGCAATCAAATGGTTGTTGTTATATGATCCTCAAATCACAAAATTACGTAAAAAAATAAGTGGGTAAAAGACAAAAAAGGAATAGTCAACATTGTTGACTACCAAACCTATTTATCTTACGATTTTTAAAAGGTTATAATTCTTTCATACGTTAATATTTTTAAAATAAAAAAATTCATCCTCAAAACGAGCTTTTTATTCTTTTAATTTGAGTAGAGTATTTTTATGGTTTTTTTTCTCAACATGTTACGTGGTTTTATACACCAATATCTTATTACATAACATTATGTATACGTAGTATGCCTTATATTCAAAAAATATAACGTTGCAAGATTTATATACACTACGTGATTATATACCATTACGCAATTATGTAACACTACGTGATTACATGATGATTACATGAACGATTATACCTATAGACAAATGCATATTTTTGCTAGGGTTGTAAACGAATTGAATGTTCAAAGAACATTTTTCGAACCGTTCTGTGGGAACTTCATTTACATTCGTTTGTTTAATAAATGAACGAATATGAATACAAAATTTTGTTTGATTAGTTAAATGAACGAAAATGAACAATGGTCTCGTTCGTGCAATTATGCTCGTGAACCGTTTGGTAATGTGTTCATTTACGATCATTCATGTTCGTTTGTTTATGTTGTTCATAAATGATCTTTGTACACACACACACACACACACACACACACACATATATATATATATATATATATATATATATATATATATATAGGATTAGGTTCAAAAGTGAACACAAGTGTATTTGCAAACTGAGCGAACTAATCATGGCCTTACACGTGTGTAAATCAATGGCCAGGATTTGATGATGAAATACACTAGTGTGTTTTACTATTTGATGATGAAATCCCGACCTTACATGTGTGTAAATCAATGGCTAGGATTAGTTCGCCCAGTTCGCAAATACACTAGTGTTCACTCTAGAACCATACCCTATATATAGTGGAGAGTTCAAATGAGAAGAAAAATTTTGTAAGAATAAAAAGAATAACTTTTAAACCAATAGAAATTCTCCATTTACTTCATTTAATGTGTGTATTTAATATTATGAAAAATGGCATATAGGTAAATCTATAATTGTCATTAATTAAGCTAATTAGTTAAACTTGTAACTCATTTCTTAAATACTTTTTCAAGATAAAATCATTTATGTTGAAGGACAATTTTCGACATGTGTAGGATAAATTTTAGTATGTGTAAGATAAATTTTGAAATGTGTAGGGTAAATTTACATGTGTGTAAAGTAAATTCTGATAAGTATAAGCTATATGTAGGATAAATTTTGAAATGTGTAGGATATAATGTTTTTGTTTTATTAATGAGAGATAACATAATTAATGAGAGGAGTTATAAACTATTTAATGTTTTACCATTATGTCCTTTTTTTTTTCTTCTCACATAAAATTTCTTCTTAAATGAACCTTCCCCTATATATATATATGGTATATTATTACCCTAACAATTAAAATAGGAAACCCTCGTCCCACCTTGTTTTGTGCATCCTTCCCCTTTTCTTTCTCATTATTCACACCGATAAATATATTGACTTTCATTCCACTATTATGACTTCAATTACTTAAGCGGCTCCCTCCGACCTAATTGCAAAAACCACTAAACTTTTGAGTAGGAAAACACATTGATGTATCTCTAGAATGATATCATGTGTCCCCTAGGTAGGTTCTTTAATATGTAGCATAAATATTTTCAATTATATAACTTTTAAATAGTACAATAATATTATTATATTATATAGGTTAAGATAATTCGTAGAGAATAACTCAAAATTTTAAAATACAAACTAAAAATAATATAAGTGTAAACAATGTGTTTTGTGTTACGGTGGATGTGTGGACACACAAGGTGTTATGGTGGCAGTGATGAGAATGCTACGGTGGATGTGTGGGTACACAAGGTTAGACCAGATAAGAAATGAGCTTTTAGGAAGAGGTTAGGAGTAGCTAGCATATTAGATAAGATGAAGAGAGAAGATTGAGATGGTTTATGCATGTGAAGAGCAGGCAAATGATAGAGACTGTTAGAGTGGCTGAAACTCTTACCATGGAGAGGAGGAAGAGGGGTAGAGGCAGACCCAGATTTACTTGGGATGAGTAGATTAGGCAGGATTTACTAGGATTGCACCTCTTTGAGAACATAATCCATGATAGGGGTTCGTGAAGACGTATGATTAAGTTAAGGATTTTTAGGAGAGGGTACAAACTATGTCTTAGGTGTGGTGTGTTGTCGTAGATAAGCTTACGCGTTAGTGGAACTCACATACTTACATTTGTCTTGTTTACCATGTAATATTTGTCTTGTTTACCATCTGTATCTAGGTCTATATGTGATGTTATATTTGTCTTGTTTACCATGTACTCTGTCACCGCACATGTTATATTGGTAGCTTCATATATGCACACACACCTCATGTGCTAGTTAATGTTTTATTGGGTGTTTTGAAGCCGAGGGACTTGCTAGAAGCAATTTTTTTTATTACTAGGAGTAGAGGTAAGATGTGTCTATATTTTATCCTTCCCAAATCCTAATAATACCTTCGCTATTTGTGTGATTTTACTTGAAATGGTTGTTTGGTTGTTGTAGTAGTGTGTTTTGTGTTAACTACTATATGTTAAAAGAATGAAATTAATTTAAAAGAGAAAATCAAATTTAAATGAAATATATATATGTGGACCTAATTGAGTAACAAGTCACATTCCTTGGAATTATTAAGATCTTATTATGTATATATATGGAAGATTTAGAATTTCACAATCCAAATTTTCACACACTATTATATTACAACTATATATCAAAAGCAGTCAAATTCACGACACATCTAAGCACCCTTTTAAGAGTGATAACGACTAATGTATGACTACCATTAACATTACCATCAAACTAGTAATAATTGTTGCATATTAGAAAAACATGTGATGTAATTCTTCAAAAAAAAGTAACGACTTATTCAAAATCAAGCTTAACAATATGTTAAATATTATTGTTAAATATCAGTAATATTTATAGTTTTGTTTTAATATCGCACTGTTTCATTTTTTATATTTTAGTATGGTAATTAATCTTTTAACCGACATGTTATTGGGCTATTGGTGTGGTGATGGTCCTAATAGTTATCACCACGTTCTACGTCATCGACACATCACTCTATTCTCCACCATCATCCTCCATCACCAACATATATGGTGTGGTGATGGTGTACCCCCTTTTTTATTTTGTTTTTAAATTAAATATAGGTTTTTTAATTTTGTTAAACAATTAGTAAATAAAAGTAACATTTCAGTCATATTTAAAAAGGAAAAAAAATACATAATTTAAATATGAAAAATAAAAAACTAAAGATTCCATTTTTTTGGTAATTTTCTGCTTATTTTTTCCAGCACTTCTTTATATCTATCTGATAGTGACTCGAAGTTGGTTGTTATTAACTTAAACTCTTCACGTTTGGCCGCTTATTTCTCCAACTTAAGCTTCTCTTTCCTTCTTTCGACCGCTTCTTCGTTTACTTATTGTTTTAACTTAAGTCACTCCGATTGTATTTGGTTATATTCGGCAAACTTACTCATCAACTTATCCACCTTCGATTCCTTGGGAGATTGTTTTTTTTGCCGATGGCTCCTTTTTTGATTTGTCTCACCGATGGGGAGTTCCAATTCAGCAACATCCATAACATCATCGTCAAACTATGGATGGTCATTGATATTAATATTGCAACACACATCTGAACCACCGACATCATAATATCTTCGTTCGGATGTTTTCGAACTTTTATAATTCGCCACCTCGTTTGGAATCGGCACCGACTTGGAATACTTTTTTTTAATTTCCTACTCCTACATGTTGAAACGTATGCTTATGTTTCGACTTATATCTCGACATGGCCATTGTAAACATTGCTTCGTCACTCGAACCACTTGGCCGATTAACGTAAGCATTGTTGTATTGACCAATAAACACGAGACCCTTCCGTTCATTTTTCGATACCTCATGCCGATTCTCCTCGGCATGTCTCTCGTTGCATTAAAGAATTTCCTTCCAAAAGCTTTCCGATCTTTGATTGTTACCTAAAAAAATAATAATTAATAAAGAAAGTAAAAACAATTATGTATATAACAACAAAATAATAATAATTAGTAAACAAACTAAAACTATAATGTATATAACAAAAAATAATAGTAATAAAAATAAACCTATTATTGGACACGCAGAAGCATTGCACCACGCCCGTGCCAACGCCTCCTCTTGTGTCCATGTTTTGACCTTTTGCTTTGGTTGTGGTTTCAATTTTCGATCACTCCGACCGCTTCTTTGACTTTGTTTTCTTCGAAGTTTGAGGTTGTGTTTTGGGTACAACTCTAACTTCGTCAAAGTCTTATCTAGGTTGGCGTGGTTGATGTGGTAGAATTTGGATTTGTTGTTGACTCATTTGTAAATGTTGTTGCATTTGCATTTGTTGATGGTATTGTTGTTGGAATTGAATTTGTTGAAGTTGAGTGAACATATTTGAGGTTTGAGTCTGTTGAAGTTGAGTGAACACATTTGGAACTTGATTGAATCCCAAAAGTAAATATTGTGTCGATGACATCAGATCATGGTGGGCTAGTAGCCAGGTGACGTAAATGGGGTTGGTGATGGATTGTCGGTTCGTTTGGATACGTGGTTGTTTTTTTGGGGTACAAGATAAGAAAAAATAGAGGGAATGCGGGAATGAATATGTATTTTAGTGTAAAAGAATATTGGTGTGTTTGTTTAAACAGTGGTAAAATAGAAAATTATTTTATTATTATCATTTATTAAATCGACTGTTCCACATGGGTCAAAGGCAGAATAGTCAAGAGGGGAGGAGCATGGAGACCGTAGTGTTCTCCTTGAGTATCACGGGTGGAGGATTGGGGGGGGGGGGGGGGGGGGGGATCTTTCTTGTTTTGATATGATCACCAAAATCTCAAAGAACTTTCTTTTATGGTCCTATATCGAAATATTGACCATCACAACACTCCTTTTGTATATTTAATGACCCTAAGAAGATAAAATGTTAGCATCTCATATTAAAGTAAATAATTATAGATTCATTCATACTAGAATATTAATTGATAAAAAAATGTGAATTATTTCAACTTTTTGAATGAATGCAACATTCGTATTATATAGAATTGTTAAAATTATTATATCACAAGTTTTGGGAAAACCAAAAGAAAAACATTATGAAGCTAATATAATGAAATTAAAAGATTATTGATTGAGTACAATAACATAATTAATTGTTAAGCATATCAATATATTATTGAGTGGGGTAATTGCCATTATCAAACAAGGTCTACTATATAATAGGCCAAACTAGAAAAGAAGGCCCTTCTAGTCTAGTAGGCCCTCCACACTCTCTATTATAAGACTCAAACCTTCCATCCATTCACATTACTCCCACATTTTTTACATTATCTTATTGAGGAAATACTGTATTTATTTTAAAATATAATATAATATAATATTATTTATTTCAAATGTTAATTTTTAATAACGTTGAATCCATTTCATTTAGTTGTTAATTAAGAACCGTTAAAAATCTTAGTCTACTAGGTTTAAACATTATAAAATATTAATGAATCAACTTCTATTTATTTTTAATGGCAAACTCACACACTCACTAAATATACTCTTTAATTTTACCCAATGTTTAAAGAGATTAGAGTCCGTGCCGCTTGGGAGTAACACCTTACTACACTCATTGGTACCACCTGCAGATTAAAAACCTTTTGGATAAAACTGCTACTAACTAAAATTAACAAGCTTTCTTTAAGTTTGTATTTATAGACATATGTTAATTAATATATAACAATTTCATTGATTTTGTGGTGTAAAACATCCCTCCTTTCCTCATTTAGGGCAAATGAGTTCACATACATTTAACTTTAAAAATATATTTTATACCTCTTAGCTAAGACTCGCTATGTTTGCCTACAACTAAAAATATTTTGTGTCATTAAATAATGAAGAAAGATTGTGGATGTCTAAATATAGAAAACTGAAAAGATAAATATTGTCAGCAAAACGAAAGAGGGCAGATGTATGACAGCATTGGGACGGTGGATGATGGGTGCCGTGGTGGAGGCAATGGCCAAGAGGTATGGATGAGAAAGGAGTAGTTATATATTATGCTATTTTATTTTGTGTTAAATAATCACTAATAACTTTGAAAAGTATTCTGGTCTATTGGCACTCTGTGTCTTTTCTAAAGAGAGATCGAGGTTCAAATCCTGTTGCTTGTGAAATTTTTTTGGAAAATCAGTCAGGGGGTTTTACAAGCCAGTTTGGTTTTCTCCTGAAACGGTTTGGCGTCATCCTCGAACGTCAAACTAATAGTGGACGGTTGTAGTTCGGTCTGATGTATGGACATAGACCTAGGCTATGAAGACGCATGCCACTAAGTCCAAATACACCGTAGTTAAAAAAAACCTAGAAGTGTGTGTGTGTATATATATAATCATTTGAAGATTATGGATTACGCATATCTGGTTTTGGTTGTATACTTAATGTTGGAGGCATCCAAAAGTCCAAATATTAATGCATTTCCAAAACTATGTATTTGCCTAACTAGATTGATGATTGGCCAAGAAGACACGACACCTATCCTTATGGTTATCTATAAACAGAATAAAAACTAATACAAAACAAAAAGGACGTCATGGATCACAGTGTTTGCGTATTTGTAGAGAAACCGAAGGACCACAATATAGTTTCGGTCCCTATGTCATATGTTCCTGACATATACTAAATAATCCATCCATAAAAAAAAACTAAATATCCTTACCTTTTAACTTCTTTCATCAATTGTTTTTTTTTATTTAATTATATATGAAAATAACTATTTAAATATAAAATGCTTGAATGAAACTAACCTACTCTCATGATTGCAAAACAATAGTAACACAATTAATATATTGTAAAATCTACTATGATTTAACTTAGTTTATTTTTATTTAACAATCAACAAAATAATATAATAATATTAATATATTTAAAAATAAACATGAAGTCGATCAATCAAGTGACAACATATAATTGTCTCCATTATATACATACACACACAACTTATAAAATAAGATTACATACATATACTGTGTACGTATATGCTTTTGTCTATATATATACACCCAGGTGATAATCTTAACCATATTTACTTTGCATGTAGCACACCTTCTCCTCTCTCTTCATAGTTTTGAACTTGAAAAACTCCTTTAATCTTCACTCTTTGATTTCACCTTCACTCTTTCTCACACACACACACACAAACACACAAGAAAACACACAGTAAAACTTCATGGAAGTAGAAATGGATGTTTCAAGCCTCCACCATCATCATCACCAACAGGTATACTACTAATTCCTCTCTGATTCATCTTCAATTTTTTTTTTAACTTCCAGGATTAATTTTAATCAGAAATAAGCAAAGTGTTTGAAATTTGTGTGTTTTTACTCGCGCAATTAGGTTACAGAAAGACTATTTAATTTGTTTGATTTTTCTCCTAAACATATATATTTTTCTGAACTGTAAAATCACTCCACGCCTGTCCTTTGCAGAATTTGAAGGGATAACCATTTGGTTAGGGTTTTCTTCAAGTTTTTGCTTAAAACTTAATTATGATTCACTAATCAGCCAATTAGTTACCAAATTTGAACATCCATATTTTAATCTGAAATAATTTATTTTGTCAATGTGAATTTATGTTTGTAGGATATATCTTCACAAACACTAGAGAGCATGTTGGTGTGCACAAAAGCCCAACAAGACAAAAAACCAAGACCACCAGAAGAAGCATTAAAATGCCCTAGATGTGATTCAAGCAACACCAAATTCTGCTACTACAACAACTACAGCCTCACACAGCCAAGATACTTCTGCAAATCGTGTCGAAGGTACTGGACGAAAGGCGGAACCCTAAGAAATGTTCCGGTGGGGGGCGGGTGTAGGAAGAATAAAAGGCCCACTTCGTCATCATCTGCGACATCATCCAATTCATCAGCATGCTCTGGACTATCAAAGAGACCTCAAGAACACCACCTTATCCCACAACATCATCATCATCCACTTAATATTATGACATCTAGTTCTAACCATCACCTGCTTTCAGGTCTACCACACTTGCCATATGACTCAACTTGCACTGATCTCTCACTTGCTTTTGCTAGGCTCCAAAGCCAAGCAAATGGGCCCATGGGGTTTGACCACTTTGACCAACATTTGGGTAGCAATGGGGACCAACACCAACACCAACTAGGTTTTCTTGATGCGGTTAGGGGCGGGTTTCTCGAGAACAATAACTCGCTTAACGGGTTCCACAATGTGTTATACAATGGGGGTAATCTTGGAAATGGGGACATGGGTAGTGTGGGAAGTTTAATGGGATTAAACAATGTTGGTACTAATCATGATCAAGACCAACATGTTATGAACCCAATGTTTCATGATCATCAAGATCAAGAAATCACTTGTGGTGCAGCCACAACAGCAGTGACAATGACAACAGTGAAGCAAGAAGCATGTAACATGATGAGATCAAGTGATAATCACATTGGAGATAGTAGATCAGGAGGAGGAGGAGGAGGAGGAGGAGGGGTATTATGGGGATTTCCATGGCAGATGGGTGCAGGTGGTGGAGATCAAACAAACATGGTTCATGAGGTTGAGTCAGGGAGGTCAATGATTGGAGGATGGAATGGGATTGGTTCAACAAATTGGCATGGACTCATAAATAGTCCTCTTATGTAGTTGAAGTAGAACTATATATCATATGTTGTTATTGTTGTTGTTTAATTAATGTTAGTTGATCAGGAGAATTTTACTTTTAAAATGTTTTGTTTGGATGAGGGAAGGAGAGATCATAGATTTATGTACTTGTTTTTAACTAAATTTGTTTTTTTTGTTTATGTATGACAGCCTTAGAATTACCAGTTTTTGTATCCCAATCCAAGAACATTAATACGGAATGTGTTGTATTGGATATGACCAAATGTTTATTTTGATGTGACTATGGTCTTGATGGTATTTACATATAATCAGAATTTTACAGTCTTTATGTTATTATGCAGGTTTTATTTATGGTAAATGTAGGAGGAAATCATATTATTTCTTTATAAACACAGAGAAAGTTATAGAATACGGTGAGTGTAAAATACATCAACCAGATAAAGAAATCAGAAGTGTAGCAAAAGTTAAGAGAAGAAATAGAATTTGTTTCTATCCTTGTTTGAAGTAGAGATTGAACAATAGAGAATAAACAAAAATCATTGATATTTGCGTTTGACACAACGCTGTTAAAATAGATGTGTTTTTTTGCGCCTCTGTCTAGCACGATAAAACAAATAGAACAATGGTTTTATTATCGAGACGACCATCTAGTCTGAGAATAGCATCGAGTATTCTATGTGGAAATGAAAGAATCTGCTTTAAGATTGCAACGAAGCATACGTGTACGTATACAAACAAGAGAGTTCATGCCCTCTCATGTCGTGCGTATATTGTGCAACTAAACTATAACACAAAAGAGTAGTCCTCTCTTGTCATGCGTATATAGTTTGCACGTTGCACTGTCGTCCATGATAATTTTAAATTATGTAAACAATTTTAGTTTGAAAAATTTCAATTTGTCTCTTGAAATCTCAATCAGAAAATTCAAAAGACAAGTACGAGTATGTATATTTATGTTATAAAACAGCACCAGAAAATTGACTCTATTATTAATATGTAAAATGGGAACCACCACAACATTTAGTTGAATCGATACAATATTTCATGAGAGCATCTTAGTTTGGCGGTTAATTATGCTAATTTGCTATTGTCAATGGTAACCAAGTATCGTTGATGATTTTCTTATATTTTATGCAACTTAGTTACTGTTAATGGTTGATTACTTTTGATGGCTTATTAGTTGTTGATCGCTTGATTGTTGATGTTCACTCAATTCCTAGATCATTTCCTACTATCTTTTCTACTAACCTAAAAATAGAAGTAACTTTCAGAAGCCCAGGAACAGGGTAATTGAGTTTTTGCTCGTCACAACTCCTTGAATCCCTTTCGCCGGTGCTAGAAATTAGATTACTCTCGAACAAACATGCACTCCACACCTAGCTTTCAACTTATCGATATAAGTTGAGAGGTGTGAAGTATATGTTTAACTAAAACATTTTGATAATATATATAGCAACACTTTATATGTTTCAAATAAATACGAATGTAAAAAATAGTTGTAAACATGTGATAGTTAATGAAAACCAATTTGTGTTTTATGCCTCTCATATTTTTAAAACCAAATCAAATATTTCTATTCACCTCCGGTTCTTCTAATATCATATCCCACTATTTTTTTATTCGCTCTTCTAGTTCTTACATCAATAAATCATAAAAACTAGATGAAAACATTATAGAATAATTTAAAAAACCTTACAAACAAACATTTAAATATCTAAATGAAATAGCTAGCATTGTTACTAAGTCACACATTAAGTTATATTGTTAAAAAAACAATTTCTAGAATGATAAAAGAAAATGAAATTTTAAAATATGTTAAAAACGCACTAACATTAAAAATAAAGAAAATCAAAATCGATGTATGTGACAAAATAAAAGATTTGAGCGTGAGAAGATTGGTGTCAGTGAGAGTACCAAATCCCCATTCCAATCTGTACGTAAACTCCCAACAATTATTTATTGGTCGATTCCTGTCCACGGATTTTGTCTCATTGATGTACATTATTCTACACATATATTAGTTTAACATTATTTAATTAAAAAATAAAAAAATACCATTAATTAAATTCATTTTTTATTTATAGTGGTTAAAATTTTATTTTAACATCTTATTAACACATTCATTATCTATTAAGAATTTCAATTATATTTTTTGTTTAGTAATCAAAACCAAACCACTAGAGTAAACTGCAAAAATAACCCCTGAAGTTTGGTCACTTTTGTCACTTTAGCCACTTTAGTTCAAAAATCAAATCTTTTGAATCTGGCTCTATGTGGTTTCAATTATGTTGTCATTTTCATCAAAAAACAAAATCTGGTTAGATTTTTTAGTTAACATCCAGTTTTTTTTTTGTCTTTTTTCTCTTTTTAATGAAAGAAAAAAATGGTCTTTTAACGTTTTATTATAACAAATTAAAAAAAATCTAATCATTTTGCTCTTCATTAAAATGGAGTAAAAATACAAAAAAAACTGGACGTTAACTGAAAATCTAACTAGATTTTGCTTTTAAATAAAAATAACAATAAAATTGAAACCATAAGGAGCCAAATTTAAAAAGTTTTAGTTTTCAACTAAAGTGGTAAAAATAATCAAAACTCATGAAACATTTTTGCAGTTTATTCAAACCGCTATATATAGTTAGTGACATTAAATCAACCATTAGTGACATTTAATCAACCATCTATTATTAAAATCACATTCAAATCTACTGTTTATTAAAGAACATAACTTTTTTAATGAACCCAAAGTAACAACACACATCATCACCCTTGACAACCCCACACATAGACGCTAGAGTACATGGATGGAGAGGACTTTACAACCATCGTACCAAATAATTAATGGGTTTTATTTAACATAATTCTCAAGAATAATTAAGAGTATTATCTTAAATATAATACTCAGGATTAATAATGTGGATATCAATTATATAATATGATTCTTTACATTTTAATTTATTTTTATTATCAACTATATATTTAATAGATGACAAATTTTAACTATAATACGATTGTTTACTAAATCTCTTAGGATTATATTTAACTATTAAAAAATTAAAAATGAATCCACTGATCCATACCTTATATCGCCAGAAAAGAAAATTGAAAATCCTAACTTGAAAGCTTCAAACCAAGTAAAGTTTTAGTAATATATTCAAATTTTGTGGTGGTAAATGGATATTGCACCAGGTTTGTGTAATCGGGTCGAGGATAATTTTATACGATATCAGGATGCTCATGATCATATCTTGGCTCAACATAGGCTTGATCTCGACAACACACAAGCTAACTTAGCTTGAACTAAGCTCGTTTACAAGTCAAGACAACTCATGACTCGACTCCACTTTAAAAAAATAACGAGAAACTGAATGATTGTAAAAGAGCGCGAGAAAGGGAAGAGGAAGTTGTAATTAACCTCACAATGGATCCCTTCCCTTACTACACGGCCCAAATGATTTGATTTTTAGTTCTCTTTGCCGTGTTTGGACTTTTCAATAATATTTATTTGTAATTATATTTTGTAGAAGATGAATTAGAAGTGACACACTACATTAAGCTTATGTAATTGTTCGTTCATTTTATTATTAAGAATGTTATATTCTGTCAATGTGAGGCTAACCCACTTGGTAGAGACATATGCCTGTTAGAGAAGAGGTTCCAGATTCAATCCTAAGTAAGGGTGAATATTTAGAATTATTGTTATAATATAGTAGAAGCAAGCGTTGTTATAAAAAAAAAGAATGTTATATTCTCACTTTGTCATAAATGATGGCTCTAGAGGCGGATCTAACCCTTTATGATGGATGGGATGCCCAAGCCCCGGTAAGCCCACAAAAAAATTAATTGTCAAAAATGGCGATGCTATATCACTCGGCAAAAACTATTTACAAGATTTCAAGCTGAGTAAGGAATGAGGACAGTCGAGTTTGATTTTTAAAAGTTTATTTATGATAAAGTTGATTGTAAAGTACGGCAAATCCTTAATTTTCATATCATTTAATAGTATGTTAGCATTTTAGTGATGGTTGTTCATCTAATCATCTTATGAGATTGCTAATATTTTAATGATGGCTGTCCATATGATGAGATCCACATGGATGAGGGTTGTTCAAGTATATCATGAGACTGGAAGTCCTTAGCATGGATCCATAAGTATAGATCTTTTTGAACGGCGAAACTTCTGTTAAAAAATAGAAAACCGGGCCAACAAGTAACCGGAACCCGAAGTTACATAAGTATAAATGTGTTGAATGAAAGATGTTTCCAGTGAGTTAGACATATGTCACCATGTCATATGTAGACATCATTATAATATTGTTGAATAAACATAGATATTTTACTATTTTGGTGGGCCGGGTTTAATAGTTGAAATGATTGTGTTTTGGCACTTGGAAGAGAACTATAAGCTTGCTTCTGGAAGAATGCTTATATGTGTCAGGATGAACATTGTGGGACCGATTCCCATGGTTACATGTGCTGGAATCTAACAAGAACCATATGGTTTGTAACCGATGGGTGTCTAGAAATGGGTTCTGGTTAGATCGGTGTGGCTGGGTCAATCTCAGGGGTAGATCAATTGATGATCTCGCTCGTTGGAAAACAAGAGTGTTCGGTGTCGTAACTTTTCAAAACTTGATCCCAGACATGATTGTGGAGTTGGTACCTTGACATAGGGGTGAGCAAATTAACCGCCATAACCGATAACCGAACCATAACCAACATAACTAAACCGATTTTAACCGATAACCGACATAACCGATGGTTATGGTTATGAAGTTTTGCTTAACCGACCAACCAGTTATGGTTATAAATCGTTCGTTAACCGATATACCAAAAACCGAACTGAACTTATAATGGATTTATGTGTTACCTTAACCATGTGGAGGTTTTTTTCTACCTTCCCACATCAAAGGCTTTAAGTATTTTTTTTTTTAATTTTTTTGTTGAAAATGCTTTATTGAAAAGGATTCGACATCGATAAATTAATAAAAAAAAGTATAGTCTTGGTTGTCTATAAAAAAAGCCAAAATTTAACATTGTGGTTTCATTTTTATTTTGTTGGCTAATTGGTTTATTATTTTTGAACTTTAGATCAAAGTTAGTTTTAGTTAAAGTTTTGGGTTAATAACCCATATTAACCAAAACCAAACTATAACCGGCTTTATAACTGATTAACCATAACCGAAGTTTGGTTATTGTTATGGTTAAGAGAATCCTATAACCGAACGAATGATTATGGTTATGGTTGATAGTAAAAATAAACCAAACCGACGCATGCACACATCTAATCAAAGAGCTTTCTGGGTAAAAATATAAACCCCATGATATTATTATTTTAAGTAACTAAGTGTTAAAATAGATTATTTAACGATTTCTGAAATTGTTTTCTAATTTACTAACTACTAAGCAATTAGTTCGTCCCAAAATAATTAGTTAAGTTAACAAGGGCAAACTTATAAATAAACAGAAATAGTCAATAAGTTAAGTCTAGGCCCAGCACCCAGCTACAGCCGGCTTCTTGCTGTCTTTTTCGGCCCAGAATCTTTATAATCTGTTAGCTCACTATAGACCGAGTAACATGTGGTTAACATCCGAATTCCGACTCTCATTCGTTCGTGTGTCATCAGATTACTCATCAATGTATATACACTTGTAATTCCAATCCTATAAATTGCTTGTTAGTCTGATATATTATCTTACTCGGTCTCTTATTTGTCTCACACGATCGTAAGATCATTGGCGTATGATAGATTTCGCTCAGTAGTATTCGGATAGAATTTTTAGGTATATACGTTTTCGACCTCCGGTCGGAAATCTCAAGCTTCGCCACTGCGTAAGATTATACACAACATAGTGATTAATGTTGCACGATATAACTCATGATATAGGTGTGACAAGGTGTGACAAAAATTAAGATTACATGTCTCATCTCATAACAATATCATGTATTGTTTACATTGTGCATAATTATGATAAAATTATCATGTACAACCAACATAAAAGCTTAGAAGGATCCCAACCGAAATGACCGCATTGAATATAGGTAGATTATTTGTACAAAAGATCATTACATCATACACATAAAGTACACACTATAACTTATACCATAGATGTATGAGAGATGTACTTTATGTGTATGCAACAATTTTTTTTTATGTACAAATTAAAGTTAAAAATAACAAGAGCTTGCAAATTTTAGTTTTTAAGTATTTCAAAGAATTACAAATATAATGAAAGTTAAGACAATTTGAAGTACATCATTTGTTTTGTGGTTTCTTCCATAACACCCCAATCCTTTTAAGCATATTACCATTTTTCCTTTTTAAAAACTCTTCGTCGCCATCTTCGCTATCATTATCATCATCGATTTCCATATTAAGAGGTGAACCAGTGTTCATCTTTTTTCGGGGGCTGAAATGGCCCATTGACCACGCCCTCTCTGCCACCATCCGACCATTGTTATCCTTGTTTTCATCACAAAGCATGGCGGTAGCCACCTCTGCCGCCTTGCGCCATTGACCCATCTGCAGTTTCAACTTCCTCAACTCTTCCTCGAGTTCACAGCTTCTCATCTTCACCGTCTCCATCACACCATCCGTTTTCTTGATTTCCAGTTTAAGCGTCCCATTTTCATTCGACTTTTCACATAGTTCCGTGTCCATGATAATCAACTTTGACTTCAAACCGTTGACTTCTTGTTTTGACTCCTCCATAACACCTTTCATTTTATGGATTTCCAGTCTAAGATTCTCATTTTCATCGTACTTTTCGAGTAATTTTCTCTCTAGACTTGCCAATCTCCTGATTTCCAGTTTAAGCTTCTCATTTTCATCAGACTTTTTCCGTAATTCGTTCTCCAAACTAGTCAACTTTGACTTCAAACCTTTGACTTCTTCTTTCAACTCATTTTCCTGTACACCCGCGATCAAATTCCCCAATTTCGCTTTCAAATCCTCATTCTCTTCAACTACACACTGCAATTCAGTCTCTTTATCCATCAAATTAGCCTTCAACTCCTCAATATTTTCTTTTGACTTTTTCAATTCAGCAGTCAACGCCATTGTTTGACTACATTCTTCTTCATGCAATCTTCTTTTAGATTCCTTCTCTTGACCAGTTTTCTTCATATTTTCAACAATCTCTTCTAAACAACGTACACGCGCCCTCGAATGTTGCAACTCCAAAACCACTGCATTATATGCATCACTGTTTAAACTTAATGACTCCATGTTCTTTTTTGCAGCTTCAAGTTGCTGTAGAGTTTCGGTTGCTAAAGCCTGGGCTTTAGATTCTGAAACTTTGCATTCTTCAAGTTGGTTCTTCATCTCCTTCAGTTTTGAAAGTGTTTCGGCGATGTTTTCTTTTAAGGTATGTATCTCGGCTTCTGCTGATTCTGCTTGTTTGGTTTTTGTAGCTTCTGATTCAGTTGTTGTTAAAAGTTTGACTTTTAGTTGGTCAATCTCAATTAAGGCAGCTGCCAATGCTGCTGAATCATCTGAGTTTGGATCTTGTTCATCCTGTCAGGAGATTGTTACAATGTAGTTGATATTCAAATGTGATTTGAAACTTGAACGAAATTAAAGTTTTGACTTTATGAGTATGTCAACGACTCTGTTATGGTCCGGTTTGGCCAGTTTCCACAAAATAAATTGGGCCGAACTGCTAACTATGGCTTCAAGAAACGACAAACCAAATCGGTCAAGATGAATGGGTCGGGTTGAGGGTTAGAACCCATTTTATTTTTTCAAAATAGTTGCTATGTATTAAATTGGTAAAGATGGTTTGTGAATATAATATATATAAATACTAATATGTTCTAAAACTATAAAGGGGATTAAACAACTATTTCAATTTACATAACTGGTTCAAGTTCCAAACTGTAGTTAAAACCAAATGGTATGAATCTCAAAACATGTTAAACCCACCAACTTGTTTCATCCTCGACAGTTCGGTCAGTTTTAATGGTTTATAAACACCCTAGAAACCAAGTCATGAATATAGCTATCAAGAAAAGGCCTTACACGCGCTTCATTCGAAGATGATTGATCTAAGAGCTTTTGAGACTCTTCAAGCCGTAAACTCAAGGCTAAAAGCTCCTTTCTTGACTCTTCAGCGTCTATTTTAGCTTGTTTTTTCCATGATTCCGACACAATTAGTTGATCCTTAACCGTCCTCAAAGCATCCTCGAGTTGAGTAACTTGAGTTTCGAGTTCAGAAATTCTTCCTACACGATTCTTCTGCAACTTTAAACATGAAATATGATTTTATTCCCATTTATACCCAAAAAATAGGCATGTCATCCTCTCCCAAAAGAAACAAATACCAATTTGTGCACATTTTTTTATTGAAAGTTCAAATTTCTTTCCTAAACTCCCACTCGTTTTGGTAATTTAATATTCATTATGTGTTGATATTGATATGAAAAGAAAGTTGTTTTCCATTGGTCCGAGAAGACCCGCTACTTTACGTAATGAGAAACATTAAAGGGGCTTAAACAATTGTATATTGAACCATTCAAACAACTAAGGGTGTTCATTACTATTTTAAATAAGACTAAAAGTTTTATTATTGACTAATTTTTTTAATTATTGACGTGTCAACTACTTGATTGAGAAACGTGTTCATATTGCTAGACAAAACTCGTAGTTGTGATTCTAACAAACTAATTAGGTGCAAGCAGTGGAATTTTGGTTCATTAAAAATAGAACAATTGGATAAAAAAATTGAATACCGGTTAACTTGTGTATTTCATGTTAAATTTTAAAGGGATCTGGATTTAAATAACTTCAACTTTCATCATTTGGTCGATAACACTTTTAACTTACGAATTGTACCACGCCACTTCCAATTTTCAACTCATTTTTCTTTGACACTCCCAAACTAACTAAACCCTAACTCAGTTAGCTAATATCAAATGCTATGTCACTAAACAAGTGCCACGTCACTAAATAAGTGATATCAGATGACACGTCAGCAAAAAATTGACACGTCGTTAAATAAGTGCCACATCAGCAAAAAAAATAACTGGGTTAGGGTTGAGTTAGTATGAGAGTGCCAAATGAAAATAAATTGAAAGTTGGGAGTGACGCAATACAATTCCTGAATTAAGAGTCTTATCGACCAAATGGTGAAAGCTTGAAGTTATTTAAATTCAAATATTTACGGCTACATCGGCGTGCATGAAACATTATAAGGTTTTTATTATATGAAAGATACAGAAAAGAAAAAAAAAAGCAAATAAGCAATTATGATTGGATTTGATCGGACTATTTGTTTCTTATGATGGTAACGGATCAATTAAACCCCAAAATGAAAATATAATTGGGGTTTTTTTAGCCCAAACCAACCTAAAAATTGAACATATAAATCAATTGGTCAAAACAAAGATCCGAAAATTCAAACCATTTGACCCAATCCAAATTGTCTTTGTTAAATAAAAATGTAATATACCTAACTTAAAACCATTTTTAATTGCCTGTAACAAACTGAAACTATTCTTTTTTTAACGTAATGAATTCTAAGAAAAAACCTCTTTATTTAATGTAGTTTTTTATACACAGTAGGGTTTTTTTCGGTTTGTTAAGTACATCAAAAAGTCGAAAACAAACATTTTAGTTCGATACACAAATTTACAATTGATGTAAATAAAGTTGGAAATTACTAGAAATAACATGTATCATCTTCTCTAATAAAACATGTGGGTACGGCTCACCACTAAAAACCAATTTCTCTTCACCTGGGTACGTTTAGCAACACCCTTTTTAAAATAAAATACCATGTGAAATACGAAAGTGAATATGATCAAAACCATAAATTTGCTAGTACAATACCTCGGTACCATGGCTTCTCGGTGAGGCGCGATCAACGATTTTCGGACTAGTAGCTCTCGGTGTTCTGGTACTCGGTTGGCTTGTTGAAGAATTCTGTTCAAGCCGGGTGGTCTTAAGGTGTCGAACAACTCGACCAGAGCTCCGGTCACTACCAGACGACACCGATCGAGGCGATACCCTCCGACCACCTTCAGATCCAGAAGAGCTCTTTGTGCTAATAACAACAATAATAATTCAAACAAGATCAAAGCACATATAAAAGACTACACATAATATTAATAATAATAATATATTGAAAGTTGTGAAGGTACCTTGTTTTTGGAGTCTGCATTTGATTTGATATCTTAAATTCGATCCAATTAAAACCAAAATGGGGTGTTTATACCCAACTGGCCAAATTAAATGTTATGTGACCCACAAAACCTGCAACAAAAGGTTTAAAAAGTTGGCTAGAAAGAAGGAAGAGATAACAACCGGTGGTTATATGTACATATTGTTTGTATATATGACGTCATAAAGATAGTTGTCATGAGCATAATGGGAGAGAATTGAATGTGAGATTGGAGAATTAATGGCCGTGAGGGTGTCTGAAATAGGAAAAAGGGTATGTATGATTATTAATGATAAAAAGAAAAAAAATAGAAAATTAAGAAATATTGAGGTAGTGCTGGAATTTGACAACGATGAAGTAAAAACAAGCATCCAATATAGTCAACTCACTATGGTTGACTTGACTCTTAAGCTCTCATAATACATATCGATATGGTAAACCAAAATGTTTTCAAAAGTGACAATTTAAGATGGATTTTAGATACTTCAGTTAGTAATTTTTTTTGATGATTTAGACTTTACTGGGTAAAGAATTCATCAGACTACTTATACGGAACTAATTCAAAAATCAACTGATCTAAATTTGAACCAGCTAACCACATAGAAAAACGAGCTAGAAAACGAAACAACTTAAAATATGGATAACTTTTTCATTGCATGGACTTAGAAGACCTATAAGTAAATGATGAAAACGTCTTAACAGGTCAGACGTTTGAACAAAAAGCCTTAGACGGTTTGCCCAACCCTAACTCTCAGGGTCCCGATTATTTCAAATTCCAGTATTATTCCCAACTCTAACAAATTTACTTATTCAATTTTGATTGCAAAACATGTAAATTATTTGTTGCATTAATTTACACTTAAATTACTTCTATAATTTCATTTCAAGATTTGATAATATCTATCAAATTAAATTTTCCTATATAAGATAGCTATAAATATTCGTTTAGTGGACATCTTTCATTAGTGGAATGGACTAATGGAGTTAAATCTAAGATTTCTACTTATAAAAAGTGATATATATATAGTATAAGTATTCAATTACTTGCTAATTCTCCACTATTTTTTGAAAAATAGATCACTAATATCTTGCCTACAGCCTATGCACATATATTAATCCTGCAAGCAGCAATTATTTCAGTAGGAAGCAATGGTGATAAAATTTAATGAAAAATAATTGAGTATCTGAGTAGCAGTTGAAGCATGTTTGGTGCCCTCCATTATTGTTTTCACGAGTGTCAGGCCAGAAAGATGATCATCACAGATTACCCATACTACCCTCATTTCAAACTAGATAACGACTGTTTCCTATGGGCATTTCCGTCATTTCAAAGAAACTCCAATTTTATCCGTGATTGAAGGTGGTAGAAAAGAACGTAGACTAGTCTGAACTTGACTATTTGCATTGCACCACGAAAAATAATAATAATTAGTAAAATACCCTGCGTGTTACGGTGAGTATTTGGTCCGTATTGATTTGGTTAGTACAATAGTGGTATGGTACCAATATTTGGTATAGCAATATAAATAAATATGTTTAAAATGATATTGACACGCATTTTACATCGATCGAAAACCATAAAAATAAACATCAATATCAGTTTGTAATAACACTATCGGTACCTGTTTGGATAATTATTCAGCCAGAATCATTATGTTCATCACAACATCATTAGGAACGCGCCGAGAAAATCATAAAAACAAATATTAGTACCGGTATTGATTTCGGTTTACTTCGTCATGGTAAAGAACAAAAAGTTCAACTATATTTGACCAGTTAATTTTAAACAAATCTTTTATCGAAACGTAATAAATATAGGCATGCCACATCAGCATACTCGTAACGTTATAATACACCGTATCTTAAAAGTTATAAAAAAATCAAAATATGTCTATAATTAATTATTGTAATAAATTATCCAAAAAAAATGAAAAAACTTACATTTTTCATGTAGATAAAAGAAAAAAAAAACCATAAACATAAGAGTATTTTGGTGGGAACCCATCGAACTTGGTGGCAAAAGTAAAAAAAACTTTGAAAATAATAATAATAATAATAATAATAATAAATAATAATAATAATAATAATAATAATTTTAAAAGTGCATCGTGACGTAGCTTATTGCTTGTTTACGTGACTTGTGAATTTCTAATGATTTGTAACCAGAGATTATACAATATGATTATAATAGTAATAATAATAAATTGAAAAGCAAGGTCCCATGATTAACATAGCAATGTGGTTTACATGTGTAATCATCGATTGAATTAGAAATTAATGTTTTATGGATTTGAATTAGAAATTAATGTTTTATAGATCTAAATCTTAATTTAGGAAAAATCAAGCTTTTTTTGTTTTTGTATATCAAGAATAGGAAATTAAAGAGATACAGATGGGGATGTATCGTAACAGTGACATAACATGTCTGTGAATTTGTGGATAAGCCGCAAATTTATTACACTTTACGTGAATTTGGGTCCATGTGAAGGATTAATCTTAATAAGTGACGTAACATATCATATCATTGTGTAAATGCCAATTTAATTTGTAGACGAGAATTGTTGCTATGTAAAATGATGAAACTATCCGATAAAAAGTTAATTTTTAACGACTAACAGAAGCAATCACCAGTATTTTTGGGCCACCAACTGAATTAAACGGAGTACTCTAATTCTCGGGAAAACCCGGTAAACCACCCGCTCATAGGCACGACGATAAAATTATCGATAAAACACGTTTGCCTCACTCTGCACCAAGTGGAAGTTGAACTTGCATCTCTCAAGAGAAATGCAAATCTTCCACCACTTGATCTAGAGATCATTGGCCGATAAAAAGTTATTAAGTTATGTTTTTTCATTCTATGTTTATAGGTGTGAGCTATAAAAGACACAATGCAACGTTCTCAAACTGGCTGATAGGATAACTGACGATATAAACAACCTGGTTGAGTACTTTCGAAAAGACCCCATATGAACTGACGAATCGGTGAATCGGGTTGGAATGGATTTAAAAAAAAACATTTTATTCTTTTCCAAATTTTCATTTAGTTGTTCATTGAATATTTCAGACTATATATTTTGTTTATTCCAAGCTTTATATTTTTGTTAACGTTATAAATGCGTTAAGGTTATGCTTATATGTAGGTTAACTAAAAAGTGCATGTTAAAGAGTCATGTTACTATCACATCACTGCCACGTAGGTAGTGGACTTATACTAATCCACCATTTAACAAGTGTGTAATGGTTTAACTGTAAAATTAAATAAAAGGAAAAAAATTAAAGAAAATGAATGTGTGTATGCATGTAATTGGTGAAGTGTAGTAGACTCCATCTCCACTTCGTTTCCGCACTCGTTAAGAGGCCAAGACTCCCCTTTTGACACCCCCTTTAATATTCACGTTTTGATTTTTGGCGTTGTTAGAAGTTAATCCTAAAACACATAAATTGATAGATGAAGGGCCAAAGGGAATGTTTTGATTTAATTTGTTTTCAAGAAGGCTTCTAATTCCAAGTTTGTAGGGTTATAATTATGGTAGGACTAGAGTTAATAATTATTATAAAAAGAAAGAGTCGATCTTGGTTGAGATCAAATTTTTGTTCGTGTTCTTGGGCCTGATTGCCAACAATTGGTATCAGAGCTTAAGCTCTCCAACCATGGTATGAAGTTTTGCGAAGGAAGTAGGTGATTCAAATAAGGTTTTTTTCCGGATAAAAAGGTGACCAGTTAAAGTAGGTAGTCAGGAAGGTAGTAAGAAAGAAGGTAAATCAAGAACGATCTTTGGAAGGAAGGTTGCAAGGTTCGTTTCTTAAAAGTAGGTAAAGAAGGTAGAATGTAAAGAAGGTTGAAGGTAGAAGGTAAAAGAAGGTTGAAGATAAAGAAGGTAGAAGGAAGAAGAAGGTTACAGATAAAAGGTAAAGAAGGTAGAAAAAAGAAGGTTGAAAAATAATGGCAGAACCAAACCTAGAGTTGGGTCCGGTAAGAGAGCAGGCGAATGTGTCACTTCGATGTCCCAAGTTGACTGGTTTGAACTACACCACGTGGTCGATTCTAATGGAGTAGATTCTGAGGGCGTATGGTCTTTGGGAAATTACAAATATAGGTATCGAAGCTGACGAAAAGAAGGTAGCTACTACAAAGGCGATGATTTTTCAAACATTACCTGAAGATATTTTAATGCAGGTGGCTCAGTATGAAACCGCGAAAGAGGTGTGGGATTCAATCAAAATCCTACATGTAGGAGCGAATATGTCCAAAAGGCTCCTTTGCATACTTTGAGGGTTGAACTAGAAGCTATGAAGATGAAGGAGAATGAGACAATAGATGTTTTCGCAAGAAAGCTGAATGGAATAAGAGCTTAGTTTAGGTCTCTTGGTTCTGTTTTGAAGGATAAGGTGATAGTAAGGAAGTTGTTCCGTTCAGCACCGAGGAAGTTTTTACCGTTCATAGCCTCTGTCGAACAATATTATGATATTGACAACATGCTATTTGAGGATGCAGTAGGGGGGATGAAGGCGTTTGAAGAAATGCTTAAGGGTTTTGATGAACATGAAGAAACGGATCAAAACAAATTGCTTCTGGCAGGTGCAAACAACGGGGAAGGAGATCAAGAACGTGGTAGTGGTTCTGGAAGAGGAGAAGGAAAACAAGGCCGAGGAGCTGGTTATGGAAGAGGTCGTGGAAGGGGTCGTGGAACTAGAGATAAGAGCACTTTTAGGTGTTTTAAATGTGGTGAGTTTGGACACTTTGGATACGAATGCACCAAGTGGGATGAAAAGAAAGAGGAAGCAAAAATGGCGGAAGACGTCAACAATTTACAATTGTGAAAGACCATATCTTACTTTACTGATTTTTTATTAAAATTTCGCATTTAAATGTGCAAATGCGAATATACGTTCAAACATATTTTTGAAACTTTTTTAAAAACTTCATAAACATTAAACAATTTAACATATTATCATAGATTAGTTTTGTGATCACAAAACCAAGTGCGGAAGCTTCGTCTTTAATCGTGTTCGGTTCTTCGTAGAGCTTGGTCCTTCCCCCGGTACTCCCAATCAACACTTATATTTTATAATTTATGAAATACGTTAGTTATAAATAGATTATAACATAACCGAATAAACCCGAAGGCCTAAAACATTGAAAACAAAACTAAACGTTCGTTTCAGACTCCACCGTAAGCTACGGCTGGCCACCGTAGCTTACGGTCAAGCTTTACGGTTGAGGTTTCCTGTCTTACGGTCAAGGCTTTCTATTTCAACACAACAGATGCCTATCGTAAGCTACGGTAGGCCACTGTAAGTTACGGTGGGCTCTTGCAGCCTTTTCAAATTTGTCGTTTAGTTACGAAAACTTCCGTAACTCATTCAATTTTCATCCGTTTTAGTTTGAAATCCTTAACCCAGATTCTTAATTCTTATGAATTAGGCATTCACTCTTGGTTTATGCGTATATTCATTTTAACCCATTAGGAGATTTAAGCATATAAACTTAAATCTCACTTCCTCTTACTTTGTTTCTCGTTTTCATACTAAAATATCTATTTATCTTCCACCAAAACAATACTTGTGATGGATTGGTTATAGAAAATGTTATACTTTCAATTCTACCATTTGGTTTGACATTTACGAAAAAGACCCAATATGAGGCATTAAGCCAAAACGGCTTATGCCATTTGCTAATACACTTCCGCAAGGGTGAACTTTCTTATAAAACTCATTTTTTAAACTACCCTCAAGGTCGTTTACTTGTTCTATCACTCGAGGGCATTTTGGTCAACTTAAACCCCTCTTTTACGACGAAGGATTTTCAATCGTATGATTTGACCAAAAGAGCACATTTAAATCGTAATCTTATTTAAAATCATTAGGTTCCTATGAACCTGATGTCTACCATTTAGATTATGAGATTTACCTTGCTTTAGGTAATCCGATATTCATTCATGACTCGTTTAACTCTCATCGGACCTTAAATTCCTCAATGAGAGTTTGCCCATTACACATACCTGGCTCGAGTCGTAGCATTGATGTCACACCCCGACCCGCAGCGGAAAAGGTGGTCGGGGCATGATTGGGTTATCATCAAAGCTCATGACATTTATTATAACGTTTCATATTCATTAATGCAATTTAATGGGAAATTTACAATCATAATTACATCATGTCCTAAACATCATTCTAGACTTCTTTGTTTTCTTCTAAGGCATTTCCTATGTTTTCCTTGCTTCATCCTATTCACCTGTATCATGTGTAAAAATGGTTTTTGGATCAACAAAAAGTTGGCGAGTGAATCCTATGAAAAACATTTGAACAAGTTTATTTAATTGATTATAAAATAAAGTGCACAACCACACATGAGTAAAAATAGATGTAAACTTATTCACCAATCATTTAATATTAAATAATGCACACATGAACAATAATGGATCGTTTTGAGGCACGCGTTGCTCAACTCGTCTCCCACGAGGAACTGATGGGCCTAATGAATGATTTGCATATACTTGACAATATGGAATACATAACTACAAACAATATAAACTAAATAATACACACACGAACAATAATGGATTTGTTTTGAGGCACGCGTTGCTCAACTCGTCTCCCACGAGGAACTGATGGGCCTAATGAATGAGTTGCATATAACTTGACAATATGAAATACATAACTACAAACAATATATACAATCTAAGTTTAGATCACAATATGGTATGGCACAAATTTAAATAAACGAGTTAATTTTGGTGACACATGACACACCCCAAAACGTGTAATTAAAAAGGGGAGTTGTAAGATTCACTCACATTGGGTGAGTTCGGTTGATGATATTGAATACGCACGAAGTTGGATTTAACCACGAGTGAAACTAACCTAGATAATAACATAATGGTTTGGTAAATAAGCGGATTTTATTAATCAATTTTAGTAGGATTGTTGGATGTATTTTTGTGAGTTTAAGGCTATTTTCTAACCTTAAAAATGTTATTTTTAAGTATTTTTAATTGATTTTTAATTAAAATAAATAAATAAAAATAATAAAAAAATGTTGACTTTTTGCGACCGTTGACCGTTGACTTGTTGACCGGTCAGACTGTGTAATTGTGTGTGCGCCGGGTGAGGCTCGAACCCGAGACCTCCCGTTCGCGTGCACGCAGCTCTACCAACTGAGCTACGTGTCTAACCTGAAATATTTCTGTTTTTAATTATATTTATATACTAATTGAATTAAACCGAAAATCATTTATCTTTAAAAACGATTTTAATGCATCGAACCGGTGTTCTCTACAGGTCTCGAACCCGGGACCTGTGGTTTAAGTTAACACATAGTCCACCGCTGGGCTGTGTGTCTAACTTGGTAAATACTCTGATTTTTATTATACTTATATACAAACTAAATAATTTCATTTCTGTTTTATATAAAAAGTTTAATAATTGCCCGAACCGGTGCGGTAGTCCGGACTCGAACTCGTGACGTGTGATTAAACGTTCACACAGTCCACCACTGGACTGTGTGTCTATGTTGGTTATTATTCCGGTTTTTATTAAACTTAACATCTATTGCAGTGAATCCGGTTCGGTTAAAAAAAGAACATTTTTATTAAGGCGAGTGTGCGTGGGACAAGAGTCGAACTCGAGACGTAAGCGTGTTTTATTTGCACACACTCCACCGCTGGACTGTGTGTCTAACCCGAGATATATCTTGATTTTAATTAAACATATACAATACGAATCTTCGTCTTCTTCGTCAGACTTAACCAGAAACGGAAGTCCGACTAGTTCGAAGATTTAATCAAGTTCTTTTAGTGTGTTGCGATTAATTGTATGTGAGATTAATAAAAAGAATAAGAGATTAAGTGTAAGGTATACCGAACTGGACTCCTCTGTTTCGCCGGCAAAACTCCGACGACAGCAGATTATTCCGGCGACGTGTGTCCTGCGGCAGAGGGTCTTCAGGGAGCTTGAGATGAGTGTGGGTGGCTTCGGTATGAGTTCTGGGTGTTCAGTAAGGCTCAGAGGTGAAAGGCTCGGTTTTCCGGCGAGTTGCAGAAGTTCTCCGGCGAGGGAAATTATGTCGGGAAAAAGTGTGATTGTGAGCGAAAAAGCTAGCAGAGGTTTGAGGGGGTATTTATAGGGCAGAACATTGATGAATTTAGTCCGATTTCCGTCTTGATTCGTAGGTTAAAGATTTTCCGGCGGTTATGACTTGTGTCGCGGGTTCAGACGTCGGTTATAACCGATGTAGTAGTTGAGGCTTCGGTTAAAACTGAAGAAACCGTCCAATCTCGGCGAAATCGTCGGGATTTCCGACGACTGCGATTAGGCGCGTCGGTTTTGAATTCGAGACTCATGTTATGAATTAATTGTTTCCATTAATGCACAAGAAACACAAGCGGCGCAGTGGTTGAGCGTGTGTGTTATAAGACTCTGCTGAAATCCCTGGCTGACCCGGATTCGAAACCCGGCAGAAGCCTTTTATTTTTATTTCCTTATTTTAAATACTTTTTCAAATATAAATTAGATATTCCAATATACTTATTAATTATGTATTGTTTAAAAATAATTTGGGCATTAAATACGCAACGAAACTTTTAACTGATTGTTCGGCTAATAAACGGAGCGGGTTTGGTAAATCCGGTTTTTTTTACGGATGTTACAGTATCCCCTGCTTTTTAGAAATTTCGTCCCGAAATTTAAGTAGTGACATATTTGTCTAAAAAGGATGGTGTTTAGTTTGACAGTTATATGCTTAGAAAAAAGTAAAAGTTTAAGTTTTTGTTTGAGGCGGTAACGTCCCTTGTAAGGGTTAAGTACCATGTTACAGGAATCGCTTTTTGTTGCCTACGGTAAAAATATTGATAAGCAGAGTTGATTCACTAAATATGATATCATGCGTAGGAGTTTTGATATGTTTGGGAAGATATGGTTATATCCTAAAGCAAAACTTCTAGTACTACAACCTACATGGAACTTCTCATAACCGTCTAACAATGCCTCTGATCCTTTGACAAGAATACTTATATATAGGAAGTACCAGCGGCGTATCCACCATATTCTTGTCAAATTTTCATTGGTTTTATTAGTAAGTTATGATTGGTTCTATGATGTGACTCTAAACATAAATAAATGCCACAACCAATGTACCAAGAAATTACTAAATCCTACATAGAACTTCTCATAACCGCCTGTCAATGCCTCTAATCCTTTGACAAGAATACTTATATATAGGAAGTACCAGCGGCGTATCCACCATTTTCTTGTCAAATTTTCATTGGTTTTATCAGTAAGTTATGATTGGTTCTATGATATAACTCTAGAACATAAATAAACACAACAACCAATATCTGAGTCCAAATTCTGATAGCATACATGTTTGAATGGTGACAGTTCCTCTCTCGTTTGTTATGATGGAGAGGTTAGTTTATGTAGAAATAGAACACAATCCAATTTCTTTAAATGATGATATGATATGAATGTTAAATCATTGAAGGTAACACAAATTTCAACCAAGACAATACTAAATCCTACATGGAACTTCTCATAACCGCCTGATAATGCCTCCGATCCTTTGACAAGAATACTTATATATAGGAAGTACCAGCGGCGTATCCACCATATTCTTGTCAAATTTTCATTGGTTTTATCCACAAGTTATGATTAGTTCTATGTGACTCTACAACAAACACAACAACCTCAACTTGAGTCTTAATTCTGATAGTATCCATGTTTGAATGATGACAATACCTCTCTCATTTGTTGTGATGGAGAGGTTAGTCATTGTGGAAGTGAGACATAGCTCAACTTCTTTAAATGATGAAATTGAAATACACTGAAATGTATGATGAACAAACTTTGACCAAAACATACTAAATCCTACATGGAACCTCTCATAACCGCCTGATAATGCCTCCGATCCTTTGACAAGAATACTTATATATAGGAAGTACCAGCGGCGTATCCACCATATTCTTGTCAAATTTTCATTGACTTTATCCACAAGTTATGATTAGCTCTATGTGACTCTACAACAAACACAACAACCAAAAGATCGTATTGCATGTACTGAAAATGAAAAATGTCTGTGCGATCAAGGCTCAATCAAACAGAGCCGATCGTATTGCATGTACTGAAAATGAAAAATGTCTGTGCGATCAAGGCTCAATCAAACGGAGCCGATCGTATTGCATGTACTGAAATAATAAATTTAATCTAAACAATAATCACACAAACAGTTTATACATGGAACCTCTCATAACCGCCTGATAATGCCTCTTATCCTTTGACAAGAATACTTATATATAGGAGTACCAGCGGCGTATCCACCATATTCTTGTCAAATTTTCATTGGCTTTATCCTTAAGTTATGATTGGTTCTATGTAATTCTAAAATATAAAGAAAAACATAAAACTAAACGATTGGAGTTGAATCTTGATTTTCGGTGAAGAGGACTAGTTGGGTGGTTTCGTTTGGGCCGTCATTATCTTCGACAGGATTGGCGTTGATGTTGAAAACTCTTCTGGTGGCCTAGTGATTGGGTTTTCTTGATTTACTTGGTTAACTGGGTTTGATTGAGCTTGAGCGTTTATGATGTTAACCAATCGAGGGCACGTGTTTCTATAGTGGGTAGGGTCGCAACAATTGAAACAAGCTCGAACATAAGGTAACATGGGGTATTGAGGTTGTTGATATGTTTGGATCATATTTTGAGTAGGGGGTGTGGTTTGGTTTTGAGGGGTGCGGCAAACCTTGCTCAAACGACCATAGCGTCCACAATTTGCACATAGTCGACAAGGTAAGATAAGGGGATGGTGATAAAAACAGGTGTTACATCGAGGGTGAGGTCCAAGATATGGTTTCTTATTTGGGTAAGTTGAGTTGGGTGCTACTTGAGTGATTGGGATACCTTGGATGGGTATGGTGTGTGAAATTGGTTGATTACGTTGGATAGTAGCGAAAAGTTGCCCGTCTATTTTTCTCTTAGAAATGGGTTGAGAAGGGGATTCGGTTTGGGTGGAGTTTGAAGTTTTAGTTGATGCTTTATCCTTCTTCTTCTCCTCCTTGAAGTCTTTGTTCCGGATTCGGTTCTCGGTGAGCTCTGCAGCTAGCTCCATTGCTGCTTCCAAAGTTGCAGGCGTGGTACTTATTACAGAGTCTTGAATCTTTGACGAAAGACCTCGAATGTAGTGCTCGATCAAACGGTAGAGGGGAGTGAACAATTTGGGAACCATTTGATTTAACTCGAGGAATCTTTTGTTGCATGTGGTGTGGTCGCCTTCCTTTTGCTTCAATGAATAGAATGCATCTTCTAATTTCTTGATTTCGCTCCTTGGGCAAAACCGTCTTGTCATGATTTCCTTCAACTCTTCCCAAGTCAAAGTCATAGCATCGTCAACGCCTCGTTTGGGCTTCTCTGTATTCCACCTAGTAAGTGCTATTCCATATAAACGACCGGTAGCATATCGCACTTTGCGATCATCGGGGCAATCGCAGTTTAGAAAAGTGTTCTCTATTTCTTCAAACCAATGGAGGAGAGCGGTGACACCTTCAGTCCCTTCGTATTTTGGAGGGTCGCATGATTTGAAATGCTTATAGGTGCATTTAGTGGTATTTGGGGGAGGGTTGATAACGTGTTGATCTTCTTGATTGACAGGATTAGCGGTAAGGGCTTGTTGGACTTGGATTACAATGTTGGGTATTACGGCAGCCAATTGTTGAGCGATTAAGGCAGCCATGCGCTCGCGGGCTTTTCCTGCTCTCATCTTCCTACGGGCGAGGTTAGAAGACATCTACAAGGAATACGTATCATGAGTATGAGTTGGATGTTTTTGGGATCATGGGTCGTATTTTGGAATGAACATTCATAAAATAAATATAGAAAAATAAATCTACTACATCCATAGGATGTCTTGGGCTTTGCTCGTCATTGGGCATTGCATGCCGCCATACTTCACCTTCGTAATCATGTGGGCCCCCATGAATACCGGGTTTTTCATATGGTTCGCATGTGTTAGCCTGGTTACGTACACTAAAACCCGGAGAAAATCGAGAAATATGTATATAACGTATGATAGTCGGAATGTGTCCAGGTATAGACACGGTGACACCTCAAAGTGGGGTTAGCTCGAACGACGTTTGGTGTGGCAAGCTTTGGCCTAATAGGTCCTTCGTACTCTCATCGTTAGTCCCCATGTAGGCAAACTGGTCCGTTATATTGGATTTATACGAATGCCAACCTAGACAGGACGTTCCGACTACCGGTACTTGTACCCTTCCAGTTACTACATGCCCGTCGCAGAACTTACTTTGATGAGATTTGAAAATTGCGACAAAATCTTTGAATAACAAAAGTATGAAGATGATTTGAATATATGAACATTGAAATATGTATGATGAATGTGTATGTAAGTATGTATGTTTGACTGTAAGTATAAACAAATATGAAACAAATAAATATCATAAGTTTTTATGTAACCACCTAAATAATTAAAATTTAGGCAACTATAGTATAGGCTCTAAGGGTCTAATAACCTATCCTATATCCCTATAGTCATGGCTCTGATACCAATCTGTCACACCCCGACCCGGAGCGGAAAAGGTGGTCAGGGCATGATTGGGTTATCATCAAAGCTCATGACATTTATTATAACGTTTCATATTCATTAATGCAATTTAATGGGAAATTTACAATCATAATTACATCATGTCCTAAACATCATTCTAGACTTCTTTGTTTTCTTCTAAGGCATTTCCTATGTTTTCCTTGCTTCAGCCTGTTCACCTGTATCATGTGTAAAAATGGTTTTCGGATCAACAAAAAGTTGGCGAGTGAATCCTATGAAAAACATTTGAACAAGTTTATTTAATTGATTATAAAATAAAGTGCACAACCACACATGAGTAAAAATAGATGTAAACTTATTCACCAATCATTTAATATTAAATAATGCACACATGAACAATAATGGATCGTTTTGAGGCACGCGTTGCTCAACTCGTCTCCCACGAGGAACTGATGGGCCTAATGAATGATTTGCATATACTTGACAATATGGAATACATAACTACAAACAATATAAACTAAATAATACACACACGAACAATAATGGATTTGTTTTGAGGCACGCGTTGCTCAACTCGTCTCCCACGAGGAACTGATGGGCCTAATGAATGAGTTGCATATAACTTGACAATATGAAATACATAACTACAAACAATATATACAATCTAAGTTTAGATCACAATATGGTATGGCACAAGTTTAAATAAACGAGTTAATTTTGGTGACACATGACACACCCCAAAACGTGTAATTAAAAAGGGGAGTTGTAAGATTCACTCACATTGGGTGCGTTCGGTTGATGATGTTGAATACGCACGAAGTTGGATTTAACCACGAGTGAAACTAACCTAGATAATAACATAATGGTTTGGTAAATAAGCGGATTTTATTAATCAATTTTAGTAGGATTGTTGGGTGTATTTTTGTGAGTTTAAGGCTATTTTCTAACCTTAAAAATGTTATTTTTAAGTATTTTTAATTAAAATAAATAAATAAAAATAATAAAAAAATGTTGACTTTTTGCGACCGTTGACCGTTGACCGTTGACCGTTGACTTGTTGACCGGTCAGACTGTGTAATTGTGTGCGCCGAGTGAGGCTCGAACCCGAGACCTCCCGTTCGCGTGCACGCAACTCTACCAACTGAGCTATGTGTCTAACCTGAAATATTTCTGTTTTTAATTATATTTATATACTAATTGAATTAAACCGAAAATCATTTATTTTTTAAAACGATTTTAGTGCATCGAACCGGTGTTCTCCACAGGTCTCGAACCCGGGACCTGTGGTTTAAGTTAAACACACAGTCCACCGCTGGGCTGTGTGTCTAACTTGGTAAATACTCTGATTTTTAGTATAATTATATACAAACTAAATAATTTCATTTTTGTTTTATATAAAAAGTTTGATAATTGCCCGAACCGGTGCGGTAGTCCGGACTCGAACTCGTGACGTGTGATTAAACGTTCACACAGTCCACCACTGGACTGTGTGTCTATGTTGGTTATTATTCCGGTTTTTATTAAACTTAACATCTATTGCAGTGAATCCGGTTCGGTTAAAAAAAGAACATTTTTGTTAAGGCGAGTGTGCGTGGGACAAGAGTCGAACTCGAGACGTAAGCGTGTTTTATTTGCACACAGTCCACCGCTGGACTGTGTGTCTAACCCGAGATATATCTTGATTTTAATTAAACATATACAATACGAATCTTCGTCTTCTTCGTCAGACTTAACCAGAAACGGAAGTCCGACTGGTTCGAAGATTTAATCAAGTTGTTTTAGTGTGTTGCGATTAATTGTATGTGAGATTAATAAAAAGTATAAGAGATTAAGTGTAAGGTATACCGAACTGGACTCCTCTGTTTCGCCGGCGAAACTCCGACGACAGCAGATTATTCCGGCGACGTGTGTCCTGCGGCAGAGGGTCTTCAGGGAGCTTGAGATGAGTGTGGGTGGCTTCGGTATGAGTTCTGGGTGTTCAGTAAGGCTCAGAGGTGAAAGGCTCGGTTTTCCGGCGAGTTGGAGAAGTTCTCCGGCGAGGGAAATTATGTCGGGAAAAAGTGTGATTGTGAGCGAAAAAGCTAGCAGAGGTTTGAGGGGGTATTTATAGGGCAGAACATTGACGAATTTAGTCCGATTTCCGTCTTGATTCGTCGGTTAAAGATTTTCCGGCGGTTATGACTTGTGTCGCGGGTTCAGACGTCGGTTATAACCGATGTAGTAGTTAAGGCTTCGGTTAAAATTGAAGAAACCGTCCAATCTCGGCGAAATCGTCGGGATTTCCGACGACTGCGATTAGGCGCGTCGGTTTTGAATTCGAGACTCATGTTATGAATTAATTGTTTCCATTAATGCACAAGAAACACAAGCGGCGCAGTGGTTGAGCGTGTGTGTGATAAGACTCTGCTGAAATCCCTGGCTGACCCGGGTTCGAAACCCGGCAGAAGCCTTTTATTTTTATTTCCTTATTTTAAATACTTTTTAAATATAAATTATATATTCCAATATACTTATTAATTATGTATTGTTTAAAAATAATTTGGGCATTAAATACGCAACGAAATTTTTAACTGATTGTTCGGTTAATAAACGGAGCGGGTTTGGTAAATCCGGTTTTTTTGACGGATGTTACAATTGACCCGTTTAATTACCTATCGCTACTAACTACTGATTAATAGCGACGCGAACCAAATGCCATTTCCCTGTGAACATAAAACTCGACAAGCGTTTATTAAATATTATTGTCAAATGGTGATGACCACACCATTTGACCCATTTGGTCTAAATGACCATTTTATCATTATGAGATGTATTTACTTACCATCTCACCACTCCGTTTCAGTTTACACCACATGATCATATTACTTAAATTCGTTTCTCAATTCGTCGATCCGTTATGGTATACGCCATAGGGTGTCTATTTTAAAATTTAATATTTATTTGTCAACTCGTGACTGAATTGCCATTTTACTCTTTTTATTCCTTATGGCTTACACCATAAGGTAAATTTTTCCGAATTCCTTGTTTATTTGTCATTACATGACTATATTACCATTTTACCCCTTTCTACCATCAAATATGATTTAATACCTTTTTCCCTTGTTCCAACCCGTATTTATCCATGTTGGAACTTTATATTTCGAAATCTTGTTCCGAATACCCAAAACACTTATTCAACTATATAATTAAATCTACTATTTTAAGGATGTAAGCTTTACTTACCTTGAGTTCCAATTATGCCCTTTTCCGTGTACTTGTTCCGTTTGACCCGCTTCTTCCCAAGCCTCCACCTAGCTTGTCAAGCGTCAAACTATCATTCATTGAAGAAACACGAGTCGAACCTAGGGATATCCGGGGATATATAAGTTACCACCACAATGATTCTGCATAAGGGTTTCCTGTTCACTCCACTTCACAGGGTTATTCACTCTGGCCGACCTGCAAAACTAGCAACGCCGTTAGTCTCGCCACGGGGAAAAGGGTGGTTTACTACGTGACCACACTCCGGCGTGAGAAAAAGTATTTTTGGTATGGGAAACAAGTAAACTGCAAGTGAGTGTTAGATCAAGGTATCAACGTCTGTGAAAAGTGTTCCCCTTTACCTCGAGGTTTGAATACTTACTTATAGCCGAAAAGGTATGTTCAGGAGATATGCTGGTGGGCCTTAGGCCTGACCCATACAGCCAGAGACATCCGTTTTGTCCTGTGTATTAGACTTTAAATGCTCCCTGTAGGAGGATTAATGTCTACTGTTAGGAGGCGTGTCATGTTGGATATTAAGTGGTGCCACGAGTAACCCTCTCTGGTGTCAGGCCTACTGCCAGCAGAAAATGGAGAAGGTGGAACAGTCGCTGGCGATGATATGGTTGGTGTGAGGTTTGACGCATGGGACACTGCCACACGCAACCTGCTGAGTGACCCTACGTCACCGTTCTGTCACTCTGTACCATGGAGTATGGCCAACACCTCTTAGTACTTACCTTTTCTGCGAGGCTGTCATAGTTTTTCCCGCCAGCGCAAGGTGTCAAGGGTTTATCCTTTTGTTCCAAGACTATGAGGTGCTCTCATGTGTGTCTTGTCCTTGCAAAGTTTTAGGATTTAATGTTTAATAGGGTTGCTGACCCGCGCAGGGTCTAGTAGCCTGCGCGCATGAGTCTAACTTGCCGTTGTGCCAAGTACACAAGGTTCGTTGTGTGACTAGAAGCTATCGGTCTAATTTACCGTTGCACTGAGTGTGCAAGGCTCATTGTATAACCTGTAACATCCGTAAAAAACCGGGTTAACCAAACCCGCTTCGTTTATTAACCGTACAACCAGTTAAAAATTTCGTTGCGTATTTAATGCTCAAATTAATTTTATACGATACACAATTAATCAATATATGATAATTTAAAAACTATAATTAATAATCAATAATAAATAAGGAGATAAAAATTAAATAGAGACACCGGGTTTCGAACCCGGGTCTCCCGCTCAAACAAACACACAATGCACCACTAGGCTACCTGCACTCTTTGGGAAATAATGGAAATCAATAAATATAAATATTCGTGCCATGCGAGTCAATTGCGAGATTTCAGTAAGTAACTGCTCTGCTTCAAACGTATACGTTTTAAAGAACGATTATGACAATCAATCCTTAACCGAAATCGCAATTAAACACTTTAACTCGCAAACCGTTATCACTGTTACAAAATTTCCGTTTGATTTTAAGCAAGTCGTGGTTTTGGAAGTCTATGAGTACTTGCAGTCAGAGAACCAACTCGCTATTCACTCGAATCAACCCTCAATACACTCGTAAACCCCTCTACAAGTCCCTATTCAGCAAGAACAACTCGCCGGAAACTTTCTGCAACTTGCCGGAAAACCGAACCCCTTCACCTCTGTGCCTTACTCTAAAAACAGAACATCCAGAGCTCATACTGACATCACCCACACTCACCTTAAACCTCTGAAGAATCTCTGTCGAAAGAAATTTCACTCGCCGGAATTCTCTGCAAGTCGCCGGAAAACCGGGACTTTCATCTACACGGTAAATACCTCGACTTTTCTGTTTCATTACATTATTAGACAAATTCTAACATCACTCCATCACCCAGAATCAACCCCAGACGACATTGCCGGATTTTCTGTTATCGCCGGAAAATTTCTGAAATTTCCAGAAACTTGCTGTTAACCGGTATGATCATTTAAACCTACTAATAATCGTTACTCAGTAGTTCAATTTCACATCTAATCCCTCCAAACTGTTAATTGATCCTAATAGCCGAAGGTCACCAAAACAGAGCCGACGAATCGTTGCCGGATTTCTGAAGAAGACGATCAGTTCGGTACAATCATTCCCCAAACCCTTTTCTGTTCAATACATTGCAATTGTTTATAAGTTCGTTAAATTAATTTAACAAATAACAGTTAGTTAACCGTTGTCTGTGTTTTGAACGAAGAAGACGAAGTCGTGTAAGATATAAGATTAATTAAAATCGGTATTATAAACGGGTTAGACACACAGTCCAGCGGTGGACTGTGTGCAAACAATATGCATACGTCCCGAGTTCGATCCTTGACACACACACACTCGCTTTAAATAAAATGTCTTTTTTTAACTGAACCGGATCCACAACAGTAAGATGTTAAGTATAATAAAAACCAGAATATTTACCAAGTTAGACACACAGTCCAGCGGTGGACTGTGTGCCAAACTAAACCACAGGTCCCGGGTTCGAGACCGGTGGAGAGCACCGAGTCGATACATTAAATCCTTTTTAAAATAAATGATTTTCGGATTAACTTAATTAGTATATAAATATAATTAAAAACAGAAATATTTTGGGTTAGACACGTAGCTCAGTTGGAAGAGCTGCGTGCACGCGTACGGGAGGTCACGAGTTCGAACCTCACTCAGTGCAATTATATAACCGACCGAACCGGTCAACGGTCAATGGTCAATGGTCAAGTCAAAAAGTCAACATTTTTTTATTATTTTATTTATTTATTTAAATTAAAAATACTTAAAAATAACATTTTTAAAGTTAGAAAATAGCCTTAAACTCACAAAAATATATCCAAAAATCCTATTAAAATTGTTAATAAAATCCATTTATTTACCTTACTTTTTCGTTATTAATTAGGTTAGTTTTTCCTCGTCGATCAATCCTATAAACTCGTGCGTATTCAACATCATCAACCGAACGCACCCAATGTGAGTGAATCTCTATAAATTCCCCGTTTTAATCACGTTTTTGGGGTGTATCATGTGTCTTATTATTTATCACATTTAAACTATTGTGCATCTATCATATCCATGAACAAATGTGTATTCAACATGTATTATCTGTTTGTGTGATTATTGTTTAGATTAAATTTATCATTTTCAGTACATACATTTTCTTAGGCCGCCGCTCCCCATTACCTATGAGCGTTGACCTGTTCCCCATTAACTATGAGCGTGAACGAGACGTTGCCAACACACGATCGGCTCCGTTTGATTGAGCCTTGATCGCACATACATTTCATCATAGGCCGTCTGCTCCCCATTACCTATGAGCGTGAGCCGTTCCCCATTACCTATGAGCGTGAACGAGACGTTGCCAACATTTACATTGTCATTCATGTTACATATTCATGCAAGGTGTTTGTTATTGTATGCTATTTGTTTGTTATTGTATGCTATTTGTTTGTTATTGTATGTTTACTTACGTTTGTTCATATATGATTATTGCGCAACTTTTCCATATTAAATACAACAAGAAATAAATAATAAATGTTTCTAACAAGGTTCACTCGCCAACTTTTTGTTGATCCAAAAACTATTTTTACACATGATACAGGTGAACAGGATGAAGCCAGGAAAACATAGGAAATGCCTTAGAAGAAAATAATGAAGTCTAGAAAGATGTGTAGAACATGTTGTAATTATGATTGTATGATTTCCTTTAATTTTGTAATAATAAATATGAAACATTATAATAAATGTCATGAGCTTTGATGAAAACCCAATCATGCCCCGATCACCTTTTCCGCTGCGGGTCGGGGTGTGACATAACCTGATGTTGTTGGTCTAATCACGGTTGCTCTGAGTGCGCAAGGCTCATTGTATGACCTGTTGACTGTAAGGAAGGCGCACCGTTGCATGTTGAGTGCAAGGTTATCCTTGTGAAATGTTGTCAAGGATATGGTTATTTGGGACCATACCTCCTCAAGTCCCCCCAGTCCAGCGTTGCTCCTACGCGCACGTTGTGAAGTGGGAGGAGTGCTGGACTAGAAGAGTTGTTGCATGCGCCGTTTGTTGTAGTGGCGAAAAAATTTTATTTGAGAGGGAGTATTCGTTTGAAGGAAACGTTTTGTCATCTATATCTTGGAATTCGGGTATCTGCCCCTCTGAAAATTGCAGGTGAGTTGGTGAGAAAAATGGGGAGGTGAAAAGACGTGTGACGGCTGTAGCGTGCACTCAGCCGCTTCGCCTGCCATTCATTAAATGGAGTGGCAGGGAGAGTGGTGGTCACGCGCGCATGTTAACTGTCACTGCCATCTCTTTTCCCACGCGTCCGCCTGTAATTCGTTGTTATCACCATGTGTATTGTCACGTTCTCCGAGTGTATTTAATGTTGTCATTATAAATAGAGGCCCCAGGGTTAGGGTTATAGTTATCCTTTCAAGTTTTCCTTCAACTTTTCTTCACTTTATGATCTGTTGAGTTTCCCCAACATTTTCTTCAGAAATATTGTTTCTTTGTTGTTTGTGGTGGCAGCTCCTCCTATGCCGGTGTACAAGCTTATCCGGCAAGCTCTTGAGGAGATAGTCGCTGGTTTCTGGTTCCCTCCTGCTTGGATGCCCGGTTGCCGGCTCAGGGTGATAGCGCCGCCGGTGCTCCGGCGGGGTATATCACCCTATTTTATGATTGTTTCGGTGAGGGTAACTTCCGATTGCCCGCCACCAAGTTCTTGATCGGAGTGTTGCAGTTTTACAGTTTCCATCTTTCCCAACTGAGCCCAATGGGAATGGTGCGTATCAAACACTTTGAGTTCTTGTGCCGGTCAACAGGGTCTGTTCCCACCGTTGACCGGTTTCGTATATTTTATCAGCTCCAGTGTTCGCTGGGTTGTAACACCCTGTAAAATCGTGTCCAATAATATAGTGACACGTGTTGTATTTTAAATATAGTTTGTTAAAGACCAAAGAGGACTAAAGGCGTCAACATGCTCAAACTTGGCCTTTGAGTGACGGTCCGATGTCAACATGGATAAATAACAGCCTCTGAGTGACTGATATGTCAACATGCTTAAATCATTAGCCTCTGAGTGACTGATATGTCAACATGCTTGAAACTTGGCCTCTAAGTGACTTGTAACATTCGTGTAATTCGGGTTTCAAAACCCGCCCCGTATTGGAAGGAATATTTCTTTTATTACTACAAGATAAGGATTTTAGATATATCCTAGTTAATAAAAAAATAATAATAAACTTAAATATTTTTAGGAATTCATGTGATATATATATATATATATAGTGTTAAAAAATAATAAATATGTTAAAAAAGGGGTTCAACCATATTCGAACCTGGGTCACTTGTGACCGCACCCACTACCAACACCGCTACACTGCACACTCCATGTGGTGAATCAAGGAAACAGCTAAAATATATACGTTAAAACCAAGCATATCCTTTTGAATTTTTCTACGCGTATAGATCTTTAACCGTCCCTGAATTCACGGTCAATCATCGATGAATCATTGAATGTGTTTTTCGGTTGAAACTGAAATCGAATCATGAGCTTTGAATACTTGAAAGATTGAAACTGAAAACGGATGAATCTTGTCACTCTATATATACCCTGGGTTTCCTCTCCAAAAATCGCCCACTCTCACCAAGTTTTCACTCGCTCTTACTTCGGAAGTTCGGAAAAGTATCATCTGCGTCGTCGGAGTTTTCGGTTCAACGCCAAAATCAATAAGAGATCTTAACATCTCCGTTGGTTTCGGTACGAATATACTCATCTTATTCACGTATAATGTTTTGTTATAAGCCAATGGATCCAATAAATTAAGGAATTTCAGTCGGCAGTGGGTTTATGGGAAGAAGATGAAGTGTAGTATGTATATTTATGTAATAAAAATTGGTATATATTCGGGTTAGACACCCAGCTCAGTTGGATGGGCTGGGTGCACGCAAAAGCAGAGGTCTCGGGATCGAATCGTGGGAAGGGTGCCGGTCAGTTGAATTTTAAAAATCTTTTTAAACTTAAGAAATTCTGAATTAACTTAAAGAGTGAATAAGAATAATAAAAATCTTGTTTATAACGGGTTAGACACGAAGCTCAGTTGGAAGAGCTGCGTGCACGTGAACGAGAGGTCGTGAGTTCGAGTCCCACCACACGCAGTCAAGAAAGTCAACGAACCGGTCAGGTCGTTAGACCTGACAATATTTTTTATTATTTTCATTTTTACTTTATTTAATTATTTATCATTTTAGTTTTAAATCAATATATATATATATATATATATATATATATATATATATATATATAATTCATAAGGATTTAATTCTCAATAAAAATATTATAAGCAACCGTGAAATCTAATAAAAAGTAGTAAATAAAAATACTCACTTGGTTATATTTATCGAATTATCGTATTATTATTTTAGGTTAGTATTTCGTTCGTCGTTTAAAAATCCTCAATTCGTGCGCAACTTTCATCAATCAAGAAAACGCACCCACGATGAGTGAATCTCTACAAATTCCCCTTTTTAATCATGTTTTGGGGTGTGTCATGTGTCGTACATGTTGATTTATTTAAACATTTGTGCTAACATCATTTCATGATCAAAGGTGTATATTTGTTTGTGTGGTTATGTATGGTTACATTTTATCATTTCAGTGTAATCGTTCATTAGGCCCATCAGTTCCTCGTGGGATACGAGTTGAGCATCAGGTGCCTCATTAGATCGGCTCCGTTTGATTAAGCTTTGATCTCAAGTTCATCATTCATCATGTCATGTGTTCATTGTGAATATTGTTTGGTTTGTGATGGTTATATATATACTTATGCTCACTTATGGTTTATGCACAAGATTATATTTAAGTAACTAATATTACAAATGTTTAAATGTTTACTTAGATTCACTCGCCAACTTTTGTTGACCCAAGTCTTTTGTTTTACGCATGATACAGGTGAACAAGTTGAAGGAAGAAACACATAGGACTGGCCTTAGAAGATTTAAACAAAACTATTATGCTCTGGACAATGTTTTGATTTTTATTTGTGCTTGTGTGACTCATTGTATTTGAATATTTGGGGTTTTAATTTAAATTAAATAAATATGAAACTTATTAGTAAATGTCATGAGCTTTGGGATAACCCAATTATGCACCGACTATTACTTCCGCTGCGGGTCGGGGTGTGACAGATTGGTATGAGAGCTTGTGACTATAGGGATATAAGATAGGTTATTAGACCCTTAGAGCCTATACTATAGTTGATTAGATTTTTAATTGGTTATGTGTTACATGCACACTCATGATATTTATATGTTTCATGTTTATTCTTCTCAAATGCGTGCAAGCACTTTCACTTTTGTATGCTAATATGTGATGTTCATTATAATATATGTTGATAGCATATCATGTCTACGCAAGCACACGCATCACGATTTCAAATTCTTGTGATTCTTCTCAAATATTTTTGCAAAGTTTTTATGATCTTCAATCACATCAAAGTGAGTTCTACGACGGGCATGTAGTAACCGGAAGGGTACGAGTACCGGTAGTCGGAACGTCCTGTCTAGGCTTGGCATTCGTATAAATCCAAATAATGGACCAGTTTGCCTACCTGGGGACTGACGATGAGAGTACGAAGGACCTATTAGGCCAAAGCATGCCACACCAAACGTCGTATGAACTAACCCCACTTTGAGTCGTCATCGTGTCTATACCTGGACACATTCTGACCTTATACATAACAATTTTGGTTTATGATTTTCATTCGGGTGATGCTAGCATTAGCAGGCCAATGTCAATGTGAACCCTACCAAGCCCAGTAGTCATGGGGGCCCACGTGACTACCAAGGCTGAAGTACGGGAGACATTTGGAGGCCCAATCTTAAGCAAGCCCATGACATCCTATGGATGTAGTTAAATTCATGTTTCATTTATTTTATGTTGTTTTCATTCTTTTTACGACACATGACACCAAAGAACGTTCAATTCATAATCTCGCCTCGTATTTCCTGTAGATGTCTGCTAGACACTCTCGAGGCGGTAGGAGATCAGGAAGATCCAGCGAGCGCATAGCCACTCACATCGCTCGACAAATGGCTGTTGTACTTCCTGATATTGTTGTGCAAGTTCAACAAGCACTAGCCGCCAATCCCACTAACCCCACCAACCAAGACGGGCAAAATATCGCCAACCCTCCCCCCAATACCACCAAATGTACTTACAAGCATTTCAAGTCCTGCGATCCCCCAAAATATGAAGGGACTGAAGGTGTCACTGCTCTCCTCCGTTGGTTTGAGGAGATGGAAAACACTTTTCTTAATTGTGACTGTCCCGATGATCGCAAGGTGCGCTATGCTACTGGTCGGCTGTTTGGAGTAGCACTTACCTGGTGGAACACAAAAAAGGGTAAGTGAGGTGCTGAAGCCGCCATGGGCTTGACTTGGGATGAGTTGAGGGAAATCATGACAAGTCGCTTCTGCCCAAGAAGCGAAATCAAAAAGCTGGAAGACGAGTTTTATTCGTTAAAACAAAAGGAGGGGGACCACACCACATACAACAAGAGATTCCTCGAGTTGAATCAGATGGTCCCTAACCTGTTTACTCCCCTCTATCGTCTAATCGAGCATTACATTCGAGGTCTTCCCTCGAAAATTCAGGATTCTGTGTTAAGTACTTCACCTGCAACACTCGAAGCTGCCATGGAACTGGCTACCGAACTGAGGGAAAATCGCATTCGAAATGGCGATTTTAAGGATGAAAAGAAGAAAGATAAGACACCTGCTGAAACTCCAAACCCAACTCCAGCAGGATCATCTTCCAAATTTATTGGAAAAAGGAAGCATAATGGGAAGAATTTCGCCGTTACCCAAACCAATCCTCCCATCACTGCTGCTCCAATCACACAAGTCGCCCCTCAAGCCACTCCATTCAAGAAGCCATATACTGGTCCACACCCAAAATGTAACCTATGCCAGTACCATCAACCCCCTGAGAACCCTTGCCAATACTGCACAAGTTGTGGCCGCACCGGTCACACGATTCAAACTTGCCGTATCCTCCAAAAACCAAATCGTAATCCACCACAAGCCCAAACCAATAAACAAGTGGTGGGCCAAGCCCAAAATCAACAACCCTTACTTTTACCACCTGCTCAACCTATGCTCAGCCCTACTACCAACCCAACTACCCGATGATGCAACCTGTCAGAGCATGCTTTAACTGTGGCGATCCCAACCATTTTCATAACACATGTCCACGCCTGGTGAACATTATTAATGCTCAAGCTCAAGCCAACCCTGTGAACCAAGCCAATCAAGCTAATCCACCTGCTAGAGGAAGAGCTTTCAATATCAACGCCAACCAAGCTATGGCTGATAACCATGTGGTCAATGGTACGTTCCTTATTAACGGTATTTATGCATCCATACTATTTGATACTGGTGCAGATAAGAGTTTTGTGTCCTTAGAATTCGAATCTATTCTTGATTTACCTCGCGTTAGCCTCGCTGAACCATTCACGGTGGAAGTTGCTGATGGTGAACCAATTGCGTTAGACTCGATCATTCGCGGTTGTACTCTTACTCTTAATGACCACGACTTTTCAATCGATCTTATTCCTATGAAGTTGGGTAGTTTTGACATTATCATCGGTATGGACTGGCTTAGTCAGCATCATGCAGAAGTTGTGTGCTATGGAAAATTTATTCGAATTCCTCTCGCTAATGGTCAAACTTTGCGTATTTTTGGTGAAACTCCTTTTAAAGGGCTTAAATTGATGTCATACCTCCAAGCTCGTAGATATCTTCGCAAAGATTATATCGCGTTTCTAGCTCATATCGTCAAGAAGGAAGGTAAGGAAAGGAAGCTCGAAGATATTCCCATCGTTAAAAAATTTCCTCAAGTTTTTCCCGATGACGTTTCAGGACTTCCTCCTGTGCGAGAAGTCAAGTTTCGAATCGATCTTGTACCTGGTGCTATGCCAATCGCAAAATCCCCCTATAGGTTAGCTCCATCCGAGATGCAAGAATTGGCTAGTCAACTGCAAGAGTTGACTGACAAAGGATTCATACGTCCTAGCTCATCTCCATGGGGTGCGCCTATTCTCTTTGTGAAAAAAAAGATGGAACTTTTCGTATGTGCATCGACTATAGAGAGCTTAACAAGCTGACCATAAAAAACCGCTATCCATTACCTCGTATTGATGATCTTTTAGATCAACTTCAAGGTGCCACCTGTTTTTCAAAGATCGACCTTCGTTCTGGTTATCATCAGCTTAGAGTGCGTGAAGAAGATACTCCAAAAACTGCATTTCGAACTCATTATGGCCACTACGAATTCATGGTCATGCCTTTTGGTTTGACCAATGCTCCTGCAGTCTTTAGGATTTGATGAATAGGGTGTGCAAACCCTATCTCGATCGTTTCGTCATAGTTTTCATTGATGATATTCTTATCTATTCAAAGACCAAATTTGATCATGAGCGTCATCTTCGACTCATTCTAACACTTTTGAGAACTAAAAAGCTTTATGCTAAGTTCTCGAAATCTGAGTTTTGGCTAGAAGAAGTGCAATTTCTCGGCCATGTCGTTAACAACAAAGGAATTCATGTTGACCATGCAAAGTTCAAAGTTGTGCAAGAGTGGCAAGCGCCACGCACACCTACTGAAGTTAGATCATTTCTTGGTCTAGCTGGTTACTATCGTCGTTTTATTGCAAATTTTTCTCGTATCGCCGTTCCACTCACAGCCTTAACTCATAAGGGCAAACTTTTATGTGGGGACCCAAACAAGGAGAGGCTTTCCAAACTTTGAAGCAAAAACTTTGTGATGCACCTATACTCACACTCCCTGATGGTTGTGAGGACTTTGTGGTTTATTATGACGCGTCAGGGCAAGGGTTAGGTTGCGTTCTAATGTAAAGAGGAAAGGTGATAGCCTACGCCTCAAGGCAACTCAAAGTGCATGAGAAGAATTATATCACTCACGACCTAGAACTTGGAGCCGTTGTGTTCTCCCTGAAGATATGGAGACATTACCTCTATGGTACCAAGTGTGAAATCTACACTGACCACAAGAGTCTTCAGCATATCTTTAATCAAAAGGAATTGAACATGAGGCAACGTCGATGGGTTGAACTTCTAAACGACTATGATTGCGAAATTCGATATCATCCTGGCAAGGCTAATGTTGTGGCTGATGCCTTCAGTCGAAAGGAGTATGCAAACTCAATTCATCTTTTGTTTTCAAATTGTGACCGATCTTCAAAACCGAATTAGAGCAGCTCAACATATTTCCTTCACGGAAAATGAAGTACGAGATGAACTATCTTGTGGAGCTGAAACCAAGTTAGAGTCCAAATCGGATGGTATTCTCTATTACTTAAATCGTATATGGGTACCTAATCGTGATGATCTTCGTGTTTTTCTCATGAATGAGGCGCACAAAAGTCGATACTCTATACATCCAGGAGCCGATAAGATGTATCAAGATCTACGATACTCCTACTGGTGGCCTGACATGAAGAAAGATATCGTTATCTTTGTTTCTAAGTGCCTTACATGTTCTGAAGTGAAAGCTGAACATCAAAGACCTTCAGGACTTCTTGTCCAACCCGAAATACCTGTATGGAAGTGGGAAAATATGACTATGATTTCATTACCAGGTTACCTCGCACCTCCAGTGGGTATGATACCATATGGTTATCATTGATCGTCTCACCAAGTCAGCTCATTTCATCCCTATCCGCGATGACTTCAAAAATGAGAAGTTAGCTCGTATCTATATCAATGAAATTGTAATCCGTCATGGTGTACCCTTGAATATCATATCAGATCGAGACAGCCGTTTTACCTCGCGAACATGGCAAGCCGTACAATCCGCTATGGGTACACGTCTAGATCTCAGCACTGCCTTTCACCCTCAAACTGATGGTCAATCTGAGGGTACCATACAAACCCTCGAAGACATGTTGCGAGCATGTGTTATAGATTTCAAAGGTAATTGGGATACTCACCTACCATTAGTTGAATTCTCGTACAACAATAGTTATCATTCAAGCATCGATATGGCTCCTTTTGAAGCCTTAAATGGTCGAAAGTGCCGATCTCCTGTATGCTAGCACGAAATTGGTGAAGCACAAATCACTGGACCTGAACTGATTCAAGAAACGACTGATAAAATTCTTCAAATCCGAAATAATCTCCTAGCAGCTCGAAGTTGTCAAAAGAGTTACGCTGATAAGCGTCAAAAGCCTTTGGAGTTTGGTGTTGGTGATCAAGTACTTTTGAAAGTCTCACCGTGGAAGGGAGTGGTTCGTTTTGGACAAAAGGGCAGCTAGCACCATGCTATGTGGGACCATTTAAGATACTCGAAAGGGTAGGTCCTGTAGCATACAAGCTTGATTTACCAGAAGAACTTAGCAGAATTCATCCATATTTCACATATCAAACTTGAAAAAGTGCCTCGTCGACGAAAATCTCCATATTCCTTTAGAGGATATTCAAATTGATGAATCAATGCACTTTGTTGAAAGACCGGTAGAAATCATGGACTTCGGGGAAAAGCGTTTGAGGCGAAGTCGTATTCCAATAGTCAGGGTGCGTTGGGAGTCAAAACGAAGACCTGAGTTTACTTGGGAACGCGAAGACTCAATACGCGAGAAATACCCATATTTGTTTCCTGTTACGTCCACTACTTAAATTTCGGGACGAAATTACTAAAAGTAGGGGATACTGTAACATTCGTGTAATTCGGGTTTCAAAACCCGCCCCGTATTGAAAGGAATATTTCTTTTATTATTACAAGATATGGATTTTAGATATATCCTAGTTAATAAAAAAATAATAAACTTAAATATTTTTAGGAATTCATGTGATAAATATATATATATATATATATAGTGTTCAAAAAATAATAAATATGTTAAAAATGGGGTTCAACCAGATTCGAACCCGGGTCACTTGTGACCGCACCCACTACCAACACCGCTACACTGCACACACACATGTGGTGAATCAAGGAAACGGCTAAAATATCTACGTTAAAACCAAGCATATCCTTTTGAATTTTTCTGCGCGTATAGATCTTTAACCGTCCCTGAATTCATGGTCAATCATCGATTGCACCGTTTTTTCTTTCCGAATCAGCAATCATAACTCATAACAATCTCCATTAAGACAAGCAGTTTCGATGAATCATTGAATGTGTTTTTCGGTTGAAACTGAAATCGAATCATGAGCTTTGAATACTTGAAAGATTGAAACTGAAAACGGACGAATCTTGTCACTCTATATATACCCTAGGTTTCCTCTCCAAAAATCGCCCACTCTCACCAAGTTTTCACTCGCTCTTACTTCGGAAGTTCGGAAAAGTATCATTTGCGTCGTCGGAGTTTTCGGTTCAACGCCAAAATCAATAAGAGATCTTAACATCTCCGTTCGTTTTGGTACGAATATACTCATCTTATCCACGTATAATGTTTTGTTATAAGCCAATTGATCCAATAAATTAAGGAATTTCAGTGGGTTTATGGGAAGAAGATGAAGTGTAGTATGTATATTTATGTAATAAAAATTGGTATATATTCGGGTTAGACACCCAGCCCAGTTGGATGGGCTGGGTGCACACAAAAGCAGAGGTCTCGGATCGAATCGTGGAAAGGGTGCCGGTCAGTTGAATTTTAAAAATCTTTTTAAACTTAAGAAATTCTGAATTAACTTAAAGAGTGAATAAGAATAATAAAAATCTTGTTTATAACGGGTTAGACACGTAGCTCAGTTGGAAGAGCTGCGTGCACGTGAACGAGATGTCGTGAGTTCGAGTTCCACCACACGCAGTCAAGAAAGTCAACGAAACGGTCAGGTCGTCAGAGCTGACAATATTTTTTATTATTTTGATTTTTACTTTATTTTAATTATTTATCATTTTAGTTTTAAATCAATTAATATATATATATATATGTATATATATATATATATAATTCATAAGGATTTAATTCTCAATAAAAATATTATAAGCAACCATGAAATCTAATAAAAAGTAGTAAATAAAAATACTCACTTGGTTATATTTATCGAATTATCGTATTATTATTTTAGGTTAGTATTTCGTTCGTCGTTTAAAAATCCTCAATTCGTGCGCAACTTTCATCAATCAAGAAAACGCACCCACGATGAGTGAATCTCTACGAATTCCCCTTTTTTATCATGTTTTGGGGTGTGTCATGTGTCGTACATGTTGATTTATTTAAACACTTGTGCTAACATCATTTCGTGATCAAAGGTGTATATTTGTTTGTGTGGTTATGTTACATTTTATGATTTCAGTGCAATCATTCATTAGGCCCATCAGTTCCTCGTGGGATACGAGTTGAGCATCAGGTGCCTCACTAGATCGGCTCCGTTTGATTGAGCCTTGATCTCAAGTTCCTCATTCATCATGTCATGTGTTCATTGTGAATATTGTTTGGTTTGTGATGGTTATATATATACTTATGCTCACTTATGGTTTATGCACAAGATTATATTTAAGTAACTAATATTACAAATGCTTTACTTAGATTCACTCGCCAACTTTTGTTGACCCAAGTCTTTTGTTTTACGCATGATACAGGTGAACAAGTTGAAGGAAGAAACACATAGGACTGGCCTTAGAAGATTTAAACAAAACTATTATGCTCTAAACAATGTTTTGATTTTTATTTTTGCTTGTGTGACTCGGTTGTATTTTAATATTTGGTGTTTTAATTTAAATTAAATAAATATGAAACTTATAGTAAATGTTATGGGCTTTGGTGATAATCCAATTATGCCCCGACTATTACTTCCGCTGCGGGTCGGGGTGTGACATGACTGATATGTCAACATGCCCAGCCTCTGAGTGACATCGGAATCAACTTGCTTATAATAAGCCTCTGAGTGATCCTTTACAAAGTCCTAACTCTCATACGTGGCATTTGTTGGACGAAAGAGTTCAATTTTGTAAATAAATGAAAGTTGGATATTGGAGGGATTATAAGTGTCAACAAGTTAATTCTTACCTCTGAGTGACTTTTTAACGAACCGAGAGCTCGACAATGTCCAGGCATAATCCCGGATATGCCAGGTATTGGCTACGGAGGGCTAAAAGTGCCAAAAGGTGTTTTAGAAGGATTTTAGAAGGCTTTTAGAAGCTTTATAAAGTTAAGGGGTGAAAAGTGTCAAACTTTGAATCTGGCCAAGGGGCGGTCGCGGGCCGCGAGAGACCTCGCGAGAAAGGGTTTGTAGCAGAAAGTTTTGGCTTGGCCCCCAAACAAAGCTCCAAAACCATTAACTCAAAACCATTGACTTGTAATCAGCTATGCCACGTTTTAGGACACTTGTAATCTTTCTCTTACACCCCTAAACACCTGGCTTCGCCTCCTTTGAGCTCTCCAACTATAAATTGGTGTTCAAGTGCTCCATTCCAACTTGCACCTTTCTTATTCACTCTTCTCCCTCCTCTGGAAGTTCCTAGCTAAAAGGAGCATCCAACATAGCTCTTTTGCACCTTAGGAATCACTGGTAAGTATTTCTTCTTTGTGCATTTTCGTTGATAGACTTTATAGCCAAAAGTCAAGCGTTTTATGTAAAACGCTTTGACTTTCGGCTAAGACCATTATGGTCCTGTCATTGTTAGAAAATTAACATGGCTAAGTGATCGTAATAAGGTAGGTGTTAGTCCCTATAAAGGGCACCTCCTGAAGATCACGTTTGCTAGACCAATTGACGGGTCAAAGTTAAGTTATTAAAAAGTCACACAGGCCATGTTTCGGAAAAATCATAAATTGATCTTATATATGTTATGAAACCTGTTTTGACACTTAAACAACTTGGTAATAATTATTAGAACATGTAAGAACATGTTCGGCTCGTCAATTTCAGTTCTAGGGTCGGTTCGCAACCGAAAGTCGCGAAGTTTGACTTTCAATTCTGACCCGATTTAGATTAGTTAGATACTGATCTAAAGTTGCATTATGATCATAATATAATGTAGCATAACCCTCTGAGGTTATATTACATGATCATAATCAGAATCCAAGTTTATGCGCAAGTTCCATAATATGTCATCTTTGATCAAAATGCCCTTTTGCATAAAACAAGGTTTTAAATAATAGTGAACTTGAAAATGAGTTTCCTGCTGATGTAATATTATAAGTAGGATTATTTGGGACGTTAAACCAATTTATAAACTGAGTTTTCAAACAGGTCCTTAAACTATGTCGATAAATGACGGTTTTAGCCCTTGTGGCTAATAAAAATGAGTTTAATCAATCTTTTCAAGGTGAATCATTTACCTACTGATATGTTATATTAAATAACATATTTAAAACATTTTAATCTGACCTTGACATGAGTTTTCATAAACATCGCATAAAGACGCCATTTTACGACATAAACGCCGTTTCGGCGCATTGTATGGTTTTAAACCATATTATTGACCAAGACTTGATACCTACTGATTTTAAAACTTATTTTCAACATATTTATAGTAAGTACATGTTATAAACTCAGAATCCCAAATAATTTATAAACTATGTGTAAAATGACTAAAATGCCCTTTTGGTGCATAGTTTGGTCATAAAAGGTAAATTACACACATAATTGATATCCTACTGATATTATATCATAACTAAAATATTTTTCCAGAATACTGATGATTATAAACTTAAAATATATCCAAGTTCCTTTTGTACGGTATATAATTACCGAAATGCCCTTATGAGGCATAATTTCGTTTTAAAACTATAACGGGCATACAAGTTGATATCCTACTGATATCTTAACTTATTTAAAGTAAAATGGCATATAGAACTTGTCCATGACTTATCCGGTTACCCGATATCGCTAATATACGCTCGGTTAAGTATATGTAACTATTTTACGAAAATTAACCGAAACGGGTGTAACCTTGTCATTTAAGTCTCAAAATCCAGAATGTATATATTTTACCCATATTATACAAGTCAAGGTACTTGTTGGGATTAAACTACATTCTATCCAATCATCGTTTAATCTAGCGTCATACGTTTTGATCAAGTACGCTAGTCGGTCTAAGTCAAATGACTTAAATAAGACCGTTAGTATTTAATTGGTTAGTTTATGCCATAATCCAGACTAGAGACTTGCCGGTAAATGCTATCTGCACTTAGCTCGTTTTGAATACGGCTGAGTTATTAAAAAATTAAAAGAAGACTAGCTCAGGTAAATACTCTCGACCTATTTCCCCTATACGTGCTTGGGTTACGGTAAATTATTACCGCTTGGTCGGAAATGGGATTCAATCGAACGCCGGTTCGGGGATAGTAAATCCGCATATTCTGTTTTACTAAGTTTTGTTTGATAATATAAACATTGGGGGTTAACTACCGTGTCCTGGATATCCTCGGCTCATTACAATAGAAATGGCCACGACCTTAGCGCGGGTGTAGGCATACACCCGATTGACGCTAAATTATGCATTTCTACAAGGTTGGGAGGAATTGACTCCTTTGTGAGTCCAAACTGGTGTGTACGTTAATTGTGTCTCGTTCTCCATACCGAGCCCCGTATGTATGGACAAACATGTAAATCTGTTAACAAGGTTGGGCGGTCAATTAACCCAAGTTATAAAAAGATTTTGTGTTGATACACACTTAAAACATTTTTGAAATGTTTTCAAAACGAGTCGGTTAGGTGTATTTACCAGCGAAAGCTGACGTATTTTCAAAAGACTAATCTGAAGGTACAATGCGAAAATAGGCTGGAAGTGCTCGGTAGTGATAGAGGATCTTACAAAATCCTAAATCTGCCCAAAGTCTGTTTTATATTCTTTCCATGTACAATTTATGATCCGCCTGTGGATCTTCTATTACGAGCATGTATATTAGTTTGTATTTTCGAACATTCGGTTTGTAATAGTAATTTTACTCCAAGACTTTCGTTGTCCCGTGTTTAATTGAATATGATGATTATCAAATGACTTCACAATACTCCCCACCCGGGCCTATGGTGTATGCATTTGGGTTGGAAATCTGGGGTGTGACATGGGGTTTTACTCTTTTCAACACCGTGCGCAGGCACGGAAGATTTTGCTTTCTCCCCCAAGTCCTTCCATGATTGAAAGGCAAAATTCTTTTTTGTGAAGGCTGGAGTTATCCCTATGCCTCTGACATTTCATGGCCGGATGAGATCCCGGTGGAAACCCTAACGATACCAGTGCTGGACGCCTGGTATGGTGATCTGAAGGAGATCCCGGCGATCCAGTTGCCGGAGAGGATACTGGTGGTGGTGGGAATGAGCCTGCGGTTCAAACCTGACCGCCGATCCCGACCAGTGTATGTTGAGGGCGATCGATGTATGTACTCTTTTCTTGCCGCATTTCCTTGAATTTTGGCTTTCAATGCATGCTAACTTTCTTATGTTTTATACAGCGGCTCCACTGTTCTTGGCCGCCTTTAAGAGGAAACAAGGGCAGATTGAGAAACTCCGCTTTGGGGATGATGAGACTGATATATGTTAAAATATACATAATTTAGTTCCCATTTTGCCCCCGTTTTGTGCGTTTTGGCTAAAACATCGTCGTATAGGTATTTAATCGGTCAATTTTATATTTTCAGGTCCAAAACGGCGTAGCACAGACAAAGTTGGAGAAAAATTAGGATTAACGAACATTCCGGATAAATTCTGCAGATTCTGTTGAAGTTACAGATCACGCACGGGCGTACAACCCATTGGCACGACCGTGCGAGACTTGCGATCTCGGAAGCACTGACCGTGCGAGAGGCAGTGCAGCTCATTTCTCGGCACGCACGGCCGTGCGACCCTTTGGCACGACCGTGCATGATTTGATTCCTGATCAACATGTAATCTGAAGACTTTGCACGGCCGTGCGACTCATTGGCACGACCGTGCACATCTGTAGACTTTGCCGCTCAAACATTCACTTGTCTGCCCATGCCCTGTAGTGACGTCATGCGGATGCGCACGGGCGTGCGGATAAAATGCACGGCCGTGCGGATAAAAAGCACGGCCGTGTGGATATGAATTTGTCTATAAAACAGAGCATTCGCGACTGATCAACTATTGGGTAATTTTCCAAGTTTCAAGCCTCAAGGTTGCAAGAAGCTTTTCATTAATCCAATCTATCAAATCCTTGCTTGTTTATGGTTTGGTTTCTTGTTCTTAATATATATTTCAAGTACGTTTGCAAGCATTGAGCTGATGTTATGTAATATTGTTATAAATGTTATGAAAACACTTGTTTTATGATCAATATTTAGTTTATTTTCATGTTAAAATGAAGCTCAGGCAACTTGTTCATGTTTGAATCTTGATGGTCATATGGCAATCTTGTTTCATTGATTTTGGATTCTTGACTATGATTGTTTATCTTGGATGATTAATAAATGGTTAGTTACGATAAGTTGAATAAACCCCATAATTAATCATTTATTAGTAAAATGTTAACTTGATTAATATGTTTACACCATGAAACTAGAAATGAGTATTGGTTTAATAAAAGATAAATCTGATTTTGATCAAGAATTCTTTCTTACACGGAAGGGCTCTAACGGGTTAGATGGTGTTATTGTGGGTTCTTAATATAGGTTATAATTTTTGTTGAGTATTTTTAGCCAAAATGACCAACTTGGTAGATTTATGTTTAGGACTTGCAAAATGAATAAGTTTGTGATATGATCTACATTATGCTTGTCTCGGTGGTTGTATTGTGTTTATCGGTATTGCTTTCCTTGATAAAGTGAGGTTAGAAAACTCTTAACAGATGACTAACTTATTTTTAAAAATTCACATGAAAATATATCAATAGCTCGTTAAAGAATAATTTTAGGTGGTTAAGTGTGTTTATCGCGTTAACTTTCAGAAGAATTATCATGTTAGGATTCCTGAAAGGGATACTAGTTGTCTTTAAAATTAGAAAATTGATCAAATGCCTTTGTGACATTTTTTATAACATGCTTAGATTGTTTATAAAACAAGACAAAAGAAAAAGAAATTATATTTTTGTATTTAGAGTCTTTCATGTTCTAAAATATATTTTTAGAAAAATTTAGAAAAACCCTTTCATATATCTTTTTATCGGTAAATAAATGATGACGGTTTAGTACACAAGCACTTGCCCGCGTCCATGGATCGACATCTTGTTCTTACCCATACTTTACTACATATACTATAGGTGTGTTTTAATTTAAGGTAGAAATCATGTTTATAAATATTAAACCGAATTCGTGTGTAAAATTCATTGTAAACATGTATATATACGCACACGTCAGAGCCCACCTGGTATGCGCAGGTTCTGGGCAATTTTGCCCTAGTTCAGGATTCGGACCTGGAGGTTCCCGCGCCATTGACTGGCAAGTCTTGACTATATGGTAGCGCATCATGCGGATTGCTTATGTATTTGTTGTAATGCAGGCGCGTTGAAGGGTTTGGGTGTTGGTCCAGATCCCAAAAAGAAGCGACGCGCAGGGTCGAGCACAGCAGTAGAGGGAGAGGCAAGTCAACCTGGTGTTGGCCCTCCCCAAGGTAAGCGCGTTGTTGCTAACTTGCTGCATTGTGTTGTAGTCGATCCTGACTTATGAGAGGGTCTTGGACCTGCAGGTGCAAGGGAGGTTGCACCCGAGCAGGTGGTTATCCTGACCGCCATACCTGGTAGCCCGGAGGAAACTGAGGATATCCCGGAGGTGCCTCTGAAGCGGAAGAGGCGTCCGAAGGAGGATCTCTCTGTGCAGCCACCCAAAAAATTGCGCAGAAACATTTCGGGAAACGGGCGGATCTCGGGTCGTTAACTTCCAAAATATCCCTTGGTAAGCTCTTGTACCGTTTAATGTTTGCATCCCCTTTTTTTACATTGCGCAAAACTAACTTTTGGTTTCTGTTAAGTGGGGGATGAAACTGTTTTTGTGGAATCCAACACATGTGTTGGAGGCACTGATTCCCCCATGACTCAGGCTGGTGGTCATGGGGTGCGCTCTGCTGCTGGAGCGGAAGGACCAACTCATGTGAGGGAGGGGCCTTACTTGGAGGTGGAAGGTTCCGGAATGGGTACTAATGTGGGTTCCCCCGTTTTGGAAACTTCGGGTGTTCCATTGATGCAACCACAGCAGGATCTTGAAGAACATGTGGTTGTTTATAAGGGATCGCGTTTGGTTTCCGGGGAACCTGCTCTGGAAGTGGAAGAATCAGGGTTCGTTGTTCAAGAACCCGTGGTGGCGGAGGAAGAAAGTGCACGTCCGGCTGGCTCGGTTAATCTTTGTGGGGCGGAGCACGTGGAAAGGGCTTCCGCCCAGAGTATTCAGACCAGTGCTCCACAAAGGGAGCATGTGGAGGAAAAACCAGTCGGGGGTGGCACGGGCCCTTATGCTCCTGATATCTTGCCGCTCAGCCCGGATGAAACTCTGGGGGAGTATTATTATAGGTCTTTCTCCTCAGCTCAAGCACAAGAGATCCACACTCCTGTGTGGAAATTAGAGAAAGGAGAGAGCTTTTCTCACTAGTCGGCATGCCGTGAGTGGTTTGAGGGGGCTTTCCCCCCGGCAGAGGTTCGCTTTCTAATCGTGGAGAGGAGGCGACGTATCAGATGTACCTCCAAGCAGCTGCCAGGTCCGCCTCTGTGTCTTACAAAATTGCTCGTGAATGGCGAGACCTGGTGAGACAAAAGAAAGATCTTGGAGCTGCCCAAGTGGACCTTGAGAAAGAGCGAGCCCAAGTGGCTGCGCGTGAAGCTGTTGTGTTGGCAAAGGAAAATACCATCATCGATAACCAGCGCATAGAGGGGTGGTCCGCTATGGGGTGGAAGAAACGGGCCGAAACCTTGGAAGGTAAGCTTGCTGACGAGCGCAAGTTGTGGAAAGAGGCCTGTGAAAAAGATAACAGGGAGAACAGTTCCCTGAGGGACTAGGTGGCTCGCCTGCACGCCGATTTGGTGTGCGAAGGGCGAGAGAAGGAGTCGGCGACTGCCACGGTTGCGCAAGCCAGAGTGCAATGTGAGCATAGTGAGCAGGGAGAGGTAATATCTTTGTCCTTTTCTTTATTTCTTTGGTCATGCGAAAAAGTTTTGATGTTAACCTTGTTATGACCAATCAGGTCGAAGCCTGCGCTGCTTTAGAGAGCGTGAAAAAAGACGTCCAAGCAGCCTTAGTGGAGAAGGTTGAGCTTCTGCGTCGACTGCGGCTGGCGGAGTCGAAGGTGGAGGTGAGCGAGAAGAAATTGGAGGATTCTGAAGCCTCTCACACCATCTCCGAATCGTTGGTTGACTCTTTGGCCAACAACTTGTTGTGGCTTCAACAACATGGGATTGCTCATGTAAGTGCTTCGCCTGTTTTGTATTGTATTCTCTCCTTCGTGAAATTGGCCTGAATGTCTCTTTAACTTTGCAGATAGCCCGTTCCATTGTGAACTCTGCGGAGCTGGATGCCGCAGTAGCTAAATTAGTGGTTGTTGCGCGCTATGATATACACGCGCAAGGTTATGCAGAGTGTGCGCAACAAGTTACCCATGTTCTGGGGACTCCATGGGATTCCATCCATGCTTCTACTTCCGGGGTTAATATCGGGGCTACTTTTGAGAAGGCACAGTAGGGTTACAACGTCTTGATGTCACAGCGTTGGAGTTGGTGAGTGAGGCACTCACTCATGATGACTTCATCGACCGATTGAAGGGTATCTTTCCCGTGGAAGTTGAGATTGGTGCTGCTGAAGAGGAATAGACTGTAGGGTCCTCTTTGTAATAGCTTTTGTAGTCTATTGACTGTGTTGTGCGTTGCGCATCTTTGTAAATACTTATCTTTCAATGAAATGTTCCTTTTTGTTTACAATATTTGCGTGATGTAGACCACCTTTGTATAGGTATAGCGAATGAGACTGGTAATGAACTCGTGTTCGAGTCCATCAGCTTCTAAGTGTGCTCGCATAGGTAGTGATTTATGATTCGCGAGTCATTGTGCACCAAGGTGTTTTCGCGTATACCCGAAGTGGTTCCGCGCAGTTGTAACAAAACATTGATATAAAAGTGGATCAGATACTATTGTCTTTATTACATAGTTTGGCACAAGAGCCATAATAAGAAACAGACAAAAGATGATGAACTTGTAAGTTACATGTATCAATGTCTTGGTTGGTCACGTCAATGAGATGTGCAGCTCCTCTGGTGGTTTTATTTGCATGAAGGGCTACCCTGGGTCATAAGAACATTTTTCATTATCTGGTTACTCGGGGCTTCGCCGCCTCGAGTATTCTGATGCATCTCCTTGCGCACGTTTTGTATTAAGTGGGTGAGCCTCCCACTCTTGAGGGCCTTCTCAATCTCTATGTACAGAGAGATGCAGTTGTCAGTTGTGTGCCCCATGTCTTTATGATAACCGCATAATAGGTTGGGGTCTTGACCCTTCTTGTTGCGCATCGGCGGTGGTTGTTTGAATTGATGGTCTTCTGTGCTGAGAACCTCCGCCGGTGTCTTCGTCAGTGGGGTCCACTAGCGATCGCGATTATCTTGTTTAATTGCTCACCGGGTGGCGCGCTTATTAACGGTTGGGCGGGCGTCGACCGTTGTGGGGAGGATTTTGGTTGTGATCTCTCCCCCTTTTACTACTTTTTCCCGAGACTCCTGCTTAAGTCTTGGGGACTAATGCGGTAGGGGATACCTGTTATTGTTGAGGTTGCGCTCTGTCTGCGCGTAGACTTTGCTGCGGCCATAAGTTTCTCCCAGATTTTGGGGACCTGTGGTTCCTAACAAGACTTTGATCATCTTGTCGCAGCGTACGGCGTATTTGAACTGCGCGCGAATCAGGTATTCGTGCACGTCCCCTATCTCTAACACCTCTTTATTGTAGGGCGATGAAGTCTTCGAGGCTCTCTCCATCGTGCCGCCAAATGTTCATTATGTCAGAAGAATCTCTGACGAATCGTCTTTGTTGGCTAAAGTGTGTCAGGAACTTGTTTTTTAAGTCGTTCCATGATGCTAGCTTAGCTGCGGGTAGGTTGTCAAACCACAGTCGCGCGGGACCTGTGAGGGTTTGAACAAACAGGTGACACCACATTGCTAGTGTCCATCCTCCAATGAGACCTGCGCCGGTGAAGAGACGCAAATGGTCGTCCGGGTTTGTCGACCCGTTGTATTTCCCGACGTTAGGGGGAAGTTTCGCTCGTTCCTGTGGTGCGAGCACTATCTCCTTGGTAAACTTGGAGTGCTCGGCTGCAACTTCCGGCTGGTAAACCAAGTTGTAGTCATGCTCCGCCTATGGGTTGTAGCCACCCCGAGGTGTGGAGCTACTAGCAGCCGGATCTTTCGATAGCCGCTGGAAAACGCTGGCACTGTCGCCTTTGCCGTAAGATTTGCTATTTTTACGCTGGGTGTACCGCTCCCGTTGGAGGCGCGGGCCCAACCGTGAGTGGACGGATGCTCGTCTTAGAGGGCGAGCATCCGGCTTGGGTGGAGGTTGCGTGAACTCCATCTCTTGCAGGTGGAGATTGTGCGGGACGCTTGCTCCAGTTGGCGAGTTATAACTCGGTATCCTAGGCGAGGCTTGTGCCTGGACAGCGGGCTGCAATGGGGCAGCAGGGGTGTTGGTTTGAGCACATAGCTGCGCGTTGACGGCATTGAGAGCCATCTGGGACTTAATGTACCAGGACATCGGGGTCTCGCCCAGGGGCAGAACCGATGTAACTGGTACGAACGGAGTTTCTAGGTGAGCCCCGGGAGAGTCTTCCCTCACTTGTCCGTCGATTTGAGGGGTTTGAACTGGGTTCTTACCTTCGCCTCGAGGACTTCGTCGGGTGTTCGATGTGAAGTCAGCCATATGAGAGTAAAGTGTATGAAAGTGGGATGTAAGGGAGTGTTTATGAAAAGAGAAACGTAGCGGATGGTGCCAATGAAGAAACACGGGTCGAACCTAGGGATACCCGGGGATATATAAGTTACCACCACGATGATTTTGCATAAGGGTTTCCCGTTTACTCCACTTCACAGGGTTATTCACTCTAGCCGACCTGCAAAACTAGCAACGCCGTTAGTCTCGCCACGTGGAAAATGGTGGTTTTCTCCGTGACCACACTCCGGCGTGAGAATAAGTATTTTTGGTATGGGAAACAAGTAAATTGCAAGTGAGCGTTAGAGCAAGGTATCAGCGTCTGTGAAAAGTGTCCCCATTTACCTCGAGGTTTGAATACTTACTTATAGACGAAACAGGATGTTCAAGAGATATGCTGGTGGGCCTTGGGCCCGGCCCATATAGCCAGAGACATCCGTTTTGTCATGTGTGTTAGACATTAAATGCTCCCTGCAGGAGGATTAATGTCTACTGTTAGGAGGCGTGTCATGTTGGATGTTGAGTGGTGCCACGTGTAAAGGTGACCCTCTCTGGTGTCAGGCCTGCTGCCAACAGAAAATGCAAAAGGTGGAACAGTCACTGGCGATGATATGGTTGGTGTGAGGTCTGACGCCTGGGACACTGCCACACGCAACCTGCCGAGTAACCCTACGTCACCGTTCTGCCACTCTATACCCTGGAGTATGGCCAACACCTCTTAGTACATACCCTTTCTGCGAGGATGTCAGAGTTTTTCCCGCCAGCGCAAGGTGTCAAGGGTTTATCCTTTTGTTCCAAGACTATGAGGTGCTCTCATGTGTGTTTTGTCCTTGGAAGGTTTTAGGATTTAATGTTTAAGAGGGTTGCTGACCCGCGCAGAGTCTAGTAGCCTGCGCGCATGAGTTTAACTTGCCGTTGTGCCAAGTACACAAGGTTCGTTGTGTGACTAGAAGCTATCGGTCTAATTTACCGTTGCGCTGAGTGTGCAAGGCTCATTGTATAACCTGATGTTGTTGGTCTAGTTCACCGTTGCTCTGAGTGCGCAAGACTCATTGTATGACTTGTTGACTGTAAGGAAGGCGCATCGTTGCATGTTGAGTGCAAGGTTATCCTTGTGAAATGTAGTCAAGGGTATGGTTATTCGGGACCATACCTCCTCGTTTATCATTCGTAAGATGGTTAGCTTAGTCATCATCTAACACGACTATTCCACCTTACAGGTTTTATATCAGATTTGTCATTCGATCTTAATATAGGTCAGTTTGACTTTTAAAAGTCAACTGCCTATTTACTCATACTAACCCACAAACAAGTTTAACAACTCATTTAAGCATTTCGTTAATTACCCGGTAAGCGCTATTCTTAGGTCACCACTATTGCTACGTTTCCCAAACCAAGTTTACGCAATTGCTAATATCAAATTAACATAGTTTCTACAATCATATGCTAATCTAGCGATAGTTACACAAGAACTTGGAATTCTTTCATTATCACAAAACAACTCATCTCATCATATTACTAGATTTTCATCTGAATACCTAATATAATCAAATTCTACGCACTAAGTAGTAAACAACATGGTCTCAAACCTCTTTTAACATAGACATTGCATTAGTTTCATTATATCATACAAAACCTATTTCAAGTCATGTATGATTACTTACTCGAATCTCTAATTTGTTCGAGTATCTTACACATACATACAAGTATGATGATCATAAACATTCCTAATTATCAATTTCATCATATAATCATGAACCCACTTCATTATTTACTTGTTAATCACTAACAAGTAATCTTACATCAAATAGTGCATAATTTCTTTAAGTTTATCGAAATCAAGCATACACATACACTTAATATCATCTTTGGATTATAATCCAACTATCTAATTGCAAGTATTCAACTTGTCTCAAGTTATGATTTTTCACCAATCTAGGTTTTGAGACATACCTTATGATCCCCTCGATTAGGTGATCGTTTATATGCGTTCATGCATCAATTCCGAGCTCAATTCATCCTTCAATTTGATGATTTAAGCAAACAAGGGTTTACCCCCTTTGTGATGTTTTATTTAAATTTTATTTTTATATATTCAATTTTCAACATTTTCCCTTTTGGTCCCTCATATTTGAGGTTTTATTTATTAAGAGCTACAACTCATTGTTTATTGCTATTTCCATATTACTAACTAGGTTAACTTGTTCTTAGTTATTTTGTTTACGGGTTTACCTTTACCACTAACGTCTTTTACCCGCTCTTTAATATTAACTTGGTTTATTACCAAACCCATTTTTGGTTTTGAAGAAGTACGAGTCGGGTTTTAGGATCAAGGGGGAATGTTGGAAGTTAATCCTAGAACACATAAATTGAAAGATGAAGGGCCAAAAGGAATGTTTTGATTTAATTTGTTTTCAAGAAGTTTTCTAATTCCAATTCTGTAAGGTTATAATTATTGTAGGACTAGAGTTAATAATTACAATAAAAAGAAAAAAATTGATTTATATTTATGTTCTTGGACCGGATTACCAACATGCACTTGTAAAAGGGTGAGGTAACATGGGTGTCACCCCACAAAACATAGACTAATTTCAAAGAATTTTGACTACAAATTTTGAAAACAGTTGGTTTATTAACCGTTACCTTTTTGAAAACAAAGTTAATACGTCCATCTGGCATTGGAAAATATCTAAAATAGATCTCATGACCCACATCGGATCATTGATGTAACCGATTCATGTGGAAGAGGGCAATATTATTATTTAGTGTTTGCAAATTGATACCAGGTTATACGTATTTTAAATATTATTATTTAGTTACAATTTTGGATTTGTTAAACCAATACGTGTTTTAAATATTATTTTTTATTTACATTTTTAGATTTTTTAACGAAACAAATTTCGTCTGCATTTGATCTTGGAAAAACATTTTAAACCAAGTTATACGTGTTTTAAATATTATTATTTATTTACATTTTTTGATTTTTTTTAACAAAACAAATTTCGTCTACATTTTACCTTAGAAAAACATAAAAATTGGGTTAGGTAACATCTGCTAGGTTGAGAATCGAAAAATCTATTGGAATAGACTTATATGCAAATAAACATGAGACGGTAACTCCACGTCTTACCCACCTGACTATGAGATTTTTTATTAAGTACTTTTAAAGCTATATATTATTCATAAAAAATTACTATTAGTTACAAATATTTCTTATTTGCTTTCTTTTAAAATTGACCTAAAAGATCGATGTCATTTTCTATCAAAATGTTAAATACGTATATGCACAAATTATTACGTTTATCAAAACCGCATACAGATCGATGTCATTTTCTTATCAGTACTACTGTTTTTAGAAACATTAGCAATGTTTGGGAGATAATGGAGGTAACATTATTTCTTTTAATTTTAATTAAATCTATTTATAAATAAACTTAATAAAATTGTTTCTGACGATTATAGCCAAAATCTGTGATTGTGTTTGGTATGGTCAGAGCCACTGAAAAAGGTTTTAGTTGGCACTATATCTCGTGTCCTACATGTACAATTGAGAAAGAATTTGATACATTTAAAGTCTTTGCACCAGATGGTTTTGTTGATTCTAAGTTATTTGATGAATGTGTGTGCTTTCATAAGAATTGTTAGGAATGTGTTGTTGAGTCTCTACCTAGGTTTAAGATCAAGATTCAAGTTGAAGACGCCGATGATTCGATATTAATTATCTTATGTTATGATCAGGGTTCTGAGATTAGTAAAAAATCTCCAAAGCAGTTGCTAGAAGAGAACACATTGGTTGTATGCATTTTTAAATACATTTACTTTTTATTTTTTACTTTAATAATATTAATTTAAAATTATGATATTTAACAATTTAGTACAATGTTTACAGGAATGTGATATCTGACATTTTTAGATAAACTAAAATCATTGATTGAAAACATTTTGCTTTTAAGATTGACGTTAACCACTATAATTTGAAACATTTATATGTAGTGTATGGGATTACCCATATATTCTGATGATGAATATGTTATTTGTGACATTAAAATAAGTTTATGATTGGACAGGTAATTATAACATTTCAAACAATATCCTATAGGGTCTACATATTCACACACCCACTTGCCTATTTAGACACTCTTTAGACGGGTCGTCTTGATCTAGACGGGGCGTCTAGGGTTATTTTTACTCCGACCACATTCCTGCACCGTACAACGTCAAATCAGTCACATCAGACGGGGCGTCTAGCAGCAGACGGAGTAGAAGACGACCAGGCCAAGACGGGGTGTCTAGAGCTAGACGACCCGTCTTGAATGTTGTGCTCTGCATGCATGTCAGCCAAGTGGCAAAGTGATACGCCCCGTCAAGGCCTAGACGGGGCGTATATATCGTTCTTAAATAGAGCCATGCAGAGCATTTGTGTCGCAAAAATTTTTTGATTCGTCGTCGGAATTCTCTCCGACTTCTTCTTTGGCTTATATTACTTTCTCTGATATCATTCAATGCATGTCGGTTAGACGGGGCGTCTATTTCTTTGTTAAATAGACCCATGCAGAGCATTTGATATCGCATAAAACTTTCAATTCGTTGTTGTAATTCTGTTTGTCGTGAACTTTGGCTTGTATTACTTCATTTGATATCATCCAAAGGTGGTGAAATGTCATTAAACTGGAACGGGTCGTCGGTGCCTGAAGTCAATACGGTAACAGTTATTATGTAAAACTAGTTGTTGTTTAAATTATTTACTAACGGTGATATCGTTGTTAGGGGGAGAGCGGTGTTCCAAATTCTAACGACCAAAAGGAGGTTGTGTCTAATGTACAAGACATTATCCGTGATGGTGGAGGATATTGTGGTGAGGCACCCCCATACGCAGGCAATACGTATCTCGCGGAGATGGTTTGAAAAACGGCTGAGGTTTCACAGTGAGTATAATAATACATATTTACCTGATGGAGATCAGCCTTATATATTTTGAAAAAAGTATTGTAGGGACGGTTTCTAGCGTGCAAATTTGTATCTCAATCGACTACATGTCAAAGAGTGTCTTGTGCTGAATCAAAGACTGTAACCGAAGGGAAACTCGAGTAAATGCAGGTAAATGAGAAATACTGTCATTTTTTAAAGATATATGGTTTTTGTTTGCATAATAGAGTGTGTTGTGGTTTAACATAGTGATATGTTGTTGAACTTATTTCAGGTGTTTCTACAGCACCTAACGAGTCTCAGACATCTCTGATGATTAGTCCTGGTCAACCACGGTCAAGAAAGCAAGAACAATGGCTCGATCTTTTTTTGTTTAATATGATTTATTTGTATAAATAATACAAAGATTTTTTTAATAAAATAAAAAAACTTTTGGTATAAATAATAGGATTTTATTTAGTTAATTTGAACTTTGTTATAAGCCGACATTCCTTCAGTACACCCAAGGCACATCAATTAAACCATACAAAGCTTTGTATCTAAAAACAACAAACTCCGTGTATTGACAAACAGAGGGTAATTATACTCTCCAAGCTCTCACGTCCAACCGTCGGCACTGGCAGATGACGAAATGTCAATACTGCCCGTGACGACGGTTGGGCATGAGAGCTCGGAAACTATGATTACCGGCTGTTTGTCAACACCCGAGTTTGTTGGTTTTTAGATACAAAGCCCATAGCTAACTCCATAGCTGCTTCCAAAGTTGCAGGTGTGGTACTTATTACAGAGTCTTGAATTTTTGAAGGAAGACCTCGAATGTAGTGCTCGATCAAATGGTAGAGAGGAGTGAACAAGTTGGGGACCAATTGATTTAACTCGAGGAATCTCTTGTTGTATGTGGTGTGGTCGCCTTCCTTTTGTTTCAAAAAATAGAACTCATCCTCCAATTTCTTGATTTCGCTCCTTGGGCAAAATCGTCTTGTCATGATTTCCTTCAACTCTTCCCAAGTCAAAGTCATAGCATCTTCAACACCTCGTTTGGCCTTCTCTGTGTTCCACCATGTAAGTGCTATTCCAAGTAAACGACCGGTAGCATATCGCACTTTGCGATCATCGGGGCAATCGCAATTTAGAAAAGTGTTTTCCGTTTCCTCAAACCAATGGAGGAGAGCGGTGACACCTTCAGTCCCTTCGTATTTTGGAGGGTCGCAAGATTTGCAATGCTTGAAGGTGCATTTAGTGGTATTTGGGGGAGGGCTGATAACATTTTGATCTTCTTGGTTGACGGGATTAGCGGTAAGGGCTTGTTGAACTTGAACTACAATGTTGGGTATTACGGCAGCCATTTGTTGAGCGATTTGGGCAGCCATTTGTTGAGCGATTTGGGCAGCCATACGCTCGCGAGCTTTTCCTGCTCTCATCTTCCTACGAGCGGAATTAGAAGACATCTACAAGGAATACATATCAAGAGCATGAGTTGGATGTTTTTGGGATCATGTGTCGTATTTAGGAATGAACATTCATAAAATAAACATAGCATAATAAATCTACTACATCCATAGGATGTCTTGGGCTTTGCTCGTAATTGGACCTTGCATGCCGCCATACTTCACCTTCGTAATCACGTGGGCCCCCATGATTACCGGGTTTTTTCATATGGTTCGCATGTGTTAGCCTGGTTACGTACACTAAAACCCGGAGAAAATCGAGAAATAAGTATGTAACGTATGATATTCGGAATGTATCCAGGTGTGGACACGGTGACACCTCAAAGTGGGGTTAGTTCGAACGACATTTGGTGTGGCATGCTTTGGCCTAATAGGTCCTTCGTACTCTCATCGTTAGTCCCCAGGTTGGCAAACTGGTCCGTTAAATTGGATTTATACGAATGCCAACCTAGACAGGACGTTCCGACTACCGGTACTTGTACCCTTACAGTTACTACATGCCCGTCGCAGAACTCACTTTGATGAGATTTAAAAAAATGAAAAAAAATGCGACAAAATCTTGAATAACGGAAATATGAAGATGAATTGAATATGTGAACATTGAAATATGTATGATGAATATGTATGTAAGTATGTATGTTTGACTATAAGTATAATTCACTATGTATCACAAAATGTAATATTGGAAATGTTTGCATGCATTTGTGTATGTAATAAATATGAAAGAAATAAACATCATGAGTTTGCATGTAACCACATAAACAATTAAAATCGAATCAACTATAGTATAGGCTCTAAGGGTCTAATAACCTATCCTATATCCCTATAGTCAAAAGCTCTGATACCAATCTGTCACACCCCGACCCGCAGCGAAAAAGGCGATCGGGGCATGATTGGGTTTTCATCAAAGCTCATGACATTTATTAAAATGTTTCATATTTATTATTACAATTTACAAGGAATCCTACAATCAAATCAAACAAATACAACATGTTCTATTCATCCTTCTAAACTTCATTATTTTTCTTCTAAGGCAATTTCCTATGTTTTCCTTGCTTCATCCTGTTCACCTGTATCATGTGTAAAAATGGTTTTTGGATCAACAAAAGTTGGCGAGTGAACCTTGTTAGAAAACATTTATTATTTATTTCTTATTGTGTTTAATATGGAAAAATTGTGCAATATTCATATATGAACAAACATAAATAAACATACAATAACAAACAAATAGCATACAATAACAAACAACAACAAACAATAACATACAATAACATACCATAACATACCATAACAAACCATAACAACCCAACTTGCATGAATATATAACATGAATGAAACTGTATATGTTGGCAACGTCACGTTCACGCTCATAATGTAATGGGGAACGGACGGCCTATGATAAATGTATTTACTGAAAATGATAAATGTCTGTGCGATCAAGGCTCAATCAAACGGAGCCGATCGTATGTTGGCAACGCCTGGTTCACGCTCATAATGTAATGGGGAACTGCTCAACGCTGATAATGTAATGGGGAGCGGCGGCCTTTGATATTGCATGTACTGAAAATGATAAATGTCTGTGCGATCAAGGCTCAATCAAACGGAGCCGATCGTATATTGGCAACGCCTGGTTCACGCTCATAATGTAATGGGGAACTGCTCAACGCTCATAATGTAATGGGGAGCGGCGGCCTATGATATTGCATGTACTGAAAATGATAAATTAAATCTAAACAATAACCACACAAACAGTTGATACAAGCTGAATACACATTTGTTCATGGATATGATGTATGCACAATTTAAATATAATAAATCGTAAGACACATGATATACCCCAAAAACGTGATTAAAACGGGGAGTTTGTAGAGATTCACTCACATTGGGTGCGTTCGGTGAATGATGTTGAATGCGCACGAGTTTAGAGGATTGATTGACGAGGAATAACTAACCTAATTAATAACAAAAAGGTACGGTAAGTATGTGGACTTTATTAACTATTTTAATAGGATTTTTGGATATATTTTTGTGAGTTTAAGGCTATTTTCTAACTTTAAAAACGTTATTTTTAAGTATTTTTAATTGATTTTTAAATTAAATAAATAAATAAAAATAATAAAAAAATGTTGACTTTTGACCGTTAACCGTTGACCGTTGACCGTTTGACCGGTTCTATTGTGTGCATGTATGCGCTGGGCAGGACTCGAACCCGAGACCTCCCGTACGCGTGCACGTAGCTCTACCAACTGAGCTACGTGTCTAACCCGAAATATTTCTGTTTTTTAATTATATTTATATACTGTTTTAATTTATTCAAAATTCATTTATTTTTAAAAAGATTTTAATTATCGAACCGGTGCCGTCAACAGGTCTCGAACCCGGGACCTGTGATTTAATGTTGCACACAGTCCACCGCTAGACTGTGTGTCTAACTTGGTTAATATACTGATTTTTATTATACTTAACATCTAATTGCGAATGGATCCGGTTCAGTTTAAAAAGGAACATTTTAATTACAGAGAATGTGTGTGTGTCAAGGATCGAACTCGCGGCGTGTGATATATGTGTGCACACAGTCCACCGCTGGACTGTGTGTCTAACCCGAGATAATATCCAAATTATATTAAACTTATAAACAACCTACTTCATCTTCTTCGTTACAGAAATCACAGACTACGATTACTCTATTGTTTCTTGATTAATTCGATTGACAAACATTCAAATGACTAAAATGAAATAGCAGAGAAGATTTCGGAAGTAAACATACCGGAGAAACGATTTATCTCAGAATTCCGGCGAAGTCGTCGGCTCTGTTTTTATGAACTTCGACTGAGCGTACAATTTAACAGTTTTGATTAGCTACTTGTGGAATTGAAGTACTAAACAAGAGTTATCAGAAGGTTTGAATGACTATACCGTTTCACAGCGGAAAATAGAATTTTTAGAAGTTTTCCGGCGAGAGTTGATTTTCCGATAACGTCGCCTGGGATTGATTCTGGGTGATGGATTAATGTTAGTAATGTTCTAACAATTGATTGAAACAGCAAAGTCGAGGTATTTTCCCCGTTTTGAGGTGAGTCTCGGTTTTCCGGCGACTTGCAGAGAATTCCGGCGATGATCAGAAAGTAATTCCGACGACCAGAAAATAGAATAAACGTGAAATTAGAAGCTCTGGGAATGTAATTGAATCGCGAGATGAGTGTTTTGTTGAAGTAATTCCAGAATGAATGTTTTCGGTTATAAAAACCAAACATCACCTGAATTCAAGTTCATTAACGACTGAATTGATTTAAGATGTCGGTTTATCGGTTATGATCAAGATTCCGCGAGCACTCAAACGTCTTGGTCGGTTTGAAAGCCGATATCGGTTTCAGTTGGCGCAACAGGTTGATTCTCAGTTGAACATATGATTTAATTGCTTCCTAGAACTCACAAAAAGATCAAGTGGCGGAGTGGTTATAAGTGTGTTTGTTAAGTCTTGGAGGATTTTACGGCTGACCCGGGTTCGAGTCACGGCATCAGTATTTTATTTTTATTTCATTATTTTTAATAGATTTTCAATTATAAATTTTTTATTCTAATATACTTATTAATTATGTATCGTTTAAAATTAATTTGAGCATTAAATATGCAACGAAATTTTAACTGGTTGTTCGGTTAATAAACGAAGTGGGTTTGGTTAACCCGGTTTTTGACGGATGTTACAGTTGGTTTTTAGATACAAAGCCGATCTAAAAACCAACAAACTCAGGGTATTGAGAAACAACAGCAGTTATACTCTCCGAGCTCTCACGTCCCACCGTCGGCACCGGCAGACGACGAACTGTCAGTACTGCCGGTGGCGACGGTGGGACGTGCGTCTGTTTGTCAATACCCGGAGTTTGTTGGTTTTTAGATATGATCTAAAAACCAACAAACTCCGTGTACTGACAAACAACAGCAATTATACTCTCCGAGCTCGCACGTCCTACCGTCGGCACCGGCAGATGACGAAATGTCGATACTGCTGGTGGCGACGGTGGGACGTGCGAGCTCGTAGAGTATAATTGTCGTATGTTTGTCAATACCCGGAGTTTGTCGGTTTTTAGATAGACTTTGTATGGTTTATTTGTTGTGCCTTTGGTGTACTGGTAGAATGTCGGCTTAAACCAAAGTTTAAAGTAAATAAAATAAAATACTATTAGTTGTACCAAAAAAAATATTAAATGTATATATACGGGTCGTCTAGACCTAGGGACGCCCCGTCTTGGCCTAGAAGAAGACCATTCTACCCCCGGTTTGTTGGTCGTCTATGCAAAAACCAAGGCATAAGGGTAAAATTATAAAGGCCTAGACGGGTCGTCTAGACCTAGACGCACCGTACATTGTCGGCGGGATCTTTATCCCATTTTAAAATTAAATGTAAATTACCATTTTACCCCGGATCTGGCGCCCGTCTAGGCCTAACTCAGGGGCAGAATGGTAATTAACCATGCTGAGCTGTAACATACGCGCTTACGAGCCGACGTCGACAGGCTTATAGATCTCATTGGCTGGCTAGTTCGGGAGGCGCAGGATAGACGGGAGAGAGACGGGTTACCTGGCATACCGCTCCCAGCAGCTCGAGCACCGCATCAGCCGCAACAGCCGCAGATGCCAGATCCCGATCCCGACTCCGATGCCGACTCGTATGCATAGACATTTTTTATTTACTTTTCAGCTGTACAGATAAATATTGTTTTGGTTGTACAAATTTATGTTATATATGTTATATTTAACTTTGTTTTCAGTTGTTCGATTACTTGATGATTGTTTGTGTTAAATCGACATTGAAATGTAATACGGAAACCACATACACTTGTTGCATTCATCTTAAAATGTTGAAAACAGTATTAAATTTTAGTATTATATTTTTTTAAAATATAATGTAAAAACAATTAAATATATAAACGATTGAAAAACATAACTCACTTTTGTACAACAAACAAAACTTTTTACAAACCTAAAATTACATCTAAAAAAAACAACCTCCAACAACAACCAATTTACCTCACCAAAACACTATTTTTTCAATCTCCCCACCAAAACACCCATTTTCCAACAAAAAAAACATAACATCCTAGACGGGTCGTCTAGGTCCAGACGACCCGTCTAAACACCAAAATAGTGACCAAAACAGCCCTTTTCACAAAAAAAAAACCCAACATCCTAGACGGGTCGTCTAGGTCCAAACGGCCCGTCTAAACACTAAAATCTATGGGCCCTGCCAGGTACTTGCTGACTCCTCAAAATCAGTGCTATACGGGGCGTCTAGACCCAGACGACCCGTCTAGGGCTCATGGGTGTTTAAATAGGCAGTAGGGTGTGTGAATAGATTGAGCCTATCCTATATTCTGATGATGAATCTATTATTTGTGACATTAAAATAATAATGGATGATTAATATTATTTATTAGATAAATAATATTATTTTTATTTATTAGATAAATATATATAGATTGGTGAAATATTATTTATAAGATAAATGATACTATTATTATATTTATTAGATAAATATAATAGGAAGGTATTTATAAACAAATACAATTGTGTTTTATAGTACAAATACATGGTTTACATTAACATTAGATGTTACACCACATTGTGAGACAAAAACCTACAACCACCACACCTCATCACCGCCGGTCACCATCCACCACCGGATCACCCACCATCGCCCACCTTCATCGGCCACCAGCTTTAGGCTAGCAACCACTGAGCCAAGCCTCCACCTCCGCCAGCTTCCGATTCCACCCGACGCACTGCCCACCAGTCCACCCCCGGTCTCCGTCCCTGGTGATTTCTAGCTTACCGGAAAAACGGTTTTAACTGATTTCGCTCAGTTTGATCAGGTTTGACTGTGAAGTGTTACTGGGTCTACGTGTTAGGGTTTTGGGTGTTTCGATCGTTTCAAAGAGTTGACTCGAGATCTTCGGTTTCGTGAACGCGTATCATCTAACGTAATGGTTGTTGCTTCCATCTGTGGTATATTCAGTACTTTTCAAAAGCTATGTTTTTCACGAACACCCTTTAATTGGAATAATTGTTTATACGATTTGCAATTGGATCACTGACGAAATTTTTCAATTAGATTAATTTATGTACGCACGTCAGTCGCCATTAATATGTGATATTAATAAATATAAAAAATTAGATTTTATTAAAAGTTAAAAAATTTCACCGTGATACCCAACAATATATATACATATATGTTCCGAAGATGGTTTGATAATGTATTCATATGAGAAATAATGTAATTAAATACTTAACACAATATGAAAACCCTTGCGTAGCAATATATAACACAACATATATTTTATAAAAATTTTAGGGTAAGTTGTATAGAGTTCTTACTATTATGGATTTTCTCTAGTGGGTTTTCATTATAACCCGTATTACATATGATATTTAGTGTTTAACTGGTATTTGTTTTCTTTCTGATTATAATTATTGTTGTTATTATTAGAGTTAAATGCTTGGTTGGTCCCTGTGGTTTGGGAAAATTGCAGATTTGGCCCTAATGGTTCACTAATTACACACTTGGTCCCAGTAGTTTCAATTTTTGCACTCGGATGGTCCTTACCACTAACCTTTGTTAGATTTCTTAGTTAAGTATATGTGAAATTACTTTATTACCCTTAAAAAATCATAAAGAAGATGTGGCTATGAGTGCCACGTCAACTGTTGAACAGATGGATGAGATAAACTTAAATAGTACATCAAACCATGGCAACAACAACAGGGATGATGAAGTGCTGATTGGAGAGGATGGGGAGTTAGTTGATAACAAGAATTCCAACAATGGTACATCTATCTCCAACTCCAATCCCTTTATCGAAAACAATTTAATAAATGATATAGATTTCAACATCCCGATCGCGAGAAAAGTAGTGGTTCTGTAGATGAGAGTCTGTTTGCAGATATGTCAGTTTCAGGGTCAGGGGCCAATCTGTTTCTTGTTTACAAAATTACCACTAGTGCCGATTCCAATTTACCAGCTGACCCCTCTCCAGATTCAAGCCAAAGATCCGACGTGGCGGCTAGTGTGTTTGAAGATGTGGAATATGTAGGGGTTGAATTAGGTGGTTCAGAGAAGGCCATGAATCAGGCCCTTAAGGAGGGTATTGTTGGAGAAGCCGCACCTTTAAAAAAGCAGGCGATCCCTGATGAGTCTGAAAAAGAAAACCTGGATCAAAGTGGGTCTGAGTTGAGTGAATTTAACGACTCTAACTACAGGAGAGTTGACCAAAAGGTTTCTATTTCAGAGTATACGGTGGAGGTAGAGGCGGTGGTTGAAGGTGACGGCGGAGGAGGTGGGTATCCGGTGGAGGTGATGGTTGCAGGTTGTGAAGGAGAGGTAGTGGTGACTGGGTTTTTGAAAGAGAGAGGGGGAGTGATGAAGAAGATGAGTGGTGAGCTCCTCTTTTTTATGTTTTTTTTAATTATTCAAGGGTAATATAGTAATTTCACATATACTTAACTAAGAAATCTAACAAAGGTTAGTGGTAAGGATCATCCGAGTGCAAAAATTGAAATTACTGGGACCAAGTGTGTAATTAGTGAACCATCAGGACCAAGTCTGCAATTTTCGCAAACCACAAGGACCAACCAAGCATTTAACTCTTATTATTATAAGCACGCATAACGATTCAAATAACTGAACGTACAGATGCGCTCATCAACAACAAACTGCTAAATGCGTTTCACAATGTAAATCGTTACCATTAAAGAGGATAAGCATTCAGTATTGGCGACCGATAAAAACGGCGTCCGGCAAGAAAATACTGACATGTGCCTGTAACCCTTTTGCCACTACTGCCGTTAACCGTCGTCTCTGGAAGTATAGGTCACATTGTACCAAGTTTTACTATGTTATGCCCCTTACGAGAATAAACGTGGTCAGTTGGTATTAGGCAAATTGAAAACTGCTAGTGTTGATTAAGATCAGTCTTTGGTTAAGCATTTTATTCAGATCTTCCTTTGAAAATGGGGGAGGGTCTTGTTGGTTTGACTTTTCAAACTAGTCAACCACACGTGTGCAGAAACATCTATAAGTTGAGTTATAACACGGGCTTACTGGCAGTAGCTCTTTTGTGATTTGCTTGAGGAGCTTACACACGGGAGAACTCGACTACGTGTTTGAGTTCTTTTGGCCCCAAATTCCTAACCCCTTGCCCCTGATTGAGGCTCTGATATTGACACCAAAGGAGTATTTGCCCAGTTTCAAGTACGCTTCTTCAGGGGGCGCACAACTTGGCGATGAATTACTTGTTTTAAACGTTCGCAATTCTATTTCACCTTTCAAGATTTTCCCATCGGAAACCACCGAGGGTCAAAGTGTATGCCATAGATTGAATTGTCCATGTAACACCTCAACCCCGCGAATCCTTACATGTCACTCTTACAGATATCAAAACTAAAAACCAATCCATAACATTAAATAAAAGGATCCTAATTATATTTTTATTACATTACTGAATTAAATAATCTTGGTCAGCAACTTCCTAACACTCCCCACTGAAATCTCAGTTTATCCAAGATTACCTGTAAAACAAATAAGACAAACACGAAAGAAAACTATGCCTGAGCGAAAAATTGCCCAGCAACGGAGAAATCGACAGTACAAGTAAAGTTATATCAGCAGAAAGCAAAACACAACATAACAGAATTGAGACTGAGCTGAAATGATTACTGACACGAGTACTAAAAACAAATGGAGATACAATACTTATACACGAACCGATCTGAAACTCTAGCGGAAACTGATAAGAAAACAAAAGTCATTCAGATACTTAACCGATACCGAACCCAACACAAAATTGATGTAGAGAGGTTCACCATGATGACTAAACCATTTTTTGTTTATAGACGGACCCATTCTAAAACATCATTTAATAATACTAATATTTTTAACACAGGATACTTAGCAAAACTGTTTTCTTATATTGAACGTTCAAATTATTATTAAGATATAATAATTTACATCTTTAATAGCAACCTTCATTAGACAAAAATAAATAATTTTCTAACTTTGAAGAGTTATATATTTAAGAAAGAGAAATGTCACACTCCGACCCGCAGCGGAATAAAAGTCGGGCCATAATTGGGTTATCACCAAAGCTCATGATATTTACTAATAAGTTTCATATTTATTAAATTGAAATTAACTTCAAATATCCACACAAAATTTCATACAAACACAAACAATAAACCAAAAGATTGTTCCAAACAAAATAACTTGTTTATTCTTCTAAGGTCATCCTATGTGTTTCTTTCCTCAGCTTGTTCACTTGTATCATGCGTAAAACAAAAAAAATTGGGTCAACAAAAGTTGGCGAGTGAACCTTGATAAAACATTTAAATAGGTAAATTTTATTGTTGTTTAAATAAAATTGTGCATGAATCATATGTGAATAGATGTATATATATAACCAAACACAAACCACATTGTATGGACACATGACATGATGTATGATGTATTTGAGATCAAGGCTCAATCAAACGGAGCCGATCTAATGAGGCACCTGATGTTCTACCCGTATCCTACGAGGAACTGATGGGCCTAATGAAATGATTGAGCTAAAATCATAAAATGTATCCACATATAAACCACATCACAACTATACACATTTGATCACGAATATGATATTAGTACAAGTGTTTAAATAAAATAAACGAAATTGTACGACACATGATACACTCCAAGACAATGATTAAAACGGGGAATTTTTAGAGATTCACTCATAGTGGGTGCGTATTCTTGATTAAAGATGAGAGCGCACGAGTTGCGGATTTAACCGATGAAGGAGTACTAACCTAAAACAAATAACGCGATAACTCGATAATTAAATAAATTAATATTTAGGTTATAATCCTTTGTTTAGGTTTTTAGATTATTTTTGTGGATTGCGTTCATGTTTTAAACCCTCGAAAATGCATATTTTAAACCTTTTATTTGATTTTTCCTTTAATATATAGACTTAGAATAAAATATTTAGAAAAATAAATATAAAATAATACTAAAAAAATTTCCTGTCAGAATGACAAGTCTGACAGCGATTCGATTGATATTGTAAGCATGCGTGTGGTGAGACTCGAACCCGTGACCTCTCGGTTGCGAGCACGCAGCTCTTCCAACTGAGCTACGAGTCTAACCCGAAAGAATCTGGATTTTAATTATACTTATACACATTTTAGGTTTATTCAAATTTAATTAAGTTTAAAAAGAATTTTAAATAGTCCGACCGGTGCGAGCCAAGGGACTCGAACACGACACCTTGGTGGTGTTATGCACCCAGCCCAACCAACTGGCTGGGTGTCTAACCCGACAATACTTGAATTTTAATTATATTTATATACTAAATATGCGTATACAGAAATGGTAGATTTAAAAAAAGATTTAGAGTGGTCAGGCCGGTGTGAGTGTAGGTTCGAACCGGTGATCCCGGGGTTGATTTGCACCCGGCCCAACCAGTTGGGCGGGGTGCTTAACCCAATTTAAATCCGTAACTTCATATATATATATATACATATATATATATACACACACATTCTCCCGTCGTCTTCTTCGTCTAACATTTTACCCAGAAACAATTACCCATTCCCGATTCCAAACTCGACCAAAACTCCGATTGCTTAGACCCACATGATCTATGAACATAATATATGAATTTATTAGAAATTAAGGGCGGTTACCAAACGGCAGTGAATCTTCCGGCGAGTACAATTCCGGCGACAGTCCGCTGAAACAGGAGAGTTGGTTTCTACGCAAAGGGAAAACTTGAGAATTGAGCTAGTTGAGAGTGGGATTGAGGCTCAGTGTTTATAGATGAACAAGAGGGAGTTTCGATTTCGGATTTTGGAAACTTGCTCGGGTAATTGAAGATGACAGCTATCTAAATTGAATTTTGCCAAAAATAATCACAGAGCCAGTTGTCTGAAGATTCAAAAGGAAAGGAAAGGCGCGTGAAAGGGTGTGCGATGATTCCGGTTAGTCGCAGGTTCTTCTTGGTGTGAATATGAGAGGAATGAGATTTCCAGAATAGCACAACTAGTGTGCAGCGCAATACTGTTCGCGGTGTGTGTTGACTCGGGGAACCCGGGTTCGATCCCGGTTCACCCCTTTTTTGTGTTTTTATTTGTTTTATCTATTTTAAATTAAATCATTTATTAGATATAAATATTTAATATTTAATTGATTAATTATTACATTATTTCATTAAACTTTAAATATTATTTTATTTTTAAACATTGATTTCATTATTATATAAATGTAATATTGTAATATTGTAACCAATAGATAAATAACCGAACGACGTAAATAAATACACTTTGATTGATAAATTGGGGCGGGTTTTCGAAACCCGATTTACACAAATGTTACAAGAAATTTGATTAACTTGGATTAAATGTTAATAATAATAATGATATATTTCGTAAACCGACATGGAATACGTTTATTTTTTTGTAAACATTTCTTTTTTTAACCATCATTTAATAATTCAACGATTTTGAAAAAAGATTAATTGTCTTTGTTGAATAGAAATAAATAAATAAATAAATATTATCTTATAATAAACATTGAGATTTAAACGAGATATAATAATTTATTGAATCTCCTATCAAGTCATTACTTAAGAAAAATAATAATTACTAACTTTGGAAATTTATATGTAATAAATAAAACATTATAGATAACTTGAGATTAAAAGCAAAATAAGTAAATCTTTATGAAGATTTATAAACGAATCTATATAAAGACCGTTTTAAAGAAAGAAAATATCGAGATAGACATTAGAACAGATACTGACGGATACAAACTAAACGTATAATCACGACATCTGAATTTAAGTCAAAACTAAAACCGACACTAAGACAGATACTGAGAGACAACCAGTTAAGATGCTCGGTCAAAACAAATATAACCAATACAGAACATAATCGGATACTAAACATAACCAGACCCAAACTCACAATCAGAAACAGAGACGTAATCAGATTCTGAACATATCATAACATAATCCAATACACAATCGGAACCATAATCAGAGCACAGTCAGATGCACACATAACTTATCACAACGAAATCAGAAACATAACATATTCACATACTGAAACATATACTAACTTACATGACAGATGTATAAGAACAAATTAAGTCGTGTAACGCAGAAGCACCCAGAGCTAGAAACAGAGGGGTACAAAGGTGACCTTATGCACCATGAGATGGTGAATGTGGTGTGCACCCACTATTCCATCCCCCAGAAGTCAGAAGTCGGAAATTGAACTCGGATCAATCCATACGCCTCTAAGGGGCCAAGGTGCTACACAAGCACAAGTCAGAGACGCTGTAATTTTGATTACGCACTGTCACGGAAAGTGTTCGTGTCGCTGACGCCCAGACGACAAGTCAGAAACGCTCGGATGACATAGTACAAAAGCTTAGGCCATGTAAATAATTTATAGACAACTAAAATTAATTACTAATAGGAGCATGCGACAATGAGTACAAATCTGAGGTATGACATGCTATAACATATTAATAACTAAAACCGACAGTACGAACAAGAACAAAGCTAACGGACATTTTTCAAAAAGACTAAAAGAAGTCACAAATACATAATGAAGACTGGCCAATGATGACAAAATCCGTACCATAAAGTAACGGCAACAAATTTTTACTATGATAAAAAGAAATAGAATCCGTACCTTAATTCGAAAAAGGAAAACAAAGTCGGGTCGTCCTAACTCGTACCAACACCTACATTAATTTTCTCGATTCAGATTCATAAGTTTTCGGATTACTTGTAATATTTATTGGGTACCAGTTGTTTCGAGGACTTTCGGAATGTTTTAATTAATCTTCTTTTTTATAGTGGTGTTCTATTATCATTATTTTACTTAGTAACTAAATTACCAAAAATCTTGTACTTCTAAATATATGTATATATATATATATATATTATATATATATAGAGAGAGAGAGAGATCATAAGTTAATATTGTTTACAATTTTTAAGCCATATGTATTAAGTCGATTTTACAAGAGTACGGGTCCATGCTATCCTCTCAAGTTAGACTAACCAATTCATTTTGAATGAACAACCATCACTGTTCCTTTTGTTTCCTTTATATGATGATATGCTTTTAATCCTTTTATACATACATTAATCTTATTAATATTTATAGTAACTAATTATTTTAAAGAGAAAACCAGCAAAAGTTTACAAAACCTTTAGTCAAAAACTAAATTTCAAAGCGTATGAACATTTTTGAAGAAAATCCATGCTATAAAATTTTTATGAACCAGGTTCAAATATGCATATATTTATTTGTTATAAAGATTAGTCAAAAACACTTTTGACAAGTATTTATACATACATACATAGTAGAGAGTTCAAATGAGAAGAATTTTTTTTGTAAAAATAAAATAGAAGAAATTTCAACCAATAGAAATATTTCAATTTGCTTCATTAAATTTTTGTATTTAATGTCATTGTAAGGGTATATCAGTAAACTTTCATAGATTATTAAATTGTAGTATTCCTCTTTAATAACTAACTAAATTAAATTTGTAACTTATTTTCAAAATATATATTTTTTAAAATATATATTTAAAAAAAATTAATTTAGAGTGTAGTAGAAATTAAGAGGTATGTAGAAAAATTACGATTTGTGTAGGATAAATTTTGGAATGTGTAAGATAAATTTTGGAATGTGTAGAATAACTTTTGATGTGTAGGCAAAAGTTTTTAGCGTGAATGATGATAGTCTTTATGACTAATTAATTAGTCAAATAAACAATAAATGAGATGGGAGAAAAACTATTTAATGTTTTATATTTGTACCATTTGTTATTTTTCTTCTCAATTAAAATTTCTTCTCAAATGAACCTCCCCTATATATATATATATATATATATATATATATATATTATATATATATATATGTTAGCTAAAATAAACTTTAACTAGTGAAAAATATATATGTACACTTTAAGCAACGGAAACATAGGTAACAATGCATAAACGGTATCCCTTCCTGTACCGATTAGACCCAACAATATCCCCTTATGCTAATGTTATCAAACTCTTGCAAAATCTTCAAAACATCAATATCGCGTGTGATGTGATCTTCAATTTGGCAAGCTTCAGTTTCAATTCTAGATCCAACAATCTTCCCCTAAATTGATGCTTTCCAAGTTTACTTTTCTTTGAAGATCCTTTCTGTCATTTTGCTCTTTAAAGACGTTAAACTGATAAATTCCCCCGTTTTGCATGCACCGTGTTTGACAAACAAGAACAAACTTTTCCAACTCTCTGTAGCTTGAGTGATTCAGAAGATGTAGAAGGAGGATTCCTAGCTTGGTATTTTCTACAATCTTGAGGAAAGAGATGCTTTGGACCGGTATCTTGCTCAAGATTGGCCATCATTGTTGCAAATAGTCGAAGGAACATGTTTACAATCACTGATACAACTCCGAATTTTCTTTAGGCAGCTTCTACGTCCATAAAAAATCATATTCATCTCTAATGTGTAATAATTAAACGTGTGTCTCAAATGGTTTTAGACACAATTGATATGATATGGAAGACTTAGAAAAAAACTGTATACAAACCAAAATATTTTTAAATTTTAGTTTTTAGTTTTTTAATAACTTCCATCCATTGAGATATAAACAGATCATATACGAGATTATACCAACCTGAAAAGCCTAGGCACATTTCAACTTTCTTTAGGATAGCCACGGCTTAAGAAAAACTGTGAGTATATATGTCCACTTAAATTCTAAGTGGATTGTGTCTGATAAATACTCCGTGAAATTTATCATGCTATAGTATAATTAAGAATCAAATACGTGGAACCCGCGCTATGTAACAGTACTTCGTCTATTCTCAAGCCATTTTGAGATTTCGAGCCATCACAAACTTGACTTGGCCACCTACCATTGATCATAAGCAATCATCGACCTGAAATAAGACTATAATGCTATAGTTTAATTATCATGCTATAGTATAATTAAGAATCAAATATGTGGAACCCACGATATGTAACAATACTTCGTCTGTTCTCAAGGCATTTTCAGATTTCGCGCCATCACAACTTGACTTGGCCACCTACCATTGATCATAAGCTATCATCAACCTGAAATAAGACTATAATGAGGATAACTAACTTGCATAGTATCTGAGAAAGGGATCTTTGGTACGCCCAACGAGCACATCTGCAGACGTTTAGGACTTTACCTGCCAGCCGGACTTACTACCCCATCTACCATTAATTATACCTCCTAAACTTAAATATTTCTACGATTAATTGACATATCTTTTCAGATTTGGCACTGATGCTCTTTTGTAAGCACCTATATGGCCACATTTAGCGCTTTTTGGTCTATAAATATCTTACTCGTTTTCTCCTATTTTTAAGTTTTTTTTTAAAAAGCATCTAACTGTAAGTTTGCATATATATTATAATTGATGAATTCTATTATACTACTTGAAGAGACCAAATACAAGTTTCAACATGGTAAGTCTATGTATTTCGATAAGCTCCTCTTCCTTGACCCTCAAGTCAATAATTTGAGCATCATCAAGGTGTTCATCAAGCCATTCTATTGCCTCCTCTATCTGATCGTCTATGTCTTCCAAGTCTTTTACACTAAGCATTGTCTCCCTAAGCTTCGTATTGTAATCGTTTATCTTGGCTTTTGCTTTATAAACCACCTTCGCCACTATCATCTGGTGGTGGTGGCGGTGGCAGCGACGGTGGTGGTGGTGGTTAAATTTTTGTTTAAAATTAATTATAGAAAAACAAATATTTATTCTTACCTAGTTTTTGTTTAAAATTATTATTATTATTTAATACGTTGGATAAATAAAAAAAATAAGATAAGAAAACACCAGAAAGTAACACATGTTTAAAAAAAAGAATTTTATTTATTAGTATAGAGAGATTCATAAAGGTTCAAACAAGGTTCCAAACTATAGCTATGCTATAAACACATCCATTCCTATAGTTTCTTTTATAATAATTTTTAATATATTGTTCTTTTTCATACCGTGAGTTTATTTAATTCTTTTCTTTATTCATTTGTTTTTTTAACGTTTCTTAAATAAAAAATTTTCTTTATTTTTGAATATAGTTTTACAATTTTTTTCTAAATGAAACACATATATTTTTAAATACTTTAATAAAATACTTTAGTTCCAGAATTCTTTTTCTTATTAATGTTATTGTGTGTATGTTTTTATTTAAATTTTATTATAAATCAACCTACAATACATATTGTTTTTGGTTTTCTCTTTCGCTTACCATAGCATGTATCGATGCTATAACGAGTCAATACTGATCGAATTTATGTCGCAACCCCTTGACAACGTGCGAGTTATCACACCCTTTTACACAACAAATGATGTTTGTCACATATCACGGCTTTACTACATCCCTAGTTTTATTTATATATAAGGTTATAATTTATATCATTTTAATCATAGCAACCACATGGATTTGTAACCTAATAATTTAAGTATCATAAAAGTTATAACAAAAGTAAAGATTTCAACCTAGATATAATAATTTTAATATATTACTTTCACGTGAGAATATTAGTATATTTAAAAGGGTCTACATATTCACACACCCAAGTGTCTATTTACACACCTTCAAGACGCGTCGTCTAGCTCTAGACGGGACGTCTATGGTTGTTTTCTCCGACCACATTCATGACCTCGTATAATGTCAAAGCAGTCATATCAGACGGGGCTTCTAGGCCTAGACGGAGCCCCGTAGACGATAGACCCAAGACAGGTCGTCAAGGCCTAGACGGGCCGTCTTGAAGGCTGGTTTTGACTTTGGTGGTCTGCATGCATGTGAATAAAGCAGGTAAAGTGATATGAGGCGTCTAGACCTAGACGGGGCATATATTCTTTGTTAAATAGAGACATACAGAGCATTCTCATTATTGAAACAATACCCCGTCGAAGTTCTCTGCTTCTTCTTCTTTGTCTTATATTACTCCATTTGATATCATTCAAAGGTGGTGAAATGTCATCATACTGGGATGACAAATATTTCTTTGGGCCGTAATCTAGCGAGTCATGGGTGCTCGAAGCCAATCCGGTAACAGTTATTAGCTTAAACTACTTGTTGTTTTAATTATTTACTAATGATGATACCGTTGTTAGGGGAGACTGGCGTTCCCGATTCTAACGAGCAAGAGGAGGTTGTGTCTAGTGTACAAGGAAATCAAAACAGACCATTTCTAGATTTGCACAAGCATCCTCCTGTTGATGAAACATCCCCTGTAGATGACTCATACCATGTTGATGAGCCATGTTATCCTGCGCAACAAGGGTTTCAGGATTATGGATACGGGTGTGAATATTCTTACGTGCAACAACACTATCCGGATGGATACGGAGGAGACAGTTACGAAAGTTACAATGCAACACAGTCTTTGTATGGTCAACCAAACTATCCTGACGTTGAAGGTTATGGTGGTGAGGCGCCCCCCAGCGCAGGCAATCCGTACCTCACAAATATGGTATCAAACTTATTTATTTATGTTAGACAGTTGAATAAATATAAAATCTAACATTAGCTATCGATGTTACAGGTTTTCAACTCTCTAGATGAACTAAAAAAACTGGGTACAGGAAACGGCAAAGGCGGATAGTTTCGTTATTGTGACCCGACGATCAAAGAAAATTGGGGGACGGACCGGGAGAGTATGGCTTGAATGTGACCATGGTGGTGAGCACCATACTACAACAATGATTAGAAAAGCTGGAAGCAAAAAACCCGGTTGCCCGTTTTACCTCGTGGCTGTGCGAGACCATCCGTATGAAACCTGGGGATACAAGAGAGAAAGAGTGAACATAACCATGAACTTTGTGAGGACCTGTCAGCCCACGCGTTTGTGCAAAGGTTTACTCCCAACAAATACAGATTGATGGAGCAGCTGACAGCTCAAAACATGGAGGCACGCAAAAATTTTCAAACTATAAAGAAACAGTTTCCTGACAGTTTCCATGTTCAGACTGACGTACAAAAAGTTGTTCAGAAGATTAGGGCCAAACAAAGATACGGACTGACTCCCATGCAGTCACTAGAAAACATCTTGATTATAAACGGATTTATTTACGACATACGGGAGGAACACAAAATAGATGTCGTAACAGATTTCTTCTTTGTTCATCCATACTCGAGTCAAATGTGGCGTGCGTTCCCGCACGTTTTGCTGATCGATTCCACGTACAAAACAAACGTATACAACATGCCATTTGTCCAAATAGTTGGTATGATGCCCACCAACTATTTGTTTTGTATCGCGCATGCCGTTATCTGCAAAGAACGTAGTGATAACTTTGTATGGGTGCTTGAAGGAGCAGGTCAATGTTGGATGAATGTATGGAGCCAAGTGTGATTGTAACGTATAGAGACCTGGCCCTAGTTAACGCGTGTGCAAAAGTATTTACAAACGCCTCTTGGTATCCTTGCAGGTTTCACATACAACAGAATATTTGTAAGCACTGCAAGAGCGACTTCACAGAAGAAGACTGGCAAAAATTTCTGTTATTCTGAGGGACATTGTGTGAGTCTCCATCAATACCCATATACGAGTACAACTTGCAAAAGCGACTTGTGGAATGCAAACGTTCAAGTAAGTTTTTTTAATAACATATGACTCACCTATGTACATTAATAAATTATTTATACTTTTTAGGGGTCTTTACGTACGTGTATGATAACTGGCTGAAAGATTACAAGGAAATGTTCGTCTTTGCGTGGACTGATCAAAGTCGCAACTTCGGTCAGTGTACCACAAACAGAGTTGAGAGTCAACACGCCAATTTAAAGAGATACGTCCAAGATAGGAGCTCGCTGGACCGTATAGTAGGTTGTGTCAAGGATATGGTTGAAACACAATACGGTGAAATAAGGAGGAGCTTTCGAGAAAGCATAAAAAAGAATGAACCACCACAAAAACCCGTTATTTGACCCCCTACGTGGAAAAGTTTCCCATACAGCGCTTGACTTGTTGAGTGGTGAGAGACTTAGGAAACTATACGTGTTGCAGCACTTTCATTCATCCTGTGGTCGTCAGATGTGGTATTGTTGTGTGTTATATATGTCCGTTAATCATGTGACTTTAACAGTGCATTGTTTCAACCGTTCAGAGCGTCCGATTCAACTCTAAGACGTAGACATCTTCTGGCAGAAGCTTAACTTGCAACCATGTAAATCGATACACTATGACGTTGACGTGATAGAAGAGCTCAATATTGTTAGGCAACAGTTAGAGTCACACCCCTGCTCAGAAAAAAAATCTTGTTGGCAAAGATTAAGCGGTGTTGACTCCGACCAAATCTACCAAGAAACCACCGGTTGTCCAACAAAATACTCGTGGACGGCCAACAACAAAGCAAGTACGACATCGGTTTGACGAGGCCGCCCGTAGAGACGAAGAATTGAGGAGAAGCTCCTTTGGTGATGCAAACACGTGCTTTCAAGGTTCCCAACAAAGTACACACGATGCCCCCCGCCATAACTCGTACGTTCCGTCCCAGGCCTCTCAACAGTCAGTCAAAAAGTCTCAAAAACCCAAAGCGGGTCAAAGTCGTTCAACAAGTTCTAAACAAAAAGAGATTTGAGACGATTACGGTTTTCCGTTGATAGTGGGCGACGAGAATGTGTCAATCATCAAATGATTTAAGTCTCTTCAAGCGTACATCTCGTGCATACAAGATGCGAGTCCAGACGGTCATTGTGGGTTTCGGTCTGTTGTTGTTGGCTTGGGTATGGGAGAACGTTTATAGGGGCACATTCGAAAAGACCTTCTACAGGAGATGGATCAGAACGCATCGATCTGGGTGCTAATATTTGAAGCATGGGAAGAAGGATATTTTAACACGCATCGTGTGGCCTAATTTGGGATTCAGTGGAACGTTGTCCCCCCACTCATTGGATGGACTTCCCCCACGCAGGGCTTCTTATTGCATAAAAGTATGGTATCGTGGTTCACCTGTTAAGCATCGATGGTTGTTCCACCTTCTTTCCGATAATGAGTCCTTTGACTGATCGAGAACCATGAATGATCACGCTTGCACATGTTGACAATAACCACCTCATACATATTGAGCTGGAAGGCCAATTTCGAGTGCCGACAATAAACGGGCTATGGTTGACGCACCGAAGACCCGTTACAGAACAATGGCAATATATGTACACGCCCCGTTTAAAATGGTATACATCAATAATGAATCCCCCACAAAATTCAAACCCGAGTATTAATTTCATCGACAGTGACTCAGAAGAATGAGCTTTTGGTATAATTAATATGATTTTTTCATAATTAATACGATTTTTGTATAATTAATATGATTGTTTGTATAATTAATATTTTTTTTGTATAATTATATCATTTTCTATATAAAAGAAAAAAAAAGATAAAAAAAGTATGAATATACGCCACGTACAGACCTAGACTGGACGTCTGTGGTTGGGCAAAAGACCATTTTACCCCTGAAGTGCACCCCGTCTAGGCCTGACCCAGGGGTATAAATGTAATATTGAAGAACTAGACGATCCATCTAGACCTAGACGCCACATACACTTTGAGCGGCAAATGTAAAGTGTTTAACTTTTTGAATTATAAAGGGAAATGGTTAATTACCATTTTACCCCTAAGTTACCACTCGTCTAGGCCTCATTCAAGGGTAAAATGGTAATTAACCATTTGAGACAGAAAATGACTCAAATGTTTAATTACCATTTTACCCTTGAATTAGGCCTAAACGGGTGGCAACTCAGGGTAAAATGGTAATTAACCATTTCCTAAGCCGTGCTGTCTCGCCTTATACGCCACGTCTTGCTCAAAAGACCATTTTACCCTTGAGTTACCACCCGTCTAAGCCTAATTCAGGGGTTAAATGGTAATTAACCATTTGAGACTTTTTCTGCTCAAATGGTTAATTACCATTTTACCCCTGAATTAGGCCTAGACGGGTGGCAACTCAGGGATAAAATGATAATTAACCATTTCTCGTAGACGGACCGTCTAGATCTAGACGCCCCATTTGTGCATCGTTTATGACTGGACAATCTAGACGACCAGCTACATACGACCAAACACAAAACACACACACATACGTATAAACCTCTGTTCAGTCGCATATTGACCGTATTTTTTCGAATTCAAGCACTTCTGGTACGTATTCTAACCTATACTTCATGATTCTTTAATGTATTATACATTTAGACTGTAGGTTGTACGTGTATTTGATGAATTTGTGGGTTTTAGGTGTGCGTATACTTGAGCAGATGGGTTTTTGGTCTAACAAGACGGGACATCTACCCCTAAACGACCCTCATAGACGACCCTGATTTTTGTTTTTGTTTTCTTGTTATTTTTTTTATTTAACAAATTTAATTGTTTGTTTTATTGTTAAGTGTTATTATTATTGTTATTAATATTTTAATTGTTATTATTTGTGTCATATTATTATTATTATTATTATTGTTATTGTTATTGTTATTGTTATTGTTGTTGTTGTTGTTAATTGTTAGTATTATTGTATCTGTACGGTATTTTTTGCAATTGATTATGGACGAGATTGAAGATCATATACGCATGGTCCGCGACAGGCTCTGCCAGCGCCGGCGGATCCGCTACACGGACACCCATATCTAGAGTTTCCACCCGATACCGAGGTCGCCCGTTTTTGTGGGAAGCTTAGGCGGATGCACGTCGGATCGCATGCCGCGATCGAATGGGATGCGATCGAGGCGATTGGTGAGACGTCTAGACTGCGTTATTTCATTCCCGTGGATTCACCGTGGCATTGTCTGTTTGACTTGGCTGGCACGCCGAGCTATAGGGAGCTGCTGATCGAATTTTTGTTGACGTTCACATTTCACCCTCCACGGGTCGACCAGCCGCTTCCACAGCCATAGGCTCATCCCCTCCGCCTGAGGTTTCTTTTAGGCTTATCAGTGTTTGGCGTTTGATGACGCTTGCTGAGTTTGTCGTTCATAGCGGTTTATACCTGCAGGAGGAGATCGCTACAAATGTTTATACGCAGGGGCTAGTGGTGGTGGATAGACCCACTCTTTTGGGATTTTGGGAGGTGGTCGTGGGGCAGGACACTTGGGAGCACGTGAGGGTGAAGGGGAGGATTTCACATGTTGATGACCCATTGTATAGATACGTACGTTTATTACAATAATTATTGTGATTATTATTGTTATAAATTAATTTCGGTATTTCGCTAACAATATCTGCAGGTATCTACATAGGATGCTCGCTACTTCTATTACCGCTCGCGGCCACAACCGTGAGTGGTGTACGAGCACCGACCTCTTTTTCTACTATTGCTTACCGTACAGGAGGCCGTGCGCACTTGCGCACGGTTTGGCCTAGTACTTCGCCTTTGCCTATCACCGGCAGGAGCGTGGATTTTTGTATGGCGGCGCGTACGTGACCGTCATTGCCCTTCCGTTGGGTCATTTGCCGGAGATGGACCCACACTAGCGGTCGGCCATACCATCTTCGCGGATGGGTTTTCAGACGTTGCGGGGGATGAAGCTTATTAAGAGGTTCGGCGTCCTCGGCGAGCGGTTTAAAACCCACGCAGGTGAGCTATGGATTCCGTAGGCCCTGCCGGAGCACTTCGTCCGGTCTATCATTCGGCAGATGAGGCAGCAGTCGTTCAGGATCCTCCGGTGGATTTAGATGGACCAGCACCGCCACAGCCACCACCACCTCCCGGGGCACCCCGGTTTCCTCAGCACGTTATTCCAGGTCATGCCCGGGAGGTGCAACATATACGCAGTTGCGAGCCGACGTTGACAGGCTTTTGGATCTGATGGGCTGGGTGGTTCAGGAGTTACAAGATAGAAGAGAGAGAGAGAGAGAGAGAGAGAGGGGTTACCTGCCATACCGCTCACACCACCTCGAGCACCACATCAGCAGTAGCAGCCGCAGCAGCCAGATCCAGATTCCGACTTCGACTCGCATACATAAACGTTTTGTATTTAGTATTCAGCTATACAAATATATATTGTTATGGAGATACAAAGTTATGTTATATATGTTATATAACTTTGTTTTCAGTTATTCGATTACTTGATGATTATTGTGTTAAATCGACATTGAAATGTAATACGGAAACAACATAATTTTCAAAATGTTAAGTAATATTTACACGATATAATATTTGAATTCTTCTTAAAATGTTGAAAACAATATTAAATTTAAATACTATAATTTTTTAAAAAATAAAATGTAAAAAACAATGAAATATTTAAACGATCGAAATTATTTTTATACAAAAAATAAAACTTTTTAAAATTTAACATCTCAAATTACACCACCAAAAATCTTCACCTTCCAACAACAACAATTTACCCCACCAAAACTCACTTTTTTCAACTCAAAAAAACACCAAGGTCCTAGAAGGGTCGTCTAGGTTTAGACGGGGCGTCTACACCCCTTAAATTCTATGCCCAGACATTCCCCTGCTGCCTCCTAGTGCCTAGACGGCCCATCTAGCTCTAAACGACTCGTCTAGGGCAAAAAGGTGTCCAAATAGGCGGCAGAGATGTGTGAATATCTTGACCAGTTTAAAATGATTCGTTTATCAATAAATATAATGATTAGTTTATCAATAAATATCAATGATTAGATTCATAATGTAAAATCGTTACCCTTAAAGAGGATAATCATTCAGTGTTGGCGACCGATGAAAACCGCTCTAGTAATTGAATACTATCATGTTCCGGTAACCCTTTTGCCACTACGGTCGTCAACAGTCGTCTCTGGAAGTATAGGTCACGTTGTACCACGTTTTACTATGCTATTGATCAAGTAGTAGAGGACCCTATGATCATTAGTGGTGCTCCGACCGCCATTGCATTCCGCTACCTTTTTCCAGAGGTGGTTTTGGATCTTAGGGTTCACCGGGGAACTCCTTTGGTGGATCTTGCATTGGAATGTGAATTGACTTGTTTTATGATGTTGCCTGTGTTTCATAGAAGTATCATTGTTGGTGTCATTGAAGTTTCTACCAGACTTCCTGCTCATCTTGTTGTATTATTCAACAAGTTGCCACCTGAACTAAAGGTGTATTAAGATATGATTCTTAGACCATGCATTTGTGGTTTAACATAACGCCTCTATGTCACTCTGCCATGTAGACAATGGACTTTAACTAACACACCCTTTAACTATCATATTTGGATTAACTAAGAATTAAAGAAAAGAAAAAAAAGTGTACGCTAATGGTTATTAGGGATGGACCAACAAACTTACCCCTCTAACGCCCATTAATGGCATCACACCCCTCGGTTAACGCCCACGGGGCGGCATAGTTGCTTGTTAACAGTTGGCGTGGAGTGGAATGACGTGGCACGCCACTCGACAACGCCTGGTATTACGATTACTGATAAAAGGTTATATATTTGCCTACTTGTCTATGCAGAAAGTGGGTTTGAGCATCACTCCTCCATACGCATTTATGCAGCCTTGCAAGGTAAATAAATGACGAGTCTGATCAAATATAATAATATGATTCCTAGTTTAAATGCCTTAGTTTTTTAACAGGCTATAAGGGGTGATTTGAACCTTGCCCTAAGCGAAGTTGGAAAGGCAGTACAAGTGACTATCGAATCACATGCCATAACTCTTGGTCAAGTTTGGACCTTTTATGAGAGTTTTAGTGGCCGGATGTTATTAGGCAAATTGAATGCTTCTTGTGTTGTTGATTCGGATCAGTCTTTAGTTAAACGTTTTTATCGTGATTTTTTATCATATCTTCCTTTGAAGAAGGCGGGGGGGGGGGGGGGGGGGGGGGGGGGGGGGGGGGGGGGGCTTGTTGGGATGACTCTCCAAACATTAGGGGGATATTGGCAGTACTTTCTGCGAGTACCAAATGTACCTGTTTTGTGATTTGCTTGAGGAGCTCTCACACGGGAGAACTTGACTACGCGTTTGAGTTCTTTTGTCCCCAAATTCCTAACCCCTTTGCCCTGATTGAGGCTCTGATGTTGACACTAAAGGAGTATATACCAAGTTTCAAGTACGCTTCTGAGGGCGCACAACTTGGTGATAAATTACTTGCTTTAGATGTTCACAATTCTTTTTCGTCTATCAAGATTTTTCCATCAAAAACCATGGGTATGAATAGAAAGTCCATCGAAGGTCAAAGTGAGGATAACGACGACGACGATGATGATCTAACCATATTAGCACTTTATAAAGCTGATTGCAGGTTATTCTTCCTCCCAAGGTCTCCTACATTCAAAAGTTTTATGGAGAAAATTAAGCAGCAGTTTGAGACTGAGCTGAATCCAGCCGCGACATACAAGATCGAGTACCAAAGAACTGCATTTCATCATATCAAGCATCAAAGAACATTGATCACATTAAGAAAAACTTAAATTCTCTATATTTTTCATGTTCTTGAGACAATGAACCTATAAGATGCAGTTTTCCATGTGCTTTGATGGTGGCAGGAGGTATTGAATCTAATCTAGTATGCTTGATGATATATGTATATAACATCTCAATATCTCATGGTTCCTGTGTTTAAAAATAACCTTTTGATGTTTGTATATAATATAGAAGGTGCAATTTTTAGTCTACATAACACTTCATCTTTGCACCATTTTGATCAATTAAATGTGAGAATAATTCTCCAAAACGACTGACACATTTCATAAAATCATGAGTCTAAACTCTAAACCACTGATATGTTTGGCTTCTGAATGGTTAAGTGCTGAACCAGTAAAAGGTCTGAACCATTAAGTGCTGAACCAGTAAGAAGTCTTAACAATTAAGAGGTAGTATAAGGCTTAATTGTTCAGAGGCAAATGTCTGGCCAACTCAGATTCGAGGTCTTAACCATTCAGACTTAATATAATGTTTAACCATTCAGAGGCAAATGTCTGAACCATTCAGACATATGTTCGCGAAACAAAGACTCTGAACCATTAAGTGCTAAACCAGTAAAAGGTCTGAACCATTAAGAGTCTCATTAAGAGATAAACAAACAGCTCCTAAACTATATGTGTGGGAGAGAATTATGATATTGTTTCAATATATAAGTGATTTTAATAAAAGAAATTGGATGTTAAGATATACAAGTATTAACCATCTTTTTTTCGAAAAAAGAAATGTAATTGGAATTACATACTTATGCTAAATTTTTAAAACTATTCATGGGTAGTTGGGTACAATTACAAACTAATCGAGCAAGGCCCATGTACCACAAGTGTATAGCAGTTTGATATACATGACGCATATCAAGGCCTGAACTTTTATGGGCCGATAGAAACTTGATCCAGGTCTTGACTTTGCTGCTTGACGCTTATAACTTTCATATGGTCGGAGTCACTACTCACTAGCCAACCGGGCCCCAGTATGGCGGGCTAAAAATACGTTAATGAATAAAATCAGTTTACCTTATTTAACTATACTTCATGTTAAAATATTTGTTAATGACCTATACAAGTTTTAAAAAAAAAGTTGATATATTTTGCTATAAAGATTAGAGATGTGTAGTAATACGGCGAGGGTGAGATGTTTGGGGTTTGGGTGTGGTCCTCATGATGGTGTTGTGTTGCTTCTCATCTTTCTGAAGTTGGAGCAATGTTGAAAACACTAACAAACAGCCCGTTAGAAGGTCTCGGATGCAGATCCCCACAAACATCCAATAGTCAAGTCGGTATATTATAAACAGATGATGAACAACATTTCTTAATGTCACAAGTGTGTGCGGAGAGAGCAGGGCGTACCAACCCTTTGTCCAAGGTGGGCGGCCACACCTCTTGAAAACAAAAATTACTGTATATTTTAGACAAAAATCCCGACCACACCCCTTAAAAATATAGTTGAACACCTTAAGTGAGGATTAAGTTTTTTTTCTTCGTATATAAATGGGTCAACCCTAATTAACTAACAAGAATTAGTCATAACCCGTTAGATCCAACCCAAAATAGAGTGAGTCTATGGCTACAATCCTACAATGTAAAATGTTATGAATATATTAATCATTGACAAAATATAAAAGTCTTATATAATAGTAAAATATGTGGTTTTATATAATTTTTTTATAATTAATCATCATTTGATTTTTATTATATATTCATGTTGGTATCGATAGGTATGTATTTTTTAGGATGTTATCTAAGAATTACTTTTTAAATCTAACTTATAATAAAAGACTTCATATAATGTCACATGTCATTCTCTCCTTCAACCTTATAAATTTTATTTATATTTATTTAATATATTTCTTTTAATATTATTAATAACTAATATATAGATATCACTTATTTATCCTTATTTTTACAATAAAAGATTACAATTAATGCTACATGTCAACACCTCTTTAAATTTATTTTTTTAAATGAATTATTTTTGTCTTTTATCTTTTTCTATTATTGAAATTATAATTCAATTACAACTGTTATATTTTAATAAGAAATACAATTACGGATAAAGTAACAAAACAATATGTAAAATACTGATTAATTTCTTTTGTTTATGTTATTATGTTATCTTTTACGTTTAAAGAAAGATGTTATTTATTTTAAAGTAATCTTTTATACTATTTCTACTTTTAGTGTAGTACATGTTTGGATTTATATTTCTTTTGAAGTTATTTTTATATACTAAGTAATATAACATTTCAAGTAGCTCTTGGCTACCGTATCAAAACTAACCCTCGTTGATGACTTAATTACTAAAATGCCATACGTTTGTTTTTACTCTTTTTACTCTCTGTCTTTTTGCATCATATAGAGAATCGAATGGTGGACTGGTGGAGAGTTGTTTTTATATTACTAAAATACTAATGTCATCCATTTGATTTTTATCTCTTTTATTCTTTTGCACCATAGAGAATCAATGGTGGACTATGGAGGGTTGTTTTTTGGTTGTCTTGCAATATATTTTTTTTTCTTTTATTGAAGTTTATATTTTTAATCCCTCATATTTTTATATTTTATTGTTTAAAATATGAGTCACAGTTATAATAAAAATTATATATATAAATATAAAATTATAAAGATATCTCTTTACATTTGGAAAATTGTAGTAAATAAACCGTGTACAAATACAAACGAAGATAAATATGGACTACAACATATTTAGATAAATCGATTCAAATCGTTGTCTTCAATAAGAGCCTTAACCGCGTCTTCTTGTATGGTCCGTTGTGTGGGCTCCAACGAGGTCTTGAACCACATCTTCTTATATAATAATTTCCTACAAAATGAACAAAACAAGTGACGGTTGTGGCTGAGGCACGTGTTCAACACGCTTCCCTTAAAACAGATTTCACGCCTCTACTAAAGATGGCGCGTTTGTCTCCCAGGGTACAACAGCCGGAGCAGTCTGTACTGCCGGAAATGGCCACGCGCCCGAGGTTACACCGGATAAAATTATAGTGTTTGAACTTGTGGAAAAATAATGATACGAAAGTGATGGAATCGAGTAGAGAAAACTTATCTCTCTATAGTTCTCAACATATGGATGTTCAAGTCTTCACAACTTCTCCAAGAATTCTTCATCTATGTTATCTTTCTCTTGTAGTTTTCTCATAAAACTAATGAAGCACATAGCCTACCATTTTTACAAGAGTTATGGGTAGTGAAAAGTTTCACTTAATTAGTGATTTAATTAGAGATATAAAAACTCTAATGAAAACTAATAAAGTGACATAAAAAACTCTACTCAAAAGTTTGTCACCAAGAAAAGTCCCATTAATTATTACTAAATTAATTTCCATTCACATTATTCTAATTTTCCAACAATTTTTGTCTTGCAAGTTTAACTTTTTTTTTGTCTTTTTTTTTCTATAAAAATCCCAGTTTGTCCGTGTTTTATGCTAGCTCACGGCATAAATTTGTTTTTGTCTGTCTACGTTTGACGTCACATGACAATATAAATTCGTATTTTTGTTTTACGATTTTCTCAGATTTGGTCGTTGTTCGCTTACTACTTAGCATGATTTAATGACCTACGCCCCGCAACGCCGGGATAATATACTAGTAATATTCATAAAAGAACTAGTTACGTAAAGTTTGACCAATTTTATTTTAATTTTAAAATACAGTGTTTGTTGCACTCAACATAAAAAAGCATGGGTGTGGAATGGGTGGGAGTAAATTGCGGATCAAAAATATAATAAATCACCCACCGCCCACAATACCGTCTAATCTTGTAGCCATGTGCGCCTGTTCCTCATTTGATACGTTAAATCGTTATTAAGCTAAATCACCACAAATAAAATAAGTAAATTTTAAACCTTTTGTGAAAAATAAATAAATGGGCTACAAAAATATTATGCAAAAGTAACAATGCTTAAGTGGTTTAGATTTATTGTTTGAAACCGAGCTTTTGTTAGGTTACGGAATTTTAATATACTTTTTATATAACTAATTAACTATACATGTTTTTATCAAACCATTCTACAATGTTACTTTTAGCTTTTATTAAACCATTCTACAATGTTCTCCAATGTTGTTTTAACTTTTATCAAACCATTCTTCAATGCTAGTTTAACAAGAAAAAAAACACGGATCTTATTGAATATAATAGGTTTAAAACTGTACTTGATATAGTCACAGTTTATATAATACAAATAATTGGTTATGACAAACTTTTGCTTCTAACACATTTAATTTAAACCCGATAAACAATGCCTATACTAATTTGTTTTTAAAAGACCATTTGACTACGTATGTGAGCTAGCTCACTTTATAGAGACGCGTGACTTTTAAAGAAGAGATCTCAAGTTTAAACCAAGGGTTCTAATAATAATACAGGATAAAAAACTTATTTTCACATGGTGTATACAGGTCGTATAACATTATACGGCCCGTATATACCATGTGAAAATAATGTAACTTGGTCATATACAATGTATATGATAGTTTTATACGGGCTGTATAACGTTATATGACCCGTATACTTCGGATTTATTTATTTATTTATTGGAGTGAACATTCACAAATTAGTGTTTCAAATTCGTACTTTTTAAGATTCGTGTACACGCATTTAATTCCCTCACATCATTTCAAATTGTAGATAAATGAAATAAGATCATGTTCACTTTACGTTTGCTTTACGTCTGTTAACTGTTCGTTTGTTTCATGTTTTGATAGTTTGCAATGATGTGATTGAATTAAATGCATGTATGGACTCAAAATAAAGCAGTTGGTATGTGTTCCGAGCGAATATGTCCATACATGCATTTAATTCACTCACGTCATTTACAAATTGTTAGAACATGATATGGTAACAACTACCAAGGCGGCAGGGGACCTGGTAACTACCACCCAATTCAAGATCAGCGTTGTTTATCACCCCATGTAAGCATTGGAAGCCCGACAAACAGTCTTGCAATTAGTCAGCAATCATTACTTCTTAATGAACTCAATGGCATCTTCAACAGAAACCACATCTGCAATGCCATCGTTTCCATAGCCACCGTTTCCATAGCTACTCAAACCATGGCGTCTAAATCCTTGAATCCCAACGCTTCTCCCAAATTCTTAACAGACCCAGAAGAGCTTTTAGAACGCACCCTAACCCCAGATAAATTAGCCCCTTTATATGAACCAGCTCCTTTGTAAGAACTCTTATTCGATTTCGGTTTAACACGGTGTCGTTTTGGGGGATTTTGGTTTCACTACTTTAGAAGCAGCTTGGAGGTTTCATGTGTCTGTAAAAGGAAAAAATGGGATTTGTTTCAAAGTAAAAAGATTGCTGTATCAGTCGTGCAAGAATTCAGGTGCTTGTGATAATTCATATATGAAGCATATTATATAATTTTTAGATGGTGTTTGTAAAGTTTAATTCCTAGTTCCTCCGCCAATATCTCGTTCCGTATTTTCTCCTTTTCTAGTTCTCGAAGAATCTCGTTCCGCATTCTTTGTTTCTCTAAATCGTCTACAAAATAATAATAAAAAGTTGGTTAAACTGAATAACAAAGTAAAGTTAGTGATCGCATACCAATGATGGGGTGGTTGGAAAAGTGGTGGTGGTGCTATTACTGCGTATAAATTGTTTGGAAAGTGAAGTCCATTTGGTTTAACAATGGTGAAGCGGTTTATGAGAATAGGGTTCCGGCAGTAGGATAATGTGATCGGTGAGTTTGATTTGAATTTTGAAAGAAGGAAGACGTATTGCAGAAGATAAGAGGTGGTGATATAGTGATTTTCAATAATGTAGGATTGTAGTTGTACAACATTGGAATTTATGAGAATAGGGTTCCGTAACCACCGTTCCCATAGCCACTGTTTCCGTAGCTTCCATAACCACCGTTCCCAAAGCCACCGTTCCCATAGCTTCCGTAACCATCGTTCCCAAAGCCACCGTTTCTGTAGCTTCCATAACAACCGTTCCCATAGCCACTGTTCTTATAGCCACCGTTTCCATAGCTTCCGTAACCACCGTTCCCATAGCCATGTTCTCATAGCCACCGTTTCCGTAGCTTCCGTAACCACCGTTCCCATAGCCACCGTTTCCGTAGCTTCCGTAACCACCGTTTCCGTAGCTTCCGTAGCCACCGTTTCCATAGCTTTCGTAACCACCGTTTCCGTAGCTTCCGTAGCCACCGTTCTCATAGCCACCGTTCCATAGCTTCTGTAACCATCGTTCCCATAGCCACCATTTTCATATCTCTCAGTAATTACCTTTTTCTTCTATAAATATACTACTGTAACTTAATTTAAAAGGGAAGAATTATCTAAAAACCTTCATTGCTACTCAAACCATGGCATATAAACCATTGAATCCCAACGCTTCTTCTTACATTCCTCATCATCGGTCCTTGAATCCCAACTCTTCTCCTTATATGCATTTAATTCCCACACATCATTACAAATTGTCAAAAGATGAAATTAGTCAAAATTCATTACTTCTCAAACAAACCAACAGTAACATTAAAGGGGTGATGGTTTCTATAAGTGGAGAACCTTGGTGATTTCTGTACCCATCCCCGTGTTGATAGCTTCCGTAACTAATGTTCCCAAGACGCTTAGGGTTACGAATCACATCTATAGTCACGTACATGCGTTTAATTCCCCACATCATTACAAATTGTCAAAACATAAAACAGACGAACAGTTAATAACGACGTTATTATTTAACGTGACAATGGATGTGATTTGTAAGATAATGGTGACTACTGTTGGTGCCACCTACGTGAAAAGTTTGAAGATTTGTAATGATGTGTCAGAATTAAATGCATGTAAGAAGAAGCATTGGGATTTTTTCATTACGTTAAGGTTGATCTTATTTCATGTTTTGACAATTTGTAATGATGTGAGTGAATTAAATGCATGTATGGACATATTTGCTCTGAACACATACCGACTGCAAAGTTACCAGTTGATCTTAAATTGCTACATCCTTCCTTTTCCTTCAATTTCCAGAACATTTTCCCCAACTGAACCAGCTCATTTGTAAGAGCTCTTATTCGATTTCGGTTTAACACGGTTTATAATAAAACTTCAAGCATTCTGAACCCTAGCTGCAAACAACCCAAAAAACTCCGAATACTGAGAAACATTAGCAATCATGCTCTCTGAACTCTCACAACCCACTGTCGTCGCCACCCAACAAACTCCGGATACTGAAAACCTTCCACGAGCTGGCGCAAAACTTCAAGCATTCTGAACTCTAGCTGCAAACAACCCAACAAACTCCGGATACTGAAAAACTTCAGCTTATCATACTCTCTGAACTCTCACAGAAACTTCAGCAATCAAATACTTTATCTGCCTTTCATTGTTTCACAAAAACTCTTTGAACTCTCACAATATATATATATATATATATATATATATATATATATATATACGGGTCGTATAACCTTATACGGCCTGTATACATGTGTTAAAACCCAAAAACCTAATTAAACCTCACAAAATAAATCCATTTGGTCATATAATGTTATATTGCTCGTATACGTGTGTATAGGGGCCGTATAAAGTTTTATGACCCGTATACATGAAAAACAAAAAAAATTCCATTGTATATTTATCTGTGCAATAAATTCTATATGGGTCATATAAGATATACGATCCAGGGTCATATAAGATATACGATCCATATATAATAACGATGTGAAAATAAGATATAATTGACTGAAAAAATAGAAGGAGCCTAAACCAAACATGAACAATGTAGTAATTAACATATATTGGTATAAATTATAATAAAATTATCTTTGATGTAAAAGAAAAAAGTTGATTTGACTTTGACGTTTCATGTTATGTTTTAAACGTACACAACGGGTTTTTATTTAATTATATTTTAATATAGTATTATATGTAAAGAGTACTTATAAAGAAGTTTCACGTGATATAAACACATGATTTAGATATAGAGATATATGATTTTGATGTTTCATGACTTCTAACTCCAGATTTGTTTTAAATTACCTAGTCTTTTAAAGATAACCTAGTATTATGTGTAAAGAATAGTTGCATTCTAGAATCATATTAATGTGTCACATGTTATATACATCCATAATAAGTAAATGATGTATCATTATTGATAAATCTTTTAAACATGATAAATTACAATTTCTTGATATGCGCAAAATTTAACATATAAATTATATCAAGCAAGGTATAAAATCAACATTTTTTCGATACTAATATTGGAAAAAACATATTTCTTTGTTTACTTTTAAATTACAGGATCAAAAAAGTTTAAACGAATAAAATGAGCAAATTAACAGCAGAAACCAATACAAATACAAAGAAATAGTATTGACACGACTTGCCGAACCTCCATCCACATCCAAAACGACAAAAATTAACATGAACAAAAGCTTAGGCACGGGGCCGTGCCCACCAGGCATGGGTCCTGCCCAGTCAAGATTTCTTTCAGATAAAGACAACAGCAACAGACAACCTAACACGGGGCATTGTTCATCAAACACGGATCGTGGTCAACTATAAGATTTGTAGAATCAACGATAGTACAACAAGTACACTGACCACGGGGTCGTGCTATGACACCACGGGGCGTGTTAGTACAATACCTGACATCTACAGTTAATGAACGGAGAGGAAAAGATGACCACGGGGCCGTGCCAGGTTGGCACGGGACCATGTCTGCCCTCTATTTCCATCAATAAATAGAGGTGCTTGGTTCATAAGAAAGTAATCCCTTGGCAAACCACTTCTCTCACATTTGCCATCAGTCCACCACCACTACAACACCAACACCCACCACCATCATCCACATATCATCCTTTAGAGTGTGTAGTAGTCTCAGTGTCCAAAATTGATTGTAAGAGTTCTTGTCAAACAAGGGCCACACTTGGCTAAACCTCTTACATCACTTGGTGAAGACAAATATTTTATATATTACTTTTGATTTCAAATTTTTGGCAACTTTTTAATTGGTTATGTATTAATGACTTTAATAACTAGTTTTTTATATTGAAAGTGAACTTTGGTTAAACATTTCTTCATGTTTCGTTGATTCACTCATTCGGGTCTTTACGATCTTTATAAAGTGCGTTAACTACCTGTAAGGGGGTTAAAAGGGTGTTTGGGTAAAGTTCTTGCCCCGTTCAGTGTATAGATCCTGCAAGTACTTGGTTAAGCTTATTAGGACTTCCCTTGAGGCAGATAGCATCAAATCGGGGAAAGTAAGAACGAATTGAACCCCTTATAAATAATCTACTATTAAAAGTTTATCCGGACTTGCGGGACTGTATTCCTGCTAACTCAGACTAATATGGCCGAGGGTAATGTCGCCTTCACAAGAAGGGCCTGCCACTTTTCGCATTAATAACTTATTTAATTATCTTTCAATATTCCAGCCTTGCGGTACTGTATCCCTGCTCACTACGACCAATATGGCCGACAGCCTTCACTAGAGGGGCCTACCACTATAACTAAGATAATCTCTTAAAAAGCACAAAGTGCGAAAATCATCAACTGATGTATAAAAAGAGGAGTTGGAACCAAGTGATTATTTCTTGTCTATTTGACTTTATTTATTTCTTTACGTTTTTACATTTAGTTTATCTTTTAAAACTTTCAAAACTTTTATCAAAATTTGGTTAGATTAGACATTAACGATAAGCCAGTATTAAAAGCTCTTGTGTCCTTAGACGACCTCGGTATCTTACCATCACTATACTACGTTTATGATGGGTGCACTTGCCCTAACATGTGTAGAGTGGTAGTATTGTATCGTGTTTTTATAAATTTAAAGCTTGATCTACGAGTAAAAAGTGCTTAAAATATAACAAAAATTATAACCACGCTCACCCACGTCAAGTTTTTGGCGCCGTTGTCGGGGACATAAGGATTTTAAGAAAGCTTAAAATTAGCGGCTTAATCATATTCTGTACATTTTTCAAAACTGCGCGCCCATTTTCAAAACTTTTTTTTTGTTTACAGTAGGTCTGCCACGGGGCTATGTCACTTGGCTATGCCCCCGTGCTGCAGATTTTTTAGAAAACTTTTTTAAATGCCCAGATACAGGTTTACCCACGGAGCCGTGGTCATCTCCCTTGTAATTTTTATTTTCTGTTTTTTGATCCCGAGGCACGTTAATCTTCTGGGTACCCTCCAATGGATTATTACTCAGAAGATTGTAACCACTGCTACATTGAAGATGATTACGAGGAACCATATTGTACCATTTGCAGTGAATCTCATTCAGTGCAACATTGTTACCTCTTTCAGCCTTCACCTGTAACACCCTATAAAAATCGTGTCCAATAGTATAGTGACACATGTTTTATTTTTTAAATATAGTCTGTTAAAGACCAATAAGTACTAACATCAACATGCTCAACCTGAGCCGCTGAGTGACGATCCGATGTCAACATGCATAAATAACAGCCTCTGAGTGACTAATATGTCAACATGCTTAAATCATTAGCCTCTGAGTGACTGATACGTCAACATGCTTGAAATTCGGCCTCCTCTGAGTGACTGATGTGTCAACATGCCCAGCCTCTGAGTGACATCGGAATCAACATGCTTGTAATAAGCCTCTGAGTGATCCTTTGTGAAGTCCTAACTCTCATACGTGCCATTTGTTGGACGAGAGGGTTCAATTTTGTAAATATGTGAAAGTTGGATAATGGAGGGATTAAAAGTGTCAACATGTTAATTTATACCTCTGAGTAACCTTTTAACGAACTGAGAGCTCGACAATGTCCAGGTATAATCTCGGGTATGCCAAGTATTGGCTACGGAGGGCTAAAAGTGCCAAAAAGGTGTTTAAAAAGGTTTTTAGAAGCTTTAATAAGTTAAGGGGTTAAAAGTGTCAAACTTTGAAACTGGCCAAGGGGCGGTCGCGGGCCGCGAGAGACCAGGCCTGGGTCTCTTGCGAGGCGTGAGAACATGTCTGCTGCAGAAAGTTTTGTTTGGCAGCCAAGCAAAGCTCCAAAACCATTTAATTCGAAACCATGGACTTGTAATCAGCTATGCCACATTTTGGGACACTTGTAAGCTTCTTCTTACACCCCTAAACACCTGGCTTCACCTCCTTTGAGCTCTCCAACTATAAATAGGTGTTCAAGTGCTTCATTCCAACTTGCATCTTTCTAAATCATAACTCTTCTCCCTCCTCTGGAAGTTCCTAGCTGAAAGGAGCATCCAACTTAGTTCTCTTGCATTGTAGGAACCTCTTGTAAGTGTTCCTTGCTCTTGCATTTTCATTTATAGGCTTTTATAGCCAAAAGTCAAGCGTTTTCGTAAAACGCTTTGACTTTCGGTTAAGACCATTATGGTCCATCCATTGTTCGAAATGAACATGTCTAAGTGATCGTGATAAGGTAGGTGTTAGTCCCTATAAAGGGCACCTCCTGAAGATCACGTTTGCTAGACCAATTGACGGGTCAAAGTTATGAAAATAAAAAGTCAAACATGCCATTTTTCGGAAAAATCATAAATTGATCTTATATATGTTATGAAACCTGTTTTGACACTTAAACAAGTTGCTAATAATTATTAGAACATATAAGAATGTGTTCGGCTCGTCAAGTTCAGTTCTAGGGTCGGTTCGCAACCGAAAGTCGCGAAGTTTGACTTCTGCTTTGACTTTCGATTCTGCCCCGATTTAGATTAGTTAACTACTGATCTAAAGTTGCATTATGATCATAATATAATATAGCATAACCCTCTGAGGTTATATACATGATCATAATCAGAATCCAAGTTTATGCGCAAGTTCCATAATTATGCCATTTTGACTAAAATGCCTTTTTGCATAAAACAAGGTTTTAAGTGACAATGAACTTGGAATGAGTTTCCTACTGATGTAATACTATAAGTAGGATTATTTGGGATGTTAAATCAAGTTATAAACTGAGTTTTCAAACAAGTCCTTAAACTATGTCGATAAATGACGGTTTTAGCCCTTGTGGTTCATAAAATAGTTTTAATCGAATCTTTTCAAGGAAAATCATTTAATTACTAATATGTTATATTAAATAACATATTATAAACTTTTAATATGACCCTAATGTCAGTTTTCATTAAACATCGCATAAAACGTCATTTTACGACATAAGCGCCGTCTCGGCGCATAGTTGGTTTTAAACCATATTAATGGACCAAGACTTTGTCACCTACTGATTTTAAAATTTATTTTAAACATATTTACAGTAGGTACATGTTATAAACTCAGAATCACAAATAATTTATAAACTATGCGTAAAATGACCAAAATGCCCCTCCGGTGCATAGTTTGGTCATAAAAGATAATTTACACATATAATTGGTATCCTACTAATATTATATCAAAAATAAAGTATTTTTCCAGAATACTTATGACTATAACATTAAATTATATTCAAGTTCCTTTATTACGGAATAAAATTACCAAAATGCCCTTATGAGGCAAATTTCGTTTTAAAACCTTAACGGGCATACAAGTTGATATCCTACTGATATCTTAATTTATTTAAAGTATAATGGCATATAGAACTTGTCCATGACTTATCCGGTTATCCGATATCGCTGCTATGCGCACAATTATGTATATGTAACTATTTTACGGAATTTAACCGAAACGGGTTTAACCTTGTCATTTAAGTTTCAAACTCCAGAATGTATATAGTTTACCCATATTATACAAGTCAAGTACTTGTAGGGATAAACTACATTCTATCCGATCATCGTTTAATCAAGCGTTATACGTAATGATCATGTACCCTATTCGGTTTATAAGACCGTTAGTATTTAATTGGCTAGTTTATGCCATAATCTAGACTAGAGCCTTGCCGGTAAATGCTATCTGCGATTGGTCCTTTTGTATACGGCTGAGTTGATTAAAAATAAAAGAAGAAGACTAGCTCAGGTAAATACTCTCGACTTATTTTCCCTATACGGGCTATGGATATGGTAAGTTATTACCGCTTGGTCCAAAATGAGGTCAATCGAATGCCCGCTTGTGGCTAGTAAACCCTATATTTCGCTTTATCAGTTTTTTTTGATAACTTAAACATCGGGGGTTAAATTACCATGTCCTGGATATCCTCGGCTCAATACATTAGTTATTGGTCACAACTTTAGCACGGGGTGTAGGCATACACCTTTTGATGCTCATATGCAATGTTCCCAAGACGTTGGGGATGACTCATTCGTGAGTCCTGAGTGGTGTGTATTTAATCATGTCTCGGTTTCTGTACTGGGTCCTGTATGTATTGACAAACATGTGAATCTGATACACGGTTGCAAGGTCAACTTTCCCAAGTTAATAAAAGATTTTGTGCCGTTTTGCACTTAAAACCATTTTAAAGTTTAAATGAGTCAGTTGGGTGTATTTAACAGCGTAAGCTGACGTATCGTCCAAAGGCTAAACTGCAGGTACAATACGAAATAGGCTGGAAGCCGCTCGGTAGTGATTGATGATCTTGCAAATCCTAAATCTGCCTAAAGTCTGTTTTGTATTCTTTCCATGTACATTTTATGATCCGCCTGTGGATCTTCTATTACAAGCTTGTATATTATTTTGTATTTTCGAACATTCGGTTTGTAATAGTAATTTTACTCCAAGACTTCCGTTGTGTCATGTTTAATTGACTATGATAATTATCAATTGACGTTAACGATACTCCCCACCCGGGCCCACCAGTGTATGGATTTCGGGGTTGGAAATCCGGGGTGTGACATCACCCTCATACACCACATGTGAAGAACCTAGGTTTGAGCTCTCAAAGCCAGTCTTTGATAGGGACACCAATCCGTTTGAAGCATACGACGAACCACCAACAATCGTTCCCGAAGCCGAAAGCTTTATATAAAGTCTCAAAAATTTATAAATTTTACTCAAGAGATCTCGCAAAAAATGGGAGACCATTTGCACTAAAGAGGTAATAATCGAAGAGGTAAAAATAGAAGAACAACAAAACGAAAAACTCATGCATAAACCAAACCACGAAGAAGGTAATTCTAAAAATAATAATTTCGAAATAAAGCAAAATTTTCAAGAAATTCACATTTTACAACCTTCTTTTGAAAATCATTGTTTGGGTATCTTCTCATACCAAGTTTTTAAAAGAGTTAAACACTACTACTAAAATCGAAGAAATAGTTAGCATTAATTTGACAAATGATCAAACTTCAATCATACAAGATGAACATCATGAATTAAACATAAAACCGGTATCATGTTTTTTTTTTTAAAACATCTTCGTTAGTAACGTGTTAATTGATAAAGGTCTTTGTGTTAACATAATGCCAAACTACATTTTCGAAAAATTGAGCACTAATCTTTTTCCTCTTAAAATTCATATTTTTCTCTCTAACCAAAAAATGATAAAAGCCAAGGGGATGATTGAGGATGTGTTAATTCAAACAAATCAAACGATAGTACCAACCGACTTTATCATCTTAGATGATGCTCCGCTCGCGTTGGGACAAACGTTCATCAAAACCCATCAAAACTTAGTCAAACGGAAGAAAAACAACCTACCACTTCAATTAGGGACCGACAAAAGGTACGTCAATCTTGACCAATCAATGAAATATCCACCCGATACGAAAGAAACAGAAGAGCAACTCGTCTAAGAGGAGGACGCCATCGAACAAACCTTTTTGGCCATCAACCTTAATAAAGAAGAAAATAAGTGGTCTCTTGAAGACCCACCATCGTTTGAACTCAAAGAACTACCAAAAGATGTAGAATACGCATTCTTAGACGATCAAGGTAAGCTCCCCGTCATCCTTTCTTCAAAACTAACCCCTTATAAAAAGGAAAAATTAATAAAAATTTTGAAAAAAAATAAAAAAGCAATCGCATGGAAACTTATGGACATCAAAGGCATCAGTCCATCCATGTGCACACACAAAATTTTAACGGATGATGACTATAAAACGGTAATACAACCACAAAGAAGAGTAAATCCAAACGTGCAAGAAGTGGTTAAAAATGAAATCATCAAGCTACTAGACCCCAGATTCATCTACCCTATCTCTGATAGCCCTTGGGTAAGTCTCGTCCAAGTAGTGCCAAAAAAGGAGGTATGATGGTTGTGACTAATGAAAAAAATGAACTCATACCAATAAGAATCGTCACTAGATGGAGGGTTTGTATTGACTATCGCAAATTAAACGAGGCAACAAGGAAATACCACTTTCCTTTGCCATTTATTGACGAAATGCTAGAAAGACTATCCGGTCATAAATTTTATTGTTTTTTAGATGGTTTCTTCTGATATTTTCATATTCCTATAGCACCGAAGGACCAAGAAAAAATAACTTTTACATGTCCCTATGGAACCTTTGCTTATTGACGCATGCCTTTTGGTTTATGCATTGCCCTCGCAATATTTCAACGTTGCATGGTAGCCATCTTCCATGGTATGATAGAGAAAACTACGTAAGTTTTCATGGACAATTTTTCTATCTCTGGAGATACATTTGACCAATGCCTCGATAATCTTGAACGAATGTTATGCCGATGTGAGGAAACTAACCTCGCCCTTAATTGGGAAAAATGTCATTTCATGGTAACTGAGAGAATAGTACTCGGTCATAAAATCTCAAACGAAGTAATGGAAGTTGATCAGGCAAAAATAGACACTATTTCCCGATTACCTCCCCCATCCCCAGTTCGAGCCATATGAAGTTTCCTAGGACATGCCGGATTTTATTGGCGATTTATCAAAGACTTTTCAAAAATCTCTAGACCTCTAACAGAATTACTTGAAAAAGATGCCCCATTCATCTTTGACAAGGATTGCAATGTAGCTTTTATTACACTGAAAGAAATGCTAGTCAACGCACCAATCATGATGGCACCCGATTGGAAATTACCTTTTGAAATCATGTGCGATGCAAGTGACTTTGCATTTGGAGCTGTCTTGGGACAACGAAAAGAAAAGCATTTTCACCCAATATACTATGCAAATAAAACTCTTAACGATGCCCAAGAAAATTATACAACTATCGAAAAAGAGTTACTAGCCGTAGTATTTGCCAAACCAATAGTCTATACGGACCATGCTGCCATTCAATACCTTTTTCAAAAAAGAAGATGCCAAACCACGTTTGATCCGGTGGATTCTTCTCATCCAAGAATTCGACATTGAAATAAAAGATAAACGAGGAACTGAAAACACCGTCCCTAATCACTTGTCTCGCGTAGAAAATCCTGCTTTGGAGGTAAGTCGAGAAGAGCTTATCAATGAAAAATTCCCCACCGAATCCTTGGAAATGGTTGAATATTAAGAAGACCCATGGTACGCCGATTATGCAAACTATCTCGCTAGTGGCATTTTAGTCAAAGAATGGTCACATCATCAAAGAAAAAATTTCTTTACCGATTTCAAACACTATTTTTGGGAAGATCCATATCTTTTCAAAATCTGTGCCGACCAACTTATCCTAAGGTGCGTCTATGGTAAAGAAGCAAGAAAGATTCTCCGCCATTGTCACGAATGACCATATGGAGCACATCATGGAGCAACGAGCACTGCACGTAAGGTATTCGATTCAAGATTTTATTGGCCAGCCATCCATAAGGATGCACACAATTTAATCAAAACATGTGGCGCATGCCAACAAATAGGTAATATCTCATCCAAAAATGAAATGCCTCAAAATGGCATTTTTATTTGTGAAATATTTGATGTTTGGGGTTTAGATTTTGTGGGACCTTTCCCACCATCAAAAGGGAACAAATACATTCTTGTGGCAGTCGATTACATGTCTAAATGGGCCGAAGCCGAGGCTCTCTCAACAAATAATGAAAGAATTGTGGTTAAATTCCTGAAACGATTATTCTCTCGTTTCAGCACTCCAAAAGCACTTATTAGTGATAGAGGCACCCATTTTTGTAATTACCAATTAAACAAAATTTTAACAAAATATGGGGTTTATCTCCGTATTTTAACCGCCTTCCATCCTCAAACCAACGGTCAAGCCGAAGTGACCTATCGGGGTTTAAAAAGAATCTTAGAGAAAACTGTGGGTCAAAAAAGAAAAGATTGGGCAGACAAATTAGACGATGCTTTATGGGCCTTACGAACAGCTTAAAACACCAATAGGCACCACTCCATATAGGCTCGTCTGTGGAAAAAATTGACACATCCCAGTAGAAATTGAACACAAGGCATATTATGCATTAAAAAACTTAAACCTAGACAAAGAAACTTCCGGTAAAAATCGATTCTATCAGTTAAATGAATTAGAAAAAATGAGAAATCAAGCATACTCTAACTCTGAAATTTATAAGAAACGAATAAACACTTACACAATAAAATAAGCAAACCCAAATAATTTCAGGATGGGGATCAAGTGCTTTTGTTTAACTCAAGACTTCGATTGTTTCACGAAAAACTCAAGTCTAGGTGGTCAGGACCTTTTTCCATTACCCAAATCTTTCTACATGGCGCCATAGAAATTAAGCCTCCAAACGGTGAACCTTTCAAAGTTAACGGACAAAGGCTTAAGCTCTACAGAGGTTTCCTTGAGTATGAGGAAGTTGAAATAACACTCCAAGAAGCAGGTAAATGATCATGTAACAACCAAACGTTAATTGTAAATATCCATATTTTTCTTTTGTTTTAAATATCTTGTAGGTACATTTGAGAAGCAACAAAAGAATGGAAGCGACAGCTAAGTAACAAAAAGGGAACCCTCAGAGAAATAGTCACAAAAAATGGCTACGGGGTTGTGCCCAACAGGCACGGGGCCATGGAAAATCTGCAGACGGGTTTATAACCATTTTTCCTTCACTTTTTCAACACAAAACCATGACCTGTTTCTCTGAGCAACCGGTTCCTGCCCTTCTTTCGCCGTTTTTGACGATTTTCTACCCAAATCCATCAACAAGGTATGATTCTAACATCATGTTTAGTTAGATTAGCACTTTGTATGTAGTTTAACATCAAAAATTTGGGAAAATCTAGGGTTCTTGAACTAGACCCGTGCCAATCCCAAATTTTTGCTTAGATCTTGTTACTAGTAGTAATTTTGAGAAGTAATAACCAAACATTGTCAAAATCAGATTGTTCAAGAAGTTTCCCACAAACCCTTGTTCATAAATGAAAAAAGTTAAAATCGAAGAGGTAAATGAGTAGTTTGTGCAAAATTGACACTTGGGGTTTAATTTTCGTGGTAAATCGCACATGATGAACAAAAAATTTTGAATTTTTCGAAGTAGGCTGGAAAACCTTAGTTTTGGGATAATAGAAGGTTTGCCACGGGGTCGTGGGCACCCCAGTCTGCAGACACGGGGTCGTGCCAGACCCCCTGATTTCATTTTCGCATAATTTTTGACATGCCAATCGTCTTACTGGTTCTTTCTTTTAGGAATGGAATCTCATAAGTTCTTGCGGTTCAAAAGTGCTAAGCTTGAGTATAAAAACCGCTTTGAAGTACTACAAGCAAGGCACGATCAACCACCAAGACAAGTGTGTTATCCTACGCTTGAAACTGTGGGGCATAGGGAGAGATACGATGCTCTGATCACTGGTCCGCGACGTACCTTTAAGAGACCCGACTCAGATCAGTCCACAAATACAACATGGAATTCTTAAGCACGCTTATTTTTTACAAGAATGAGCAAGATCTGTTTGAGTCAAATGAAGTTCACTTTAGGTGTGTAGGAGAACGGTATAGCATTTCCGTGGCTAAGTTTTGCGTGAATATTGGGCTATACACTGAAGAAGACACAGCCGAGCCACTATCATGGAAGGAGTCCGTGAACTCCCAGATAACATGAGACAAGCTACATGGGAACAAATTGGGGATGGGCATTATGATCCAAGCAGTACAAAGGGCACAAAAATAAGCGACCCTCTAATCCGATACATTAATCAGGTCCTTAGTGGCTCTCTGTGCCAAAGGAAGGATAGTGGTGGGGTGGTGAACCTTTAGGAACTAACTTGGCTATATTGTATCTTGAATAACCAACCCATTAATGTTGCCCATATGTTAAAGGAACATGGCCTCAAATGCCACCGCCAACATCCAAACGCCGATATTCTTCGGAGGATGGATCGCCAAGCTATTCAAGAACTTCATTAGGCGCACTCCGAGTGGGTTCCACAAAGGAGTGGGTGTGGCAAGGGCCGATCTAGCCTTATGCCGAAACTTGGGTTTTATCATCATTGCAATAATGGCCTTATACGCTTTATGGATGCACGTGGCCGAGTGTGGAACCCAAACGACCCGGATGAGGTCCTTGCAATCGAAGACAACCCCGACCGTCCTCGATACCCCGGATACGCCCCGAGCTCCTCCTCTCAAGGAGGAGGTGATTTTCTCAACCTTCAGAATTTATACAATGTTATGCAGGAAACCCTCCAAGTGTCTAGGAACGCCTATAGCTTGGGACAAAGCTCAAACTGACGGATTGGGAGCATGGACCGCAATATGGTTACCATGCAACACGAAATTACATTCATCCAGGAGCATATGGCGTACCAAGGCGAGGAGGTGGAGGAAGACGAGAACATGGATTCGGATTAGGCGATGGTGGTGGTGGGCGACAGATCTACCCTTTGGGTTATCTCTCTTTATTCCTTGAACAACTTGGTACTTTCCGGGCTGCGTCCTGTTGGACAATTTGCTTCTTAAGAGAATTTACTTTCTTGTATTTTCTTTTATTATCGTATGTTGGTGGTTGAACACGTAAACACTCGTAATTTAGGAACACTTGTCATTTTGTGTTGGATGATTGTATTGTAGTAGGATTATAGTTCACAAGTAATCATAACATCATCAAAATCGTCCAACTCTCTCTCCATAACTCACAACCGAATTCATCCCTAATTCGGTATTACCATCATAATCTTATATCATAAGGGGGAACCAGATCATCCTGACAATCATGTCGAACTCAATGGTTATATCTCTGACTGGATTATCTGCTGGCCTATTTGCTATTGCAGGTATTTCTTATGTTTTCCATTATGTTTAAATAGAACTGATCAACATGTGGTATCAAAGCATACGTTGATAAATCTGTTCTGTTATGTATCAATTATTCTGGGATTAAAATCTGGAAAACAAAATTTTTTGAACTTGAATTACTGTTCCGAAATCACATGACTTGTGAATTAAAAATTAGGATCTGATGTCTTAATGGTTAATCACTGTTCCGAAATCAAATGCGTAATGTTACTGTTCCGAAATCATTATAATGAACTCAAATCCCAGATTTCGGATTCCAGAATTTAAGTTTATGTTTTTTAGGGTTCATCACATGTTCTTATGAAATTCGAAAAGTTCCTATATTTTGAAATTAAATTCAGATTATTGGGTGTTTTCCTACTTTTGATCTATTTTATCTAATTAAAATTTTTCGAAATCTGTTATTATTATAAAAGGATATAATTTTCGAAATAATTAGATAAACTTAATTGACATTAAAACACGAAACGAATATCCCCATAATCCCTAAAATTTCGAATTTCAAACTTATCACAAATAATTGCCTAAATTAAGAGATTTCGAGTCTTGTAGAACAAGTTTCAGATAGATCCGAAATCGATTCGAAATCACTATTTCGGACTAATCTCATCCGAAATCATTCGAAATAACCAATTCCGGATAGATCCAAAACCCATTCGAAATCACCATTTCGGACTAATTCAAAATCACATCCGAAACTCATTCAAAATAAGATATTTCAGATGGATTCGAAATCTAACTTATGTTCTCAAAAGTTCGATCCGTGCTAACAGGGTGTTTGCTATTAAATAATTGGTTTTGTAAACACTTAATTAATCAGAATCAGATAACTTTTCACAAAACCAAATAGCTTAACTTGAATGAGATTCTGATGTATCACTTCTGCCCAAAGGTGATTTGATACATCTATTTATTGTTCAAGTTTTACAAAAGCTATGTTAATTATGCATTACAAACGTGAATGCCTTATTTCTGGCCAAAGTTGTTTTAATTCATTCATGTCTAACATTATTAACAAGTGCATAACTAAGGTGGTTATCTGATTTCTGGCTAAAGCTGATTTGTCACAATTACTTTGCACACATACTTAGATGATTACACTTCTGGCCAAAGCTGATTTGTCTTCCTTTAAGTAGAATTTAAACTAAGTCTATTATTTTAATGTCAGTAATAGACAATATCACAGCTTCATAATTAAAATGGTCATTACTTATACCTGCCTTATTATAATATGCCCTTAGATCACATTAAGACTTCTTTTCTTAGTATCATAATTCGCTCATATAATTTCCATTCTCAGCGCCCAATTGCGGGATTCCACCATTGGCTGGGATAACTTTGCTGCATGGAAAGACTCTCTCATGCTTACTATTGCTTAACTGGATTTCGGATACGCTTTAAGAGAGAATAAGCCTGCAGACCTCATTCCTCAGAGTACCGCTACTGAGCAGTTGACTCATGAAAAATGGACTAGGTGTAAACGCATGTCTCTCATGTTCATGAAGCAATCCATTAGCAATGCAATTCGAGGAGCCATTCCTGATTTTGAAGATGCTAAAACCTACTTGGCTTTTGTGGAGGAGCAATTCAAGAGAACGTTTAAAGCACATGCTAGTACTCTAATCCTCAAGATGGTGACTACTAAGTATGATGGAAGGAGCGGCATCCGCGAACACATCGTGATGATGAATGACATGGCCCATACGCTCAAGGGATTAGACATGGAAATCAGTGATGGTTTTCTTGTTCACTTCATCATTACTTTGCTTTCTTCGTCATATGAAGTATTCAAGATCAATTACAACAGTCAGAAGGACAAATGGATGATGAGTTAGTTGATCGCCATGTGCATGCAGGAGGAAGAGCGTATGAAGATGGATATAACTACTGAGTTGCCAACTTCACTACCTCCAGTTCTAAGAAGAGGAAAAACAATCACCCAAGGAAGGATGTTTCTAAGGTCCAAAAGCATAATCCTAATAAAAGTGCACCTTCTAGCTCTAATAACTCCTTAGGCAAACCTTACTACAAGTTCTGTAAAAAGACGGGACATAAGCAGAAAGAATCTCCTGACTTTAAGGAGTGGCTGGCTAAGAAAGGTAACGATTTTTTCATTATACCTGAGTCCTATAATTTAAATGTTCCTGCTAATTCTTGGTGGTTTGATTTTGGTTCTGTGGTTCAACAAATTCTACTCAGGGATTCCTTTCAATCCGGAAGCTTGGAAGAAACCAAAGAACACTTAAAGTTGGGGATGATCAAGAATTAGAAGTGAAGGTCATAGGAACGTTACAATTTTTTATGAAATCTGGTTTATGCATTAAACTTTATGATACCTTATATGTTCCTGAGGTAACTCGAAACCTTGTATCAGGACCAAAGTTAAACATAGACAATTTTGTTGTTTCTCATGGTTACCACAAACTCTCTATTCTCTATGATTCCGTTGTTCATGGTACTGACATTCTGGATGGTGGTCTCTATAAATTAAAACTAGATGATGATTTTTCCAAATCTTTGTTGTCATATAATATTAATGAATCACTCACAAAGATGAAACAGAATCGAGACTTAGAGACTTCATAAATGTTATGGCATCAACGTTTAGGCCACATCTAAAAAAAAGGATCAAATCGACTCGTAAAGGATGAAGTCTTACCTTCTCTCGATTCAGTGATTTTGGAACACGTGTCAAATGTCTTAAATGTAAAATGAAATTAGCGAATAAGAAAGGTGCCACTAGGAGCTCTGATTTATTAGAACTCATTCATACTGCATTAGTGGTCCTTACCAAATCGCTGGCATAACTGGACATACTTTATTTATCACTTTCATTGATGATTATTCTTGTTACATGTACTTGTATCTCATTAAGGAAAAATATAAATCCCTTACAACTTTTAAAGATTATAAAGCTGAAGTCAAAAAACAACTAGATCTTGAAATTAAAGTTGTGAGATCAGATAGAGGCGGTGAATATTATGGAAGACACACTGATGTGGGTCAAGCTCCTGGTCCATTTTATGAGTTTTGTAAGGGCCAGGGGATTGTAGACCAATACACCATGCCAGGTACACCTCAGTAGAATGGTGTCGCTGAACGAAGAAAACGTACTACGCAGTATGTTAGCCAACATTAATTTACCATTATTCCTCTGCACTGAAGCGTTAAAAGCAGTTGTTCATATACTCAATAGAGTTCCTTCTAAGTTTGTCCCTAAAACTCCTTATGAATTTTGAACAACTAGGAAACCGAGTCTTAAATATATGAAAGTATAGGGCTGCATTACTGAAGCGAAACTTTACAATCCTTTCCTAAGGAAACTTGACCCTAAAACAGTTATCTGTTTCTTTATCGTGTATCTTGATCACTCAAAGGGTTATCGTTTCTACTGTCCTTCCCATGTCCCCCGTATTGTTGAAACCAAGCGTGTCGCGTTCCTAGAGGATTTCAAGGTCAGTGGGAGCAATACAACCCTTACGAAGAATTGCAAGAACTACAAGAGGATTTTAACTCCGTTTACTCCTCTTGTACCCAATGTAACAACTACACTTGAAGCTACTGCACCAACTCCTAATTCACCTCCACAATCAGAACCCATTATACCTCATAACGAAGGCACATCAAACGCTCAAAACCAAGACAACGCTGAACCTGATAATCAACTCAGGAGGTCATCTAGGCAACGAGGCCTACTAATTGGGATGATTATGTTACTTACCTGACTGAAATAGATGCCAGAAAGCTCAATGATCCTATCTCTTATAATGAAGCCATTAGCAGTGATCAATATTCTTAATGGAATAAAGCAATTGATGAGCTTGAATCCATGAAGAAAAATGACGTTTGGGATTTGGTAGAATTACCCAACGATGTCAAACCCGTAGGATGTAAATGAGTATTCAAAACAAAACTAGATTCGAATGGGAATGTTGAACGCTACAAAGCGAGATCGGTTACAAGGGCTACACTCAGAAAGAGGGAATTGATTATCAAGAGACGTTTTCACCTGTCTCTCATAAGGATTCACTAAGGATCGTTATGGCCTAGTAGCTCATTACGATTTAGAGCTGCATCAGATGGACGTCAGAACCACTTTCCTTAACGGTGACTTAGACGAAGATGTTTACATGAAACAACCTGAAGGCTTTAAACCTCAAGGTCAGGAGCATCTAGTCTGTAAGTTGAAGAAATCCATTTACGGGTTAAAACAAGCATCACGTCAATGGTACCTTAAGTTTGATGAAGTCATGAAGAAACAAGGTTTTGCAAAGAATCAAGTGGATCAATGCACCTACCTCAAGATGAGTGGGAACAACTTTACTATACTTGTAATAGTTTAGACATTCTATTGTCCAGTAATAGTTTAGACATGTTGCGTGAGTCGAAGCAGTTACTCTCGCATAACTTCGACATGAAGGATCTTGGAGATGCATATTACGTCATTGGCATTGAAATTCACCGAGACAGACACAAAGGGATCTTAGGATTGTCTCAAAAGGCTTAGATAGATCGTTATCAGACTAATCCTGGCTTAGATCACTGGAAAGGAGCTAAGAAAGTACTTAAATATCTGCAAGGGACGAAAGATTATAAACTGACTTATAGAAGAAGTGATCATTTAGAAGTGGTAGACTATTCTGATTCTGACTTTGCCAAATGCAAAGATGACAAGAAATCCACTTCGGCCTATATCTTTATGTTAGAAGGTGAACCTATCTTATGGAAGAGTCATAAACAACAGTTAACCACAACTTCCACAATGATGGCAGAATACATTGATGTGTATAACGCAACCTGCCATGGAATGTTGCTTAGGAATCTGATCACTGGACTCAAAATCGTTAATTCCATTTCTAGACCATTGAAGCTTTATTGTTATAACTCAGTTGCCATCAGTTTTTCGAACAGTAACAGTTCAACTAGAGCTGGTTTATATCTCGATACAAAGTATTTGTTAATACGTTAATGAGTTGAGAAAAATAATCCTTGTATTGAGTATATTAGTACTAAAAATATGTTTGTGGATCCGATGACTAAAGGTCTCCCACCTAAAGTTTTCGAAGAACATGTTTCGAATATGGGATTTAGTAAAGACCTTATTTAATAGCATATTGTACTTACTTATGTTTTAGTTAATAAAATTTCCTCAGTTTGATTTTGTATTTCTCTAACATATGTTTTGCCAGAATAATGACATATAGACAAATATAAATACAAATCAAACGTAAAGGGTTTATTTGCGTATTTTGATCATAACTGTTAGGTTTTAAATAGAGGCTGTAGTAAGACTAATGGGGGTCCTGAGTCGAATGATGATTCAACGGTTGTATTTCTCTTCTACGGTTCTTCGTTTAAAGCTAAAATAAGTGTTAACTCCTGATCAGGCTTATCTAACATTCATGATAAATGATTACACTGCTAAGTGGGAGAATGCAAGATTAAATATATTATGATGTTATATTTAATTATGTAGCCATTATAATCATTTATATTATATAAGATATAAAAAACATTAATCCTATTATGTAATTAGTTGATAATTGTTGATGGACCATATTACCCTTAATAACTAATTAGAGTTTTCTTTTGGGTGTATATATAAGGAGATAACTAGAGAGGTGAAAGGTTACACAACCTGACTAATCATAACATCATCAAAATCGTCCACCTCTCTCTCCATAACTCACAACCGAATTCATCCCTAATTCGGAATTACCATCATAATCTTATACCATAAGGGGGAACCAGATCATCCTGACAATCATGTCGAACTCAATGGCTGCATCTCTGACTAGATTTTCTGCTGGGCTATCTGCTGTTGCAGGTATTTCTTATGTTTTCCATTATGTTTGAACAAAACTAATCAACAGGGGAACCCACTTAAAATCTGTATTCCCCTCGTGCCTGTACTCGATCTTCACGATCTCGACTTGATTGCCGTGGGTCAAGTCACCCGCAAGGACACGGTCGAAGCAAACTTTAAACCGATCCAAATTCGGTTTGAACTTACGCCATTTGTATTGACACGCGTTTAAGTTGTGACGCGTGTTGCCGATGTGTTGTTATGTTGAAATGATCAACCCAATACGTGGTTTGACCGCGTTGTAGAGTACGTTGTGCGTCAACAATCGATGTCACTGGCGCTATTTCCTCCTCTTCGGTCCAATGCACCATGTTGGTTTTTTTGGTGTGGGTTTGGTTGAAGAAGAATGGGAAAATATGTAATTTGTGTGGGTATTGATTGAAGAAGAATGGAAAAATATGTAATTTGGGTTGGATATTTGTAGGTCAAAAATGTAATTTTTTAAAAATTTGATTTACTATACGATAACTGCTACCCCCAATGGCTATATCGAACCAACCAATCAAAGCCAGCCATGTCACCCTGCCCCCATCCCCCCATGCCAGGCTCAATCCCCACGCCAGCGGGGCAACGTCATGTCCAATGCTAGACAGGTATGGTCTAGCCAGCGTTAAAGGCATTCCGTCGCCCCAACCCACGCCTCGTAGTCTTATGTCGAAATATATGAAGTCATGAAAAATGTGAATTTTTTTAGTATATAAATAGTGATTTGAGCAAGTTTGATTTGTCTATCATACTTTTCTTTGGCCAGTGAACACATTAGTTCTTTAGAAATCACGAGTCTAAAAATAAATACTTGATATACTCGAGTTTGATTCATTTAGTTTTCACTTATCTTATGTGTAAATGAAGAGAAAATTTTTACGGATACACATACTAACTAAAAGCATATCGTTTGTAATGGCAAACGAAAAAAATATTATAGAAATACATGAATCTAAAAAGGTAAATAATCAGGTTTGACTATAATTTGTTATAACTAATAACCGATAAAAACATCCTAACAAAAGCCACTCGAGGAGAAAGCTAGAACGTCAAAAGACAAAGTGTCGCTCGACCAAAAGGTCGGGCTCTTGACAATGGCTAGGGGCGGACTTAGGGCCACCATAAGGGAGTTGGCCGCACCCTTTGAATTAATTTATTTTTGTTGTATATATGTGTTAAAATCTTGACCGATCTTCATTACGGACTTCTTTAAAAAAGATTGATTTTTTTCACACAGCGTACAAAAACCTATACAGACTGCAAATCACCCTCCATATCACCACATACTTTTACTACATTTTATATATTTTAATAAACCATGAAATTACATAAAATCTATAAAAAAAGATCATCAAGAAATAAAAAAAAATATTAACCACGTTTGAAAAACAATAAAAAAGTATCAAATAAATAAATCAAATAACAAAAGCTCTAATTTTTGGTCGGATCATGATGCCCAATCTGCCATGCTGCATTCATGGTTGCAAATGATAGTTGCCATCCGGACTGCCCGACCAAGATAAAGATCAGGTCAACCCCATCCAATTCATTTCAAAATCGTCACACATATCTACAAATCTGGTCTGATTTATACAAAATCATCATCGCCTCAACAAAAATACATCTGAAAATCAGTAAACCAAGTTCGGAATTAACACCAACAGATCCGAACAAAGAGAAATCCGAATAGATCCGAACAAAGATCGCATCTAAAATGTCACAGAGATCAGAAGCAGCCGATGCAGCCGATGATCAGAAACTCAAACAACCACATGCAATGACAATCTCGTCTAGATCTGAAAACCGGCAAGATCTTAACATCATATATAATTATATATAACTTTAAAGGCCATGGCTAAGAATTATATTGTATTATATTATATTATATATAACTTTAAAGGCCATGGCTTTGAATAGTGCCAGGTTGTTGCATGCTTCCTGACACTTTCTTATTGGTCATGATTTTTTTTAAATATTTTGTATTTTTCTTTTAAGCCTTCAGCTTCACTAATATATGTTTTTAGCCTGTTTATTTAAAAAAGAACGTTCTTTTTATATGTTAACTTTGTGTACAAGTTAAAAATTACAGCCTTGTCATCGTTTTAGTTTTTTTTTTTTTGACAAAACTATGGTACTATGTTTTTAATTGGTTGACTCGACATAACTTTTATTCGTGTCAGATAGTTGTCTGGCACTCACTTATGGATACTGACAAATAACAATTTTGCTCCTGGTTTTTAATTTTCAGTCTTATCATTGTTTTTTTTTCAAAACTATGATAGTGTTTTGTTTTAGTTGCTTATAACTTGATCATGTTATAAGTAGTATGTACAAGTACCAGAAACACAGACATAAATGTTAAGAAGATAAGAAAAAAAGCTAGTTGAAATTAAATTATTGTCGTTGGGGTGGGGGATATAACCGTTGGAGAGAAAAGAGCCCACCACCATGTTCGGAATTCTGGAGTTTTCTTTGAACTTCACTGCCGGACACCACTTACAATGTGGAAAATTTTGCTCCACTTACTGAAAACGGGATGTCTAAATCCAGTCGAAGATTTTTGAGCGTATTATGGGTGCTCTCAGTGAGTGACCTGCAAGTGTGTGTTGTCAAATGCTCAAAATTGAACTTTATTTTAGTCAAGGTGAGCTATTTAATAATAAGAAAAAAAAAATTAGTCAATGTGAGCTATTTAATAAAAAGAAAAAAAATTAACAATCGTGTATTTTATGAGAACTTGCAAATTCCCATGAGATAAAAATGGAAACGCAACGAAGTACATATCAAAATTAAACCAAAGGTGCCAATCTAGGTTGTTCATTACTATACTCTTTACCTATCTATACTTCATTAGGATATTAGTTTAGCTTAAAATTGCCTTTTTTTGTTCATTACTATACTCTTTTACCTATTTATACTTCATTAAGATATTATTAGTTTAGCTTTAAATTGCCTATTTTTTTTTCTCTTTTATGTTATTAAGTTATTTCTTATTTTGTTAATTTACAACGCTCAAGTAAAAGGTTTCTAGTTTCGCCATGGTCAAATAAAAATTATACATAACCCAAGTTTTGTCGGCTAACGCCCGCCTCAATCCGCACATAAAGTATAAAACGATGCTTGAAATCATGTAGACCTCTCATTTTGAAATGATGATTGATAATAAAAACTCAAACAGAATGTCTACATTTATTAGATCCATTAAACACCAAGTAATTTAGTTTTAGTTATTATTAAGTGATCAAACCTGACCCGACCCAGACCAGAAAATATTTTAAATTTAGCGATACAAAGCCGTCATTTAAAATTATCCGACCCCAACGAAAAAATTTCTTGGTCCGTCACTGACAATAGTTCACGATTTTACTAGAAAATACAACCTCAAACAATCTGACGAGTGTAACCAAACAACTTCTTTTGTTTTATGTGAGAGCTGAAATGGAAGCATGATTGGGGAAAGAGTTGTTTTAAATGTGGAGAAGCGAGGTCACATGAAAACATGTTATGATTAATATTGGTGATAGTGAGGATTGTGACCATAACAATGGAATATGAATTGAAATCTTGTTTGGCCTATTTTTCTTCAGTTTACGATAACAACCTAAAATTATTCAACGTGATGGTTATTTCTAGATAAATGGCATGCAATTAACACCTTTTTCTTTCGGTGTGTGAATGAGTGAATCAACAACTAGTGGAACTGTCGAAGTTATATGGCATGCATAGGGTGTAAACAAGCCCAGAGGTTTGAGAGCTATTCGTGATCGACTCAGTTAAACGCTTGAACTAGCTGAGCCTTAACGAGCTCGCGCCCGAGCTCAAGCCCGAAATTGAGCTCGTCTAGTTATTGAGCCCGAGCCGAGCCTGAAATACAAAGCTCGTTTAGGCTCGCGAACCTAAACGAGGTCAAACAAAATTGTAGCATTTTTTATATATAATATAAAAATAATAATGATAACGTTAGCGAGCCGATCTCGAGCCGAGCTTGGGCTTGTTTAAGTGATACTGACGCGAGCTCGTTTAGCTCATTTGAGGTTGTTCTCAAAATAGCTTGAGCCCAGCTCGAGATTTGATTTTTGCTCGCGAGCCGAGCTCCAGCTCAAGCTTTAAGTAGACTCGAACTGAGCCCAACTCGAGCTTTAAAAACATGATGAGCCGAGCTTGAAGCTAGTCATGCTCGAGTGGGTTTGTTTACAGACTAGGGAATATGATCCCTCTTTTGTAGTGGAGGCAATTTTATATAAATTTTTTATTTCTGCTGTAATGTCTTTCATGGCCATGTAGTGCTGCCATGACTTTGGATCCTTAGCACCTTGCTATAATGCTATGTGCTAATGTTTTGTTTTGGTTTAATGAAGTAGTTCCGTATTGCCACTAAAATAATGGATTGTATGGAGATAGCATTTTTAAACAATTATTTGCACCAAAATAGTATCACCGTATTCTTAATCTTTTCATATATACAAGTCGTAAGAACATACTCAATTATAAATATAGAACTATAAGAATCGATAAACACATAACTATCGCTTAAAATACAATAAGTATGATACTTATGTAACCACACAACCGTCTATCTTCTCTCTTTCATATATTTGATAAACACTACGTCTAATGTTTATATGACTTTCACAATTCCTTATTTGATAAACAAGAACATGTATATATGTTCAATATAAAACCAAATAGAGTTGGATACTTAGAAGTTAGATAGCCCCTATTATTTATTATTTCCTAGTTTCTCGATGTATTAAACTCATGCGCATACCCATACCTCTCCCAATCTCCCATAAATATCTCTATCCTCTGTGTCTTCTTACGAACACACGAAGGTTTTTTTTAAGGCAATTCTATTCCTACATCCTCCTATATTTTATTTTCACATCTTTATTGTATACAAATCGTATAAGGTTATACGGTTCGTATAGAATGTTATTACACAAAGATATTTACAATGGAATGTTTTTTTGTTTTCATGTATACGGGCCGTATAACCTTATACGACCTGTATACAATGGTATACGAGCAATATAACGATATAAGACCAAGTGGATATATTTTATGAGGTTTAATCAGGTTTTTAGGTTTTAAAATTTGTATAGCCCCCGTTTAAGGTTATACGGCCCGTATACGTATATTTATTTATTTTTTTCACAGTCTAAAGGTTTTTGTGAAATTATTTGATTGCTAAAGTCATGTCAAACAGTGAAAGACAGATAAACTATGTGATTGCTGAAGTTTTTATGAGAGTTTAGAGAGTATGATTGCTGATGTTTTTTAGTATCCAGAGTTTGTTGGGTTGTTTGCAACTAGGGTTCATAATGCTTGAAGTTTTATTATAAACTATGTTAAACGAAAATCGAATAAGAGTTCTTACAAATGAGGTGGTTCGGTTGGGGAGAATGTTCTAGAAATTGAAAGAAAAGTAAGGTTGTAGCAATTTAAGATTAACTAGTAACATTGTTGTCGATATGTGTTCTGAGCAAATATGTCCACACATGCATTTAATTCACTCACATCATTACAATTTGTAATAACGTGGAGAATTAAAAGCATGTACGTGACAATAGTAGATGTGGGTCGTGTTCGTGGGTTGACGGGTTCAACCCGAACCCGAAAATTGTGCCATACATATGAAGCCGAAGCCGACCCGAATATTTGCAAGCTGACCCGAACCCGACCCTCTCAACCCGATTCTTTTATTTTTTAGCAAATTAATATATTTGAATTAACATCTAGTACAAAAAAACAGAAACTTATATAACAAATTTACATTAAAATTATAAAATCTTATGTCAATTTACCTTTTTAAGTTATGATAATAGCATAAAATACACACCCAATTTAATTTTTGATATTTAACATATTATAGAGAAATATAATTTTAATAGAAATGGGTTAAACGGGTCAACCCGCTAACACGACTTGGTTGACCCGAAGCTGACCCGTTTAGCTAAATGGGTTGGTGGGTTCAACCTAAAACTGACCCGAACCCGTTTGACTAAACCTAAACCTGCGAATTTCGTGTTATGTGTATGTCGGGTTTCGGGTTGTGTCAGAAATTCACACCCCTAAGTAGATGTTACACGCTTGGGCCTGATGATTTTCTTGGATAATTTCCGAATAGCAGTTCAAGTACTTATTATTCTCCATGCTATTTTCGATGTAGAATCTGCTTCCTGAATCTGAATCTGAAAGTTCAGAGAGTATGATTGCTGATGTTTTTCAGCATCCGGAGTTTGTTGGGTTGTTTGCAGCTAGGGTTCAAAATGCTTTAAGTTTTATTATAAACCATGTTGAACCGAAATTGAATAAGAGTTCTTACAAATGAGGTGGTTCGGTTGGGAAGAATGTTCTGCAAATTGAAGGAAAGTAAGGTTGTAGCAATTTAAGATTAACTAGTAACATTGCAGTCGTTATGTGTTTAGAGCAAATATGTCCATACAATAGTAGATGTTGTGTGATTGGGCCTGATGATTTTCTTGGATAATTTCCGGTTACGAGTTTAAGTACTTATTATTCTCCATGCTATTTTCGATGTAGAATCTGCTTCCTGAATCTGAAAAGGTAAATACGGAGAGAAATGGAATGTTGCTCGGTGAAGGGTACAGAAACCACCAAGGGGTGTCTATGGAAACGATGGTTACGGAAGCTATCAACGCGGGGATGGGTACAGAAACCACCAAGGGGATACACTACTGTAACTTAATTTAAAAGGGAAGAATGATGGACAAAACCTTATAACTACTCAATTTTGTGTTAGTCCAAATTGCAACTTTCATGTAGAATCTGCATCCTGCTTCCTTAAAGAGAAAAGGCACTAAGAGATGGTCAAGGATCATTCTAATAGATTAATTAAGTAGTTCCTTATATAGTAGAGTATATTCAGGTTCTAGAGTTAGACTTATTATTATTAGAATTTAGTATTTTGGTTGTTCATACAATAACTAGAAGTATTGAGTTCATTCGTCGGGCTTCCAACATCCGTACTTTTTAAATTAAGTTATAGTAGCATCTTTATAGAAAAAAACGTAAATACGGAGAAACGGTGGCTATGGGAACGGTGGTTACGAAAGCTATGGAAACGGTGGCTATGGGAACGTTGGTTACGAACCCTATTCTCATTCGTCTTACTTCTTTCAAAATTCAAATCAAACTCACCGGTCACATTATCCTACTCTTGACCATTGTTAAACCCAATGGACTTCACTTTCCGAACAATTTATAAGCAGCAACACCACCACCAGTTTTCCAACCACCCCATCATTGGTATGTGATCACTAACTTTACTTTGTTATTCAATTTCACCAACTTTTTTAGTATTATTTTACAGACAATTTAGAGAAACAAAGAATGCAGAACGAGATTTTTCGAGAACTAGAAAAGGAGAAAATACGAAATGAGATATTGGCGGAGGAACTGGAACACCGGCGAGTATTGAAATCGGAAGTTCGAAGTGAAAGAATTCAGGTGCTTGTGATAATTTGTAATGATGTATTGATATGCTTGAATTAAATGCATGTATGGACTCATGATAAAGCAGTTGGTATGTGTTCCGAGTGAATATTTCCATACATGTATTGTTTATCACCCTGTGTGAGCATTGGAAGCCCGACAAACAATCTTGCAATTAGTCAGCAGTCATTACTTAATGAACTCAAATTCAGGAAATTGTTCGTAATGAACTCAATGGCATTTTCAACAAAAACCACATTTGCAATGCCACCGTTTCCATAACTACTTAAACCATGGCGTTTAAACCCTTGAATAATGTAGGATTGTAGTTGTACAACATTGGAATTTTGGGGGATTTCGGTTTCACTACTTTAGAAGTAGCTTAGAGGTTTCATGTGTCTGTAAAAGGAAAAAATGAGATTTGTTTCAAAGTAAAAACATTGTTGACGTCAGTTGTGCAAGAATTCGGATGCTTGTAATAAGAAAGTAAAGTTAGTGAGCGCATACCAATGATGGGGTGGTTGGAAAAGTGGTGGTGGTGGTGGTGGTGCTGCTTATATATTGTTCGGAAAGTGAAGTCCATTGGGTTTAACAATGGTGAAGCAGTTTATGAGAATAAGGTTCCGGTAGCAGGATTATGTGATCGGTGAGTTTGATTTGAATTTGAAAGAAGAAAGACGTATTGCAGAAGATAAATGGTGGTGATACAGTCATTATCAATAAAGTAGTGAAACCGAAATCTCCCAAAACGACACCGTGTTAAAATCCCATTTTTTATCATTGAATCTGAAAGTTAACTTTGACATACTGATGTCAGCAATCTTTTTATTTTGAAACAAATACCATTTTTTCCTTTTTTCTATACCCATCCCGTAGTTGATAGCTTCTGTCCTCTACTTGACTTTTCTTTACCCATCTCTTCTAGTTGAACTATATTCCGTCCAACATATGACACATGAAAAAAAACGCTTCTTTAGGCAATCTGGGATTATGTTCCGTTTTATTACATTCATAATAAAAATAAAAGGAGCAAGATGTATGGAAGAAGAAAAATGTTGGTGATACAGTGATTTTCAATAATGTAGGATTGTAGTTGTACGACATTGGAATTTGGGATTCAAGGGTTTAGACGCCATGGTTTGATCTTATTTCAAACATTCTGATCCCTAGCTGCAAACAACCCAACAAACTCCGGATATATTGTAAGGAGAAGCGTTGGGATTCAAGGGTTTAGTCGTAAATATATAACAAAGATTAACATTGTTGGTTATTCACCGGGCTTCATGTTTTTTAGGTAGCATCTACTTTGCTTAATGAGAAACAAAAAGACATGTTGAGTTCTTCTGTCAGTGAGTTTTAAGGTTTAGTAATATATTTAAGGTTTTAGTCACCATATTTTTTTGGAGTTAATATTCACAAATTAGAGTTTCGATTTCGTACCTTTTAAGATTCACGTATATACATTTAATTTCCAAGCATCATTACAAAAAGTAAGAGTCCAACACTATATATTTCATGTTCTAACAATTTGTAAATGATGTGAGTGAAGTAAATGCATCTATAGACATATTCGCTCGGAACACATACCAACTGCTTTATCTTGAGTCCATACATGCATTTAATTCAATCAAATCAATACATCATTACAAGTTATCAAAACATGAAACAAAACGAACAATGAATCTTAAAAAGTACAAAATTTCATTTCTTACTTTTTGTAATGATGCTTGTGAATAAATGCATGTACGTGAATTTTAAAAAGTACGAAATCGAAACCTTAATTTGTGAATGTTAACTAAAAAAACAAAAAAAATTACAAAGTATACGGGCCGTATAACTTTATACGACCCGTATAAAAGTATCGTAAAGTAACTTACTTTCACTTGGTGTATACTGGCCGTATAACATTATTGAAAAAATAAATTTTTGCCATGTATTATTATTATTACCCTTTTTTTTAACATGACGAATCTAAAATGTCATAGTGAACTTAAAAAATCATAATTTTATGATCTAAAAAAATTAATAATACCATTATAGAGTGTTTAAGTTACCGTAAAAATTAGTAAAATAGTGATACACAGAAATTGAACTTGGAATGTTTTAGTTTTCTAATGACATTTACTATACATGTTGAGGTGGTTGTCTTTACATAAATGCAACAATAACTTAATAAAAAAAAAAAACCCTGTTTAATCATATATAATATCCACAACACTAACTCCTGCAAGTGCAGACTCAGATTCAAACCCATCAACCTAGAGAGAGTAACAACCAGATATTTCAAACTTTCTAGAGAGAGAAAGAACCATGAGAACAAGCAACCACTTGATTGGCTTACTAAACTTCCTCACTTTCCTCCTCTCAATCCCCATTCTCGCCGGCGGCATATGGCTGAGCACGCGCGCCAACAACACCGACTGCATGAGCTTCCTGCAGTGGCCCTTAATCTTCATCGGAGTCTCCATCATGGTCGTCTCACTCGCCGGTATCGCCGGCGCGTGTTATCGAAACACCTTCCTCATGTACCTTTACCTCTGGGCTATGTTCATTATCATTTCTGTGCTAATCGGGTTCATTATTTTTGCTTATGCTGTTACGGATAAAGGGTCGGGTCGACCCGTCTTGAACCGGGTCTACCCGGATTACTACTTGCAGGATTATTCGGGTTGGCTTAAGGATCGGGTTGCTAGTGATAGTTACTGGGGTAAAATTAGATCTTGTATTCATGATTCCAAAGCTTGTGCTAAAACGGGTCGGGTCGTTGGTGGGTATCCGGAGACTGCTGATATGTATTATCTTCGGAAGCTTAATCCGATTCAGGTGATTGCTTTTATTTAACAACTTTTATATATTTAATACAATTCATTATATTTTATTTATTTTTTTTAACGATAAACTAACATCCTATCTAAATACTCATATTTACTACAATGTTTAAACGCTCCACTTCATAAACGAGGAGAGAGTCATCATTACGTCATATCACATTATATTACATCAAATAGTTTTTAGAAAATTGGTATAAATTCAAATATATTTTTCGGGTGATTGACCGGAAAAACATATTTGAACAAAGGTGTTTAACGGCTATTTAACTCATGTTTTATTTAACTTTTGTTGTGGTTTGTTTTCTAACTTTTTATTTATTAGAAAAAAATGTTGTTTTTATCATACTAATTAGTACATTAGAGGTCATATTATTTGTATCTTTTAAAATGCTTAACACATACTTTTAATTTAACTATATTTTAAAAAAAATTTCTGCACTTTGTAGCTTTTAATAATGTATAGTGTTTTATAAAAATACAAATGCACCATCATAATATGATAGAAGCACTCAATCTCTGATAAAAACGTATACCAAAATGTACTCGTAATGGTATATTTGAAAAATAAATAAATAAATGTAACATCTGATTAACCGGTAGAATAGTACATTGGTTTCGTGGAAATGTTTCGAAAATGACACTTTAGTTATTTTATGTGACATTTTTAAAAGCAAATTTTAAATATTTAAGAGTGAGGTTTTTTAGGGTGTAAATAGGAAAAAGACAAAATTACCCCTTAGATTATGCTAAAATTCCTCATCTTCACCGTCCAGTTAGACCGTCAAACACAAAAGGACGAAACTACCACACCCAAGACATTTGTTTGCATCATTGTCTGGCATGCCATGATGCCAATGGGCTTTTCACATGCATATTGCATAGAACAGAGTTTGCTTTATATATAAAGGGCAATTTTGGGACAACTTTATAACAACTTTAGACTAGTTTATTTCTCTAAATACAAATATGATTTCCAATAAAACTTTGAACAACTTTGTGCATATCATTCTTATTCTGTTGTTGATGTTATAACATGTTATCGGCACGAATAATTTATTACGATAACTTAGTATATGAACCAAACTATGATGATTTCAGTCTGGATGTTGCAAGCCACCAACCGAGTGCGGATACATCTATGTGAACGAGACTGTTTGGAACCCGGTGAACTCAGCGGCCTTTCCCAGCAATCTTGACTGCAATAGGTGGAGCAACGACCAAGAGCAATTGTGCTACAATTGTGACTCGTGCAAGGCGGGAGTGTTAGGGAGCCTTAAGAAGAGTTGGAGGAAGGTGTCGGTTATTAACATTGTTGTTCTAATTATATTGGTCATCGCGTATGTTATTGCTTGTGGTGCGTTTAAGAACAACAAGAGGATGGATAACGATGAACCGTATGGTGCCACCAGGATGGAGAAGGCGCGACCCACTCGGATACATTTCTAGTTTTGAATGTTGTTTGGATTTAAGATGATTTTTGCCATTCGATGGGGACATGTTTTTCTTTTAAGGTGGTTTTGTATTGAATTTTATCTTTTTGAAGGAAGTTGGACATGTGTATATATGGTAGATTTGTTTTTAAATATGAAGAAAAGTTGTTGCAAAAAAGCAGTGAAATCATATGCCGCTATTGAACCTGCATCGTTCGCTTGGAAGTCTAGTAGTCAACGTGAGTTCGTCATTTTTTAAGCTGAGCATGAAACTCTGGTTTCATTCCGCCCCTTTATGGAAAATGGATAAATTGCAAGATTTAAGATGTGAATCCGCTTACAAAAATTATAGCCATCTAAAAAAGTATACCCATAACATCTACGTCAGTTTTTTTTGTTTGAAAATATTTATTTTGAAACGACTTGCTTTCTAGATGACCCTCTAGAAGAAGGTGATTCTAACAATCTTTCTAGTTACTTTGTTCTCTATTTCTATTTGAGAGGGTTCTATGGAAAAGGACTTTATTTCCATCGAGCTAAAATAATATGTTGACGTCACTGGTAAACTAAAGACATTATTTAATAGCTATTTTGCTTCAATTTATTCGCTACCAACGAATCATATGCCTCTTAAAGGGGATGTCACAGGTTTAAACCTGGGCAAGAGTGAATATTTATTAATAATTGGTGTAAGGCTATGTGGTGTGGTGATTTTCCTAATCACCACCACCATATCACTCCACCCTCATCCACCACCCCCCTATGGTGTGGTCCATAACCCCAACATCAACCACCATCCTCCACCACCAATCAAATTCCCCCAATTAATTTAAGGAGACTCGTGGTCGGCACGAAAATATCCATACTCACTACACATGGATTAAGAGGGGAGTGGTGTACCATGCGAATCATGTCACATGTGGCAATATATGATCCAAACCACCATCCACATACCCCACAACCAAATAGAGTGATACGAACCAACTGGATTTAGATAAATGATAATCCGTAGAGTGAGTCAATCTCAAAAAAATAACAAGAAATAAACTTTAAGATAACTCTCTTTTTACTTTTCATTCATTAAAATCAAAGGAAAACACCTACTGCTACTTAAATAACTAAACATATGAGAAGGAAATGAAGTAAACTACTACAACTACATGATAATGGGCTCAACAATAAACGTGGATATGACTTGTGGGAAATCGGGGCACACAACATAGAGTAGAAGCAACGGTGCTATTCCAATAGAAAGGATATGGTCGGTGTTTCCCTCTATCCAATGTATAGAGTGTTTTTTTTTAACAGAAAAGGGTGCACTTTCATATAAAAAAAAACAAGAAAGCATACAAACTAGCCAGGAGCTAGAAGATGGATGTAAGAAACAGAAAACAACTCACATCACCCACCTAAGACGCTTGCTCCTTGACTACTCCAAGATTCATACATAAAATCCCCTACTTTCGCCCTATGTCTAGAGTGTTCGCAGGAGCATCCGAACTGATAAAAGGACCGAAACTAACTCATAGTGACCCGTATGGAAAGTGTCCTCAAGTTTGATTCAATCAATACAATAGCCTTGTAATTGCTTGCTTGTTATTTTTCGGGTGCTGTAGCGGCTTATAAAAGTTCAATGCCGTTAAAAAAACACCATAACCTTATAAAAGTTCAATCTTAATTTAGTTTGAGGTATTTGACTTGAGTGGAGTTCGACCACATCGTATTTACGTTCAATTACTCACTTACAAAAATTTGAATAATTGATTTTCCTTATATGTTGAATTGTTGATTGTTCGATGCTATGGTTTTAAGACCTGTATAAATAAAATTGTTAACTTATTATCTAAGACTTTTGTAAGAAACGAATAAACCCTAAAAAATGAGCCAAAGAAAAGAATCTCGAGCCACCTCGAGTCCAATTGTTAACTCCAGCTCGCATCAATGTATAAGAGTCAAGCTAACTCGACTCGTATTGTTATGAGGGTGATCATGAACTGACGTTGGCTTGGTTCACTCGTCTGAGACCCTAAGAGAGATATAAGCCATCCATGGGATCCTAGTGTATACGAGCCGATTTAAGGTATCTTAATTAACGCTACTAAATTCATACCCTCTACTATTGCCATGCTTCACCCATTATCCTCTCAACATTGTTAGCGCTTTTATCATTTAGCATCTGCAAACTATGAAAGATTTTGAAGTCTACGTATGCGGCTACGAACTTTTGAGGGTTTTTGAAGTGTGCTTGTGGCTTCGAAACAAAAAATGAGTATTCAAAATCTTTTTTTCTTTCTTTTTTTAATCGGGCAACATACATGTGAACTTTGTAACGGATGGTCTAATGTACGCTTTAGTTCCTCTATCATATGAACTTTTAGCCACCCCTAACACAATGCCCTTTCTTCCTGATTTCCCCCTCTATTCTCCTCCATCTGTTTCAGAGGCTCTATCATCCTAGATGATGTTAGAAAATTACTAGTGAAAGAAATAAAATAATGACAAACATATGAAATAGTGAACCGGGCTTGTGTTTGACACAATTTCCATAAACAGATTCGTCGTCTGTTCCCAGGGTACGCCGGTTCGAAGCAGCAACAGCGCACTGCTGGACTTGAACACTTGCCTGAGAGACAACCGGAGATGCTGCAGAGAAAATCAGAGAGGAAGAAGAGAGCTGTGTGTTTTTGGTGTGTCTCAACTGGTCTGCATTGGTCTATATTTATACTTGCAGAACCATAACCGAAATCTGGCCATCATTGCATCGTTTTAATGACCCAATAATGGTCATTAGTTATCAGTTTGTAGACTGATAATAATAACCTTGAAAAAGCTGTTTCGAAATAGCAAACTGCCTTATGATCATCAATAACAAATCAATCAGTTTTCAATCAACGGAATCGGTTACGGGTGCAAAAACCGCCCCACGCGGGCCCGGGTTTTCGGAACCGCAGGATGTGCGGGCGTATACGAGTTCAACTAAATTCGGCTCAACTTTTGCACCCCCCTGTGCGCCCGCGTAGGAGTTTTGGTAAATTATGACGCACGGTTATGTTAGTTAGGTACAACATTACCTCGTAAACTAACTTCCACTTTGTCCCCACATCTATGTGTGACAAAGTTCGAGACTTCATTTACACATACTCAAATTTCCAACAATCCCCCACATGAATGGAGGTCGATCTCAAACAACATTACTCCAATTAGATTTCAGTAATTGAGTTTTGCATACGATAGGTAGGTGTTACCCTTTGAACCTTCGCTCATGAAATGCACTTAGCCCACTAGCTCTGAGTAGACATTGATGTCTTTGAACTCGTCTGCCGTTTATGTAGACGACAATACATTTCATACAAGACTTTCCCTGACAAAGTCAAGTCCTCATAGTTATGTTCGTTATGGTCATGAACATGATGCCTGGTTCTGCGAGAGTCATTAAGTATTGTGCCCCAACAATACCCTTCGAAGCGACCCTACTTCTCTCTCACATAGGTGATTCACTAGGTATGGTTACCTTAGTCGAATCATTAAAAGCCATAGGCTCAGCCTCTCACCTGTCACTTTAAGGAATGGGCTAGGAGGTTTATTAAGCTTTATAATAACTCCCTTTATATGCGTAGGGTTAACCCCCCCCCCCCCCACAGTGACATTACCAGTTCATACAACTAGGTTTTCCTATTGAACTTAATTCTTATGATCTCCAGTCTATTAAGTTAGGTTTCCATCATATGAACTTCATTTTTCAAGGGCTTCAGTCCCATTCCGATGGACGACTTTTGAACTAACTCTCTACTTAGGCCTTTTGTTAGCGGATCCGCGATATTATCCTTTGACCTAACGTAGTCAACAATGATAATTCCTGTAGAGATTAGTTGCCGTATCGTATTATGTCTACGTCTGATATGTCTGTTTCTACCATTGTACATTGTGCTACGAGCTCTGCCAATTGCCTATTGGCTATCACAATGTATACAAATGGCCGCTGCCGACTTAGGCCATCTTGGTATGTCCTCAACAAATTGATGTAGCCATTCTGCTTCTTCACCTGCTTTATCTTAATCGATGAACTCTGATTCCATCGTGGATCTAGCGATAACCGTTTGTTCCGACGATTTCCACTATATAGCAGCACCTCCAAGTGTGAATACATACCCACTTATTGCTCTGGAATTATTTGTGTCAGATATCCAATTTGCATCGCAGTTGTAACACCCTGACCGCGTAAAACAACAAACCGCGGCGGAAATGTCGGGGAGTCATGTCACAGAACTATTGTTTCACAACTCATGGAATTTAAAATTATGTTTGATTAAGTTAAATGTTTACATTGTCTTGGGATAAAAAGAAACAACACATAAATAAATTGTCTTTCATGTTTTAAGTCACTAAGGCCCGCGTCCATTCCTACGTGAAGCATGCATCATATTATCAAGTATTGATTCCTGAAACATATGTGAAAAGAGAGTCAGCATAAAAATGTCGGCGAGTACATAGGTTTTGTGAGCGTGTCAAATTCATGGCCTTGTATACATATTGCAACACCTCGTCCGACTACAAGAGTCGTTAAGTGAAAACCTTGTATCAAAAGTGTTTGATATTGCAACACAATTAACCAACTAAAACAAGTTGGTTAAAGTTGTGAAAACCTTGTAGCCATGAATATTGACAAAAACATTTCTTTTGTAAAAACCTTGTAATAGATTGGTTCAAAAGAAAACTTCGTATGGTTTATATCTTTAAGGGAAAATCATTGCGTGACATTGTTCAAAATAATCTGTCCGTGTTATAAACCATTTGTCCGTGTTATAAATCAATCGTCCGTGTCATAAATCAATTGTCCATGTCATAAACAAAATCGTCCGTGTTTTTAATTGTGAAAAATTTTGATCGTTCTTTAATGAACACATTCAAACTTTTGTTGACTATACCAACAAAGGGTATCTTTAATAGACCACCAAAGGGTCTCTTTAACTAGACTAACAAATCAACAAATGATTTGTTAATCAGAAACAGTTTCTGTCATTACCCAAACTTCCTCCAAATCTAGTGAACAGTCCGATAATGGGATTGTCAGTCCTATGGTACCATAACATACTACTGGTCGGCTTGGCCAAAGCTAATGAATGTCATTCGTGTTATGGATAACGCATCAACAAGTTGTTCACATTATTGAAATCGTATTGTTTTATATATAAACCATAGACATTGTTTTTGAAAACTTGAAAATGATTTAGCACATATGAGTCACCCCAAAACATTTGCAAAACGTAAAAGAGGGGAACTATGTACTCACTTTGAAAATCATTTTTGTATACATAAACCATGTATATTAAATTTTGAAAATAATTATAGGCACATATGAATCACCCAAAAACATTTAGAGGATGTAAAAGAGGGGGCTATGTACTCACTTTGAAAATCATTTTGTATATAAAAAATTATCTTGAAAATAGTTATAGGCACATATGAATCACCCCAAAATATTTAGAAAATGTAAAAGAGGGGAACTATGTACTCACTTTGAAAATCATTTTGTACATATAAACCATGTATATTGTTTTGAAATCTTGAAAATAATTATAGGCACATATGAATCACCCAAAAACATTTAGAAAATGTAAAAGAGGGGGCTATGTACTCACTTTGAAAATCATTTTGTATATAAAAAAATTATCTTGAAAATAGTTATAGGAACATATGAATCACCCTAAAACATTTAGAAAATGTAAAAGAGGGGAACTATGTACTCACTTGGGATTGTGAAAGTGTTCTTGATCAAAGAAATAAACAAAGCTCAAACGTGTCCTATTGTGTCATATAAATATGTTAGCGTGTCGGGACTACAAACGGGAGATCGGATAGAATGAAGTCTTATAAACCAAACGAGTGTTGGAAATCATGTGATACGGTTTAACAAAGTTAACATTCTGATTTGGAAAGGATCCTAAGTGCTTTTGACCCATTATGACTCGTTAAGGTAGTTTATGCTACTTTAACGGGTCATTAGTATAAACGCGTGATCGTCGTCTTAAATGCCCAAACATGTTTGAAAATGTTATAACATTAGTTTATATGTCAAAAATTTGGTTACATGTGTTTAAAATGGATTTATGCGCAAAAGGGCATTTTAGTCATCATTTTTTAAGAACATAAGTAACTTATCATAACACTAACCAAGCGATGTGACCATAAGGTATAACCTCAGTAGGTTATTCCCTATACAACTATGGTCACAAATATGCGTTTGGTCGGATCCTAAGATCAACCAAACGGGCCAGATTCGAAAGTTAAAGCGGTGGTCAAGACCGCTCGACTAACGACCCTAAATAAGCACTAAACTAGAAGTGACGAGTTAGACATGTCAAAATGTGTCTAACTAAGTTTATAAAACAGATTTGGTATCAAAACTTGGTGTTTTGGTTTTCTTGATTGACAGGATTAGCGGTGAGTGCTTGTTGAACTTGGATTACAATGTTGGGTATTACGGCAGCCATTTGTTGAGCGATTTGGGTTCATGGGTCGCATTAGGAATGAACATTCATAAAATAATTATAGAAAAATAAATCTACTACATCCATAGGATGTCTTGGGCTTTGCTCGCCGTTAGGCCCTACATGCCGCCATACTTTACCTGTGTAATCATGTGGGCCCCCATGAATACCGGTTTTTCATATGGTTCGCACGGGTTTGCCAGGTTGCGTACACAAAAACCTGGATAAAATCGAGAAATATGTATACAACGTGTGATATTCGGAATGTGTCCAGGTGTAGACACGGTGACACCTCAAAGTAGGTTAGTTCGAACGACGTTTGGTGTGGCATGCTTTGGCCTAATAGGTCCTTCGTACTCTCATCGTTGGTCCCCAGGTAAGCAAACTGGTCCGTTATATTGGATTTATACGAATGCCAACCTAGACAGGACGTTCCGACTACCGGTACTTGTACCCTTCCAGTTACTACATGCCCGTCGCAGAACTTACTTTGATGAGATTTGAAAATTGCAACAAAATCTTTGGATAATGAGAGTATGAAAATAAATTGAATACATGAACATCGATATATGTATAATGAATATGTATATAAGCATGTATGTTTGACTGTAAATGTAAACAAATATGAAACAATTAAATGTCACAAGTTTGTATGTAACCACCTAATCAATTAAAATTTAGGCAGACTATAGTATAGGCTCTAAGGGTCTAATAACCTATCCTATATCCCTATAGTCATGGCTCTGATACCAATCTGTCACACCCCGACCCGCAGCGGAAAAGGTGATCGGGGCATGATTGGGTTATCATCAAAACTCATGACATTTATTATGCGTTTCATATTCATTAGATACAATTTAATGGAAATTTACAATAAATGTTACAACATGTTCTAACTATCAATCTAAGCATCTTTGTTCTCTTCTAAGGCATTTCCTATGTTTTCTTTGCTTCAACCTGTTCACCTGTATCATGTGTAAAAAGGTTTTGGATCAACATAATGTTGGCGAGTGAATCCTATGGAAAACATTTGAACAAGTTTATTTGAATTGATTATGAAATATGTGCACAACCAAACATGAGTAAAAATAGATGTAAACTTATTCAACAATCATAAGATATTAAATAAAACACACATGAACAATAATGGAACATTTAGAGGCACGCGATGCTCAACTCGTCTCTCACGAGGAACTGAGGGGCCTAATGAATGAATTGCATAAACATGATAATATGAATGACACAACTACAAACAATATAAACTCAATGATACACACATGAACAATAATGAATTTGATTTGAGGCACGCGTTGTTCAACTCGTCTCCCACGAGGAACTGATGGGCTTAATGAATGAGTTTCATATAATTTGACAAAAGGAAATAAGTAATCACAACAATATAAACAATCTAAGTTTAGATCATGATGTGGTATGGCACAAGTTTAAATAAACAAGTCGATTATTTTTATAACACATGACACACCCCAAAACGTGTAATTTAAAAGGGGGAGTTGTAAGATTCACTCACAGTGGGTGCGTTCGGTTGATGAGGTTGAATGCACGCGAAGTGGTTTTAACCACGAGTGAGATTAACCTAGATAAATCGCATTATGGTTTGGTAAGTAAACGGATTTTATTAATTTATTTTAGTAGGATTGTTGGGTGTATTTTTGTGAGTTTAAGGCTATTTTCTAACCTTAAAAATGTTATTTTTTAAGTATTTTTAATTGATTTTTAATTAAAATAATTAGATAAAATAATAAAAAAATTTGACTTTTTCTGACCGTTGACTTGACCGTTGACCGTTGACCTGACCGTTGACCGGTTCGTATGCGTATTGTTGTGCGCTGAGTGAGGCTCGAACCCGAGACCTCCCGTACGCGTGCACGCAGCTCTACCAACTGAGCTACGTGTCTAACCCGTCATATATCTGATTTTAATTACATTTATACATTAATTAGTTTAAACAGAAAATCCTTTTATTTTAAAAACACTTTAATTGAATTAGACGGTGCGCTCCACAGGTCTCGAACCCGGTACCTGTGGCTTAAACTAACACACAGTCCACCGCTGGACTGTGTGTTTAACATGTTATATAATCCAATTTTTATTATACTTAAATACAAACTATTTGTTTTCATTTCTGACTTATTTAAAAAGGTAGAGTAATTGTCCGGGTCGATGCAGAAGACCGGACTCGAACTCGTGACGTGCGACTTAAACATACACACAGTCCACCGCTGGACTGTGTGTCTAACTTGGTTATTATTCCGATTATTAATATACTTAACATACACCTGTGTGACTCCGGTTCAATTTAACAAAAAAATCATTTTTATTAAGGCAGCGTGTGTGGAACAGGATTCGAACTCGAGACCTTTCTGTGTTTAATGTGCACACAGTCCACCGCTGGACTGTGTGTCTAACCCGAGTAATATCTTAATTTTAATTATTCTTATACGTTTACCGCACTTCATCTTCTTCGTCTGATTTTTAACCAGGATCGATAACTGACTGGTTAAATGTTTTAATCGGTTTCTTAGCGTGTTTCAGTTCATTACGGTGAGATATAAGTGAAAAGAAAAAAAGAAACTAGGCGAAGAGGTATACCGACTATCTTCCTCTGTTTTCCGGCAGAACTCCGGCGACAGCAATAGGCTCCGGCGTCGGGTGTCTTGCAGCAGCGAGTCTCCGGAAAGTTTACAAAGGGTGTGGGTATCTCCGGTATAAGCTCAGGGGTTTCAGTAAGGCTCAGGAATGGAGAACCGGTTTTCCGGCGATGAGCAGAGATATTCCGGCGAGTGGAATTACGTCCGGTAAAGGTGTGGTTTTGAGCGAAAAAGTTTGCGGTGGGTTGTGGGTGAATTTATAGGGAGAAACCGAGATGTATTTGGCCCGACTTCCGACTGGATTCGTCGGTTATGAAAACTCCGGCGGTTATAACTTTGGTCGCGGACTCAGACGTCGGTTATAACCGATGTCTTAGTAAATGTTTACGTTATAACGGAAGTTGTCGTTAAAACTCGCGAGATTACCGGGATTTCCGACGACTGAACTTTTGGGCGCCGGTTTTGAATTCGGAACGTCAAGATATGAATTAAATGATTCTAATAACAAATAACATCAATGGCGCAGTGGTTTGTGTGTTGTGTGTTAAGTCGCTGAACTGTACTGACTCGGCGACTGACCCGGGTTCGAAACCCGGCAGGGACTTTTTATTTTTATTTTGCGATTTTCAACAGTTTTTCAAAAACTAAATATATATTCCCGTATAATAATTGATTATGTATCGTTTAAAATTATTTTGGGCATTTAATTCGCAACGAAAATTTTAACTGACTGTTCGGTTGATAAACGGAGCGGGTTTGGTAAATCCGTTTTTTGACGGATGTTACATCGTTGTTTCATGTTAAGCTCATTTTGATTGAATATGTGTTGGAGACTTTTGGAGTCAGTGAAAACCGCACATTTTGTACCGTAAAGGTAGAGTCTACAAATTTTGAGAGCAAAAACTACGGCTCCTAACTCAAGATCATGAGTTGTGTAGTTCTTCTCATGGATTTTCAATTGCCTTGACGCATAGGCTATGAATTTGTCTCTTTGCATGAGAACACCACCAAGGCCTAGGTTTGATGCGTCAAAATAGACAACGAAATCATCGTTGCCGTCGGGTAAAGATAAAACATGAGCATTACAGAGTTTTTGTTTCAGTATTTGAAAGGCTTCCTCTTGTTTAGGTCCCCACTCGAAAGGTTTATTCTTCTGAGTCAAAGTGGTGAAGGGAACCGTGATCTTTGAAAAGTTTGTGATGAAATCGTTGATAGTATCCAGCAAGACCAAGAAATGAACGAACTTCAGTAGGAGTAGTAGGTGTACTCCAATCCCTAATCCCACTGATTTTGGCGGGATCTAAATGTATACCTTTTTCGTTAACAATGTGTCCCAAAAATTGAACTTCTTTTAGCCAAAATTCACATTTGGAGAATTTGGCGTAAAGCTGTTCTTTCTTCAGGAGTTCCATCGTTAGACGGAGATGTTCTTCGTGATCGGATCGAGACTTAGAATAAATGAGGATGTCGTCGATGAACACAATGATGAACTTGTCTAAATAAGGTTGTGTCTCAAAATTTTGAGAGCAAAAACTACGGCTCCTAACTCAAGATCATGAGTTATGTAGTTCTTCTCATGGATTTTCAATTGCCTTGACGCATAGGCTATGACTTTGTCTCTTTGCATGAGAACACAACCAAGGCCTAGGTTTGATGCGTCACAATAGACAACGAAATCATCGTTGCCGTCGGGTAAAGATAAAACAGGAGCATTACAGAGTTTTTGTTTCAGTATTTGAAAGGCTTCCTCTTGTTTGGGTCCCCACTCGAAAGGTTTATTCTTCTGAGTCAAAGTGGTGAGGGGAACCGCGATCTTTGAAAAGTTAGCGATGATTCGTCGATAGTATCCAGCAAGGCCAAGAAATGAACGAACTTCGGTAGGAGTAGTAGGTGTACTCCAATCCCTAATCCCACTGATTTTGGCGGGATCTAAATGTATACCTTGTTCGTTAACAATGTGTCCCAAAAATTGAACTTCTTTTAGCCAAAATTCACACTTGGAGAATTTGGCGTAAAGCTGTTCTTTCTTCAGGAGTTCCATCGTTAGACGGAGATGTTGTTCGTGATCGGATCGAGACTTAGAATAAATGAGGATGTCGTCGATGAAAACAATGATGAACTTGTCTAAATAAGGTTGTGTCTCCAAATTTTGAGAGCAAAAACTACGGCTCCTAACTCAAGATCATGAGTTGTGTAGTTCTTCTCATGGATTTTCAATTGCCTTGACGCATAGGCTATGACTTTGTCTCTTTGCATGAGAACACAACCAAGGCCTAGGTTTGATGCGTCACAATAGACAACGAAATCATCGTTGCCGTCGGGTAAAGATAAAACAGGAGCATTACAGAGTTTTTGTTTCAGTATTTGAAAGGCTTCCTCTTGTTTGGGTCCCCACTCGAAAGGTTTATTCTTCTGAGTCAAAGTGGTGAAGGGAACCGCAATCTTTGAAAAGTTTGTGATGAATCGTCGATAGTATCTAGCAAGACCAAGAAATGAACGAACTTCGGTAGGAGTAGTAGGTGTACTCCAATCCCTAATCCCACTGATTTTGGCGGGTCTAAATGTATACCTTGTTCGTTAACAATGTGTCCTAAAAATTGAACTTCTTTTAGCCAAAATTCACACTTGGAGAATTTGGCATAAAGTTGTTCTTCTTCAGGAGTTCCATCGTTAGATGGAGATGTTGTTCGTGATCGGATCGAGACTTAGAATAAATGAGGATGTCGTCGATGAAAACAATGATGAACTTGTCTAAATAAGGTTTACAAACCCTATTCATTAAGTCCACGAAGACGGCAAGAGCATTTGTCAAACCAAAAGGCATGACAGTGAACTCGTAATGGCCGTATCGAGTGTGAAAAGAAGTCTTGGGAATATCTTCTTCGAGTACACGAAGTTGATAATACCCAGAACGCAGATCAATCTTTGAAAAGCAGGTCGCACCTTGTAGCTGATCAAAGAGATCATCAATGTGAGGTAGGGGATATTGATTTTTGATTGTGAGTTTGTTGAGCTCACCATAATCGATACACATACGGAAGGATCCATCTCTTTTTTCATGAATAGGACAGGAGTGCCCCAAGGTGAAAAGCTCGGATGAATGAATCCCTTGTCTGAAAGTTCTTGGAGTTGCTTTGACAACTCTTGCATTTCAGACGGTGCAAGACGGTAAAGAGATTTGGCAATTGGGTTGGCACCAGGTACAAGGTCAATACGAAACCCAACCTGGCGAATTGGGGGTAAACCAGGTAGCTCTTCAGGAAACACCTCAGGATATTCCCGAACAACGGGGATGTCCAGAACAGTTTTGTCCTTGCCTTTTTCCTCTATGATATGTTCCAAGAAGGCTACATAATTCTTTCGTAGGTATTTTTGGGCCTGGGTACAGGACATGAGTTTTAGGCTACTAGAGGGTTTCTTTCCGTGAATTTCTAAGGTTCCGCCAGACGAAAGAGGTATACGAACAACCTTGCCGAAACAGATCACCTCAGCATGGTGTTTGGTTAACCAATCCATTCCTATGATGATGTCAAAACTCCCGAGTTGCATTGGTGTGAGGTCAATGGGAAAAAAAGGTAGTTATCCAAGTTCAATTGGCAATTACGAATGACATAGTTGAGCACAAGGGGTTCACCACTAGCGTTAATGACTTCGTTATCAACACGGGCCTCGTTGGCATTTATGTTGAATGCGCGTCCACGGCTAAGATTTGCATTCGCGTTCACCAATTTTGGCAGTTGTTTCTAAAGTGACCCATCTCGCCACAATTGTAGCAAGTACCAGGTGGGAACGGAGGTCTAGGAGGGTTGGCTTAGGGTTGAATAGGGTTCTGATCGACTTGTTTTGGGGCCAAACGACATACGGTGACTAATCAAAGTAAATGGGTCTTTATAATGTATCGGAAGACATGCTTTAGCCTATAAGTGGACACTCACCCCAAGAGTTCCCAGGTAAGAGTTGTCACACCCCGACCCGCAGCGGAATAAGAGTCGGGGCATAATTGGGTTATCACCAAAGCTCATGATAATTACTAATGTGTTTCATATTTATTAAAGTCAAAATTACATTCCCAATAATCCAAACATGTTCATACAAATACAAAGAAAAATAACCAACTAAACAATTCCAAGCTCTAAATCATTTTATTCTTCTAGGCCAATCCTATGTGTTTCTTGCTGCAGCTGGTTCACCTGTATCATGTGTAAAAATGGGGGGTTTTGGGTCAACATAAGTTGGCGAGTGAACCTTGTTAGATAAACATTTATTATTGATTTTCTTGTTAGTTTATCAATGAAAAATTGTGCAATAATCATAAGTGAGCAAATATAAATAATCAAACAATAGCAATAACAATCACAAACTATAACATACAATAACATATAATAACATACCAACATCATACAATAAATAACATGAATGAAACTGTGCGATCAAGGCTCAATCAAACGGAGCCGATCGTATTGCATGTACTGAAAATGATAAATGTCTGTGCGATCAAGGCTCAATCAAACGGAGCCGATCGTATGTTGGCACGCCAAGTTCACGCTCATAATGTAATGGGGAACATGCTCAACGCTCATAATGTAATGGGGAGCGGCGGCCTATGAAATTGCATGTACTGAAAATGATAAATTAAATCTAACAATGACCACACAAACAGTTGAAACAAGATGGATACACATTTGTTCATGATATGATGTATGCACAATGATTTAAATATAATAATTGTCAAGACACATGATACACCCCAAAAACGTGATTAAAACGGGGAATTTGTAAAGATTCACTCACATTGGGTGCGTTTGGTTGGAGATGATGAGATGCGCACGAGTTGGAAGGATTGAACAACGAGATTTAACTAACCTAAATAATAATGGAAATTATAGTAAATGAGTGGATTTTATTAATAATTTTAATAAGATTTTTAGATATATTTTTGTGAGTTTAAGGCTATTTCCTATCTTTAAAAACATTATTTTTAAATATTTTTAATTGATTTTTAAATTAAATTAAATAAATAAAAATATAAAATATGTTGACTTTTTGCGACCGTTGACTTTTTGACTTTGACTGTTTGACCGGTTTATTGTGTAATTGCATGCGCTGGGTGAGGCTCGAACCCGAGACCTCCCGTTCGCGTGCACGCAGCTCTACCAACTGAGCTACGTGTCTAACCTGAAATAATTATGTTTTTAATTATACTTATATACTAATTCAGTTTATTCAAAATTCTTTTATTTTCAAAAACATTTTAAATCATCGAACCGGTGTCACCAACAGGTCTCGAACCCGGGACCTGTGCTTTAACGTTACACACAGTCCACCGCTGGACTGTGTGTCTAACTTGGTTAATATACAAATTTTTATTATACTTAACAACTAACGTAGGTTAACCCGGTTCAGTTAGAAAAGTAAAACGTCTTTATTACAGAAGGGTGCGTGTATCAGGGATCGAACTCGCGGCGTGTGCGTATTATTTGCACACAGTCCACCGCTGGACTGTGTGTCTAACCCGTTTAAAATACCGATTTTAATTATCCTTATAATGTTAGCACAGTTCATCTTCTCCGTTAATTTTTACAGACAGCAAATTACCCATCTGTTTCTTGTTTTAAAACGATTAACACATTCATAAGACTAAGATGAAATGACAAAGACGGTGTTGGAAACAAACATACCGGAGGAATAATTTAACTCAGAATTCCGGCAAGGCGTCGGCTCCGTTTTTATGAACTTCAACTGAGCAAGCAAATTAACCGTTTTGATTAGCTAATCGTGGAATTGAAGTGCTAAACAAACGTTAACAGAGTGTTTGAATGTCCATACCGTTTCACAGTGGAAGATAAGAACTTTCAGAGGTTTTCCGGCGAACAGGAATTATCCGATAACGGCGTCTGAATTTGATTTCAATTGAAAGGTTTGAGTTGGCAATAGCTTAACAATTGATAGACCACGAAGAAATTGAAAGACTTACTGTTTTGATGGAGGATACGGTTTTCCGGCGACTTGCAGAAATTTTCCGGCGAGTATAATAAACTTTTCTGATGAACTGAATGTATGACGAAAGTGAAATGGCAGGTTTGTAGAATGTTTCTGAGTCGCGAAAGAGGTCTTTGATTGAAGTAATTCAGATATTGAATATCTTCGGTTATAAAACCGATCATCATCAGAATTTAAGTTAATTCAAGTCTGAATTGATTAGAATCGTCGGTGCATCGGTTATAAACCAGAATTCGCGCTTATTCAAACGTTTTAGACGATTGAATAGCCGATTACGGTTTTCAGTTTTTGGCGCAACCGGTTGATCTATGATTGACTATAAAACTCATTTGTTTCCTAGAGTTGACAGAAAACAACAAGTGGCGGAGTGGTTATGCGTGTGTGTGTTAAGTCTTTGAGTTCTCTTCCGGCTGACCCGGGTTCGAGTCCCGGCAGCCTCATTTCCTTTTTAATTATTTTATTTATACTTTTTATCAATTATAACATTTATAGTTTAGTTTTTTATTAATTATGTATCATTAAAAATCAAAATAAACATAAATACGCAACAAAATATTTATAACTTGATATTCGATTACAACCGGAGCGGGTTTGGTAAAACCCGTTTTTGACAAATGTTACAGTATCCCCTACTTTTAGGAATTTCGTCCCGAAATTTAAGTAGTAGTAGTAGTAGGAAAAAGATGCGGGTATTTTTCACGCATTGAGTCTTCACGTTCCCAAGTAAACTCAGGTCCCCGTTTCGACTCCCAGCGTACCCTAACAATTGGAATGCGACTCCGTCGTAGACGTTTTTCTCTGAAGCCCATGATCTCTACCGGTCTTTCAATGAAATGCATAGATTCATCAATCTGAATATCTTCCAGAGGAATGTGGAGATTTTCATCAGCGAGGCACTTCTTCAAGTTTGATACGTGGAATGTGGGATGAATCCTGTTGAGTTCTTCTGGTAGATCAAGCTTGTATGCTACAGGTCCTACTCTTTCAAGTATCTTGAAAGGTCCTACGTAGCGTGGTGCTAGCTTGCCTTTTTGACCAAAACGAACTACTCCCTTCCACGGTGATACTTTTAAAAGTACATGATCACCAATGTTAAACTCTAAAGGCTTCCGTCGTTTATCTGCATAACTCTTTTGACGACTTTGAGCCGCTAGAAGATTGTTTCGAATTTGATGGATCTTGTCTATGGTTTCTTGAATCAATTCCGGACCAGTGATTTGAGCTTCCCCAATTTCGTGCCAACATACTGGAGATCGGCACTTACGACCATATAAGGCTTCAAAAGGTGCCATGCCGATGCTTGAATGATAGCTGTTGTTGTACGAAAATTCAACTAATGGTAGATGAGCGTCCCAATTTCCCTTGAAGTCTATGACACATGCTCGAAGCATATCTTCAAGAATTTGAATGGTGCGTTCAGATTGTCCATCAGTTTGAGGATGATAGGCGGTACTGAGATCTAATCGCGTACCCAAAGCGGCTTGTACTGCTTGCCATGTTCGTGAAGTGAAACGACCATCACGATCAGAAATAATGCTTAACGGTACACTATGTCGGCTTACGATTTTGCTGATATAAACACGAGCTAGCTTTTCGTTCTTGAAATCTTCACGGATAGGAATAAAGTGAGCTGATTTTGTAAGTCGGTCAATGATTACCCATATAGTGTCATACCCACCAGAAGTGCGAGGTAACCCGGTAATGAAGTCCATGGTTATGTTTTCCCACTTCCATACAGGTATTTCGGGTTGGACCAGAAGTCCTGAGGGTCTTTGGTGTTCAGCTTTCACCTTGGAACATGTAAGGCACTTAGAAACAAAAACAGCAATATCCTTTTTCATTCCAGGCCACCAATAGGTGTATCGAAGGTCTTGATACATCTTATCGGCTCCTGGGTGTATAAGTATCATGTTTTGTGAGCCTCATTCATAAGAATTTCACGAAGATTGTTGTGGTCAGGAATCCATATACGATCTAGATAGTACAGAATACCGTCAGATTTAGTTTCAATTTTAAGTTCAGCTCCACAGGACAGCTCCTTTCGTACATCATCTTCCGTTACTGAAACATGTTGGGCTTCTCGAATTTGATCTTTAATGTCAGTTATGATTTGCGAACATAGAAGACGAATGGAGTTCGCATAACCCTTTCGACTGAGTGCATCAGCCACCACATTTGCTTTGCCAGGGTGGTATCGAATTTCACAGTCGTAGTCATTTAAAAGTTCGACCCATCTTCGTTGCCTCATGTTCAACTCCTTTTGATTGAAGATATGTTGAAGGCTCTTGTGGTCAGTATATATTTCACACTTAGTACCATAGAGATAATGTCTCCATATCTTAAGAGCGAACACAACGGCTCCAAGTTCCAGGTCATGGGTGGTGTAGTTCTTCTCATGAGTCTTGAGTTGTCTCGAAGCATAAGCTATAACCTTTCCTCTTTGCATTAGGACACAGCCTAAACCTTACCCTGACGCGTCGCAATAAACCACGAAATCATCACAACCTTCACGCAGTGTGAGGATTGGTGCATCACAGAGTTTTTGTTTAAGGGTTTGGAAGGCTTCTTCTTGCTTGGGTCCCCATATGAAAGGTTTTCCCTTATGAGTTAAAGCCGTGAGTGGTACAACAATGCGTGAGAAGTTTGAAATGAAACGACGATAATAACCAGCCAAACCAAGAAAAGATCTTACTTCAGTTGGTGTACGTGGCGCTTGCCATTCTTGTACCGCTTTGATCTTTGAGGGGTCGACATTTTGTCATTGACTACATGCCCAAGGAATTGTACCTCTTTTAACCAGAATTCGCATTTGGAAAATTTGGCGTAAAGCTTTTCATTTTCTAGAAGTGTATGGATGAGTCGAAGATGGCGCTCATGATCAGACTTAGACTTTGAATAAATGAGAATGTCGTCGATGAAGACTATAACAAATCGATCAAGATAAGGTTTGCAGACTCTATTCATTAGGTCCATGAAGACTGCTGGAGCGTTGGTTAAACCAAATGGCATGACCATGAATTCATAATGACCATAACGAGTTCGGAATGCAGTCTTTGGGACGTCTTCTTCATGTACTCTAAGTTGATGATAACCAGACCGAAGGTCGATTTTTGAAAAGCAGTTGGCACCTTGAAGTTGGTCAAGAAGATCATCAATGCGAGGTAATGGATAGCGATTCTTGATTGTTAATTTGTTGAGTTCTCTGTAGTCGATGCACATGCGAAACGATCCATCTTTCTTCTTTACAAAAAGGACAGGTGCACCCCAAGGCGAGGAGCTAGGACGTATGAATCCCTTGTCAGTCAACTCTTGCAATTGACTGGCTAGCTCTTGCATTTCAGAGGGGGCTAACCTATAAGGATACTTTGCAACTGGTGTAGCACTAGGTACGAGATCGATGCGAAATTCAACTTCTCTTACTGGAGGAAGTCCTGAAATGTCGTCAGGAAAAACTTGCGGGAAATCTTTTACTACTGGGATGTCTTCAAGTTTCTTCTCCATGGTTCCCTTTTTGATGATATGAGCTAAAAACGCGACATAATTCTTGCGAAGATATTTTTGAGCTTGAAGACAGGACATTAAGCTGAGCCCTTTCGACGAGGTTTCTCCAAAGATTCGTAGAGTCTGACCGTTTGAAAGAGGAATGCGTATAAACTTCTCGCGGCATACAACTTCAGCCTGATGTTGACTGAGCCAGTCCATACCAATTATGATATCAAAACTTCCCAACTTCATAGGAATAAGGTCAACTGAAAAGTCGTGGTCGTTTAAGGTGAGTGTACAGTTGCGTATAATAGAGTTCAATGAGACCGGTTTCCCATCAGCAACTTCTACTGTTATGGATTCCATGAGCTTATCACGATTTTGGTTTAAGATAGGTTCAAACTCTAAGGACACAAAACTTTTATCCGCGCCAGTATCAAACAACATGGATGCATATCTACCATTTATAAGGAACGTACCGTTAACACATTGCCGTCAGCTCTAGCCTGATTAGCGTTGATGTTGAAAGCTCTTCCTCTTGCAGGTGGAGGAGCTTGGTTCGCTTGATTCACCGGATGGCTTGGGCCTGAGCATGAATAATGTTCACCAACCTTGGACAAGTGTTTCTAAAATGGCTTGGGTCTCCACAATTGTAGCAAGCCCGCATAGGTTGTACCATGGGATAGTTGGGTTGGTAGTATGTTTGGGCTAAGTGTTGGGTAGGTGGTAATAGTAGGGGTTGTTGGGCTTGACCCATTATTTGTTGGTGGGTTTGGGTTGAAGGCTGGTGGCGGTTCGTTTGCTGAGGCGTGCGACAGGTTTGAACAGTATGACCTGCGCGACCACAGCCGGTGCAATGTTGGCAAGGATGATCAGGAAAATGGTGGTATTGGCAACGGTTGCATTTTGGTAACGGGCCAGAGTATGGCCTTTTGTATGGTGCAGGTGAAGGGGCAACTTGGGTAATGGGTGCAGCAGGAATAGGGAAATTGGTTTGTGTAACAGCGAAGTTTCTGGTATTACGCTTCCTCTTGTTAGCAAACTTAGAGGAGGAGGTGGAATGGTTTGAAGTTTGACCTTCAACAGGGGCTTTCTTTTTCTCTTCTTTAAACTTACCGTTGCGAATTCGATTCTCGGTCAGTTCAGTGGCTAGTTCCATAGCAGCTTCAAGTGTTGCTGGTGAAGTGCTGAGAACTGAATCTTGAATTTTCGAGGGAAGTCCTCGAATATAATGCTCGATCAAACGATAAGTTGGGGTGAACAAGTTAGGGACCATTTGGTTCAATTCTAAGAACCTCTTGTTGTAGGAAGTATGATCTCCCTCCTTTTGCTTTAAAGAATGAAATTCGTCCTCTAGCTTCTTAATCTCACTTCTAGGACAGAATCGCCTCGTCATGATTTCCCTTAACTCCTCCCATGTTAAGGCCATTGCATCTCAACTCCCCTCTTCCCCTTTTCAGTATTCCACCAGGTGAGAGCTACCCCAAATAGTCTCCCGGTGGCGTATCGAACCTTGCGATCCTCAGGACAATCGCAGTTGAGGAAGGTGTTTTCCATTTCCTCAAACCAGTGGAGGAGAGCAGTGAAACCTTCGGTCCCTTCAAATTTAGGAGGATCGCAAGACTTGAAATGTTTGTATGAGCACTTGCTGGTAGGAGGGTTGCCGATGTTCTGGTCATGTTGTTGGGGAGGATTAGTGGGATTTGTGGCGAGAGCTTGTTGTACTTGAACCACAATGTCAGGAAGCACCGCGGCCATTTGTTTCGCGATTTGTGTGGCCAAGCGTTCGTGAGACCTTCCTGATCTTTTACCCCCTCGTTGTTGTCTAGACGACATCTACAGGAACATACATAAGAAGATTGTGAGTTTATGGAGTCTTTTTAGGTGTCATGTGTCTTTAAGAAAATGAAAATAACATAAATATCAATAATGCAACTACATCCATAGGATGTCTTGGGTTTGCTCATGTTGGGCCTCAAATGTCCCCCATACCTTCACCTGTATACTCATGTGGGCCCCCATGACTATTGGCTTGGTAGGATTCACATTAGTATTGGCGATTTAACACTCGCATCACCCGAATGCAAACCACAAAATATGTTTACGAGATGTATGGTCGGAATGTGTCCAGGTGTAGACACAATGACAACTCAAAGCGGGTTAGCTCACACGACGTTTGGTATAGCATGCTTTGGCCTAATAGGTACTTCGTACTCTCATCGTTAGTCCCCAGGTAGGCAAACTGGTCCTTTATTTTGGATTTATACGAATGCCAGCCTAGACAGGACGTTCCGACTACCGGTACTGGTACCCTTCCAGTTACTACATGCCCGTCATGAGAACTCACTTTGATGAGATTTGAAAATACAATTGTAAAAACAATCATGAAAATGATGTGATGTGTGCTTTCATGGATATGATATGTTATGAGAATATGATTCATGATAGGCATTATATGATATATGTACTTATGAACATGCTTGCATAATATTGAATGTAACATTAAAACATAAAACATATAAGCATCATGAAATTTGGCATGTAACACACAAAAATCTTAAAAATTTCTAATCGACTATAGTATAGGCTCTAAGGGTCTAATAACCTATTCTATATCCCTATAGTCATGGCTCTAATACCAATCTGTCACACCCCGACCCGCAGCGGAATAAGAGTCGGGGCATAATTGGGTTATCACCAAAGCTCATGATAATTACTAATGTGTTTCATATTTATTAAAGTCAAAATTACATTCCCAATAATCCAAACATGTTCATACAAATACAAAGAAAAATAACCAACTAAACAATTCCAAGCTCTAAATCATTTTATTCTTCTAGGCCAATCCTATGTGTTTCTTGCTGCAGCTGGTTCACCTGTATCATGTGTAAAAATGGGGGGTTTTGGGTCAACATAAGTTGGCGAGTGAACCTTGTTAGATAAACATTTATTATTGATTTTCTTGTTAGTTTATCAATGAAAAATTGTGCAATAATCATAAGTGAGCAAATGTAAATAATCAAACAGTAGCAATAACAATCACAAACTATAACATACAATAACATATAATAACATACCAACATCATACAATAAATAACATGAATGAAACTGTGCGATCAAGGCTCAATCAAACGGAGCCGATCGTATTGCATGTACTGAAAATGATAAATGTCTGTGCGATCAAGGCTCAATCAAACGGAGCCGATCGTATGTTGGCACGCCAGGTTCACGCTCATAATGTAATGGGGAACATGCTCAACGCTCATAATGTAATGGGGAGCGGCGGCCTATGAAATTGCATGTACTGAAAATGATAAATTAAATCTAACAATAACCACACAAATAGTTGAAACAAGCTGGATACACATTTGTTCATGATATGAGTATGCACAATGATTTAAATATAATAATTGTCAAGACACATGATACACCCCAAAAACGTGATTAAAACGGGGAATTTGTAAAGATTCACTCACATTGGGTGCGTTTGGTTGGAGATGATGAGATGCGCACGAGTTGGAAGGATTGAACAACGAGATTTAACTAACCTAAATAATAACGGAAATTATAGTAAATGAGTGGATTTTATTAATAATTTTAATAAGATTTTTAGATATATTTTTGTGAGTTTAAGGCTATTTCCTATCTTTAAAAACATTATTTTTAAGTATTTTTAATTGATTTTTAAATTAAATTAAATAAATAAAAATATAAACATATGTTGACTTTTTGCGACCGTTGACTTTTTGACTTTGACTGTTTGACCGGTTTATTGTGTAATTGCATGCGCTGGGTGAGGCTCGAACCCGAGACCTCCGTTCGCGTGCACGCAGCTCTACCAACTGAGCTACGTGTCTAACCTGAAATAATTATGTTTTTAATTATACTTATATACTAATTCAGTTTATTCAAAATTCTTTTATTTTCAAAAACATTTTAAATCATCGAACCGGTGTCACCAACAGGTCTCGAACCCGGGACCTGTGCTTTAACGTTACACACAGTCCACCGCTGGACTGTGTGTCTAACTTGGTTAATATACAAATTTTTATTATACTTAACAACTAACGTAGGTTAACCCGGTTCAGTTAGAAAAGTAAAACGTCTTTATTACAGATAGGGTGCGTGTATCAGGGATCGAACTCGCGGCGTGTGCGTATTATTTGCACACAGTCCACCGCTGGACTGTGTGTCTAACCCGTTTAAAATACCGATTTTAATTATCCTTATAATGTTAGCACAGTTCATCTTCTCCGTTAATTTTTACAGACAGCAAATTACCCATCTGTTTCTTGTTTTAAAACGATTAACACATTCATAAGACTAAGATGAAATGACAAAGACGGTGTTGGAAACAAACATACCGGAGGAATAATTTAACTCAGAATTCCGGCAAGGCGTCGGCTCCGTTTTTATGAACTTCAACTGAGCAAGCAAATTAACCGTTTTGATTAGCTAATCGTGGAATTGAAGTGCTAAACAAACGTTAACAGAGTGTTTGAATGTCCATACCGTTTCACAGTGGAAGATAAGAACTTTCAGAGGTTTTCCGGCGAACAGGAATTATCCGATAACGGCGTCTGAATTTGATTTCAATTGAAAGGTTTGAGTTGGCAATAGCTTAACAATTGATAGACCACGAAGAAATTGAAAGACTTACTGTTTTGATGGAGGATACGGTTTTCCGCGACTTGCAGAAATTTTCCGGCGAGTATAATAAACTTTTCTGATGAACTGAATGTATGACGAAAGTGAAATGGCAGGTTTGTAGAATGTTTCTGAGTCGCGAAAGAGGTATTTGATTGAAGTAATTCAGATATTGAATATCTTCGGTTATAAAACCGATCATCATCAGAATTTAAGTTAATTCAAGTCTGAATTGATTAGAATCGTCGGTGCATCGGTTATAAACCAGAATTCGCGCTTATTCAAACGTTTTAGACGATTGAATAGCCGATTACGGTTTTCAGTTTTTGGCGCAACCGGTTGATCTATGATTGACTACAAAACTCATTTGTTTCCTAGAGTTGACAGAAAACAACAAGTGGCGGAGTGGTTATGCGTGTGTGTGTTAAGTCTTTGAGTTATCTTCCGGCTGACCCGGGTTAGAGTCCCGGCAGCTCATTTCCTTTTTAATTATTTTATTTATACTTTTTATCAATTATAACTTTTATAGTTTAGTTTGTTTATTAATTATGTATCATTAAAAATCAAAATAAACATAAATACGCAACAAAATATTTATAACTTGATATTCGATTACAACCGGAGCGGGTTTGGTAAAACCCGTTTTTGACAAATGTTACAAGAGTGACTGGTCCGATAATGCAGATTTGTACGAACACTCTAGCCTTAGACAGAAAACTCACGGTACAAGCATCCACCCTTCCAGATTGCACGTGTTCACATTAATAAAACCCAAACTTTGACGGGATTTTGAAAACTTACAAGGCCTTAAGCCAAAACAAATCATCTAAGGATAGATGATTGATTTTCAAAACGAATTTGTAACTTGTGTATTGGTTTTGGTAACCACCTAAGGATAGGTGATGGTATTGTTTTAATAATCTACACGCAAGAAAACTCACGTAAGGGTCCTAGGAAGGTTATAGTCTAGGTTAAAGTATTACTAATAACCTAATTCCCTATAACCATAAGCTCTGATACCAATCTTTCTATAACACCCGACCGCGTAAAACAACAAACCGCGGCGGAAACGTCAGGGAGTCATGTCACAAACTATTGTTTCACAACTCATGGAATTTAAAATTATGTTCGATTAAGTTAAATGTTTACATTGTCTTGGGATAAACAGAAACAACACATAAATAAATTGTCTTTCATGTTTTAAGTCACTATGGCCCGCGTCCATTCCCATGTGAAGCATGCATCATAAATATCAAGTATTGATTCCTGAAACATATGTGAAAAGAGAGTCGGCATAAAAATGCCGGCGAGTACATAGGTTTTGTGAGCGTGTCAAATTCATGGCCTTGCATACATATTGCAACACCTCGTCCGACTACAAGAGTCGTTAAGTGAAAACCTCATACCAAAAGTGTTTGATATTGCAATACAATTAACCAACTAAAACAAGTTGGTTATAGTTGTGAAAACCTTGTAGCCATGAATCTTGACAAAAACATTTCTTTTGTAAAAACCTTGTAATAGATTGGTTCAAAAGAAAACTTCGTATGGTTTATTTCTTTAAGTGAAAATCATTGCGTGACATTGTTCAAAATAATTTGTCCGTGTTATAAACCATTTGTCCGTGTTATAAATCAATCGTCCGTGTCATAAATCAATTGTCCATGTCATAAACAAAATCGTCCGTGTTTTTAATTGTGAAAAATTTTGATCGTTCTTTAATGAACACATTCAAACTTTTGTTGACTATACCACCAAAGGGTATCTTTAATAGACCACCAAAGGGTCTCTTTAACTAGACTAACAAATCAACAAATGATTTGTTAATCAGAAACAGTTTCTGTCATTACCCAAACTTCCTCCAAATCTAGTGAACAGTCCGATAATGGGATTGTCAGTCCTATGGTACCATAACATACTACTGGTCGGCTTGGCCAAAGCTAATGAATGTCATTCGTGTTATGGATAACGCATCAACAAGTTGTTCACATTATTGAAATCGTATTGTTTTATATATAAACCATAGACATTGTTTTTGAAAACTTGAAAATGATTTAGCACATATGAGTCACCCCAAAACATTTGCAAAACGTAAAAGAGGGGAACTATGTACTCACTTTGAAAATCATTTTACATAAACCATGTATATTAAATTTTGAAAATAATTATAGGCACATATGAATCACCCAAAAACATTTAGAGGATGTAAAAGAGGGGGCTATGTACTCACTTTGAAAATCATTTTGTATATAAAAAATTATCTTGAAAATAGTTATAGGTACATATGAATCACCCCAAAACATTTAGAAAATGTAAAAGAGGGGAACTATGTACTCACTTTGAAAATCATTTTGTACATATAAACCATGTATATTGTTTTGAAATCTTGAAAATAATTATAGGCACATATGAATCACCCAAAAACATTTAGAAAATGTAAAAGAGGGGGCTATGTACTCACTTTGAAAATCATTTTGTATAAAAAAAATTATCTTGAAAATAGTTATAGGAACATATGAATCACCCCAAAACATTTAGAAAATGTAAAAGAGGGGAACTATGTACTCACTTGGGATTGTGAAAGTGTTCTTGATCAAAGAAATAAACAAAGCTCAAACGTGTCCTATTGTGTCATATAAATATGTTAGCGTGTCGGGACTACAAACGGGAGATCGGATAGAATGAAGTCTTATAAACCAAACGAGTGTTGGAAATCATGTGATACGGTTTAACAAAGTTAACATTCTGATTTGGAAAGGATCCTAAGTGCTTTTGACCCATTATGACTCGTTAAGGTAGTTTATGCTACTTTAACAGGGTCATTAGCATAAACGCGTGATCGTCGTCTTAAATGCCCAAACATGTTTGAAAATGTTATAACATTAGTTTATATGTCAAAAATTTGGTTACATGTGTTTAAAATGGATTTATGCGCAAAAGGGCATTTTAGTCATCATTTTTTAAGAACATAGAAGTAACTTATCATAACACTAACCAAGCGATGTGACCATAAGGTATAACCTCAGTAGGTTATTCCCTATACAACTATGGTCACAAATATGCGTTTGGTCGGATCCTAAGATCAACCAAACGGGCCAGATTCGAAAGTTAAAGCGGTGGTCAAGACCGCTCGACTAACGACCCTAAATAAGCACTAAACTAGAAGTGACGAGTTAGACATGTCAAAATGTGTCTAACTAAGTTTATAAAACAGATTTGGTATCAAAACTTGGTGTTTTGGTTTTCTTGATTGACAGGATTAGCGGTGAGTGCTTGTTGAACTTGGATTACAATGTTGGGTATTACGGCAGCCATTTGTTGAGCGATTTGGGTTCATGGGTCGCATTAGGAATGAACATTCATAAAATAATTATAGAAAAATAAATCTACTACATCCATAGGATGTCTTGGGCTTTGCTCGCCGTTAGGCCCTACATGCCGCCATACTTTACCTGTGTAATCATGTGGGCCCCCATGAATACCGGTTTTTCATATGGTTCGCACGGGTTTGCCAGGTTGCGTACACAAAAACCCGGAGAAAATCGAGAAATATGTATACAACGTGTGATATTCGGAATGTGTCCAGGTGTAGACACGGTGACACCTCAAAGTAGGTTAGTTCGAACGACGTTTGGTGTGGCATGCTTTGGCCTAATAGGTCCTTCGTACTCTCATCGTTGGTCCCCAGGTAAGCAAACTGGTCCGTTATATTGGATTTATACGAATGCCAACCTAGACAGGACGTTCCGACTACCGGTATTTGTACCCTTCCAGTTACTACATGCCCGTCGCAGAACTTACTTTGATGAGATTTGAAAATTGCAACAAAATCTTTGGATAATGAGAGTATGAAAATAAATTGAATACATGAACATCGATATATGTATAATGAATATGTATATAAGCATGTATGTTTGACTGTAAATGTAAACAAATATGAAACAATTAAATGTCACAAGTTTGTATGTAACCACCTAATCAATTAAAATTTAGGCAGACTATAGTATAGGCTCTAAGGGTCTAATAACCTATCCTATATCCCTATAGTCATGGCTCTGATACCAATCTGTCACACCCCGACCCGCAGCGGAAAAGGTGATCGGGGCATGATTGGGTTATCATCAAAACTCATGACATTTATTATGCGTTTCATATTCATTAGATACAATTTAATGGAAATTTACAATAAATGTTACAACATGTTCTAACTATCAATCTAAGCATCTTTGTTCTCTTCTAAGGCATTTCCTATGTTTTCTTTGCTTCAACCTGTTCACCTGTATCATGTGTAAAAAGGTTTTGGATCAACATAATGTTGGCGAGTGAATCCTATGGAAAACATTTGAACAAGTTTATTTGAATTGATTATGAAATATGTGCACAACCAAACATGAGTAAAAATAGATGTAAACTTATTCAACAATCATAAGATATTAAATAAAACACACATGAACAATAATGGAACATTTAGAGGCACGCGATGCTCAACTCGTCTCTCACGAGGAACTGAGGGGCCTAATGAATGAATTGCATAAACATGATAATATGAATGACACAACTACAAACAATATAAACTCAATGATACACACATGAACAATAATGAATTTGATTTGAGGCACGCGTTGTTCAACTCGTCTCCCACGAGGAACTGATGGGCTTAATGAATGAGTTTCATATAATTTGACAAAAGGAAATAAGTAATCACAACAATATAAACAATCTAAGTTTAGATCATGATGTGGTATGGCACAAGTTTAAATAAACAAGTCGATTATTTTTATAACACATGACACACCCCAAAACGTGTAATTTAAAAGGGGGAGTTGTAAGATTCACTCACAGTGGGTGCTTCGGTTGATGAGGTTGAATGCACGCGAAGTGGTTTTAACCACGAGTGAGATTAACCTAGATAAATCGCATTATGGTTTGGTAAGTAAACGGATTTTATTAATTTATTTTAGTAGGATTGTTGGGTGTATTTTTGTGAGTTTAAGGCTATTTTCTAACCTTAAAAATGTTATTTTTTAAGTATTTTTAATTGATTTTTAATTAAAATAATTAAATAAAATAATAAAAAAATTTGACTTTTTCTGACCGTTGACTTACCGTTGACCGTTGACCTGACCGTTGACCGGTTCGTATGCGTATTGTTGTGCGCTGAGTGAGGCTCGAACCCGAGACCTCCCGTACGCGTGCACGCAGCTCTACCAACTGAGCTACGTGTCTAACCCGTCATATATTGATTTTAATTACATTTATACATTAATTAGTTTAAACAGAAAATCCTTTTATTTTAAAAACACTTTAATTGAATTAGACGGTGCGCTCCACAGGTCTCGAACCCGGTACCTGTGGCTTAAACTAACACACAGTCCACCGCTGGACTGTGTGTTTAACATGTTATATAATCCAATTTTTATTATACTTAAATACAAACTATTTGTTTTCATTTCTGACTTATTTAAAAAGGTAGAGTAATTGTCCGGGTCGATGCAGAAGACCGGACTCGAACTCGTGACGTGCGACTTAAACATACACACAGTCCACCGCTGGACTGTGTGTCTAACTTGGTTATTATTCCGATTATTAATATACTTAACATACACCTGTGTGACTCCGGTTCAGTTTAACAAAAAATCATTTTTATTAAGGCAGCGTGTGTGGAACAGGATTCGAACTCGAGACCTTTCTGTGTTTAATGTGCACACAGTCCACCGCTGGACTGTGTGTCTAACCCGAGTAATATCTTAATTTTAATTATTCTTATACGTTTACGCACTTCATCTTCTTCGTCTGATTTTTAACCAGGATCGATAACTGACTGGTTAAATGTTTTAATCGGTTTCTTAGCGTGTTTCAGTTCATTACGGTGAGATATAAGTGAAAAGAAAAAAAGAAATAGGCGAAGAGGTATACCGACTATCTTCCTCTGTTTTCCGGCAGAACTCCGGCGACAGCAATAGGCTCCGGCGTCGGGTGTCTTGCAGCAGCGAGTCTCCGGAAAGTTTACAAAGGGTGTGGGTATCTCCGGTATAAGCTCAGGGGTTTCAGTAAGGCTCAGGAATGGAGAACCGGTTTTCCGGCGATGAGCAGAGATATTCCGGCGAGTGGAATTACGTCCGGTAAAGGTGTGGTTTTGAGCGAAAAAGTTTGCGGTGGGTTGTGGGTGAATTTATAGGGAGAAACCGAGATGTATTTGGCCCGATTCCGACTGGATTCGTCGGTTATGAAAACTCCGGCGGTTATAACTTTGGTCGCGGACTCATACGTCGGTTATAACCGATGTCTTAGTAAATGTTTACGTTAAACGGAAGTTGTCGTTAAAACTCGCGAGATTACCGGGATTTCCGACGACTGAACTTTTGGGCGCTGGTTTTGAATTCGGAACTTCAAGATATGAATTAAATGATTCTAATATTTAACAAATAACATCAGTGGCGCAGTGGTTTGTGTGTTGTGTGTTAAGTCGCTGAACTGTACTGACTCGGCGACTGACCCGGGTTCGAAACCCGGCAGGGACTTTTTATTTTTATTTTGCGATTTTCAACAGTTTTTCAAAAACTAAATATATATTCCCGTATAATAATTGATTATGTATCGTTTAAAATTATTTTGGGCATTTAATTCGCAACGAAAATTTTAACTGACTGTTCGGTTGATAAACGGAGCGGGTTTGGTAAATCCGTTTTTTGACGGATGTTACAGTATCCCCTGCTTTTTAGAAATTTCGTCCCGAAATTTAAATAGTGATATATTTGACTAAAAGAATGATGGTGTTTAGTTTGACTGTTACTTGCTTAGAAAAAGTAAGGGTTTAAGTTTTTGTTCGAGGCGGGTAACGTTCCTTGTAAGGGTTAAGTACCCTATTACAGGAATCGCTTTTTGTTGCCTACTGTATAAGTATTGATAAGCAGGAATGATTCGCTAAAAATGATATCATGCATAAGAGTTTAGATACGTTTGGAAAAGTATGGTTATATCCTAAGGCAAAACTTCTAACACTACAACCTACATGGAAACATAAATAAAACACAACAGCTGATACTTGAACATAATTAAACACAACAGCTAATATTTGAACATAAATAAGCACAACAGCTAATATTTGAATCCACATTCTAATTGCATATATGTTTGAATGGTGGAAGTTCCTCTCTCGTTTGTTATGATGGAGAGGTAGTTTATGTAGAAATGGAACACAATTCCAATTTCTCTAAATAGCAAGATGATATAAATGTAACATAATTCCAACCAAGGCAATACTAATCCTACATGGAACTTCTCATAACCGCCTGATAATGCCTCTGATCCTTTGGCAAGAATACTTATATATAGGAAGTACCAGCGGCGTATCCACCATATTCTTGCCAAATTTTCATTAGTTTTATCCACAAGTTATGATTAGTTACCAAGAAACTAATAAATCCTACATAGAACTTCTCATAACCATCCGACAATGCCTCTGATCCTTTGACAAGAATACTTATATATAGGAAGTACCAGCGGCGTATCCACCATATTCTTGTTAAATTTTCATTGGTTTTATCAGTGAATTATGATTAGTCCTATACTCTACAACCAATACAACAAACATAAAATACTGAAATGAAATATATCTGTGCGATCAAGGCTCAATCAAACGGAGCCGATCGTATTGCATGTACTGAAAATGAAATGTCTGTGCGCTCAAGGCTCAATCAAACGGAGCCGAACGTATTGAACGTATTGAATGTACTGAAAATGAAATTGTCTGTGTGCTCAAGGCTCAATCAAACGGAGCCGAGCGTATTGCATGTACTGAAAATGAATAACTTAATCACACAAACAACCTATGCATGGAACCTCTCATAACCGCCTGATAATGCCTCCGATCATTTGACAAGAATACTTATATATAGGAAGTACCAGCGGCGTATCCACCATATTCTTGTCAAATTTTCATTGACTTTATCCGCAAGTTATGATTAGTTCTATGCGACTCTACAACAAACACAACAACCACAAGATACTGAAAATGAAATTGTCTGTGCGCTCAAGGCTCAATCAAACGGAGCCGAACGTATTGTATGTACTGAAAATGAAATTGTATGTGCGCTCAAGGCTCAATCAAACGGAGCCGAACGTATTGCATGTACTGAAAATGAACAACTTAATCTAAACAACAATCACACAAACAGCCTATGCATGGAACCTCTCATAACCGCCTGATAATGCCTCCGATCATTTGACAAGAATACTTATATATAGGAAGTACCAGCGGCGTATCCACCATATTCTTGTCAAATTCTCATTGACTTTATCCGCAAGTTATGATTAGTTCTATGCGACTCTACAACAAACACCACAACCACAAGATACTGATAATGAAAATGTATGTGCGCTCAAGGCTCAATCAAACGGAGCCGAACGTATTGCATGAACTGGAAATGTAAATTGAACTGTGCGATCAAGGCTCAATCAAACGGAGCCGATCGTATTGCATGTATTGAAAATGTAAAATGAAATGACCGATCAAGGCTCATTCAAACGGAGCCGATCGTGCGGGCACGCCACAGATCAACCGCGTAATAAAATGGGGATCAAGCTCAACCTCATAAATGGGGGGGCTGCGGCCTCGGCAAATGCATATACTAAAAATAATAATAATTACTCTAACAGTCTACACATGGAACCTCTCATAACCGCCAGATAATGCTTCTGATCCTTTGACAAGAATACTTATATATAGGAAGTACCAGCGGCGTATCCACCGTATTCTCGTCAAAGTTTCATTGGCTTTATCCTTAAGTTATGTTTGGTTCTATGTGATAAAGAAAAACATAAAACTAAACGATAGGAGTTGAATCTGGATCTTCGGCGAAGAGGACTAGTTGAGTATCTTCGTTTGGGCCGTCATTATCTTCGACAGGATTGGCGTTGATATTGAAGACTCTTCCTCTTGCTGGTGACCTAGCGGTTGGGTTTCCTTGGTTTACTTGGTTAACTGGGTTGGATTGGGCTTGAGTGTTGATAACGTTAACCAATTGAGGGCATGTGTTTCTAAAGTGGGTAGGGTCGCCACAATTGAAACAAGCTCGAGCATATGGGAACATGGAGTATTGGGGTTGTTGATAGGTTTGGGCCATGTTTTGAGTAAGGGAAAAGGTTTGGTTTTGAAAGGTGCGACAAACCTTGATCAAATGACCATAGCGTCCACAAGTTGTACATAGTCGACAAGGTAAGGTAAGGGGATGGTGATAAAAACAGTTGTTGCATCGAGGGTGAGGTCCAAGATATGGTTTCTTATTTGGGTAAGTTGAGTTGGGTGCCACTTGAGTGATTGGGATAGCTTGGATGGGTATGGCGTGTGAAATAGGTTGGTTTCGTTGGGTAGCAGCGAAAAGTTGTCCGTCTCTTCTTCTCTTAGAATTGGGTTGAGAAGGGGATTCGGTTTGGGTGGAGTCGGAAGTTTCAGTCGATTCTTTATCCTTCTTCTTCTCCTCCTTGAAGTCTTCGTTTCGGATTCGGTTCTCGGTAAGCTCTGTTGCTAACTCCATTGCTGCTTCCAAGGTTGCAGGCTTGGTACTTATTACAGGGTCTTGAATCTTTGACGGAAGACCACGAATGTAGTGTTCGATCAAACGGTAGAGGGGAGTGAACATGTTGGGAACCATTTGATGTAACTCGAGGAATCTTTTATTGTAGGTGGTGTGGTCTCCTTCCTTTTGTTTCAACGAATAAAATTCATCTTCTAATTTCTTGATTTCACTCCTTGGGCAAAATCGTCTGGTCATGATTTCCTTCAATTCGATCCAATTTAAGGTCATAGCATCGTCGACGCCTCGTTTGGCCTTCTCTGTATTCCACCAAGTAAGTGCTATCCCATATAGTCGACCGGTAGCATAACGCATTTTGCGACCATCAGGGAAATCGCAATTTAGAAAAGTGTTCTCCATCTCTTCAAACCAATGGAGGAGAGCGGTGACGCCTTCAGTCCCTTTGTATTTCGGAGGGTCGCATGATTTGAAATGCTTGTATGTGCATTTAGCGGTATTTGAGGGAGATTAGTAATGTTTTGGTTTTCTTGATTGACAGGATTAGCGGTGAGTGCTTGTTGAACTTGGATTACAATGTTGGGTATTACGGCAGCCATTTGTTGAGCGATTTGGGTTCATGGGTCGCATTAGGAATGAACATTCATAAAATAATTATAGAAAAATAAATCTACTACATCCATAGGATGTCTTGGGCTTTGCTCGCCGTTAGGCCCTACATGCCGCCATACTTTACCTGTGTAATCATGTGGGCCCCCATGAATACCGGTTTTTCATATGGTTCGCACGGGTTTGCCAGGTTGCGTACACAAAAACCCGGAGAAAAATCGAGAAATATGTATACAACGTGTGATATTCGGAATGTGTCCAGGTGTAGACACGGTGACACCTCAAAGTAGGTTAGTTCGAACGACGTTTGGTGTGGCATGCTTTGGCCTAATAGGTCCTTCGTACTCTCATCGTTGGTCCCCAGGTAAGCAAACTGGTCCGTTATATTGGATTTATACGAATGCCAACCTAGACAGGACGTTCCGACTACCGGTACTTGTACCCTTCCAGTTACTACATGCCCGTCGCAGAACTTACTTTGATGAGATTTGAAAATTGCAACAAAATCTTTGGATAATGAGAGTATGAAAATAAATTGAATACATGAACATCGATATATGTATAATGAATATGTATATAAGCATCTATGTTTGACTGTAAATGTAAACAAATATGAAACAATTAAATGTCACAAGTTTGTATGTAACCACCTAATCAATTAAAATTTAGGCAGACTATAGTATAGGCTCTAAGGGTCTAATAACCTATCCTATATCCCTATAGTCATGGCTCTGATACCAATCTGTCACACCCCGACCCGCAGCGGAAAAGGTGATCGGGGCATGATTGGGTTATCATCAAAACTCATGACATTTATTATGCGTTTCATATTCATTAGATACAATTTAATGGAAATTTACAATAAATGTTACAACATGTTCTAACTATCAATCTAAGCATCTTTGTTCTCTTCTAAGGCATTTCCTATGTTTTCTTTGCTTCAACCTGTTCACCTGTATCATGTGTAAAAAGGTTTTGGATCAACATAATGTTGGCGAGTGAATCCTATGGAAAACATTTGAACAAGTTTATTTGAATTGATTATGAAATATGTGCACAACCAAACATGAGTAAAAATAGATGTAAACTTATTCAACAATCATAAGATATTAAATAAAACACACATGAACAATAATGGAACATTTAGAGGCACGCGATGCTCAACTCGTCTCTCACGAGGAACTGAGGGACCTAATGAATGAATTGCATAAACATGATAATATGAATGACACAACTACAAACAATATAAACTCAATGATACACACATGAACAATAATGAATTTGATTTGAGGCACGCGTTGTTCAACTCGTCTCCCACGAGGAACTGATGGGCTTAATGAATGAGTTTCATATAATTTGACAAAAGGAAATAAGTAATCACAACAATATAAACAATCTAAGTTTAGATCATGATGTGGTATGGCACAAGTTTAAATAAACAAGTCGATTATTTTTATAACACATGACACACCCCAAAACGTGTAATTTAAAAGGGGGAGTTGTAAGATTCACTCACAGTGGGTGCGTTCGGTTGATGATGTTGAATGCACGCGAAGTGGTTTTAACCACGAGTGAGATTAACCTAGATAAATCGCATTATGGTTTGGTAAGTAAACGGATTTTATTAATTTATTTTAGTAGGATTGTTGGGTGTATTTTTGTGAGTTTAAGGCTATTTTCTAACCTTAAAAATGTTATTTTTTAAGTATTTTTAATTAAAATAATTAAATAAAATAATAAAAAAATTTGACTTTTTCTGACCGTTGACTTGACCGTTGACCGTTGACCTGACCGTTGACCGGTTCGTATGCGTATTGTTGTGCGCTGAGTGAGGCTCGAACCCGAGACCTCCCGTACGCGTGCACGCAGCTCTACCAACTAAGCTACGTGTCTAACCCGTCATATCTCTGATTTTAATTACATTTATACATTAATTAGTTTAAACAGAAAATCCTTTTATTTTAAAAACACTTTAATTGAATTAGACGGTGCGCTCCACAGGTCTCGAACCCGGGACCTGTGGCTTAAACTAACACACAGTCCACCGCTGGACTGTGTGTTTAACATGTTATATAATCCAATTTTTATTATACTTAAATACAAACTATTTGTTTTCATTTCTGGCTTATTTAAAAAGGTAGAATAATTGTCCGGGTCGATGCAGAAGACCGGACTCGAACTCGTGACGTGCGACTTAAACATACACACAGTCCACCGCTGGACTGTGTGTCTAACTTGGTTATTATTCCGATTATTAATATACTTAACATACACCTGTGTGACTCCGGTTCAGTTTAACAAAAAAATCATTTTTATTAAGGCAGCGTGTGTGGAACAGGATTCGAACTCAAGACCTTTCTGTGTTTAATGTGCACACAGTCCACCGCTGGACTGTGTGTCTAACCCGAGTAATATCTTAATTTTAATTATTCTTATACGTTTACCGCACTTCATCTTCTTCGTCTGATTTTTAACCAGGATCGATAACTGACTGGTTAAATGTTTTAATCGGTTTCTTAGCGTGTTTCAGTTCATTACGGTGAGATATAAGTGAAAAGAAAAAAAGAAACTAGGCGAAGAGGTATACCAACTATCTTTCTCTGTTTTCCGGCAGAACTCCGGCGACAGCAATAGGCTCCGGCGTCGGGTGTCTTGCAGCAGCGAGTCTCCGGAAAGTTTACAAAGGGTGTGGGTATCTCCGGTATAAGCTCAGGGGTTTCAGTAAGGCTCAGGAATGGAGAACCGGTTTTCCGGCGATGAGCAGAGATATTCCGGCGAGTGGAATTACGTCCGGTAAAGGTGTGGTTTTGAGCGAAAAAGTTTGCGGTGGGTTGTGGGTGAATTTATAGGGAGAAACCGAGATGTATTTGGCCCGATTTCCGACTGGATCCGTCGGTTATGAAAACTCCGGCGGTTATAACTTTGGTCGCGGACTCAGACGTCGGTTATAACCGATGTCTTAGTAAATGTTTACGTTATAACGGAAGTTGTCGTTAAAACTCGCGAGATTACCGGGATTTCCGACGACTGAACTTTTGGGCGTCGGTTTTGAATTCGGAACGTCAAGATAAGAATTAAATGATTCTAATATTTAACAAATAACATCAGTGGCGCAGTGGTTTATGTGTTGTGTGTTAAGTCGCTGAACTGTACTGACTCGGCGACTGACCCGGGTTCGAAACCCGGCAGGGACTTTTTATTTTTATTTTGCGATTTTCAACAGTTTTTCAAAAACTAAATATATATTCCCGTATAATAATTGATTATGTATCGTTTAAAATTATTTTGGGCATTTAATTCGCAACGAAAATTTTAACTGACTGTTCGGTTGATAAACGGAGCGGGTTTGGTAAATCCGTTTTTTTGACGGATGTTACATCGTTGTCTCATGTTAAGCTCATTTTGATTGAATATGTGTTGGAGACTTTTGGAGTCAGTGAAAACCGCACATTTTGTACCGTAAAGGTAGTGTCTACAAATTTTGAGAGCAAAAACTACGGCTCCTAACTCAAGATCATGAGTTGTGTAGTTCTTCTCATGAATTTTCAATTGCCTTGATGCATAGGCTATGAATTTGTCTCTTTGCATGAGAACACCACCAAGGCCTAGGTTTGATGCGTCAAAATAGACAACGAAATCATCGTTGCCGTCAGGTAAAGATAAAACATGAGCATTACAGAGTTTTTGTTTCAGTATTTGAAAGGCTTCCTCTTGTTTAGGTCCCCACTCGAAAGGTTTATTCTTCTGAGTCAAAGTGGTGAGGGGAACCGTGATCTTTGAAAAGTTTGTGATGAAATCGTTGATAGTATCCAGCAAGACCAAGAAATGAACCAACTTCAGTAGGAGTAGTAGGTGTACTCCAATCCCTAATCCCACTGATTTTGGCGGGATCTAAATGTATACCTTTTTCGTTAACAATGTGTCCCAAAAATTGAACTTCTTTTAGCCAAAATTCACATTTGGAGAATTTGGCGTAAAGCTGTTCTTTCTTCAGGAGTTCCATCGTTAGACGGAGATGTTCTTCGTGATCGGATCGAGACTTAGAATAAATGAGGATGTCGTCGATGAACACAATGATGAACTTGTCTAAATAAGGTTGTGTCTCAAAATTTTGAGAGCAAAAACTACGGCTCCTAACTCAAGATCATGAGTTATGTAGTTCTTCTCATGGATTTTCAATTGCCTTGACGCATAGGCTATGACTTTGTCTCTTTGCATGAGAACACAACCAAGGCCTAGGTTTGATGCGTCACAATAGACAACGAAATCATCGTTGCCGTCGGGTAAAGATAAAACAGGAGCATTACAGAGTTTTTGTTTCAGTATTTGAAAGGCTTCCTCTTGTTTGGGTCCCCACTCGAAAGGTTTATTCTTCTGAGTCAAAGTGGTGAGGGGAACCGCGATCTTTGAAAAGTTTGCGATGATTCGTCGATAGTATCCAGCAAGGCCAAGAAATGAACGAACTTCGGTAGGAGTAGTAGGTGTACTCCAATCCCTAATCCCACTAATTTTGGCGGGATCTAAATGTATACCTTGTTCGTTAACAATGTGTCCCAAAAATTGAACTTCTTTTAGCCAAATTTCACACTTGGAGAATTTGGCGTAAAGTTTTTCTTTCTTCAGGAGTTCCATCGTTAGACGGAGATGTTGTTCGTGATCGGATCGAGACTTAGAATAAATGAGGATGTCGTCGATGAAAACAATGATGAACTTGTCTAAATAAGGTTGTGTCTCCAACTTTTGAGAGCAAAAACTACGGCTCCTAACTCAAGATCATGAGTTGTGTAGTTCTTCTCATGGATTTTCAATTGCCTTGACGCATAGGCTATGACTTTGTCTCTTTGCATGAGAACATAACCAAGGCCTAGGTTTGATGCGTCACAATAGACAACGAAATCATCGTTGCCGTCGGGTAAAGATAAAACAGGAGCATTACAGAGTTTTTGTTTCAGTATTTGAAAGGCTTCCTCTTGTTTGGGTCCCCACTCGAAAGGTTTATTCTTCTGAGTCAAAGTGGTGAAGGGAACCGCAATCTTTGAAAAGTTTGTGATGAATCGTCGATAGTATCTAGCAAGACCAAGAAATGAACGAACTTCGGTAGGAGTAGTAGGTGTACTCCAATCCCTAATCCCACTGATTTTGGCGGGTCTAAATGTATACCTTGTTCGTTAACGATGTGTCCTAAAAATTGAACTTCTTTTAGCCAAAATTCACACTTGGAGAATTTGGCATAAAGTTGTTCTTCTTCAGGAGTTCCATCGTTAGATGGAGATGCTGTTCGTGATCGGATCGAGACTTAGAATAAATGAGGATGTCGTCGATGAAAACAATGATGAACTTGTCTAAATAAGGTTTACAAACCCTATTCATTAAGTCCACGAAGACGGCAAGAGCATTTGTCAAACCAAAAGGCATGACAGTGAACTCGTAATGGCCGTATCGAGTGTGAAAAGAAGTCTTGGGAATATCTTCTTCTAGTACACGAAGTTGATAATACCCAGAACGCAGATCAATCTTTGAAAAGCAGGTCGCACCTTGTAGCTGATCAAAGAGATCATCAATGTGAGGTAGGGGATATTGATTTTTGATTGTGAGTTTGTTGAGCTCACCATAATCGATACACATACGGAAGGATCCATCTCTTTTTTCATGAATAGGACACGAGTGCCCCAAGGTGAAAAGCTCGGATGAATGAATCCCTTGTCTGAAAGTTCTTGGAGTTGCTTTGACAACTCTTGCATTTCAGACGGTGCAAGACGGTAAAGAGATTTGGCAATTGGGTTGGCACCAGGTACAAGGTCAATACGAAACCCAACCTGGCGAATTGGGGGTAAACCAGGTAGCTCTTCAGGAAACACCTCAGGATATTCCCGAACAACGGGGATGTCCAGAACAGTTTTGTCCTTGCCTTTTTCCTCTATGATATGTTCCAAGAAGGCTACATAATTCTTTCGTAGGTATTTTTGGGCCTGGGTACAGGACATGAGTTTTAGGCTACTAGAGGGTTTCTTTCCGTGAATTTCTAAGGTTCCGCCAGACGAAAGAGGTATACGAACAACCTTGCCGAAACAGATCACCTCAGCATGGTGTTTGGTTAACCAATCCATTCCTATGATGATGTCAAAACTCCCGAGTTGCATTGGTGTGAGGTCAATGGGAAAAAAGGTAGTTATCCAAGTTCAATTGGCAATTACGAATGACATAGTTGAGCACAAGGGGTTCACCACTAGCGTTAATGACTTCGTTATCAACACGGGCCTCGTTGGCATTTATGTTGAATGCGCGTCCACGGCTAGATTTGCATTCGCGTTCACCAATTTTGGCAGTTGTTTCTAAAGTGACCCATCTCGCCACAATTGTAGCAAGTACCAGGTGGGAACGGAGGTCTAGGAGGGTTGGCTTAGGGTTGAATAGGGTTCTGTTCGACTTGTTTTGGGGCCAAACGACATACGGTGACTAATCAAAGTAAATGGGTCTTTATAATGTATCGTGAAGACATGCTTTAGCCTATAAGTGGACACTCACCCCAAGAGTTCCCAGGTAAGAGTTGTCACACCCCGACCCGCAGCGGAATAAGAGTCGGGGCATAATTGGGTTATCACCAAAGCTCATGATAATTACTAATGTGTTTCATATTTATTAAAGTCAAAATTACATTCCCAATAATCCAAACATGTTCATACAAATACAAAGAAAAATAACCAACTAAACAATTCCAAGCTCTAAATCATTTTATTCTTCTAGGCCAATCCTATGTGTTTCTTGCTGCAGCTGGTTCACCTGTATCATGTGTAAAAATGGGGGGTTTTGGGTCAACATAAGTTGGCGAGTGAACCTTGTTAGATAAACATTTATTATTGATTTTCTTGTTAGTTTATCAATGAAAAATTGTGCAATTATCATAAGTGAGCAAATATAAATAATCAAACAATAGCAATAACAATCACAAACTATAACATACAATAACATATAATAACATACCAACATCATACAATAAATAACATGAATGAAACTGTGCGATCAAGGCTCAATCAAACGGAGCCGATCGTATTGCATGTACTGAAAATGATAAATGTCTGTGCGATCAAGGCTCAATCAAACGGAGCCGATCGTATGTTGGCACGCCAAGTTCACGCTCATAATGTAATGGGGAACATGCTCAACGCTCATAATGTAATGGGGAGCGGCGGCCTATGAAATTGCATGTACTGAAAATGATAAATTAAATCTAACAATGACCACACAAACAGTTGAAACAAGATGGATACACATTTGTTCATGATATGATGTATGCACAATGATTTAAATATAATAATTGTCAAGACACATGATACACCCCAAAAACGTGATTAAAACGGGGAATTTGTAAAGATTCACTCACATTGGGTGCGTTTGGTTGGAGATGATGAGATGCGCACGAGTTGGAAGGATTGAACAACGAGATTTAACTAACCTAAATAATAATGGAAATTATAGTAAATGAGTGGATTTTATTAATAATTTTAATAAGATTTTTACATATATTTTTGTGAGTTTAAGGCTATTTCCTATCTTTAAAAACATTATTTTTAAATATTTTTAATTGATTTTTAAATTAAATTAAATAAATAAAAATATAAAATATGTTGACTTTTTGCGACCGTTGACTTTTTGACTTTGACTGTTTGACCGGTTTATTGTGTAATTGCATGCGCTGGGTGAGGCTCGAACCCGAGACCTCCCGTTCGCGTGCACGCAGCTCTACCAACTGAGCTACGTGTCTAACCTGAAATAATTATGTTTTTAATTATACTTATATACTAATTCAGTTTATTCAAAATTCTTTTATTTTCAAAAACATTTTAAATCATCGAACCGGTGTCACCAACAGGTCTCGAACCCGGGACCTGTGCTTTAACGTTACACACAGTCCACCGCTGGACTGTGTGTCTAACTTGGTTAATATACAAATTTTTATTATACTTAACAACTAACGTAGGTTAACCCGGTTCAGTTAGAAAAGTAAAACGTCTTTATTACAGACAGGGTGCGTGTATCAGGGATCGAACTCGCGGCGTGTGCGTATTATTTGCACACAGTCCACCGCTGGACTGTGTGTCTAACCCGTTTAAAATACCGATTTTAATTATCCTTATAATGTTAGCACAGTTCATCTTCTCCGTTAATTTTTACAGACAGCAAATTACCCATCTGTTTCTTGTTTTAAAACGATTAACACATTCATAAGACTAAGATGAAATGACAAAGACGGTGTTGGAAACAAACATACCGGAGGAATAATTTAACTCAGAATTCCGGCAAGGCGTCGGCTCCGTTTTTATGAACTTCAACTGAGCAAGCAAATTAACCGTTTTGATTAGCTAATCGTGGAATTGAAGTGCTAAACAAACGTTAACAGAGTGTTTGAATGTCCATACCGTTTCACAGTGGAAGATAAGAACTTTCAGAGGTTTTCCGGCGAACAGGAATTATCCGATAACGGCGTCTGAATTTGATTTCAATTGAAAGGTTTGAGTTGGCAATAGCTTAACAATTGATAGACCACGAAGAAATTGAAAGACTTACTGTTTTGATGGAGGATACGGTTTTTCCGGCGACTTGCAGAAATTTTCCGGCGAGTATAATAAACTTTTCTGATGAACTGAATGTATGACGAAAGTGAAATGGCAGGTTTGTAGAATGTTTCTGAGTCGCGAAAGAGGTATTTGATTGAAGTAATTCAGATATTGAATATCTTCGGTTATAAAACCGATCATCATCAGAATTTAAGTTAATTCAAGTCTGAATTGATTAGAATCGTCGGTGCATCGGTTATAAACCAGAATTCGCGCTTATTCAAACGTTTTAGACGATTGAATAGCCGATTACGGTTTTCAGTTTTTGGCGCAACCGGTTGATCTATGATTGACTATAAAACTCATTTGTTTCCTAGAGTTGACAGAAAACAACAAGTGGCGGAGTGGTTATGCGTGTGTGTGTTAAGTCTTTGAGTTCTCTTCCGGCTGACCCGGGTTCGAGTCCCGGCAGCCTCATTTCCTTTTTAATTATTTTACTTATACTTTTTATCAATTATAACATTTATAGTTTAGTTTTTTTATTAATTATGTATCATTAAAAATCAAAATAAACATAAATACGCAACAAAATATTTATAACTTGATATTCGATTACAACCGGAGCGGGTTTGGTAAAACCCGTTTTTGACAAATGTTACAGTATCCCCTACTTTTAGGAATTTCGTCCCGAAATTTAAGTAGTAGTAGTAGTAGGAAAAAGATGCGGGTATTTTTCACGCATTGAGTCTTCACGTTCCCAAGTAAACTCAGGTCCCCGTTTCGACTCCCAGCGTACCCTAACAATTGGAATGCGACTCCGTCGTAGACGTTTTTCTCTGAAGCCCATGATCTCTACCGGTCTTTCAATGAAATGCATAGATTCATCAATCTGAATATCTTCCAGAGGAATGTGGAGATTTTCATCAGCGAGGCACTTCTTCAAGTTTGATACGTGGAATGTGGGATGAATCCTGTTGAGTTCTTCTGGTAGATCAAGCTTGTATGCTACAGGTCCTACTCTTTCAAGTATCTTGAAAGGTCCTACGTAGCGTGGTGCTAGCTTGCCTTTTTGACCAAAACGAACTACTCCCTTCCACGGTGATACTTTTAAAAGTACATGATCACCAATGTTAAACTCTAAAGGCTTCCGTCGTTTATCTGCATAACTCTTTTGACGACTTTGAGCCGCTAGAAGATTGTTTCGAATTCGATGGATCTTGTCTATGGTTTCTTGAATCAATTCCGGACCAGTGATTTGAGCTTCCCCAATTTCGTGCCAACATACTGGAGATCGGCACTTACGACCATATAAGGCTTCAAAAGGTGCCATGCCGATGCTTGAATGATAGCTGTTGTTGTACGAAAATTCAACTAATGGTAGATGAGCGTCCCAATTTCCCTTGAAGTCTATGACACATGCTCGAAGCATATCTTCAAGAATTTGAATGGTGCGTTCAGATTGTCCATCAGTTTGAGGATGATAGGCGGTACTGAGATCTAATCGCGTACCCAAAGCGGCTTGTACTGCTTGCCATGTTCGTGAAGTGAAACGACCATCACGATCAGAAATAATGCTTAACGGTACACTATGTCGGCTTACGATTTTGCTGATATAAACACGAGCTAGCTTTTCGTTCTTGAAATCTTCACGGATAGGAATAAAGTGAGCTGATTTTGTAAGTCGGTCAATGATTACCCATATAGTGTCATACCCACCAGAAGTGCGAGGTAACCCGGTAATGAAGTCCATGGTTATGTTTTCCCACTTCCATACAGGTATTTCGGGTTGGACCAGAAGTCCTGAGGGTCTTTGGTGTTCAGCTTTCACCTTGGAACATGTAAGGCACTTAGAAACAAAAACAGCAATATCCTTTTTCATTCCAGGCCACCAATAGGTGTATCGAAGGTCTTGATACATCTTATCGGCTCCTGGGTGTATAGAGTATCATGTTTTGTGAGCCTCATTCATAAGAATTTCACGAAGATTGTTGTGGTCAGGAATCCATATACGATCTAGATAGTACAGAATACCGTCAGATTTAGTTTCAATTTTAAGTTCAGCTCCACAGGACAGCTCCTTTCGTACATCATCTTCCGTTACTGAAACATGTTGGGCTTCTCGAATTTGATCTTTAATGTCAGTTATGATTTGCGAACATAGAAGACGAATGGAGTTCGCATAACCCTTTCGACTGAGT